>CM053028.1:577814320-578433070 GCA_028564925.1 Lithobates sylvaticus | reverse complement strand
TCCTCCTTTTTAGGTGGATTAGTACTTCTATTTCCACCTCTGGTAGACCCTTAGACCCGATCCCTCTCTCCCCCTAACCCCATCTGTATTCCCCGGCATTCTCTATCCAGCCCTTCTTCCCCACCCTACTCAAAGTCTTCCCTCTTTATTCTCTGCCCTTCTGTTCTATCCTTTTCTGTCTTGCTTGTTGGGAGTGGCCCGCTCCTCCCCACTGTAAATCCCCCCCCCCCTCGCGGCCCGCGCGGACCTCACGCCATCTAACAACTACTTGATACCCCCAGCCCAGACACTTCCTGCCACTACCATGAAGCAGAACAAGGCTCCCGCCTTACCCCTCACGTTGAAATGTGTGTCATTGAACGTGAAGGGACTTAACCTCCCTGAAAAAAGATCGCAAATTATGTCCTCCCTTTCCAAGTACAAAGCGCACTTCCTCTTCCTTCAAGAAACACACTTCCGCTCTGATGCGGTGCCCAAGCTATCTAACCACATTTATCGCACTGCAATACATGCTACCAACCCGGAAGCTAAGACGAAAGGTGTCTCCATACTAATTTCCAGACATGCCAACTTCCACCAGACGGACTCGCTCATAGATCCAGAGGGCAGGTTTGTCTTTATCAAAGGCACATATGCTTCAAAACCCATAACATTAGCCAACATCTATTGTCCCAACGAACGCCATGTCTCCTTCTTCAGGAAAATAGGTGACCTGCTCTCATCGTTTCAATCTGGACTGGTCCTTTTAGGTGGGGACTTCAATGCCCCACTGAACCCTGTACTGGACACCTCGTCGGGAACCTCCACCCTGCCATACCGAGCCCTCAGACAAATAAAATTACAGCTCCAAAACCTGACACTTCATGACACCTGGCGCACTATGCACCCCTCCGAGAAAGACTATACCTTTTATTCTGCACCCCACAGTAAATACTCGAGAATAGATTATTTCTTCATCTCCCAGACAGACTTGCCCTTACTTCAACAAACCACCATAGAACCGATGTTCCTTTCCGATCATCACCCCATCACGATCACTCTCACCTACCCTGTTCTGAACACCAGCACCAAAACATGGAGACTGAACCCCTCCCTACTCAATGACCCTACGGCTTTAGAGCATTTAAAAAAGTGTATTGATTTTTACTTTAAAGAAAACACTACCCCAGACATCTCGCCCGTGTCCCTTTGGGAAGCACACAAGTGCGTCATTCGGGGGGAACTCATTTCATTAGCGGGGAAGGCCAAAAAGGCACACCAGGAAAATATCTCTGCCCTCATAAGAAAAATTAAAAATCTAGAAGCCACTCACAAGCAGACGCAGGCCCAATCCACCCTACATGACCTACTACACTCACGCACACTCCTCTTAGAGGAATTAGGCAAGCAGTCTAGACGACGCTACGTCCTGGGCCAAAGAGTCTTCTACGAGCATGGGAACAAGAGTGGCCGCCTTTTGGCCCGCACGATCCAAGCTTCTAAAACTTCTTCCACAATTCACCATCTGACAAATGCGCAGGGAACACTCTTATCCAGGAACGACGAGATAGCGAAGGAATTCGAAAATTTCTACTCCAAACTGTACAACCTTCACCAGACCCACACAGGAACACTCTCACCGGATATACGATTAGAGCGCATTCGGGAATTCTTATCGCGTCACTCCCCGACTCCGATCTCCTCCCAACAAGCCCAAGACATGGAGACACCACTGACTATGGTAGAACTGGAATCGGCCATTAAACAGATGAAAACCGGCAAAAGTCCGGGCCCAGACGGCTTCACGCTCCATTATTACAAATCCTTCTTAGACCTCCTTGCCCCCAAACTTCTCACAACCTTAAATACACTCTCAGATCCCCAAGTGCTGCCAAAGGGAATGCTTATGGCACACATAGCTGTGATCCCAAAGGAAGGTAAAGACCCCGCCCAAGTCTCAAACTACAGACCCATATCGCTCCTGAACGTGGACATAAAAATTTTCGCAAAAATTCTAGCAAACAGACTGCTTCCCTTGATCCCTGGCATTATTTACCCTGACCAGGTGGGTTTCGTCCCTGGTAGGGAGGCAAGGGATAACACGATCCGTACCCTAAATCTCCACCACTGGCTTACATCCTCCGCTTCGCAGGGATTCCTCCTGTCACTCGATGCTGAGAAGGCATTCGACAGGGTGGCATGGGACTACATGCGGGAGGTTCTAGTGGCGGTGGGCCTGGCGCCCCGCATGCTTGGTTATGTGTTGTCCCTGTACTCAAACCCCTCCGCTAAAGTAAGGGTTAACGGCCACCTGTCGGATGCCTTTTCCATCAGTAATGGCACACGCCAGGGGTGCCCCTTATCCCCTCTAATCTACATTTTGACTCTGGAGCCCCTTCTCAACAGAATAAGAACTAATCCTGACATTGGGGGACTGACGGTAGGCGAAAGGGAATTCAAAGTTGCCGCCTTTGCGGACGACATACTACTGTCCTTAAAATCGCCTCGTATCACACTACCCAACTTATTGAAAGATTTAGAGTACTTTGGCAGTATATCCAATCTTAAGATCAACTACGCCAAATCACGGGCTTTGAACGTAACTCTCCCCGCCCAGGAAGTCTCTCATTGTCAGGACGCATTCCCATTTCGGTGGGAGAAGGAGGCGATCACGTATTTAGGAATTAGAATTACTTCCCAACTCTCAGACCTTTATATGTCCAATTTTCATACAGCCCTAACTAAAATCCAAGCCCACTTCAAGGAATGGATGAACCTGAACGTATCCTGGTTCGGACGCTCCGCTCTAGTCAAAATGATCATTCTGCCAAGAATACTCTACCTAATGCAAACCATCCCTATCCACCTTTCCCCAGCTTTCTTCTCGGCATACCGGAAAGCTTGCTCTGCCTTTATATGGAGGAACTCACCACCCCGTATAAAATATACCAGACTCACACTGCAGAAGAAGAAGGGGGGTATTGGTCTCCCAGACCTATACAGATACTACCTGGCATGTCACCTAACGAGGATAGTAGACTGGAACGCTCACACGTCCAGGAAAACCTGGGTAGCCTTAGAAAAATCAGTCATACCGGGCCCTCTACACCTACTCCCCTGGATAGCCCCGAACCATTGGCCACAAGAGACCCTCGCACACCCCTTTATACGTTCCTCTCTCCAGGCCTTTGGGAGAGCGACAAAAAATGGTTTGTCCGTTTCGGTACCTGGACCTCTAACCTCTTTAAGAGGAAACCCAGCTTTTCCCCCGGGTGACTCTCGCTCCTTCCTGCTCCGCGAATGGCCACATGATGACGTTCTAGCCTCTCAATTTTTCTCGAGGGGTGCCCCTCTTCCCTTCGAGACCTTGGTAGGCATCTCCAAAACTGCCTCATTCTCCCATTGGCTCTTCAGACAAATTTGCCACTTCCTATCGACCCATGCACATCAGACCTGTTGGACCAGACAACTCACCCCTTTTGAAGCACTGTGTCACGGCAGAACAACACAGAGACACCTGATATCCACCTTGTACGCGCTTCTTACATCTACACCAGCCCCCCCCCCAGCACCCTCACAGACTTCCTGGGACAGGGACATTCAAACGCCCCTCACAACAGATCAATGGGACACGGTTTATGAATATGCCCACAAATGCTCCCTGAATGTTGCCATTCAGGAAAACGCATACAAAATCGCCACAAGATGGTACAGAACCCCAGACCGGCTCCACAAATTTTCCCCCTCCGTTCCCAACACATGCTGGAGATGCGGAAAGCATGAAGGTACCATGCTCCACATCTGGTGGGACTGCGAGCTCATCCAACCCTTCTGGAGGGAAGTCAGCGACATCATCTCACACGTTACGACATACACTCTGAATTATACCCCCGCGCAATTTCTCCTACACCACACTTCTCTATCAAGGAAAGCTTACTATAAATCATTGGCCATGCACATGGTAAATGCTGCCAGATTATGTATCCCAATCCACTGGCGCTCCACGCACACCCCAACAATAGGAGAATGGTTCAGCAAAATCTCTAAAATCAAAGAAATGGAAGAGTTGATCCATATCTCACAGGAAAGAACACCCAAATTCATAAACACCTGGGCATGCTGGATCCACTTTACGACTACTGAACGTTATCGCCAACCCTCATCATAGAGGCTGATATTGGAATACAGTACCCATTAGTAGAAACATCCCGATTGGCGCCGCGGGGATTAGGAGCGAGCCCCTCCCCAACAACTTCCATCCTGGGCCTCCCCCCTCCTCCCCCCCCTAAACTCAAATCTTCCTTCACTATCCTCTACGTCCTTCTGAACCCCCAACTTTGTCTGTTCTACCCCATCCTTTCTTTTCTATTCCTTACCTCCCCCCGGCCACCCTGTGCCCTCACCTCCCCACACCCTGTTAGTTTACCCATCGTATGCTCACATTTAACAGGTCAAAACAAGGGCCTGCCCCCATATCCTTCATGACAGCGCTCATACAATGTTGGAACCAGAAACCAACCGCCCGATAACTTCTCTTCTGGGTCAGATCCTAATGCCTGGGAGGGGGGGGGATACTAGACTAGGAACCCCCGCCTCAACGAAGCTACATGATGTATATTAGGACGGATGTCCGGACCCTAAAATAAATACACTCCGTATGTTTGTTAACCCGGCTTGTTGAATACCTTACCATGTCTGTTGATGTGAAATGTTTCCTGTTTTCTATATGCTTAATAAAACTTTTGGGAAAAAAAAAAAAAAAAAAAAAAAAAGTAACTGAGTTAAAATAAACGTTACTTAACGCATTTACTTTAGAGGGTAATGAGTAATCTAACTGATTACTTTTCCCCTCATGGTAACGCAGTTCCCATTACTTGGGTGGTGTTACCGCATTTATATCTACCCCACTAGATGGCAGTAGTGTAATTCCGGTGTCCTGCCGAAAAAGTTCCCCTGCCGGATAAGGACCCCCTGTACTGCGCAGGCGCAGCGCTTGAGTAGTACGAAGGACTACGGAGCTTACGAAAATTGCTGAACCTAAATAGTGAACTCTACACCGCGCAGGCGCAGTTAACATGTAATTGTATGAGTCGACGCTGCACGCTCCCGATGCTTGTGCTACTCTGCAAGGGGCGTCTATCGTGTAACTAAGGGGCGGGTCTAGTTTTACAGTAACCAAGGGGCGCATTTATTATTATTGTTATAAATCGAGCTCTGCCAATTAATTTAACATTCGCCCTCTTTTGTAGCCATCCGCCCCTTACACGATATAATAATAATAGACCCGCCCCTTGCTTACACGCTATAACAGATCTGCCCCTTGGTTAGAGTAATAATAGAGCAGCCCCTTGGTTACACGATATATAACAATAATAATAAATGCGCCCCTTGCTTACAGTAATACTAGACCCGCCCCTTAGTTACACGTATAGAATTAAAAAAAAAAAAGTCACAGTTACTTTGCTGTGTAACTAATTACTTTTCCAATGTAGAAACTGAGTTACTAACGCAATTACTTTTTGGGAGAAGTAATTTGTAACTTAACAAATTACTTTTTTAAAGTAAAATGACCAACACTGGTGTTGTGTGCCTCCAGCACAGTATACACCTGAAGCCACCCTTTATTACTGGTGTTCTGTAATACAGGCATCTCTGCAGCAGTTAAAGTGGGTGTTGTGTGCCTCCAGAACAGTATACACCTGAAGCTACCCCTTATTGCTGGTTTTCCCATCTCCCTGCAGGCCATTAGTATGTCTGGAAGGCCAACAAGGAGAGGCAGACAGTCATGAGCCAATAAAAGAGGGCAAGCAGGCTCTGTGTCTAGAGGCAACAGTGCTGGTCGTGGACGCGGTGCATCGTCATCAGCATGTGGCCATGGGACACGCTTGTCCTTATTTTCGGCAGCTGGACGTGTTGAGCCGCATCATGCCGAAGACTTGGTAGAGTGGATGACCAAGCCCTCCTCATCCTCTCTCACCCAGGCTCAGGGTACTGGCAAATCAGCTGCCAACGCGTCCTCTTCCCTCATCTCAATGTCATCAGTCACTCCTTCCCTAGACCCACCATGTCCTCCTGAGGAGTCCCCCGAACTGTTTGACCACAGTGTTGGGTACATGCTTCAGGAGGATGTCCAGCATTTTGAAGGCTCTGATGATGATACCCAGCTAGAGGAAGGCAGTAGTGTGAGCGCAGAGAGAGGGGATGCTCAAGGACAGCAATCTGGCAGTCAGGTTCCACCAGCTGCAGCATACTGCCAGGTTTGCTCCAGTGATGAAGAGGGAGGGGATGATGAGGTCACTGACTCCACGTGGGTGCCTGATAGGAGAGAGGAGGAGGAGGAGGAGGCACATCTCCACTGAGGCAGGATGCCCTCCGGGGGCCAGCTTAAGGGCAGCACACCGACTGAATCAAACCGCAGAGCTCCGCCTGTGCAGGGTGCTGCCTCTGCGCAGGGTGCTGCCTCTGCGCATTATTCCAAAAGTTCTTTGGTGTGGGTCTTTTTTGAGAGGAGTGCAGCAGATCGCACCACTGCTATTTGCAACATATGTCTCAAGCATATCTCGTGTGGCCAAAACATCAGCCGCTTGGGCAACACATGCTTGACCAGACATATGTTGACCTGCCATGCAGCTCGTTGGCAAGCGTACCTTAAAGACCCACACCAATGAACAAAGCGGACCTCTCCTTGCTCCTCATCAGCTAGGATCTCCAACCCCACTATACCTTCAGTCCTCTCTGAAAGCTGCACTGAGAGGAATAAAGGTGTAGAATTAGGTGTGTCACAGCCAAGTACTTGCGGGCACTCTGTTAGCAGTACACCGACGTCCGATTGTACCAGGCAAAATTCCCTGCCCCAGCTGCTGGACCATCGAAAGAAGTTCACTCCCAGCCATCCACATGCCCAGCGATTGAATACTAGCTTGGCTAAATTGCTAGCACTTCAACTGCTGCCTTTTCAGTTGGTAGACTCGGCCCCCTTCCATGAGTTTGTGCAATGTGCGGTTCCTCAGTGGCAGGTTCCCAAACGTCACTTTTTCTCACGGAAGGCGATTCGGCTCTCTACCGGCATGTGGAAGGCAATGACCATGCCTCGCTGGACAGGGCGGTCAGCGGTAAGGTGCATATTTCCACTGATTCATGGTCCAGCAGGCATGGACAGGGACGTTACCTATCTTCCACGGCCCATTGGGTCACTCTTTTGGCAGCTGGGAAGGATGCAGGACAAGGTGCAGTAGTGTTGGAGGTTGTTCCGCCACCACGCCTCCAAAATGCTACTACTGTTTGTGGCACACCTCTCTCCTCCACCCCCTCCTCTTCTTCTTCCTCCATGGCCTCTTCCTGTGCTTTGTCCTCGGAACCAGCAGTGCTCCGTAGGCGTTCAAGGGGCTACGCAAGTACGCAGGCAAAAAGATGCCATGCCGTGCTTGCGCTGGTGTGTTTGAGGGACAGGAGCCACACTGGGGCAGAGGTTCTGTCAGCTCTGCAGGGGCAGGCCTAGAGGCGATTGACGCCACGCCAGCTTAAGCCAGGAATGGTGGTTTGTGACAATGGCACCAACCTCCTCTCTGCCCTGCGACAGGGACAACTGACCCATGTGCCCTGTGTGGCTCACGTCCTTAACCTGGTGGTTCAGCGGTTCTTGGGCAGGTACCTGGGCTTACAGGATGTCCTGAGGCAGGCCAGGAAAGTCTGTGTGCATTTCCGCCGATCATATAATGCCAGTGCTCGGCTGGCTGAGCTGCAAAAGGAGTTGAACCTGCCCAAGAACCGCCTTATATGTGACATGCCCACCAGGTGGAACTCAACGTTGGCCATGCTGCAGCAGCTGTACACGCAGCAGAGGGCCATCAATGAGTACCTGTGTGACTACGGCACCAGGACAGGGTCAGGGGAGCTCGGTTTTTTTTTTCACCACGCCAGTGGGGCATGATCAGGGATGCATGCACTGTCCTGTCACCATTTGAGGAGGCCACGAGGATGGTGAGCAGTGACAGTGCATGCATCAGTGACACTGTACCTCTTGTCCACCTGTTGGAGCATACGCTGCGTGGAATAATGGACAGGGCACTTGAGGCAGAACAGAGGCAGGAAGAGGAGGACTTCCTTGCCTCTCAAGGCCCCCTTTATCCAGACAGTGTTCCTTCTGTCCCACACACACATGAAGAGGACGAGGAGGAGGATTGTGTCAGCATGGAGGTGGAGCCTGACACTCAGCATCAGCAGCAGTCTTTTAGGGATGATTTACAGTCCCAAGAAACCAGTGGACTTGTACGTGGCTGGGAGGAGGTGGCTGCGGATCATGTCATTCTTAGTGACCCAGAGGACTCCGGACCGAAAACCTCAGCTAACCTACGCTGCATGGCCTCCCTGATCCTGCAAAGCCTGCGGAAGGATCCTCGTATTCTTCGGATCAAGGAGAGGGATCATTACTGGCTGGCAACTCTCCTCGATCCACTGTACAAGGGTAAGGTTGCGGACCTTATATTGCTGTCGCAAAGGGAGCAGAGCATGAGACATCTCCGGGAGGCCTTGCAGAAAGGTCTGTGCAACGCGTTCCCAGAGACTGGGAGGTTACAAACTCCTGGTCCTGGACAACGAGTTGCTGAGGCTTCGGTCAGTAACAGAAGGAGCGGTGGGGAAGATGGACGTCTGACCGATGCGTTCAGACAACTTTTTAGTCCGCAGCCCCAAGGTCTGATCGGTTCCAGCAACCATCGCCAGCATCTGATTTAAATGGTGCAGGAATACCTAGGGGCAAGGTCAGACTTGGACACCTTTCCCACCGAAAATCCTCTGGCTTACTGGGTCTTGAGGATGGATCACTGGCCACAGCTTGCACAGTATGCAATTGAGCTACTGGCCTGTCCTGCATCCAGCGTTCTTTCGGAACGCACATTCAGTGCTGCTGGAGGCTTTGTAACCGATCACAGAGTGCGCCTGTCCACCGACTCGGTTGATCGACTGACCTTCATAAAGATGAATCAGTCTTGGATCACCACCAGCTATCAAGCACCTGAAGCTGATGTAACCGAATAATTTATTTTGAAATGTCACATCCCTTCAAGACTGCCTATGCTGATGCTGAGTGACTGTCCTGTTATGTTGACTGATTATCCTCTTCCTCCTCAATGATCCTGCTGATAGCTTGGAAGAATATTTTTGTTTCTGGGTGCCACCACCAGTGGCTAAGGCCCAATTTTTCAGCCCCTGTTTAACAGGGGCGTGTAATTACAATTTTTGATGCAGTGCTTTGCAGCAGGGCTCATTCCTGCACTCCAACTAGAGTATCTGGGAGAGGTTGCAGTGTTGTGGCACCAGTGCCTAAGGTCCAATTTTTTCAGCCCCTGTTTAATAGGTGCATGCAATTACAATTCTTGATATAATATTTCACACCAGGGCCCGTTCCAGCGCCCACAGAGAGTAACTGTGAGGACTTACAGTGTTGTGGCACCACCACCAAAGGCCCAATTTTTTTTCCACTGTTCAACAATGGCATGTAATTACAATTCTTGATATAATGGTTCACAACAGGGCGCTCCAGCGCCCACCAAGAGTCACTTTGAGGACTTACACAAGTGTTAACTTGTGGCAACACCAACACCTTAGGGCCAAATTTCTGCAGAGTATATACGGCAGGCCCCTAGTTTCAAACATCCAACTTACAAACGTCTCCTACTTGCAAACGGAAGGAGACAACAGGAAGTGAGATGAAAAAAGACGGCCCAAAAAATTATACAGGGGTGATAACCCTTCCCTATGTTTTCCAAAAAGCTTAAACATTTATTTTTTGACTGGAGCTACACTTTAAAAATGTACCAGATTCTACTTAACACAACAAACCTACACAGTCCCTGTCTTGTTTGCACCGCCTGTATACTGCTGTTCATAGTATATAGGACCTGGGGGCCCCACGCCTTTCCTTATTTTAATTTGGGTACGGGGTTCCCCTTAATATCCGTACAAGACCCAAAGGGGCTGGTAATGAGCAGGGGGGCTACCCATGCCATTTTTCTCAATGATTTTCATCCATATTGCCGAAACCAGACATTACATTTTTTTCCGTCAAATGTCATTTTGTGCTAGTACTGTTCTAAACACGGAAAACATGCGCCACTTCGCAGACATACTATAGACACCCCCCAGACACGATATTTAAAGGAATATTTCATTTTTTTTTTTTTTACTTTAATCGTCATTAAAATCACTGCTCCCGAAAAAACAGTAGTTTTAAAAAAAAAAATTGCACTAATCCATGTTCCCTGGGGCAGGACCCAGGTCCCCAAACCCTTTTTAGGACAATAACTTGCATATTAGCGTTTAAAATTAGCACTTTTGATTTTGAACGTTCGAGTCCCATAGACTTTAGACTTTAATGGGGTTCTAAAGTTCGTGCGAACTTTCGGTCCGTTTGAAGGTTCTGGTGCAAACCGGTGGGTGTTCGGCTCATCCCTAAAGGTGACCATAGATACATGGAAATTCAGCTGGTTCAGCAGGGATCGGTCACATTTCCATCCATGTGTGGTCACTGCCGGATAAAAGTCACTCCATCAGCGGCTGTAGCCAATAGACTCATCACTGATCTGTGTATTCTGAGAGCGGAGGAGCGCCCCCCATTGTTAGAATACAATAGTGCAGCGGGGAGGATTCCCCCATCCCCCTCCAATGTGTGGATGGGGGAATTGCTTCAGTTGTTTCCACTCACCCCGCTGGCTGAACAATAAAACTGAACCATGTATGACCAGCTTTGGAAGGAAGATATATTAATCACCAACTGATCCCTCTGAAGGGGTTAATCTACATATTACCTCCTCCGCTGCCAAATCCTGCAGTGTCCTCTCTACGTCTTACCAAATGGAATGACTGCCAGTACCTGACATCACTTCCTGTCTGTATTCCATAGAGACTCCCTGTCTGGGTAGAGGTGAGATCACCACCTTGTGGTGCTCAGAGGAACTGCAGCTTGAGAAACATCTTGTAGTGTGAACACAGTCTTGTGCTGTGTGTATGTACTGTATATCCTTCCCCTTTCTCTCCTCCCTGAATGTGTATGTAGAGGCGGAGCTCTGAGCGTGTATGAAGAGGCGGAGCCCTTTGTGTGTATGTAGAGGCGGAGCTCTGAGCATGTATGAAGAGTAGAGTTGCCACCTCATCCCTTTAAACCCGAACACCTTTGCATTACACGGGTTCTGAGGCTAATTAAATGCACATAAGGCACCAAGTGAGTTTAATTACCACCTTAATCAGCCACAGAACCTGTGTAATTAATACTTGTTCGGGTTTAAAGGGATGAGGTGGCAACCATAATGAAGAGGCGGAGCTCTGAGCGTGTATGAAGAGGCGGAGCTCTGAACGTGTGTGAAGCGACGGAGCCCTGAGCGTGTATGAAGAGGCGGAGCCCTAAGCATGTATGAAGAGGCGGAGCTCTGAGTGTGTATGAAGAGGCGGAGCTCTGAGTGTGTATGAAGAGGCGGAGCGCTAAGTGTGTATGAAGAGGCGGAGCCCTGAGCGTGTATGAAGAGGCGGAGCCCTGAGCTTGTGTGAAGAGGCGGAGTTCTGAGCGTGTTTGAAGAGGCGGTGCTCTGAGCGTGTGTGAAGAGACAGAGCCCTGAGCGTGTTTGAAGAGGCGGAGCTCTGAAGGTGTATGAAGAGGCGGAGCTCTGAGTGTGTATGAAGAGGTGGAGCTCTGAGTGTGTATGAAGAGGCGGAGCTCTGAGTGTGTATGAAGAGGCGGAGCTCTGAGCGTGTTTGAAGAGGCGGTGCTCGGAGCGTGTGTGAAGAGACAGAGCCCTGAGCGTGTTTGAAGAGGCGGAGCTCTGAATGTGTATGAAGAGGCGGAGCTCTGAGTGTGTATGAAGAGGCGGAGCTCTGAGTGTATGAAGAGGCGGAGCGCTGAGTGCGTATGAAGAGGCGGAGCTCTGAGTGTGTATGAAGAGGCGGAGCTCTGAGCGTGTTTGAAGAGGCGGTGCTCTGAGCGTGTGTGAAGAGACAGAGCCCTGAGCGTGTGTGAAGAGGCGGAGCCCTGAATGTGTGTGAAGAGGCGGAGCTCTGAGTGTGTATGAAGAGGCGGAGCTCTGAGTGTGTATGAAGAGGCGGAACTCTGAGTGTGTATGAAGAGGCGGAGCTCTGAGTGTGTATGAAGAGGCGGAGCTCTGAGTGTATGAAGAGGCAGAGCGCTGAGTGCGTATGAAGAGGCGGAGCTCTGAGTGTGTATGAAGAGGCGGAGCTCTGAGTGTGTATGAAGAGGCGGAGCTCTGAGCGTGTTTGAAGAGGCGGTGCTCTGAGCGTGTGTGAAGAGACAGAGCCCTGAGCGTGTTTGAAGAGGCGGAGCTCTGAATGTGTATGAAGAGGCGGAGCTCTGAGTGTGTATGAAGAGACGGAGCTCTGAGTGTGTATGAAGAGGCGGAGCTCTGAGTGTGTATGAAGAGGCGGAGCTCTGAGTGTGTATGAAGAGGCGGAGCTCTGAGTGTGTATGAAGAGGCGGAGCTCTGAGTGTGTATGAAGAGGCGGAGCTCCTGCTGGAACAGCGGTCGGAGGAGGAGTCTAGGAGGGAGACTGACAGAAAGCGCAGCCGACTTGCAGGAGTGAGCGAGGAGGATCCGGTTCCTTTGCCATCGGAGGTGAGGAGAGTGTGAAGGATGTTGGTGGATGAAAAGCTGGGAGTCATATTGCTCTGGTGAGTGGGGAAGCACCAGTAAGGGGGCGCCCTCACCATCACGTGTGGAAGAGGTGGAAGAAGGCTGTGGCTACACTACAGCTGGCACAGTTTGGAGCACCGAGAACTTTACACCTTATCAACTTTTCATTGGATTTTTTTAAAGAAGTAGATGCAAAGTGGAAGCAGTGGACTTGCAGAGAACACTATATTAAGCACAAAATATTGTATGATTACATAAATTTGCACAGATTTTTAGCTTTTTTATTATAGAAGCAAATGTTTGAAGATTAAAGAAGTAGGTGTAAAGTGGAAGCAGTGGATCTGCAGGGAACATCATCTTGAGCACAAAGCACTTTATGTTGTATATGAATTTGCACATGGATCAGATTACTTCATTTATTGATAAACACCATAAGATCAGTGAAGTAGGTGTAAAGTGGATGCAGTAGATCTGCAGAGAATATTATTTGAGCCCCTAGCACTTTATATATGAATGTCTCCACATATTTTAGTGTATTTGTGATGATTTATGTGCACACACAATAGGACAGCGCTGTGACACATAATACTCTTCTAGGTGATAAAGGGAATACTTACCTTTGTTACAGCAGCAGTCCGGTATAAGTTATTTCTGTAGGTATTTGAGTTGTTACACATAGCGCAGGTTTTATTCTATTTATATTGGGGACATAATTGCCCAAATCTGGGGATCAGGAGCCATTTCCACCCTTTACTCTCGGCTGGGGATCTTTGTATCCATATAACAGATGTTCTACATGACTAAATCTGACATCAATTTTACTGCAAAATCAAAGGGGCCAAAATGTCTCCCCCCTCCCCCCCGCAGTAATATATTTCTATCCCCCTTGGTGGGAGTGGAGATGACCCCACCTATAAGGATATACAGTACATACACACACAGCACAAGGCCGTGTTCACACTACGAGACGTTTCTTGGGGGGGTGCAGTTCCTCTGAGCGCCACAAGGTGGTGATCTCACCTCTACTCAGACAGGAAGTCTCTATGGAAGACAGGAAGTGATGTCAGCTACAGACAGGAAGTTCTATGTAATACGAAGTACAAAGGAGACATTGCTGGAAGCAGCAGCAGAGGAGGTAATAAGATCTTATTTTCTAGTTACACCCAGTAACCCCCCGTCATGTCCGTCCTCTTCCTCCATAGTCACTGTGATGTCTTTTATCTCCAGCAGATGATGATACACACATATATTTAGTGTGGAGATGTAGAATAACCCCGTATATTACAATGAGGGAATTTATGGTCTGTACCACGAGGGGAGTTATTGATGTCAGTAAATGTCGGTTGCAGACATTGTATGTGGGGGGAATGAAATGATAAGTAAAGGTCGGGATTAGGGAAGATTTCTGTAAGATTTTACACAGGAATGATCAGCGATCCTCCAGAGACACTATGAGGAGTCTCACAATAGGAGTCTGAAAGGGACGGGATTATGGGGTGATGAGATGGTGAACCCGGAGTGTGGGGGGAGGGGGCAATTTTATCAAAAAGACTTCCTGATGCAAATCAAAATGGATTTTCTACCTGAATACAATTGTTCCGGCTGGACTGAATATTGATAAATTCATAGATTCATCTGTTTTATACATTTTTATATAGTTTTACTAGTTATTGATCATTTTAAATACAATTTTGTATGAATTTAGTACTATATTATGATATAGAAGATTTTTTTTAAGTTATTCTGGGCTATAAATGGTTTTAGGACCTCTTCAACTGTCTATTGCATCACAGGCACCATGATCTCTGTGAGACTACAGAGCCCAGCACACCTATCATCATACCAGCCGGGGTATTTCTGAGTAAGTGTTGCCAGGTTACCCCAGGAGTTGTCTGACACTTTATTATCAGTAAGTTTTATTGGAACTTTCATGCCCCAACATTTATTATTTGTATATTTAATGTGTGTGTGTGTGTGTGTGCGCGCATATATACATACATATACCCCTTCAGGGTCAGAACATTTCCCCATTTAGGGGCCATAATATTCTCTTAATTTTGGCATTAAATTCTAGTATTATGTGTTATTGTGTCCCCAATCACCTCCACACCAGTTATTGTGTCCCCGATCACCCCCACACCAGTTATTGTGTCCCCCGATCACCTCCACACCAGTTATTGTGTCCCCAATCACCTCCACACCAGTTATTGTGTCCCCGATCACCACCACACCAGTTATTGTGTCCCCCGATCACCTCCACACCAGTTATTGTGTCCCCAATCACCTCCACACCAGTTATTGTGTCCCCGATCACCTCCACACCAGTTATTGTGTCCCCGATCACCTCCACACCAGTTATTGTGTCCCCCGATCACCTCCACACCAGTTATTGTGTCCCCGATCACCACCACACCAGTTATTGTGTCCCCGATCACCTCCACACCAGTTATTGTGTCCCCGATCACCACCACACCAGTTATTGTGTCCCCCGATCACCTCCACACCAGTTATTGTGTCCCCGATCACCTCCACACCAGTTATTGTGTCCCCGATCACCTCCACACCAGTTATTGTGTCCCCGATCACCTCCACACCAGTTATTGTGTCCCCGATCACCTCCACACCAGTTATTGTGTCCCCGATCACCTCCACACCAGTTATTGTGTCCCCGATCACCTCCACACCAGTTATTGTGTCCCCGATCACCTCCACACCAGTAATTGTGTCCCCGATCACCTCCACACCAGTAATTGTGTCCCCGATCACCTCCACACCAGTAATTGTGTCCCTGATCACCTCCACACCAGTAATTGTGTCCCCGATCACCTCCACACCAGTTATTGTGTCCCCCGATCACCTCCACACCAGTTATTGTGTCCCCGATCACCTCCACACCAGTTATTGTGTCCCCGATCACCTCCACACCAGTAATTGTGTCCCCGATCACCTCCACACCAGTAATTGTGTCCCCGATCACCTCCACACCAGTAATTGTGTCCCCGATCACCTCCACACCAGTAATTGTGTCCCCGATCACCTCCACACCAGTTATTGTGTCCCCGATCACCTCCACATCAGTTATTGTGTCCCCCGATCACCTCCACACCAGTTATTGTGTCCCCCATCACCTCCACACTAGTTATTGTGTCCCTGATCACCTCCACATCAGTTATTGTGTCCCCCGATCACCTCCACACCAGTTATTGTGTCCCCCGATCACCTCCACACCAGTTATTGTGTCCCCCGATCACCTCCACACCAGTTATTGTGTCCCCCGATCACCTCCACACCAGTTATTGTGTCCCCCGATCACCTCCACACCAGTTATTGTGTCCCACGATCACCTCCACACCAGTTATTGTGTCCCCCGATCACCTCCACACCAGTTATTGTGTCCCCCGATCACCTCCACACCAGTTATTGTGTCCCCCGATCACCTCCACATCAGTTATTGTGTCCCCCGATCACCTCCACACCAGTTATTGTGTCCCCCATCACCTCCACACTAGTTATTGTGTCCCTGATCACCTCCACATCAGTTATTGTGTCCCTGATCACCTCCACATCAGTTATTGTGTCCCCCGATCACCTCCACACCAGTTATTGTGTCCCCCGATCACCTCCACACCAGTTATTGTGTCCCCCGATCACCTCCACACCAGTTATTGTGTCCCCCGATCACCTCCACACCAGTTATTGTGTCCCCCGATCACCTCCACACCAGTTATTGTGTCCCCCGATCACCTCCACACCAGTTATTGTGTCCCCGATCACCTCCACACCAGTTATTGTGTCCCCCGATCACCTCCACACCAGTTATTGTGTCCCCGATCACCTCCACACCAGTTATTGTGTCCCCGATCACCGCCACACCAGTTATTGTGTGCGCGATCACCGCCACACCAGTTATTGTGTCCCCGATCACCTCCACACCAGTTATTGTGTCCCCCGATCACCTCCACACCAGTTATTGTGTCCCCCGATCACCTCCACACCAGTTATTGTGTCCCCCGATCACCTCCACACCAGTTATTGTGTCCCCCGATCACCTCCACATCAGTTATTGTGTCCCCCGATCACCTCCACACCAGTTATTGTGTCCCCCATCACCTCCACACTAGTTATTGTGTCCCTGATCACCTCCACATCAGTTATTGTGTCCCTGATCACCTCCACATCAGTTATTGTGTCCCCCGATCACCTCCACACCAGTTATTGTGTCCCCCGATCACCTCCACACCAGTTATTGTGTCCCCCGATCACCTCCACACCAGTTATTGTGTCCCCCGATCACCTCCACACCAGTTATTGTGTCCCCCGATCACCTCCACACCAGTTACTGTGTCCCCGATCACCTCCACACCAGTTATTGTGTCCCCCGATCACCTCCACACCAGTTATTGTGTCCCCCGATCACCTCCACACCAGTTATTGTGTCCCCGATCACCTCCACACCAGTTATTGTGTCCCCGATCACCGCCACACCAGTTATTGTGTGCGCGATCACCGCCACACCAGTTATTGTGTCCCCGATCACCTCCACACCAGTTATTGTGTCCCCGATCACCTCCACACCAGTTATTGTGTCCCCGATCACCTCCACACCAGTTATTGTGTCCCCGAATCACCTCCACACCAGTTATTGTGTCCCGATCACCTCCACACCAGTTATTGTGTCCCCGATCACCTCCACACCAGTTATTGTGTCCCCGATCACCTCCACACCAGTTATTGTGTCCCCCGATCACCTCCACACCAGTTATTGTGTCCCCGATCACCTCCACACCAGTTATTGTGTCCCCGATCACCTCCACACCAGTTATTGTGTCCCCGATCACCGCCACACCAGTTATTGTGTGCCCGATCACCGCCACACCAGTTATTGTGTCCCCGATCACCTCCACACCAGTTATTGTGTCCCCGATCACCTCCACACCAGTTATTGTGTCCCCGATCATCACCTCCACACCAGTTATTGTGTCCCCGATCATCACCTCCACATCAGTTATTGTGTCCCCGATCACCTCCACACCAGTTATTGTGTCCCCGATCATCACCTCCACACCAGTTATTGTGTCCCCGATCACCTCCACACCAGTTATTGTGTCCCCGATCATCTCCACACCAGTTATAGTGTCCCCCAATCACCTCCACACCAGTTACGGTGTCCCCGATCACCTTCACCGGGGACACAACATTCGGGCAACGCGATTACACATTCCCCCCCCCCCAACACAAAATCTATACTAGAATCGATTATTTTCTAGTTCCCCACGCTCAACTCCAAGCAATAAGAGACGCATCGATTGGTCACATTACGTCAGGGATCCTCAAACTACGGCCCCCCAGCTGTTGCGGAACTACGCATCCCATGAGGCATTGTAAAACTCCGACATTCACAGACATGACTAGGCATGATGGGAATTGTAGTTTCTGAACAACCGGAGGGCTATAGTTTGAAGACCCATGCATTACGTGGTCGGATCATGCCCCCATCCTCCTGACCTACATGCTCTCCGGGCTCCCCTCTTCCAGATGTTGCTTTTGGCTCCTGAATGAGATCCTCCTTCAGACGCCCGAGGTATTGTCTGATGTCTCTAAACAAATTAGGCAATATTTTCAAACGAAAGACCAACTAGACTGCGACCCAGGTTCCTTATGGGAAGCACACAAAACTCTTATTAGAGGAGTGCTCATAAAACACGGTACAAGAATTAAAAGAGAACATAATGAGCAATTATCCCAACTCCTTACTAAACTTTCTACCACCGAATCTCGCCACAAACATGCCCCCTCTCCCACTTTGGACTTGGAACTTGGAATACTACGCAGACAGATCACGCTACAAGGCGAAAGCAGCATTGCAATTTTGACGCAAAGCGAATTACGAATCGGGAAATAAATGCGGGAAATATCTAGCGAAAATGGTTAGGGAACACAAACTATCCACGTATATCCCCCAAATAATAACCCCCAAGGGTCAAAAAGCTGTACTACCCACCCACATCACAAAGGAGTTCAGAGATTACTATTCCTCGCTATATAACCTACCAAACAGGTCACCACCCCAAAATATCATAGATGAATATATAACATCCTCCCGACTCCCTTCTCTACCACCCAAAGCAAGGGCAGAACTAGACTCCCCAATAACCTTGGAGGAAATGGGTACACCATACAATATTACAAAACACTCCTCCCCGATTATAGGCCCACACATGGTCACATTTTTTAATGCAGCCAGTACCGATAGGAGCTTCCCCCTACGAGCGCATATATCCGTAATCCATAAGGAAGGGAAAGACCCCACGTCCTACAGTAGCTACATACAAAAACATATTTGGGAAGCACTCACCAATGCGTTTAAATTCAAGATGGTGCTGCCATATGACCAACAAGCAATAGCGAACATATTACAGCGCACACATTCAAGAATGACGTTTCCTGCAGGGCTAGTTAAAAACACCTGAACATATTCAAAAAATACGGGGGTTTGGTCACACTATATGGTTATATAGTGCTAAGCCAACTTACTGCGACAAAGTACCCCAAATTAGTGGGTCCTACCCTAGTAATTAGGGGTGCAACGGATCAAAAAACTCACGGATCGGATCGATCCTCGGATCAGGAGTCACGGATCGGATCATTTTTCGGATCAGCAAATAATAATTGAATTTGCAAAAACCTGTGAAAATTCCGCCACCATATAGTCCCCACTGTAATATCCACGTCATCTCCCCCACTGTAATATCCACATCCTCTCCCCACTGTAATATTGGCTGGGTATCGCAGAGTATTGGCTGGGTATCGCAGAGTATTGGCTGGGTAAATGCAGAGTATCGCAGAGTATATGCTGGGTAAATGCAGAGTATCGCAGAGTATATGCTGGGTAAATGCAGAGTATATGCTGGGTAAATGCAGAGTATATGCTGGGTAAATGCAGAGTATATGCTGGGTAAATGCAGAGTATGTTTACAAGTGATCGCTCCGTCATTTGACGGAGCGATCACATTGTAAACAGTGGCCGGGTGTACCAAGATGGCCGCCGCTCCGGAGCTAGGCCGAAGCCGCGGCCTTTCCTAAGGCCGCCGGGTGTACAAAGATGGCCGCCGCCGCTCCGGAGCTAGGCCGAAGCCGCGGCCTTTCCTAAGGCCGCCGGGTGTACAAAGATGGCCGCCGCCGCTCCGGAGCTAGGCCGAAGCCGCGGCCTTTCCTAAAGCCGAGGCCGCGGAACGCTCCGCGGATCGCGGGGTGTGCCGATCCGAACGGGGTGGCCCGTTCGGATCACGGATCGGCGACGATCCGTTGCACCCCTACTAGTAATAGAATGAAAGATCCTGCGTCTCAACCATGGGAGCCAAACTCCTCTATGTGGGAGAACTGAAAGGATTCCTCCTATACACTGGTGGCCACTAAATAAGAGGTAATGAAGCTCATCCTTACTAGGGATAATACTATTAAAGTATCAAACCTCCTTCATATAGCAAACTCTACCAGGGAACCATGTGTCCTATTAACCACCTGAGTTCCAGGCCAATTCTGACATTTCTCTCCTACATGTAATATTCCAATTTTTTTTGCTAGAAAATTACATAGAACCCCCAAACATTATATATGTTTTTTTAGCAAAGACCCTAAAGAATACAATGGCGGTCGTTGCAACTTTTTATCTCGCACGGTATTTGCGCAGCAATTTTTCGAACGCGTTTCAGTTTTATGCCTTCAAAAAAAAACAAAAAACAGTAAAGTTAGCCCAATTTTTTTTGCATAATGTGAAAGATGAAGATACGCCGAGTAAATAGATACCCAACATGTCACGCTTCAAAATTGCACACGCTTGTGGAATGGCGCCAAACTTTGGTATTTAAAAATCCCCATAGTCGACGCTTTAAATTTTTTTACTGGTTACATATTTTGAGTTACAGAGGAGGTCTAGGGCTAGAATTATTGCTCTCGCTCTAACGTTCGCGGCAATACCTCACATGTGTGGTTTGAACACCGTTTTCATATGTGGGCGGGGCTTACGTATGCGTTCGCTTCTGCGTACGAGCTCGCGGGGACAGGGGCGCTTTAAATTTTCTATTTTATTTTTATTGTTAATTTTACTTTTATTTTTTTAGTTCGACACTTTAACTAGCTGAGATCCGCGCTATAGCCAAATGACGGCTACAGCGCGGATCTGTTGTGCACTCCAGGGAGCGCGTGCGCGCGCGCTCTCGCCGTGTCACTGGGCACCCGATGCGCGTGCCCAGCGGCCGCGATGTCCGCTGGGCACCCGCGATTGCCCGGTAACACAGCGGGACCGTGGATCTGTGTGTGTAAACACACAGATCAACGGTCCTGTCAGAGGAGAGGAGCCGATGGTGTTCTCTGTACAGAGAAACACCGATCGGTCTCCTCCCCTTGTGAGTCCCCTCCCCCCACAGTAAGAAACACTCCCAGGGAACATAATTGACCCCTCCCCGCCCCCTAGAGGTTAACCCCTTCACTGCCAGTGTCATTTATACAGCAATCAATGCATTTAAATAGCATTGATTGCTGTATAAATGACAATGGTGCCAAAAATGTCCGATGTGTCCGCCATAATGTCGCAGTCACAATAAAAATCGCTGATCACCGCCATTACTAGTAAAAAAAAAAATATTAATAAAAATGCTATAAAACTATCCCCTATTTTGTAAACGCTATAACTTTTGCGCAAACTAATCAATAATCGCGATTTTTTTTTTACCAAAAATATGTAGAAGAATACGCTTCGGCCTAAACTGAGGAAAAAAAATGTTTTTTTATATATTTTTTGGGGATATTTAGTATAGCAAAAAGTAAAAAATATTTTTGTTTTTTTTTTTAAATTTGTCGCTCTTCTTTTGTTTATTGCTCAAAAAATAAAAAACGCAGAGGTGATCAAATACCACCAAAAGAAAGCTCTATTTGTGGGGAAAAAATGATAACAATTTCATTTGGGTACAGTGTCGTATGACCGCGCAATTGTCATTCCAAGTGCGTCAGCGCCAAAAGCTGAAAATTGGTCTGGTCACGAGGGGGGTTTAAGTGCAAAGTAATCAGGTGGTTAAAAAAAAATAAAAAAAAAATAATATATATATATAATTTGATTACTTTTATTCCTATTACAAGGAATGTAAACATCCCCTGTAATAGGAATATGGCACGATCGGACCTATTTACAGTGAGATATGGGGTCAATAAGACCCCACATCTCACCTCTAGGCTGGGAAGCCTAAAATAAAAAAAAAAAAAAACAATCACCGATTCCCAGACGAGGCGGTGCCGTTTTTTGTGACGTCATAACATCGCGCCCGGCCTCCGAACGATCATAGAGACTCCGGCGACCATCTGGTCCGCCGGAAATCTCTATGATCATCATTCTGGGGGCCGGCGAAAGCTGTGTCCGACTCACCGATGGAAGCGGTGAGTCGGTAGAAGCACCGGAGGGCGGCAGGAGGGGGGGGAGCCAGCTAAAAAAGTTAGGAGCCAGGTTTTTTTTTTTTTTTATTAACGACCGACAAAGCTTTATTTTTAATATAAAAATTAACCAAATCTTAAATTTTACACAGACAACTAGAACGAATGTGACTGCTTTTATTTCCTGCCTTGCAGGGACACAAGACCGCCATATCCCCGCTAAGGGTCCGATCAGGTCCGCCTGAAAAACTGACAGGCGAAGCTGATCAGACAGCCCGTGTGAAAGGGGCCTTTTTGACCCCAGATCTCATATTTAAGAGGTCCTGTCATGCTTTTTTCTATTACAAGGGATGTTTACATTCCTTGTGTTAGGAATAAAAGTGACACAATTTTATTTTTCTCAAAAGAACAGTGAAAAAATAAAAGTTAAAATAAATAAGAATTATTTTTTTTTTTAACCACTTCAATACCTGGCCTATTCTGCTTCATGTTAACATCATAATTTTTTTGCTAGAAAATTACTCAGAACCCCCAAACATTATATACGTTTTTTTTTTTTTTTTTTTTAGCAGACACCCTAGGGAATAAAATGGCGGTCATTGCAACTTTTTATCTCACACGGTATTTGCGCAATAATTTTTCAAACGCCTTTTTTTTTTTTGGGAAAAAAAACGGTTTCATTAATTAAAAAATAATTCCAAGTTACCCAATTTTTTTTATATAATATGAAAGATGATGTTACGCCGAGTAAATAGATACCTAACATGTCACGCTTTAAAATTGTGCACAATCATGGAATGGCGCCAAACTTCGGTACTTAAGAATCTCCATAGGCTACGCTTAAATTTTTTTTACAGGTTACCAGTTTAGAGTTACAGAGGAGGTCTAGTGCTAGAATTGTTGCACGCGCTCTAACGCACGCGGCGATACCTCACATGTGTGGTTTGAGCGGCGTTTACATATGTGGGCGGGACTTGCGTGTGCGTTCGCTTCTAAACGCGAGCTGCCGGGGACAGGGGCGTTTTAAAAAAAAAAAAATGTTATTTATTTTATTTTACTTGCCGGGGACAGGGGCGTTTTTTAAAAAAAAAAAATGTTATTTTTTAATTTTATTTTACTTAATTGTCCTCTTTATGGAGAGATGTGGGGTCAATAAGACCCCACATCTCTCCTCCAGCCTGGAAAGCATCAGATAGGTAAAAAAAATTAACCGATCTCATGCTGACAGCCGCGATTGCGGCTTTATTTACTTCCGGGTACCGGGCGTGACGTCATAACTCCGGTCATAGAGATGACTGGTCACAGGAAATCTCTATGCTCGTCATCCGGCGGCGAGCGATTCTTTCTCCACGGGAGAGCCCGGAGGAGCACCGGATGGCGGCAGGAGGGGGGGGAACGTCCCCTCACGTTGCCTATAAGAACGATCAAGCGGCGGAACTGCCACTATGATCGTTCTTATCGTGCACAGAATCGCTGGCCGGAAATATTGATATCTGAATGGTGCCTATAGCGGCACGCATCATTCAGATATTCCCACTCAATGTCAAGGACGTCATATGACGTCCTTGGTATTGAAGTGGTTAAACGCGCCCCGTCCCACCGAGCGCGCGTGCAGAGGCGACCGCATATGTGAGTAGCGCCCGCATATGAAAGCGGTGTACAAACCACACATGTGAGGTATCACCGCGATTGGTAGAGAAAAAGCAATAATTCTAACCCAAGACCTCCTCTGTAACTCAAAACATGCAACCTGTAGAATTTTTTAACATCGCCTATGGAGATTTTAAAGGGTAAAAGTTTGTTGCCATTTTACGAGCGGACGCAATTTTGAAGCGTGACATGTTGGGTATCAATTTACTCGGAGTAACATTATCTTTCACAATATAAAATAAATTGGGCTAACTTTACTGTTGTCTTATTTTTTAATTTAAAAAAGTATTTTTAAGTCCGCTGCGCAAATACGGTGTGACAGAAAGTATTGCAAGGACCGCCATTTTATTCTCTAGGGTGTTAGAATAAAAAATATATATGATGTTTGGGGGTTCTAAGTAAAGGGAAGTAGATGGGTGGGCAGTGAAAACAGGCAGGGAAGCTCCATTAGCATTGCTGGATGTCATACCAATGGCCAACACAAGAGGGCTTCAGATTCCAGAAGGAACCCTAGGAATGCAGAAGGCCGCAAAGCCGCAGCCTCAATTACCAGTCAGGGGGGTGGGATGCCCCAGCCGTGCTGCCCTGGGCGCCAGGTCGCAAATTCTAGTCACAAATGCGACCTGGCGCCCCGGGGTTCATTGAGCCCTGGTCTAGGAGAGGTGATGCGGAACTGGATAGCCAAGATCTACTCAACCAAATATCCCAGGTAAAAGCGAATGGCACCCTGTGCGACCCCTTTCCTATTGGCAATGGGACGCCCATTATTCCTGCTTCTGTTTGCCTTATCACTAGAGCCATTCCTCTGTAAAATTAGACTAAACCCAGACATACAAGGTGTATCATGCGGTGGCACTCAACACAAGATCTCCGTTTATGCAAACGATATGCTCTTCTCTCTGACGAACCCCACAACAGTGATACCGATCTTACTACGAGAATTTGACATATACGGCTCATTATCGAACCTTTAAAATAAACTTCCCCAAATCTGAAGCTATGGGAATAGCGCTGCCCTCACATTACCTACCAAACTTGCAAACTAACTTTTGCTTCAAATGGACAAAGTCACACCTGAAATACCTAGGCACCCACATTCCATCAGATCTATCCCCCATCTTTGAGCATAACTTTCCCCCCTCTACTGGCCAAGACCTGAATTCTATTGGATAAATGGCATACAGGCTTACACTCCTGGTTTTATAGATGCAACCTTTTAAAAATGAGTATCCTGCCTAAGTACCTATACCTTCTCCAAGCCCTACCCATTAAGATTCCTCCCTCGTATTTCCGACAAGTCCAAGCACTATTTATTCGCTTTGTGCGGGCTCATAGGAAACCCCGCCTCCCACGCTCTCAATACCATCCGAAACAATTTGGTGGACTGGCATTACCCAATGTACGTACATATTACCAAGCGGTACACTTGGGCAGGATAGTCGATTGGCGACGGCACTCGACATCCAAACTTTGGGTCCAGAAAGAACAAACCCAAACTGATTTCCCTCTGAAGAGTGCACTATGGTGCTACGAGTCTCTCCCCCAGCAACTAAAATCCCATCCACTTATAGGGAACACACACTCGCAAAGCTCTCGAGCCGCTCACTTGACGTCTCTTACGACGAAAGGATCGCCATTGACGCCGATCCTGGGACACCCCTGTTTTTCACAGGGATTCCTACTGACAGAATACAAAAATCTAAGGTCTTTGAACTTAGGAAATGCTGCTAAATTTGTAGTTGCCGGACGTTGGCCATCCTATGTCAGAGCTGATGAGTACCTCTGGCTTATTTCAATTACCGTTCTGGAGAGCAGCGCAAATTCACCATTTCCTACATACCATCCCAAACCCCTAAAATTACACGCGCCAGTTACCGTATTTATCGGCGTATAACACGCACCGGCGTATAACACGCACCCCAAGTTTAGGAGGGCATTTTAAGGAAAAAAGGTTTTAGGAGGGAAGTTTAGGGAAAAAAAAAACTTACATTTAAGCATCATTTGCAGCCTGGCCCGGCGTCATTTGCAGCTTGCCCAGCGTCATTTGCAGCCTGGCCCAGCGTCATTTGCAGCCTGGCCCGGCGTCATTTGCAGCCTGGCCCAGCGTCATTTGCAGCCTGGCCCAGCGTCATTTGCAGCCTGGCCCAGCGTCATTTGCAGCCTGGCCCAGCGTCATTTGCAGCCTGGCCCAGCGTCATTGTAGCTTGCCAGCGTCATTTGCAGTCTTGTCCGGGTTTAAATTTCCCGCCGCCGAGACGCTCTGTCGCGTGCGCCGCCGAAAAAGACCGAAGTGCCCCCGGAAAAGACAGAGCCGACTGTTCGGCTCCGCTCGCGGTCCCGCCTCCCTGCTGTTTCCAGAGCAAGCGCAGGGAGGCGAAACTACGAGCGGAGCCGAACAGTCGACTCGGTCTTTTCCGGCGCCGCTTCGGGTTTTTTCGGCCGCGATTCGGTCTTTTTCGGCGGCGCTTGCCATTTTTGTCACTTTTTTTGGGGGGTATTGGCGTATAACACGCACCCACGACTAGTTTGGGCTCCCTGCCCTGCTAGTCTCAGTAGCGTCACTTAGCTCCTCCTCCCGACGCGTTGCGACACGCCCACGTGTCTTTATCAAGGGATTATGGACCTTTGAGGCAGCCGAGACCTTTTTATAGGCAACATTTAGCGTGGGGGTTGCCATAGCAACTTTTGTGTGCTTATCATCCTATTCAGCACCGCCGCGCTCGGGTGCTGTGGATATCGTACACACTGACTCTTTGCGATCCTAGATAATGAAACAGTTGTTTGGATCTACAGGCGCTTACACATGATTCAAAAAATATGTATATATATATATGTGTAAAATAAATTATTTATTAACACAATGTTTAATATGGAGATAGGAATGAAATAAAATACTAAAGAATTAAAAATTTAAATTGTGAATGCGTGTAATGGTGTGTTAAAATGTGAGGATATGTGGGTGTTGATAAAAATTGGTATATAGATGAGGATAAATGAATAAAAAATAGATATGAAAAATATATATGAATGAAAACAAATGATGAATATAGAAATGAAAATATATATAGAAATAAATAAATAAAGATAAAAATAAAAATAAAAATAATAAAAAATAAAAATAAAAATAATAAAAATAAAAATAAAAATAATAAAAATAAATAAAAAATAAAAAATAAAAATACAAATAAAAATGAAAAAATTGAAAATAAAAATGAGAATGAAAAAATAAATAAAAATAAATAAAAATAAAAATAAAAATATGTAATTAGAGATGGGTATAAATTGGATCTAAAAAATGAATAAAGGGATAAGCTGCAAGACTTTTAAATAGAGGCATGAGTGAATATATCAAAACGGCGTTTGACGCATAGTTCCTTATTTGTGTGGAAGAATAGTTGATTTCTTATCTGAGCATCACTACTTTCTTATTTGAGCATCACTTCTTTGGGGATGTTTCTTTGCACAATGTATACAGATGTATAAATAGTGACCGTATACCTTCTAAGAATAATTCTTGGGATGAATAAAAAAGATAAAAAAAAAAAAAAAGATAAAAAAGATAGAAAATGGCCATGCTTATGTTGGGGTTTAAAAGATAGGAGTGTATGGGTCTACACAAATATATAAAAATGTGGAGGGAGAAGACCATATGTCTGTTTTATAAATATATCTGCTCTTAAAACACATAAATAGTATTTCTAAAAGATACTAAAAAATGTGTTTAAAATATATTAAAAGTCAGAAATAAAACAGTTGAGATCAAAGTCAATGTTAAGGCCTCCTGGTGCAAAACTGTTGATTTCATAAATCCATCTCGATTCACTTTTGCTGAGTTCTCTCACCTTATGACTCCCCCTCCAATTGGGTTTGAATTTATCAATTGCCCAGAACGTCATTTGAGTAGGATCTTTGTTGTGGATTTCTGCAAAGTGTCTTGACACACTATGTTTAGGGAAGCCTGCTATTATGTTTTGCACATGTTCTCTTATTCGTTTCCACATAGGTCGTTTAGTCCTTCCTATGTACTGCAGCGAACATGTGCATTCAAGCATATAAACTACTCCTTCTGTTTTGCATGTGATGAACTCCTTGATATCATATTCTTTTTTCGTGGTAGATGATGTGAATTTGTTGCACTTTTTTCCCCCCATCTTCGTGTTCCTACATGCATAACATCTTTTACAGGGGTAAAACCCCTTTCCCTGAAAAAAAGTCATATTTTTGTTGTTTGGAGGGTCTGGGACATTTTTAACAATCAAGTCTCTTAGTGTTGGAGCTTTTCTGTATATAAATTTCGGTCTCTCAGGGAGGATGCTTTTTAGTTGTTGGTCAGCTTGCAGCAGCTGCCAGTGTTTTTTGATTATTGTTTCAATTTTCTTATGCTGTATGTTGAAATTTAAAATCAGTGGTACCTCTGCATGGTTTTCAGTTTTTTTCTCCTTGTCCTTAATGAGTGAGTCTCTTGGCATTTGTTGTACTTCTTTTATTTTTTCCTTGATAAAATTCTCATTGTAACCCTTCTGCAGGAATTTTTCACCAATTTCTGTTGCTTGTTCGAGGTACCCTTTGTCATTGCTACAATTTCTCCTCAGTCTTATGAGCTGTCCTTTCGGTATGTTTATTAACCACGGACTGTAGTGACAGCTATCCGTGGGAATGTAGCTGTTCCTATCTACAGTCTTGAAGAAGGTTTTGGTATGAAATGCACCCTTCTCTATTGTAATATCGAGGTCCAAAAATTTAATATTTCTGTCACTGATCTCGAAAGTTAACCGGATATTCTTTTGGTTGTTGTTTAGTGTCGTAAGGAAATTTTCCAAGCTGGTTCTATCCCCATTCCATATTATAATGCAGTCATCTATGAATCTTTTATATAAAGTTAGCTCCACTGGGTAGTGCTGGTACAGCGCTTCTTCTTCCCAATTGGCCATGAAAATATTTGCGACGCTTGGGGCATATTTAGCCCCCATTCCAATCCCGTTTAGCTGTCTATAAAATTCTTTATTGTGCCAAAAATAATTGTGTTGTATCCCGTAGGCTAGGCATCTTAAGATAAATCGTTTTTGTTTAGAAGGTATGACCGTCCATTTATCTAGAGCCCATCTTGTGGCATTTATTGCGTCGCCGTGGTCAATGATTGTGTACAGTGATGACACATCGGCCGTGGCTATTAAATATTGCTCATGTTGTACTAGTGGTACTTTCTCCAGAATTTGTATGAGGTGCTTGGTGTCCCTTAAAAAAGATTTGGTTTTGGGTACCAGTGGCTGAATAAATTTGTCAACATATTCACCAATCCTTGAGTTTATGGATTGAATACCACTAATTATAGGTCTCCCGGGTGGCATTGATGAATTTTTGTGGATTTTGGGGACAGTGTAAATCACTGGGACCCTGCAGACATCCGGCAGGAGGTACCTTTCCTCCTTTTTATTTAAAATGTTTTTCATTTTGCCTTTTTCTACCAGTTCTCTTAATTCTTCCTTGTATTCTCTGGTTGGATTCCCTTTGAGTTTGATATAGGTGTTGGTGTCATTTAGTTGGCCTATGAGCTCACTGTTATAATATTCTTTTGATAAAACAACTATAGCGCCTCCTTTGTCCGCTGGTCGTATTACTACTTCCTTTCTTGCTTCCAGTTCTTTTATTCCTTTTGTGATATCCTGGGAGTTTTGTGCTCGTTTTATTCTTAATTTTTCGATATCTTGTATGACCATCTTGTTAAAAACATGTATGTGCTCATTGTTTGACACCTGGGGGTTAAACAGGGATCGGTTTCTTAGAGTAGTGTGTTCCACCCTACCTGGGATTTCCTGTTGATCCCTTGTGGTGGTCACAGGTTTATTCAACATGTATTTTTTTATATTTAGCTTCCTAGTATATTTTTGTATGTCTACATATGTGTCAAACTTGTTTAAATTCCTCTTTGGTGCAAATTTTAGTCCTTTGTCAAGTGTCCTTAGTTCAGTTTTGGTTAATTCTTTGCCACTTAAATTGTATATACCTTCTCCTATCTCTCTCTTTTTCGCTTGGACCTTCCGTCCTCCCCTATTTCCTCTTTTGCATTTGGACTTTTTTGGCTCCGTGGTGGGGTTCTCTCTGTGCGGGGAGGGGTTCTGTCCCTCCTGCGCTGATCTAAAAAAGACGAGGATGTGCATGGCTCATTTTCTTCATCCCTTAGCGCCTCATACCTATTTCTCGTGTAGTCAGGGCTACTTCTGTAGTCCCTATATTGTCGATCATAGTATTGAGGTTGTGTGTGTTGTTGATACTGGTTTTGGTCCCTTGTATCTCTTTTGTCATGGTTTCCATGATTCTGATGTCCTCTATCATCATATCCTCGGTTTTCGTTATTCCTATGTTGGTTATATGCCTGGTTTTGGGGCTTGTGATTCTTATTCCCCCCATTCTTCCATTGTGTATTTTTTGGAGATTTTGTCCATGGTTTAGGATTGTTGTTCTTGTTTTTCCACCATGGTTTTGGGGTCTTTGGGCCATTGTACTCATCCCTTGATGCTCTTTGGTATCCATTCTCATTTCCATTTTGCCTCATTTGTCTATCAGGTGATCTATATGTGTATTCCCTAATTGGTGATCTAATCCTTACTTCTCTCAGTGGTGATGAGGTGATGGATCCTGTTTGTCCATCCTTTAAATTTAGTTGCCATTTATATGCCTGTTGTAGTCTGTAATCATTGGTGTCCCTCATGTATTTCCGTTTTTTTCTTTGTTTTATTTCAATATCCTTCTGTTCCAACACTCTGTTCAGTTGTTTGGTTAGAGAAGCAAATGAAGTTGATTCCTTGTAGGTTTCCAAAATTAATTTACTTTCCTCAATCTGCTCATTTATCTTTGCGACCTTTCTTTGTTTTCTTTGTATTATAAATTTTAGTACCTCCAGACCTTTTCCATTAAAAAATTTGTACCATTCATCAACAGATTCAGGATCCAATAGACCATCATTGATGGGTACATCCCACCTTAGTCTCCTTGGTACAATATTTTCTTTTAAGTATTGCTCATGGGAAGCAATATCCCACCATAAACTGACTTTTTTCTCCATCAGGTGACCAAATTTTCTGAAGTTAGTATCAAGATCACCTGTGTCAGTGTTGGTATTTGAGGTGGAAAAAACCTCCTCTAGATCTACTTTGCGGTTCTCTAGAAATTTAAATATCTCCATTTAAGCTGCTCAAGTGAGTAAGATGTATAAGTAGAGTATTAGGTATGTGTACTTAGGCGCTAGAATGGGTGTTTAAAGACAGAACAGCAACAGTGTTTTAAGATAGCCAAATGATGATGCTGCAACCCATATATTAGTGTTCTCACACGTGAAAGAAATAGTTTTAAAATACACAAAAAATTTTAGTATTTATGTGCAATGGGTGCGCTTTCAATCAACCTTAAAATAAGTGTAGATATGATTAAAAATTGCTTGTTCAAGTGGTGTGTAAAACCTCCTTAAAATCCGTGCACTGTGTATGTATAAATAAATACATAAAACCAAATATAAATATATAAATAAGTGGATGCTCTTCCTATTTGTGGTACCAGTGATTATGTGATATTTGTGAAATGGTGCTGTGAGTGAAAACCCGTTAAAAGGGGTAAAGCCGCGTTTAATTTCAAACCCTTAAAAAATTCATGCGTTTAAACTGGGAAAAGAACGCATTTAATTGTGCGATTTGTTTTTGGACAAAAACTTTTCGTTATGCGATTATATGGGGAAAAAAACCGCATGTGTTTTAGGACCCTTTAAGAGTCCATGCATCTGGCAGATGTCTCCTTGGGTGTTTAATTGCGGTTGCTTGACAGGTGTTGTTCCTGATTAGTTAGTGCTGAGGCATTTTACTAACTAATTGCCCTTTGATGTTGAGCATAGATTTAAAACTTAAAAATTAAAAGGATAAAAAATATATACACCATCAATAAGAAAGATAAGTACCATTAGTGAATGTATATTTGAACAAGTGTATACATAACACTTTCACTTATCTTTAGTTGCGGTGTCTTCTTTCCTGCTGGTCAAGTCCTTGCGATCTTCTCCGTGTTTGCATGGGGATAAAAGACAGATACAAAACCATTGCGCAATATTGTTACACTTTAGGTGGTGTGCATGTGTTGTGGCTGAAGCCCATCTACTTACACAGCACCCTACGAACGAAGCGCGGTGATAAGAATTGTGTCAGGCACTGTTTGGGCTCCCTGCCCTGCTAGTCTCAGTAGCGTCACTTAGCTCCTCCTCCCGACGCGTTGCGACACGCCCACGTGTCTTTATCAAGGGATTATGGACCTTTGAGGCAGCCGAGACCTTTTTATAGGCAACATTTAGCGTGGGGGTTGCCATAGCAACTTTTGTGTGCTCATCATCCTATTCAGCACCGCCGCGCTCGGGTGCTGTGGATATCGTACACACTGACTCTTTGCGATCCTAGATAATGAAACAGTTGTTTGGATCTACAGGCGCTTACACATGATTCAAAAAATATGTATATATATATATATGTGTAAAATAAATTATTTATTAACACAATGTTTAATATGGAGATAGGAATGAAATAAAATACTAAAGAATTAAAAATTGAAATTGTGAATGCGTGTAATGGTGTGTTAAAATGTGAGGATATGTGGGTGTTGATAAAAATTGGTATATAGATGAGAATAAATGAATAAAAAATAGATATGAAAAATATATATGAATGAAAACAAATGATGAATATAGAAATGAAAATATATATAGAAATAAATAAATAAAGATAAAAATAAAAATAATAAAAATAAAAATAAAAATAAATAAAAATAAAAAATAAAAATACAAATAAAAATGAAAAAATTGAAAATAAAAATGAGAATGAAAAAATAAATAAAAATAAAAATAAAAAATATGTAATTAGAGATGGGTATAAATTGGATCTAAAAAATGAATAAAGGGATAAGCTGCAAGACTTTTAAATAGAGGCATGAGTGAATATATCAAAACGGCGTTTGACGCATAGTTCCTTATTTGTGTGGAAGAATAGTTGATTTCAGAAATAAAACAGTTGAGATCAAAGTCAATGTTAAGGCCTCCTGGAGAGACCTAAATTTATATACAGAAAAGCTCCAACACTAAGAGACTTGATTGTTAAAAATGTCCCAGACCCTCCAAACAACAAAAATATGACCTTTTTTCAGGGAAAGGGGTTTTACCCCTGTAAAAGATGTTATGCATGTAGGAATACGAAGATGGGGGGAAAAAAGTGCAACAAATTCACATCATCTACCACGAAAAAAGAATATGATATCAAGGAGTTCATCACATGCAAAACAGAAGGAGTAGTTTATATGCTTGAATGCACATGTTCGCTGCAGTACATAGGAAGGACTAAACGACCTATGTGGAAACGAATAAGAGAACATGTGCAAAACATAATAGCAGGCTTCCCTAAACATAGTGTGTCAAGACACTTTGCAGAAATCCACAATAAAGATCCTACTCAAATGACGTTCTGGGCAATTGATAAATTCAAACCCAATTGGAGGGGGAGTCATAAGGTGAGAGAACTCAGCAAAAGTGAATCGAGATGGATTTATGAAATCAACAGTTTTGCGCCAGGAGGCCTTAACATTGACTTTGATCTCAACTGTTTTATTTCTGACTTTTAATATATTTTAAACACATTTTTTAGTATCTTTTAGAAATACTATTTATGTGTTTTAAGAGCAGATATATTTATAAAACAGACATATGGTCTTCTCCCTCCACATTTTTATATATTTGTGTATACCCATACACTCCTATCTTTTAAACCCTAACATAAGCATGGCCATTTTCTATCTTTTTTATCTTTTTTATCTCTTTTTTTATCTTTTTTATTCATCCCAAGAATTATTCTTATAAGGTATACGGTCACTATTTATACATCTGTATACATTGTGCAAAGAAACATCCCCAAAGAAGTGATGCTCAAATAAGAAAGTAGTGATGCTCAGATAAGAAATCAACTATTCTTCCACACAAATAAGGAACTATGCGTCAAACGCCGTTTTGATATATTCACTCATGCCTCTATTTAAAAGTCTTGCAGCTTATCCCTTTATTCATTTTTTAGATCCAATTTATACCCATCTCTAATTACATATTTTTATTTTTATTTTTATTTATTTTTTCATTCTCATTTTTATTTTCATTTTTTTCATTTTTATTTGTATTTTTATTTTTTATTTTTATTTATTTTTATTTTTATTTTTATTTTTAATTTTTTTTATTTATTTTATTTTTCATTTTTATTTCTATATATATTTTCATTTCTATATTCATCATTTGTTTTTATTCATATATATTTTTCATATCTATTTTTTATTCATTTATTCTCATCTATATACCAATTTTTATCAACACCCACATATCCTCACATTTTAACACACCATTACACGCATTCACAATTTCAATTTTTAATTCTTTAGTATTTTATTTCATTCCTATCTCCATATTAAACATTGTGTTAATAAATCATTTATTTTACACATATATATATATATACATATTTTTTGAATCATGTGTAAGCGCCTGTAGATCCAAACAACTGTTTCATTATCTAGGATCGCAAAGAGTCAGTGTGTACGATATCCACAGCACCCGAGCGCGGCAGTGCTGAATAGGATGATGAGCACACAAAAGTTGCTATGGCAACCCCCACGCTAAATGTTGCCTATAAAAAGGTCTCGGCTGCCTCAAAGGTCCATAATCCCTTGATAAAGACACGTGGGCGTGTCGCAACGCGTCGGGAGGAGGAGCTAAGTGACGCTACTGAGACTAGCAGGGCAGGGAGCCCAAACAGTGCCTGACACAATTCTTATCACCGCGCTTCGTTCGTAGGGTGCTGTGTAAGTAGATGGGGTTCAGCCACAACACATGCACACCACCTAAAGCGCGCAATGGTTTTGTATCTGTCTTTTATCCCCATGCAAACACGGAGAAGATCGCAAGGACTTGACCAGCAGGAAAGAAGACACCGCAACTAAAGATAAGTGAAAGTGTTATGTATACACTTGTTCAAATATACATTCACTAATGGTACTTATCTTTCTTATTGATGGTGTATATATTTTTTATCCTTTTAATTTTTAAGTTTTAAATCTATGCTCAACATCAAAGGGCAATTAGTTAGTAAAATGCCTCAGCACTAACTAATCAGGAACAACACCTGTCAAGCAACCGCAATTAAACACCCAAGGAGACATCTGCCAGATGCATGGACTCTTAAAGGGTCCTAAAACACATGCGGTTTTTTTCCCCATATAATCGCATAACGAAATGTTTTTGTCCAAAAACAAATCGCACAATTAAATGCGTTCTTTTCCCAGTTTAAACGCATGAATTTTTTAAGGGTTTGAAATTAAACGCGGCTTTACCCCTTTTAACGGGTTTTTACTCACAGCACCATTTCACAAATATCACATAATCACTGGTACCACAAATAGGAAGAGCATCCACTTATTTATATATTTATATTTGGTTTTATGTATTTATTTATACATACACAGTGCACGGATTTTAAGGAGGTTTTACACACCACTTGAACAAGCAATTTTTAATCATATCTACACTTATTTTAAGGTTGATTGAAAGCGCACCCATTGCACATAAATACTAAAATTTTTTGTGTATTTTAAAACTATTTCTTTCACGTGTGAGAACACTAATATATGGGTTGCAGCATCATCATTTGGCTATCTTAAAACACTGTTGCTGTTCTGTCTTTAAACACCCATTCTAGCGCCTAAGTACACACACCTAATACTCTACTTATACATCTTACTCACTTGAGCAGCTTAAATGGAGATATTTAAATTTCTAGAGAACCGCAAAGTAGATCTAGAGGAGGTTTTTTCCACCTCAAATACCAACACTGACACAGGTGATCTTGATACTAACTTCAGAAAATTTGGTCACCTGATGGAGAAAAAAGTCAGTTTATGGTGGGATATTGCTTCCCATGAGCAATACTTAAAAGAAAATATTGTACCAAGGAGACTAAGGTGGGATGTACCCATCAATGATGGTCTATTGGATCCTGAATCTGTTGATGAATGGTACAAATTTTTTAATGGAAAAGGTCTGGAGGTACTAAAATGTATAATACAAAGAAAACAAAGAAAGGTCGCAAAGATAAATGAGCAGATTGAGGAAAGTAAATTAATTTTGGAAACCTACAAGGAATCAACTTCATTTGCTTCTCTAACCAAACAACTGAACAGAGTGTTGGAACAGAAGGATATTGAAATAAAACAAAGAAAAAAATGGAAATACATGAGGGACACCAATGATTACAGACTACAACAGGCATATAAATGGCAACTAAATTTAAAGGATGGACAAACAGGATCCACCACCTCATCACCACTGAGAGAAGTAAGGATTAGATCACCAATTAGGGAATACACATATAGATCACCTGATAGACAAATGAGGCAAAATGGAAATGAGAATGGATACCAAAGAGCATCAAGGGATGAGTACAATGGCCCAAAGACCCCAAAACCATGGTGGAAAAACAAGAACAACAATCCTAAACCATGGACAAAATCTCCAAAAAATACACAATGGAAGAATGGGGGGAATAAGAATCACAAGCCCCAAAACCAGGCATATAACCAACATAGGAATAACGAAAACCGAGGATATGATGATAGAGGACATCAGAATCATGGAAACCATGACAAAAGAGATACAAGGGACCAAAACCAGTATCAACAACACACACAACCTCAATACTATGATCGACAATATAGGGACTACAGAAGTAGCCCTGACTACACGAGAAATAGGTATGAGGCACTAAGGGATGAAGAAAATGAGCCATGCACATCCTCGTCTTTTTTAGATCAGCGCAGGAGGGACAGAACCCCTCCCCGCACAGAGAGAACCCCACCACGGAGCCAAAAAAGTCCAAATGCAAAAGAGAAAATAGGGGAGGACGGAAGGTCCAAGCGAAAAAGAGAGAGATAGGAGAAGGTATATACAATTTAAGTGGCAAAGAATTAACCAAAACTAAACTAAGGACACTTGACAAAGGACTAAAATTTGCACCAAAGAGGAATTTAAACAAGTTTGACACATATGTAGACATACAAAAATATACTAGGAAGCTAAATATAAAAAAATACATGTTGAATAAACCTGTGACCACCACAAGGGATCAACAGGAAATCCCAGGTAGGGTGGAACACACTACTCTAAGAAACCGATCCCTGTTTAACCCCCAGGTGTCAAACAATGAGCACATACATGTTTTTAACAAGATGGTCATACAAGATATTGAAAAATTAAGAATAAAACGAGCACACAACTCCCAGGATATCACAAAAGGAATAAAAGAACTGGAAGCAAGAAAGGAAGTAGTAATACGACCAGCGGACAAAGGAGGCGCTATAGTTGTTTTATCAAAAGAATATTATAACAGTGAGCTCATAGGCCAACTAAATGACACCAACACCTATATCAAACTCAAAGGGAATCCAACCAGAGAATACAAGGAAGAATTAAGAGAACTGGTAGAAAAAGGCAAAATGAAAAACATTTTAAACAAAAAGGAGGAAAGGTACCTCCTGCCGGATGTCTGCAGGGTCCCAGTGATTTACACTGTCCCCAAAATCCACAAAAATTCATCAATGCCACCCGGGAGACCTATAATTAGTGGTATTCAATCCATAAACTCAAGGATTGGTGAATATGTTGACAAATTTATTCAGCCACTGGTACCCAAAACCAAATCTTTTTTAAGGGACATCAAGCACCTCATACAAATTCTGGAGAAAGTACCACTAGTACAACATGAGCAATATTTAATAGCCACGGCCGATGTGTCATCACTGTACACAATCATTGACCACGGCGACGCAATAAATGCCACAAGATGGGCTCTAGATAAATGGACGGTCATACCTTCTAAACAAAAACGATTTATCTTAAGATGCCTAGCCTACGGGATACAACACAATTATTTTTGGCACAATAAAGAATTTTATAGACAGTTAAACGGGATTGGAATGGGGGCTAAATATGCCCCAAGCGTCGCAAATATTTTCATGGCCAATTGGGAAGAAGAAGCACTGTACCAGCACTACCCAGTGGAGCTAACTTTATATAAAAGATTCATAGATGACTGCATTATAATATGGAATGGGGATAGAACCAGCTTGGAAAATTTCCTTACGATACTAAACAACAACCAAAAGAATATCCGGTTAACTTTCGAGATCAGTGACAGAAATATTAAATTTTTGGACCTCGATATTACAATAGAGAAGGGTGCATTTCATACCAAAACCTTCTTCAAGACTGTAGATAGGAACAGCTACATTCCCACGGATAGCTGTCACTACAGTCCGTGGTTAATAAACATACCGAAAGGACAGCTCATAAGACTGAGGAGAAATTGTAGTAATGACAAAGGGTACCTCGAACAAGCAACAGAAATTGGTGAAAAATTCCTGCAGAAGGGTTATAATGAGAATTTTATCAAGGAAAAAATAAAAGAAGTACAACAAATGCCAAGAGACTCACTCATTAAGGACAAGGAGAAAAAAACTGAAAACCATGCAGAGGTACCACTGATTTTAAATTTCAACATACAGCATAAGAAAATTGAAACAATAATCAAAAAACACTGGCAGCTGCTGCAAGCTGATCAACAACTAAAAAGCATCCTCCCTGAGAGACCTAAATTTATATACAGAAAAGCTCCAACACTAAGAGACTTGATTGTTAAAAATGTCCCAGACCCTCCAAACAACAAAAATATGACTTTTTTTCAGGGAAAGGGGTTTTACCCCTGTAAAAGATGTTATGCATGTAGGAATACGAAGATGGGGGGAAAAAAGTGCAACAAATTCACATCATCTACCACGAAAAAAGAATATGATATCAAGGAGTTCATCACATGCAAAACAGAAGGAGTAGTTTATATGCTTGAATGCACATGTTCGCTGCAGTACATAGGAAGGACTAAACGACCTATGTGGAAACGAATAAGAGAACATGTGCAAAACATAATAGCAGGCTTCCCTAAACATAGTGTGTCAAGACACTTTGCAGAAATCCACAATAAAGATCCTACTCAAATGACGTTCTGGGCAATTGATAAATTCAAACCCAATTGGAGGGGGAGTCATAAGGTGAGAGAACTCAGCAAAAGTGAATCGAGATGGATTTATGAAATCAACAGTTTTGCGCCAGGAGGCCTTAACATTGACTTTGATCTCAACTGTTTTATTTCTGACTTTTAATATATTTTAAACACATTTTTTAGTATCTTTTAGAAATACTATTTATGTGTTTTAAGAGCAGATATATTTATAAAACAGACATATGGTCTTCTCCCTCCACATTTTTATATATTTGTGTATACCCATACAGTCCTATCTTTTAAACCCTAACATAAGCATGGCCATTTTCTATCTTTTTTATCTTTTTTATCTTTTTTTTTATCTTTTTTATTCATCCCAAGAATTATTCTTATAAGGTATACGGTCACTATTTATACATCTGTATACATTGTGCAAAGAAACATCCCCAAAGAAGTGATGCTCAAATAAGAAAGTAGTGATGCTCAGATAAGAAATCAACTATTCTTCCACACAAATAAGGAACTATGCGTCAAACGCCGTTTTGATATATTCACTCATGCCTCTATTTAAAAGTCTTGCAGCTTATCCCTTTATTCATTTTTTAGATCCAATTTATACCCATCTCTAATTACATAGTGCACATGTAGCTTTAAATGGTGTCTTTGTAATCCACAAAAAGTAACATTGCTGCTCTGAGGTAAATTGCGCCTAGGCAGTTCAATAGGCATAAAACTTGTGTGTCAATGCAGGATTGAGCCTACAGGCTCTCTCACCAATCCTTGGGGTACCGTCCTCCGATCCGGTCCCTCTAATGGCGGCTCTGGTCTCTTCAATGGCGGCGCCCGATCTCCTCAGTCACAGCCCTGCACTCCGGTCGTCAGCTCCGTCCGACCGACAGTAAGGGGAAGTCTCCGCTCCGCTGCTGTGGACTCTGAGGTAGGAGAGTCTCACTCCATCGGCTGCAAGGCCCAGGCTTCAGGCCTTCAGCTCCGGTCCGCACAGGTGTCTCTGCTGGCTGCAGTCTCCGCGTCACACGCTCTGTCAGCAGAGGCAGGCCAGTCCTGTCAGGCCTCAGAAGAGGCAATGTCCCAAGAGGAAGAGGCGGTCTCCGCTCTTCCCTTTTATCATCTACATATTTTTATTTTTATTTTTATTTTTATTTATTTTTTATTCTTATTTTTATTTTTATTTTTTTCATTTTTTTTATTATATTTTTTATTTTTATTTTTTTTATTTTTATTTTAATTATTTTTATTTTTTTTTTTTATTTTTATTTTTATTTTTTTATTTTTATTTTTTCTTTATTTTTTATTTCTATATATATTTTCATTTCTATATTCATCATTTGTTTTTATTCATATATATTTTTCATATCTATTTTTTATTCATTTATTCTCATCTATATACCAATTTTTATCAACACCCACATATCCTCACATTTTAACACCCCGTTACACGCATTCACAATTTCAATTTTTAATTCTTTAGTATTTTATTTCATTCCTATCTCCATATTAAACATTGTGTTAATAAATAATTTATTTTACACATATATATATATATACATATTTTTTGAATCATGTGTAAGCGCCTGTAGATCCAAACAACTGTTTCATTATCTAGGATCGCAAAGAGTCAGTGTGTACGATATCCACAGCACCCGAGCGCGGCTGTGCTGAATAGGATGATGAGCACACAAAAGTTGCTATGGCAACCCCCACGCTAAATGTTGCCTATAAAAAGGTCTCGGCTGCCTCAAAGGTCCATAATCCCTTGATAAAGACACGTGGGCGTGTCGCAATGCGTCGGGAGGAGGAGCTAAGTGACGCTACTGAGACTAGCAGGGCAGGGAGCCCAAACAGTGCCTGACACAATTCTTATCACCGCGCTTCGTTCGTAGGGTGCTGTGTAAGTAGATGGGCTTCAGCCACAACACATGCACACCACCTAAAGCGCGCAATGGTTTTGTATCTGTCTTTTATCCCCATGCAAACACGGAGAAGATCGCAAGGACTTGACCAGCAGGAAAGAAGACACCGCAACTAAAGATAAGTGAAAGTGTTATGTATACACTTGTTCAAATATACATTCACTAATGGTACTTATCTTTCTTATTGATGGTGTATATATTTTTTATCCTTTTAATTTTTAAGTTTTAAATCTATGCTCAACATCAAAGGGCAATTAGTTAGTAAAATGCCTCAGCACTAACTAATCAGGAACAACACCTGTCAAGCAACCGCAATTAAACACCCAAGGAGACATCTGCCAGATGCATGGACTCTTAAAGGGTCCTAAAACACATGCGGTTTTTTTCCCCATATAATCGCATAACGAAATGTTTTTGTCCAAAAACAAATCGCACAATTAAATGCGTTCTTTTCCCAGTTTAAACGCATGAATTTTTTAAGGGTTTGAAATTAAACGCGGCTTTACCCCTTTTAACGGGTTTTTACTCACAGCACCATTTCACAAATATCACATAATCACTGGTACCACAAATAGGAAGAGCATCCACTTATTTATATATTTATATTGTTTTATGTATTTATTTATACATACACAGTGCACGGATTTTAAGGAGGTTTTACACACCACTTGAGGGTTTTACACACCACTTGAACAAGCAATTTTTAATCATATCTACACTTATTTTAAGGTTGATTGAAAGCGCACCCATTGCACATAAATACTAACATTTTTTGTCCCAAGTCGCATGACAAGTGGCACTAGTGGAAACCGACCCGAAAGAAGGAAACCTTCTTCTTTAGAAATGGAAAGTACATCTTTTGACTATTCAGATGTAGTCCGGCTTTCTCCGAGCCAATAGCTGACTTTACAGGCTGGATATAGGGCTGAACTAGGAAAAAGTTGAGTTCTTCTGAGGTATCCTCACGTGGACCCCCATCATTCAGATGTCTAGGAGGGATACTTGCTGCATGGTGAGAAGATTCTCTTGGGAATGGGCCAGGAAGAGGTAACTTCTCTGGAGGAGATTGAGCTATTTGCTTTAATGGAACTGCTGTTGCTCGTTCCGCTATGTATCTCCTGCCCATCTTTTAAGTAGCACAGATTACCTGTTAACCCTCTGACTCTCTATATGCTGCATAGACTCTAAAACAGCTTCAATTGGCTGGTAATGGGATGACCCTGCATGCTCGGGATTTAGGTATTTGAGAGTTGGTGAATGTGAAGGACTATGTCTTTTCATGGATGAACCCTCGCCGCTTGCATGGTATCCTGATTCAGTTGGGGCCTTCATAGGTTTCTTTATGTCGCCTTGATGTCCGCTTGGACTTCTGGTGTACAAGGCTGAAATACATAAACGTACCAGCATAAGGCCGGGTTCACACTGGTACGACACGACAGCCTTCCTACTTTGGATCCGACTTTGCCCTGCGACTTGAAGCCGACATACGTCCGACTTTCAATGAACAGGGATCCGACTTGGATCCCCCCTAATACCAATACCAATACGAGGCACTGTGTTTGGGATGAATCTTGAGTGGGAACCCCACGCCAAATTTTAAATAAAAAACCGACATTGGGTCCCCCCTCCAAGAGCATACCAGGCACTTGGGTCTGGTATGGATTTTTAAGGGGAACCCCCTATGCCGAAGAAAATGGCGTGGGGGTCCCCCCAAAATCCATACCAGACCCTTATCCGAGCACGCAGCCCAGCCGGTCAGGAAGAGGGGTGGGACGAGCGAGCGCCCCCCCCCCCTCCTGAACCGTACCAGGCCGCATGCCCTCAACATGGGGGTGGGTGCTTTGGGGCTGTAATGCTGGGTGCGCGGTGCGCAACGGCTTATATAGGCATGGGTCGGGGTCACTGGGTCGCCTTAAACGTAATTGTACTAGCCACTGTGACTATGTAGAGGAAAGTAAGATCCTTAGTAGAAAACTAAAAGAGAAGGGGTATCCAGAATCCCTCATACGAGAGGCCCAAATGTATTATGAAGATCCCTTCCATCCAGTAAAGAGAGAGAAAAATGTGATCAGTCTATTTGTTTTACCACTAGGTTCCATTATGGTCATAAGAAGATGGAAGCCATTTTTAGAAAACATTGGCCGATACTCCTAGAGGACCAACATTTAAAAGCTCAATTACCTCAGTGTCCCAAAGTCACATATAGGAGAGCTCCCAATATCAAAAACAAGATTGCCCCCAGTAAGCTCAAAACTAGTCGTCCTCAGCCCTCACCACCACATGTTTAGTACCACTGTGCGGCATGTTCCAATGCAAAAAATCTTTATGCAAAACATGCAAGTTCATCCGACATGGCCAAAAACAGTTCACGATAAAAGGAAAAAATTATGAGATCAGTTAGTTCTATAACTGCTCATCTGATTTTGTCGTGTACTGTTTGAAGTGCCCTTGCCAACTAATTTATGTAGGTCGCACTATCCGCCCCCTCCGCGAGAGATTCGGTGAACATCGCAGAAAAATCGAGGGGGGGGGAAGACAAACACAGTGTCCCTCGTCATTTTGCTCAACACCATAAAGGTTCCACTGAAGGGCTAAAAGTCTGGATCCTTGAACAAATGCCCAAAAATATCACAGATGCCGAGAGATTTTTTAAGCTATGTGAGCGTGAAACCTATTGGATTTATTCTTTAGACGCATTGTCTCCTGGCGGACTCAATGAAGCTTTGGAATTATCCACAATTTTGTAAACATTAAACATATAGAGTTTTTAAAAATAGGTTTTTAAAATAGGTATATAAACAAGAGACGTGTATTTTAGTGTGTGTATGTATGTGTGTGTATGCATCTGTAGATGTGCATACATGTATGCATATGTATATGTGTACACGTGTGTGTGTGTGTGTGTGTGTGTGTGTGTGTGTGTATATATATATATATATATATATATATATATATATATATATATATATATGCACATAATAATCTTTTTAATAATATAAAACAATCTTTTTAGCATATATCCAATCTATTTATCTTTTTAAAAATATGTCCGCAATATTAAATCATTTTATGATCTGTTATAGTTTCTATCTAGTAATATCATTTCATTATTATTATACATTTTTTTGTTTGCGTTCCAATTTGTGATACATAACTAGTTAATTCCATCCCAATTTATTCTATTCAATAATATAATTTTTTATTCACGATGTATTGTACTTTATTTTCTAAATTTGTATAGCAAATATTTATTTTTGGGTTAATTGGTAATCATATGTTAGCATATGTTATCATGTGTTTTTATGTGTCTTCATATATTTATAATCGCTATATATGAAATTGCAATCAATATATATGAAATTGTAATCAATATGTCTTGTTGTTGTGTAAAAGAATGTCCATGCCTTTAGAGCAGGTCTTCTTTTAAATAGCCTCTAGATGGCCCCATAACCTCAGCACCAATATAAGGCCGAAAATCAGCCTGTCTTTCCCCCAGCTCTGATGAAGGAGTGCGCCTGTTCCTTCCATCTACAGTGCGCATGCTCCGAAACGCCGTAGGCTTAGCTGTGATGTCATCACGCCCGACGTTTGTTTGAATCATCTGACCGGAGCCAAGCCTCGCTCTCGGTCCAACAAGCCAGTATCACCAACGTTAGGATATCCTGCTGGACAGGACGCCGCACTGGACTAAAACAAACGGACTTGGTGCACACATGACGCCCCAGAGGACTTTCTTATTGTGCTGAATTACCTCTACTTAAATGTAAGTGGTTATATGCACCTTATTTTTGTGGAATAAAATGCTTACTATCTTAACTCGGTGGCGCCTCTCTTCTGTCGGGACTCAAGGGCCTGGTATGCGCTTGGAGGGGGAACCCATGCCAGTTTTTTATTAAAAATTTGGTGTGGATTTCCCCCTCAAGATCATCAGAGCACAAGTTGCATGCCAAAGTCAGATAATGCAAGACGGCGATTCGACTTTGATCCGACTTCAATGATAATCAATGGACTGAAGTCGGACCAAAGTAGTACAGGGAGCATTTTTAAAGTCGGACCAGTTAAGACGGCTCCCATAGGAAAACATTGATTGTCACACATCATGCGACATGAGCTCCCAATGTCGGAGTGTTTTTTTTCTTATCAGTGTGAACCCGGCCTTAATGTTCTTTCTCCTCCTCCCCTTTTTTTATTTGTATTTTTTTATTTTATTTTAGTCACCTAGACCAGTGGTCCCCAACCTTTTTGGCACCGGGGACCAGCTGGGTGGAAGAAATTTGTGCCAAGGCCCGGCGAGGGGGGGATGTACGCACACGCGGGGGGGGAGGCGAATTTCGCAGGCAATTGATCAGGGCAATAGCTGTTGGTACTTCAATCATCATGGCACCATGGTTGGTATGGTGTCAGAATGATTGAAACGCATTATTTCTTATATTACATTGTAATATAAATGAAATAGTTCAACTCACCATAATGCAGAATCAGTGTGAGCCCTGAGTGTGTCACTTTCCACGTCACCTGCGACCAGATGAGTAATGTCACTTGCCATGCTGCCTGCCACCAGATGAGAAATGCCACTTGCCACGCTTGCCTGCCACTAGATGAGGAATACCTCTTGCCACGCTGCCTGCCACCAGATGAGAAATGCCACTTGCCACGCTGTCTGCCGCCAGATGAGAAATGCCACTTGCCACCCTTGAATGCCACTTTCTAGGTCACCTGCCTGTGCCACCAGAGGAGGAATGCCACTTGCCATGGTGCCTGCCACCAGTTGAGGAATGCCACTTGCCACTCTGCCTGCCACCAGTTGAGGAATGCCACTTGCCACATCACCTGCCTGTGCCACCAGATGAGGAATGCCACATCACCTGCCTGTGCCACCAGATGAGGAATGCCACGTCACCTGCCTGTGCCACCAGATGAGGAATGCCATGTCACCTGCCTGTGCCACCAGATGAGGAATGCCATGTCACCTGCCAGTGCCACCAGATGAGGATTGTCACTGCATTGGTGACACTGGTTCAGTGGTCTTTCTTGAGTGAAGAGAGCAGAGATGCGGGGCGGGCGGTGAGAGATGATGTCATCTCTCTGCTCACCGCCGCACCGCCGACATTACACACGCTGTGAGGGCGGAAGTGTGGTGATGCTAGGCGGGCAGGGAGAGATGATGTCATCTCTCTGCTCCCCGCCGTACCGCCGACATTCCGCACGCTGTGAGGGCGGAAGAGTGGTGATGCTAGGCGGATGGAGAGATGTCATCTCCGCTCCCCAGCCCGCTTCTCTTATTCGCCTGCCGCTTTCCTCTCTGATCCACCAGTGATTTACAGCCCGCCGTGGCCCGGCTGCAAAGACGCTACGGCCCGGTAGTGGGCCGCGGCCTGGGGGTTGACGACCCCTGACCTAGACGACGGTCCCTACCTTAAATGTTGGAGAGGGTGATGTACTGCTTTATTTTAGGTAGCAGACCGAAAAAGCATCTAGAGAAAGATAAAGGAATTAGCGACTGGTATTTCAGCTGGAGCAAGGAAATGGTATTCCAGAGTAAAGAAAAAAGAAATTACATTTACCGTTGGCTAAAAACGGGGTCCCCTCCAGGAGCTCCCCGTATAGGCAACCTCCTCAGATGACAACAGGCTGCCATGCTGAAAGCCCCCAGTAATAAACAATGGAGAGGGGAGGGACATATTGTGGAAGATATAGCCCTCTTAAAAAATGATTTTAACAAGGGCAAAAAAATTAAAAATTTGCCCCTATTCAAGATGGCCACCACAACCTCAGGCCAGACCACGCATGAGCGGCCGGGGGCACTAGGACCTATGCGGCCCGCCCGACTCAGCCCAGCCCTCGAAGCTGGCTTCTGACATCCGCGCATGTGCAGAGCAGGCAGGAGGATGCTGAGGGACTCCCACTATAGTAACCAGGAATGCAGGTACAAGGAGGGGAAGGTGGTGGGGGAGGAAGAAAGAGAGAAAAAGAGAGAGGAACGCAAAGAAAGGAAAGCGAGAGAGAATGGATGACAGGAGGGAGAAATGGAAGGATAAGGCTAAGTGAAAAATTAATAGAGCTGCTTTGTCTGCTGCAGGCTTAAGCAAATGCCAGAATATAAATGCAGATAGGTAGATTTCCTCCTCTTCTGCTACTGTGAGTCTCCCCTCCCCCACTCCGGGGCTGCTGTATGTGTATGGCTCTAGATCAGTTCACACTCACTACACACTATTCACTTTCTCCAGAGGCAGGAGAACCGGGCAGCTGCCTGCAGTCTTCCTGGTCAGTAGAGTTTTTCTACTAGAGGGGGGTGAGCAAGATCCTCCCCCAGCTCCCAGTTCCTATTTTGCTGGATGGGGTCCCCTATTATTACCCCCCCCCTGCAATCCTCCAAACTGGGGATCTCCTATAACCGGAGAGGGAAGAGAGAGGAATTTCTATATTCCTGGATTGGAGTCCCTTTTAATCGCCCCTCTGCAGTCCTCACAGCTGGAGGTCTTTAAAGAGGAAGTAAACCCCTGATGGGTTTACTTCCTCTTTGTTTCCCTGCAAAGGTAAAGCATAATGGGCTACTATGCATCACATAGTAGCCCATTATGTGTCACTTGCCTGACACAGGAACCTGTGATGTCATGCTGTTCCCTGGTGCACGGAAACTCCATCTTCTTTGCGAGTATCGCGGCTCCGGCAGTGCGGCATGCGCCGTAGACAGCGGTGCCTGTCTTTTTGCAAATATATATTTCTTGGACCTACAGGTAAGCCTTAATCTAGGCTTACCTGTATTAGAGAATAGAAAATGACAGGGGAGATTATACTGGGGGACAAATTGACCTGGGAGGGGGAAGGATTATTCTGAGTTACAGACTACCTGTGGGGAATTTACTGAGCTACAGACTGATCCGGGGGGGAATTATACTGCAGGACAGACTGATTGGGGGGGGGGGTGTATTGAGGTACAGATTGACCTGGGGGGACTATACTAGAGGACAGACTGACCTGGGGGGATATACTGGGGGACAGACTGACCTGGGGGGGATATACTGGGGGACTGACTGACCTGGGGGGGATATACTGGGGGACTGACTGACCTGGGGGGATATACTGGGGGACTGACTGACCTGGGGGGGATATACTGGGGGACTGACTGACCTGGGGGGGGGGGGGGGGGTATACTGGGGGACTGACTGACCTGGGGGGGATATACTGGGGGACTGACTGACCTGGGGGGGATATACTGGGGGACTGACTGACCTGGGGGGGGGGATATACTGGGGGACTGACTGACCTGGGGGGGGGATATACTGGGGGACTGACCTGGGGGGGGATATACTGGGGGACTGACTGACCTGGGGGGGGTATACTGGGGGACTGACTGACCTGGGGGGGGATATACTGGGGGACTGACTGACCTGGGGGGGGGATATACTGGGGGACTGACTGACCTGGGGGGGGATATACTGGGGGACTGACTGACCTGGGGGGGGGATATACTGGGGGACTGACTGACCTGGGGGGGGGGGGATATACTGGGGGACTGACTGACCTGGGGGGGGATATACTGGGGGACTGACTGACTGACCTGGGGGGGGATATACTGGGGGACTGACTGACTGACCTGGGAGGGTATATACCGGGGGACGGACTGACCTGGGAGGGTATATACCGGGGGACGGACTGACCTGGGAGGGTATATACCGGGGGACTGACTGACCTGGGGGGGTATACTGGGGGACTGACTGACCTGGGGGGGTATACTGGGGGACTGACTGACCTGAGGGGGGATATACTGGGGGACTGACTGACCTGGGGGGGATATACTGGGGGACTGACTGACCTAGGGGGGGTATACTGGGGGACTGACTGACCTGGGAGGGATATACTGGAGGACTGACTGACCTGGGGGGGGGGATATACTGGGGGACTGACTGACCTGGGGGGGGGGATATACTGGGGGACTGACTGACCTGGGGGGGGGATATACTGGGGGACTGACTGACCTGGGGGGGATATACTGGGGGACTGACTGACCTGGGGGGGATATACTGGGGGACAGACTGACCTGGGGGGGATATACTGGGGGACAGACTGACCTGGGGGGATATAGTGGGGGACAGACTGACCTGGGGGGATATAGTGGGGGACAGACTGACCTGGGGGGATATAGTGGGGGACAGACTGACCTGGGGGGATATAGTGGGGGACAGACTGACCTGGGGGGATATAGTGGGGGACAGACTGACCTGGGGGGATATACTGGGGGACAGACTGACCTGGGGGACTGACTGACCTGGGGGGATATACTGGGGGACTGACTGACCTGGGGGATAGACTGGGGGACTGACTGACCTGAGGGGATATACTTGGGACAGACTGACCCGGGGGGGGGGGGGGGATATACTGGAGGACAGACTGACCTGGGGGGCAAAATTATACTGGGGGACGGACTGACCTGGGAGGGTATATACCGGGGGACGGACTGACCTGGGAGGGTATATACCGGGGGACGGACTGACCTGGGAGGGTATATACCGGGGGACGGACTGACCTGGGAGGGTATATACCGGGGGACGGACTGACCTGGGAGGGTATATACCGGGGGACGGACTGACCTGGGAGGGTATATACCGGGGGACGGACTGACCTGGGAGGGTATATACCGGGGGACGGACTGACCTGGGAGGGTATATACCGGGGGACGGACTGACCTGGGAGGGTATATACCGGGGGACGGACTGACCTGGGAGGGTATATACCGGGGGACGGACTGACCTGGGAGGGTATATACCGGGGGACGGACTGACCTGGGAGGGTATATACCGGGGGACGGACTGACCTGGGAGGGTATATACCGGGGGACGGACTGACCTGGGAGGGTATATACCGGGGGACGGACTGACCTGGGAGGGTATATACCGGGGGACGGACTGACCTGGGAGGGTATATACCGGGGGACGGACTGACCTGGGAGGGTATATACCGGGGGACGGACTGACCTGGGAGGGTATATACCGGGGACGGACTGACCTGGGAGGGTATATACCGGGGGACGGACTGACCTGGGAGGGTATATACCGGGGGACGGACTGACCTGGGAGGGTATATACCGGGGGACGGACTGACCTGGGAGGGTATATACCGGGGGACGGACTGACCTGGGAGGGTATATACCGGGGGACGGACTGACCTGGGAGGGTTTATACCGGGGGACGGACTGACCTGGGAGGGTATATACCGGGGGACGGACTGACCTGGGAGGGTATATACCGGGGGACGGACTGACCTGGGAGGGTATATACCGGGGGACGGACTGACCTGGGAGGGTATATACCGGGGGACGGACTGACCTGGGAGGGTATATACCGGGGGACGGACTGACCTGGGAGGGTATATACCGGGGGACGGACTGACCTGGGAGGGTATATACCGGGGGACGGACTGACCTGGGAGGGTATATACCGGGGGACGGACTGACCTGGGAGGGTATATACCGGGGGACGGACTGACCTGGGAGGGTATATACCGGGGGACGGACTGACCTGGGAGGGTATATACCGGGGGACGGACTGACCTGGGAGGGTTTATACCGGGGGACGGACTGACCTGGGAGGGTATATACCGGGGGACGGACTGACCTGGGAGGGTATATACCGGGGGACGGACTGACCTGGGAGGGTATATACCGGGGGACGGACTGACCTGGGAGGGTATATACCGGGGGACGGACTGACCTGGGAGGGTATATACCGGGGGACGGACTGACCTGGGAGGGTATATACCGGGGGACGGACTGACCTGGGAGGGTATATACCGGGGGACGGACTGACCTGGGAGGGTATATACCGGGGGACGGACTGACCTGGGAGGGTATATACCGGGGGACGGACTGACCTGGGAGGGTATATACCGGGGGACGGACTGACCTGGGAGGGTATATACCGGGGGACGGACTGACCTGGGAGGGTATATACCGGGGGACGGACTGACCTGGGAGGGTATATACCGGGGGACGGACTGACCTGGGAGGGTATATACCGGGGGACGGACTGACCTGGGAGGGTATATACCGGGGGACGGACTGACCTGGGAGGGTATATACCGGGGGACGGACTGACCTGGGAGGGTATATACCGGGGGACGGACTGACCTGGGAGGGTATATACCGGGGGACGGACTGACCTGGGAGGGTATATACCGGGGGACGGACTGACCTGGGAGGGTATATACCGGGGGACGGACTGACCTGGGAGGGTATATACCGGGGGACGGACTGACCTGGGAGGGTATATACCGGGGGACGGACTGACCTGGGAGGGTATATACCGGGGGACGGACTGACCTGGGAGGGTATATACCGGGGGACGGACTGACCTGGGAGAGTATATACCGGGGGACGGACTGACCTGGGAGGGTATATACCGGGGGACGGACTGACCTGGGGTGATATACCGGGGGACTGACTGACCTGAGGGGATATACTTGGGACAGACTGACCTGGGGGGGATATACTTGGGACAGACTGACCTGGGGGGGATATACTGGAGGACAGACTGACCTGGGGGGCAAAATTATACTGGGGGACAGACTGACCTGGAGGGATGTACCAGGGGACAGACTGACCTGGGAGGGATATACCGGGGGACAGACTGACCTGGGAGGGATATACCGGGGGACAGACTGACCTGGGGGGGATATACTGGAGGACAGACTGACCTGGGGGGCAAAATTATACTGGGGGACAGACTGACCTGGAGGGATGTACCGGGGGACAGACTGACCTGGGAGGGATATACCGGGGGACAGACTGACCTGGGGGGGATATACCGGGGGACAGACTGACCTGGGGGGGGGGGATATACCAGGGGTCAGACTGACCTGGGAGGGATATACCGGGGGACAGACTGACCTGGGAGGGATATACCGGGGGACAGACTGACCTGGGGGGGGGGATATACCAGGGGTCAGACTGACCTGGGAGGGATATACCGGGGGACAGACTGACCTGGGAGGGATATACCGGGGGACAGACTGACCTGGGAGGGATATACCGGGGGACAGACTGACCTGGGAGGGATATACCGGGGGACAGACTGACCTGGGAGGGATATACCGGGGGACAGACTGACCTGGGGGGGATATACCGGGGGACAGACTGACCTGGGGGGGATATACCGGGGGACAGACTGACCTGGGGGGGATATACCGGGGGACAGACTGACCTGGGGGGGATATACCGGGGGACAGACTGACCTGGGGGGGATATACCGGGGGACAGACTGACCTGGGGGGGATATACCGGAGGACAGACTGACCTGGGGGGCAAAATTATACTGGGGACAGACTGACCTGGAGGGATGTACCGGGGGACAGACTGACCTGGGAGGGATATACCGGGGGACAGACTGACCTGGGGGGGATATACCGGGGGACAGACTGACCTGGGGGGGGGGATATACCAGGGGTCAGACTGACCTGGGAGGGATATACCGGGGGACAGACTGACCTGGGAGGGATATACCGGGGGACAGACTGACCTGGGGGGGGGATATACCAGGGGTCAGACTGACCTGGGAGGGATATACCGGGGGACAGACTGACCTGGGAGGGATATACCGGGGGACAGACTGACCTGGGAGGGATATACCGGGGGACAGACTGACCTGGGAGGGATATACCGGGGGACAGACTGACCTGGGAGGGATATACCGGGGGACAGACTGACCTGGGAGGGATATACCGGGGGACAGACTGACCTGGGGGGGATATACCGGGGGACAGACTGACCTGGGGGGGATATACCGGGGGACAGACTGACCTGGGGGGGTATATACCGGGGGACAGACTGACCTGGGGGGGATATACCGGGGGACAGACTGACCTGGGGGGGATATACCGGGGGACAGACTGACCTGGGGGGGATATACCGGAGGACAGACTGACCTGGGGGGCAAAATTATACTGGGGACAGACTGACCTGGGAGGGATGTACCGGGGGACAGACTGACCTGGGAGGGATATACCGGGGGACAGACTGACGACCTGGGAGGGATATACCGGGGGACAGACTGACGACCTGGGAGGGATATACCGGGGGACAGACTGACGACCTGGGAGGGATATACCGGGGGACAGACTGACGACCTGGGAGGGATATACCGGGGGACAGACTGACGACCTGGGAGGGATATACCGGGGGACAGACTGACGACCTGGGAGGGATATACCGGGGGACAGACTGACGACCTGGGAGGGATATACCGGGGGACAGACTGACGACCTGGGAGGGATATACCGGGGGACAGACTGACGACCTGGGAGGGATATACCGGGGGACAGACTGACGACCTGGGAGGGATATACCGGGGGACAGACTGACGACCTGGGAGGGATATACCGGGGGACAGACTGACGACCTGGGAGGGATATACCGGGGGACAGACTGACGACCTGGGAGGGATATACCGGGGGACAGACTGACGACCTGGGAGGGATATTCTGGAGGACAGACTGACCTGGGGGGATATACTGGAGGACAGACTGACCTGGGGGGATATACTGGAGGACAGACTGACCTGGGGGGATATACTGGAGGACAGACTGACCTGGGGGGATATACTGGGGGACAGACTGACCTGGGGGGATATACCGGGGGACTGACTGACCTGAGGGGATATACTTGGGACAGACTGACCTGGGGGGGATATACTTGGGACAGACTGACCTGGGGGGGATATACTGGAGGACAGACTGACCTGGGGGGCAAAATTATACTGGGGGACAGACTGACCTGGAGGGATGTACCAGGGGACAGACTGACCTGGGAGGGATATACCGGGGGACAGACTGACCTGGGAGGGATATACCGGGGGACAGACTGACCTGGGGGGATATACTGGAGGACAGACTGACCTGGGGGGCAAAATTATACTGGGGGACAGACTGACCTGGAGGGATGTACCGGGGGACAGACTGACCTGGGAGGGATATACCGGGGGACAGACTGACCTGGGGGGGATATACCGGGGGACAGACTGACCTGGGGGGGGGGATATACCAGGGGTCAGACTGACCTGGGAGGGATATACCGGGGGACAGACTGACCTGGGAGGGATATACCGGGGGACAGACTGACCTGGGGGGGGGATATACCAGGGGTCAGACTGACCTGGGAGGGATATACCGGGGGACAGACTGACCTGGGAGGGATATACCGGGGGACAGACTGACCTGGGAGGGATATACCGGGGGACAGACTGACCTGGGAGGGATATACCGGGGGACAGACTGACCTGGGAGGGATATACCGGGGGACAGACTGACCTGGGGGGGATATACCGGGGGACAGACTGACCTGGGGGGGATATACCGGGGGACAGACTGACCTGGGGGGGATATACCGGGGGACAGACTGACCTGGGGGGGATATACCGGGGGACAGACTGACCTGGGGGGGATATACCGGGGGACAGACTGACCTGGGGGGGATATACCGGAGGACAGACTGACCTGGGGGGCAAAATTATACTGGGGACAGACTGACCTGGAGGGATGTACCGGGGGACAGACTGACCTGGGAGGGATATACCGGGGGACAGACTGACCTGGGGGGGATATACCGGGGGACAGACTGACCTGGGGGGGGATATACCAGGGGTCAGACTGACCTGGGAGGGATATACCGGGGGACAGACTGACCTGGGAGGGATATACCGGGGGACAGACTGACCTGGGGGGGGGGATATACCAGGGGTCAGACTGACCTGGGAGGGATATACCGGGGGACAGACTGACCTGGGAGGGATATACCGGGGGACAGACTGACCTGGGAGGGATATACCGGGGGACAGACTGACCTGGGAGGGATATACCGGGGGACAGACTGACCTGGGAGGGATATACCGGGGGACAGACTGACCTGGGAGGGATATACCGGGGGACAGACTGACCTGGGGGGGATATACCGGGGGACAGACTGACCTGGGGGGATATACCGGGGGACAGACTGACCTGGGGGGGATATACCGGGGGACAGACTGACCTGGGGGGATATACCGGGGGACAGACTGACCTGGGGGGGATATACCGGAGGACAGACTGACCTGGGGGGCAAAATTATACTGGGGGACAGACTGACCTGGGAGGGATGTACCGGGGGACAGACTGACCTGGGAGGGATATACCGGGGGACAGACTGACGACCTGGGAGGGATATACCGGGGGACAGACTGACGACCTGGGAGGGATATACCGGGGGACAGACTGACGACCTGGGAGGGATATACCGGGGGACAGACTGACGACCTGGGAGGGATATACCGGGGGACAGACTGACGACCTGGGAGGGATATACCGGGGGACAGACTGACGACCTGGGAGGGATATACCGGGGGACAGACTGACGACCTGGGAGGGATATACCGGGGGACAGACTGACGACCTGGGAGGGATATACCGGGGGACAGACTGACGACCTGGGAGGGATATACCGGGGGACAGACTGACGACCTGGGAGGGATATACCGGGGGACAGACTGACGACCTGGGAGGGATATACCGGGGGACAGACTGACGACCTGGGAGGGATATACCGGGGGACAGACTGACGACCTGGGAGGGATATACCGGGGGACAGACTGACGACCTGGGAGGGATATACCGGGGGACAGACTGACGACCTGGGAGGGATATTCTGGAGGACAGACTGACCTGGGGGGATATACTGGAGGACAGACTGACCTGGGGGGATATACTGGAGGACAGACTGACCTGGGGGGATATACTGGAGGACAGACTGACCTGGGGGGATATACTGGGGGACAGACTGACCTGGGGGGATATACTGAGGGACAGACTGACCTGGGGGGATATACTGAGGGACAGACTGACGTGGGGGATGGAATTATCCCAGGGGACCCACTGACCTGCGGGGATTGTACTGGGGGGCAGACTGACCTTTCGTCCACACAAACTGTTTATCACGGTGCCACATTACTACTTTTCTTGGGGCACCAGAAGGGTGTCCCATGTCTTTTACAATTCTATAATGTATACTCCAAAAAAATAAAAAATTGCCATGCGTCGCTAAAGTGTTCGGGTTTGGCTTGACAAAAAGGTGGCAACCCTATATCCAACACATATATACTGGCTTGGGCGGGAGGAACTTAAAGAAGTCCCCTACCCTTTTAATTTTATATTTAATATTTAGAGTAATTAACTGGACTAAACACTATTTTAATCCTCCGAGGAGATGGAACAAACCGAATTAGAGTTAAAAGAATAAAAAAAAAGGTGTTTAAACACCCTTCCCCTAAAACCAGCATTTACCCCAAGGTTATTAGCGTGCGTTAAAAATATTAAATAAATATGGGCATTTGCAACTTACTATTTATCGGTGACCCCATCAACTAATAATGGGTAAACCTAAATAAGTGGCAGGGATGATACGAGAAGAACTAGTTTGAACTATAACACCCAAGGAGGGGCCTACTACTTAGCGCTACTTATCAGAGATAAAGCAATTGAGATTGTAATCTGCATTCAATCCGTTTGGTTTAAGAGATTGCATCTCATAAATCCACCATGATTCACGTTTACTCAATGACTTTTATCTGACCCCCTCCATTGGTTATGGTAATTCTCAATGCCCCAGAAGCTGAGTCCCAATGGACTTTGGTGATGGAATTCTTTAAAGTGTCGTGATAAACTATGCTTTGTGAACTCGATCGTAATATTGTAAATATGTTCTTGTGTTCTCTTTGCTAGTTTACGTTTTGTCCTTCCACTGTACTGTCGATGACACAGACATTGGATGCATTATATACCACCCCTACAGTATTGCATGTGATAAGGTCTTTGATTGTATATTGCCTATTACTTACTGTAGAATGAAACTGTTCTCTTTTTTTTTTTTTCCAATGTTACCTATGGTACTTGTACATCCTGCGCATCCTCCACAGCCATAATAGCCGTTATGATCTAAAAAAAAGTGGTGAAGCTAGTCCTAGGGGGGTCCAGCACACTTTTCATTAATCTATCCTTTAAGTTAGGTGCTCTACATTATATGATCTGGGGTCCCGATGGTAACACTTTTTGCAATTCCCTATCATTCAACAGAATTGGCCGATGCTTGCGTATAATACTCTTATTCTGCCTATTATAATCAAGTATAATGGCTCCAGATATGCTTATTTAGGTTATTCTTAAAATTTTCCTGAATGAGAGGTGCCCTATCTAGCACGGCTACTTGTTGGATTTGCTCTTGTATCTCCTCTTGACGGTAAACCTTTGCTATAAACCTATTACCAATCATATTGGCTTGATCCGTAAAAGTATTGACATCAGTACAATTTCCTTTTAAACTGAGCAATTGCCCATATATTATACAACCATGGTCGGTGGTGACAACTATTCTTTGGGAAATACCCTTTCCTGTCCGTAGACTTGAAATGAGTACTGGTGATAAGTGAATTTTCCTTGATTTCTATCTCCAAGTCCAAGAAATACATTTTTTTTGTGGGCTGACATGCCAAGTGAGCTCAATACCTTTTGTTATTTGCATTGGGACTTTGTTGGAATGCCTCTAGGCGAGACATATCCCCCTCCCAGATAAAGAAAATATTGTCTATATATATATATATATATATATATATATATATATATATATATATATATATATATATATATATTCGACAATATATCTTCAACTCTGGTGGGCTACATTGGAAAATCTGATCACTCTCCCACATGACCATGAATGGGGTTGCCATGCCAGGGGTGAAAGATCGGTGTGGAGAGGAGATCTCGTCATTCTACTTACAGGAGCTTTTCAAGATGAATTAGCAAAGTCTGTTTCAATAAGTCAGTCAATAGCCTCTTCTCCTAGAGGATGTGTGTGTAGAGAATTGTATGTATTGTTTCAAGGCAGCATTCTCATACCATTATTAAGAATCAGTTTCTCATCAAAAATACTTGCAAGGTTGTTTATTCTCAGCAAAGTCAAGACATCATGGTTACAGCTTCAGAGATCAGGTCATCTTAGTAAAATATGGATGGTTAGGCCTCAGAAGGAGGAAGGGACATCTGATGCTACATTCTCCGAGTGTCGAGTTTCTCACACTCTACACCTCCCCAACCTCCTCTACCATTACCTTTCCCTCCATTCTTATCCTGTCTCATACTGTATTGTCAGCATTTCCCTGGTGACACCCAAATTTGCATATATACCCAACATGGTTTCAGTCTAAGGATAGATAGCACCCTCCACCCATAGGCCTGTGTCCTGACGTAGTTATGTCAGAAATAGAATTAACCTTTACAGTAAGACCATATTTATCTGTCTATACCCTCCTTAGTATGTTCTGTGACCTTCAAAACCTTCCCCAAGTATTATATATATTTTTGTGTGTTTATCAGAAACCTATATCACATAAAATATAATGAATTTACACTTTTAACAAGGGGCAAAACGTGCCCCCATGGCAATACCCCTGACCTGCTGGTAATATTTGCCTCTGTACCAAAAATAGTTATGATTTAAGCAATAGTCCATACATCGTATCAAGAATCTTCTCTGTTTGCCACAGAGGGAGTTATCATGATCCAACGCCCTCTTCACTGTCTATTGGGCATCATCATGATTGATTATAGTATATAGCGACCCCACATCGGCGGTCACCAATACACTAACTGCTGGTACCTCCAGCCTTTCTAACTGTTGCAGTAAATGCTTGGTGTCTCTAAGATAGGCCCTAGTTTTTTTAACTAAGGGTTGCAGATAGCCATCTATAAATTGCCCTATACGTGCCAATACGGAACCGATCCCATTTACTATGGGTCTTCCCGGGGGCCTCTCTAAATTCTTATGTATCTTAGGGATGGAATAAATGATAGGGATTCTACAAATGGTTGGTACTAGGTACTGAGCCTCCTTATCATTAAGAATTTTTTTCTTGACTCCTCTTTTGACCAGCCTCTCCAATTCTTCTGTGAATTTTGCAGTCAGATTCTCCCTTTTGATAGTATATGTACTCCTATCCTCCAATAATCTATTCATTTCATTCTTGTAGTCCTTCTTGGCCATTACCATTACCCCTTTGTCTGCTGGTCGAATGATTACGTCTTTCTGGTCCTCAATTTTTATTTATCATTTATCATTGTGTGTGTCAGGTTCCTATAAGGTGTCAGGATGTCACTGTCTATTTCTCCATGGAGGAGTGGGAGTATTTAGAAGGACACAAGGATCTCTACAAGGACGTCATGATGGACAATCAGCCGCCCCTCACATCACCGGGTAAGAGGAGACTTTATTGTAAAGGAGAGAGCAGTACGGAGGCTCCACCTAGATCCCCCATCATCTGATAAACACATAGAAACAATGTATTCAGTCAGTGTGTGTGTTTCCTACAGATGGATCCAGTAATGGGAACCCACCAGAGAGATGTCCCCGTCCTCTGTATTCCCGGGATTCCACACAGGAAGGTCACACCATCCCTCACCATCATCAGGTAGATGAGGAACAATCACTGATAGTATCATTAGGATCTGTACATTATCTGCATTGTTACCATTGATGTCATTTTTATTATATATTCAGAGTGGAAACCTGAGAGATTCTAAAGTTGAAGCTAAAGAAGAGATAAAAGAGGAGGATGATGAGGATGGGGTGATGGAGGAGTTTCTAAAAGAACACAAAGATCTGTACCAGGACACCATGGTGGAGTCATCCATCTACAGAAACCCACCAGAGAGATGTCCCCGTCCTCTGTATTCCCGGGATTTCACACAGGAAGGTCACACCATCCCTCACTGTTATAAGGTTGGTGGGATGGAACATCTAGATTAGAACATGAACTTGAGGAAACAGGGGGGTTTATTTACTAAAGGCAGTCAGTTCGCTGTAGATCTGAGGGGAACATAGAAGGAAAATAAAAAAACAGCATTTTTGCTTGCATATGATTGGATGATAGAAATCAACAGAACTTCCCCCTCATTTCAGATCTTCCCCTCAGGTCTACAGTGACTGCACTTCCAAGTGCACTTGTAGTGTATTTGCCTATTTTAAGTAATGTCACAATAATAAAGATTATATTTTACAGATGATATTCTCTCATATTTTCTTGATTTAGAGTGGAGATCCAATCGATATAGAATTTGAGGTTAAAGTAGAAGAAGAAGAGAGGTATGTGAGGGATGATCAGCAGTCTATGGAGGAGGATGGAATAACGGGGACATTTATAGAGGAGGACACTCCTACAGAGATCAGCACAGGTGGGTCATTAACACTAAATACATGCCTCCACCCATACTGCTCACTGATTGGTCCAGAGTAGGGCGGGGACTGGGTGATATCCGCCTGTAATCCCCTGATCACTTTCCTGAGCTGTGTTCCCCATCCTGTATTCCTGTATTTCTCTCGGATAATCTTCCTTCTCTGTGCTGCAGACACAATTTATGTATCTAGACTGGATTTATGGAGATTCTGTGGTTCAGCTGGCAGCTAAATATTCATTTTCACCATAGGCGTTACTAGACCTAGGCACCTGGGGTATATACCTTGAATACATATACCTTGAACCTTCTGCCCCATACCTGGTCTAGTAAGATCTCTGACAGAACAATCCCCCCAGGGTTACTTGCTCTGTTATCCCTTCTACCCGGCAGCACCCACTATGGGCAAGCAGAGCCCAGAATCAGAGATTTTTAGTGGGACTGCGACATTGCGGTGGACAAATCAGACACCTAACTGATCCTTTTGACACTTTTCTGGGGACCAGTGACACCAATACAGTGATCAGTGCTAAAAATATGCACTGTCACTGTACTAATAACACTGGCAGGGAGGAGGTTAACATCAGGAGCGAGCAAAGGGTTAAATGTGTCCCATGGAGGTGCTTGCCAACTGTGGGTGGGGGGGTGGATTGACTGAGTGAACACAGAGATCTGTGTTCTTGCATAGGAACACTAGATCACGTTGTTCATACCTGACAGAATGGCGATCTGCCTTGTTTTTTTTTTTTTTTAACTTTATGTCTTTATTTCAAATTTTTTTTTTTACAAATACAGTTTATACACAATCTCATTCATCTCTCTTACAAAGATCATGTTAAACAAAAATCATTAAACGTGTTTAGATGAGATCTAACTCATTCACACCGCCTTGCATTCACCCCCTACCTCTCATATCCATCCTCTTACTCTCTGTTAGAATCGGTTCATCCACTTAGTTCTTTTTAAACTAATTTGGTTTAGTTGGCACTATCTAGGGCGTTCTCATGTTCCTCTCTCAATCCATGGATTCCATAGTAAATGGAATTTAGCAAGGCTCTCTCGTTTTATATATGTAGTTTTCTCCTTCATGATCACTCTATCCATATTTTGCTCCCACTCATCGACTGACGGAGGGATAGAGGACTGCCATCTCCGAGCAATTAGCAACCTGGCCTGAAAAAGACAGCGCAAAACCGCAATCTGAACTTCCCCAGGCTTGCCCCCTCCCTCTCCTCCCCCAAGAAGACATTGGATGGGGTCTAGCTCGAGATGGGTATTGAATATCTGGGAGACCTTGTCCACCACCTCTTTCCAATATCCATATAATTTTGGACATCTCCAGAACATGTGGACAAGATCCCCCCCCAGTCTCCCACATCTAGGGCATTTATCATCTTGCCTACGACCAAACCTAAAGAGCTTGTTTGGAGTATAATAAGCACGGTATAATAGAAAAAGATGTGACATCTTCTGAGGGGGGGAGAGTGAGACCATTGGGGCAAGTTCAAGTATCCTTTCCCATTGAGGAGCTGAGATGATTCCCACGTCTCTCTCCCACTTTACTTTGTATGGACATAGTTGTGTACCTTCCCTATTCCCCTTATGTAGATGTAAATATAGATTGGATATCATCCCCTTACGGGACCCTGTCCCTGCCACACTCTGTAATACCTGCATATTAGTCCACTCTGGTGGTTCACCTTTAAACTGTACAGCCAGGGCATGTCTCACCTGCAGGTATCTAAAGAAAGACTTCCTGGGGAGAGAAAAATGTTCTCTGAGGTCCTGGAAACTTCTAATCCTACCCTCATGATAGATCTGAGCGATATATTTTAAACCCATTCTCTCCCACTCTCTGACAGTCCCCATCTTTTGAATTTCGCGCAAATTAACATTCTCCCATAACGGGGAAAAAACTGTAAACCCTCCATATCCCATCATTTTTTTTACAGTACCCCAAACTTTAGCCACCAAGTCCTGGGTAGGGAGCCCCTTCTGGAAGGCCCCTGCCTCCAGAATCTCCATCAAAGACTTATGTGGGGATTTATAGAGAAGGATCTTCCACTCTGGCCCCTCTTTCTCAACCTCGCATCCCCCGATATGTTGCAGCTGAGCCGCTAAAAAATATCTAAAAGGATGCGGCAGGGCAACTCCTCCTAACCCAATTGGAAGTTGTAATGTTCTAAGACTGATCCGGGAGGTCCCCCCTTTCCAAACTAATTCTCTAAATATGGTGTCAACCCTGTTAAACCACTTTTTTATAAATCCATATTGGAGAGTTGTGAAGAATATATAAAAGTTGTGGCATAAGCACCATTTTTATTAAATTACACGACCTGCTGCAGACAGGGGGAGTTTTTTCCAAATTTGGGTTTTCCCTTTAAATTTGTTCAAAAGTGGGACCAGATTTTCTATAACAAATTGTTTAGGGTCTCTTGAGATGTTAATACCCAGATATTTGATTTGCTGAACGATTTGGAGTTGGATTGCCTCGTGTGGAAGGGGGAGGACTATAGGGTCTATGGGAAGTAGATGTGATTTGTCCCAGTTGATTCTCAGTCCTGATAGGAGGCCAAAGTCTTTGATTTTACCCATGGTCTCGCGTAGTGACTCCTGAGTGTCATTAAGCAATAAAAGAAGATCATCTGCGTAGAGAATCACTTTTTCCTCTGAGTCTCCGCGTTTGAACCCTTTTATTTCTGGGGATGATCTCAGGGAGAGAGCCAAAGGTTCGATTGCGAGGGCGAAGAGGAGGGGCGACAAAGGGCACCCCTGCCTCATCCCCCTCAGCAATCGAAACCTGGTAGAGTGTTCATTATTTACTTTCACTCTTGCCCCCGGAGAGCCGTATAGGAGCATTACCCATTTAACAAAATTCGGGCCCACCCGAAATTCCGATAAGGTTCTCCAGAGGTACTTCCATTCAAGGGAATCAAAAGCCTTGGCTGCATCCAAGGAAAGGACAGCCCTGTTGCCTCCATCTTCCATGGGTAGTTGGAGGTTTAAAAAAAGGCGTCTAATATTTAAACTAGAAGACCTACCAGGAATAAATCCTGATTGGTCTTGATGCACCAATTTGTGAATAATTTTATTTAACCTGGCTGCCAGGACCTTTGCTAACACCTTAATATGTGAGTTCAGAAGCGCAATAGGTCTATATGAAGCGGGGGAGAGTGGGTTCTTATTCTCCTTAGGGATCACAATTATGGTCGATTCCATCATTGATTTGGGTAGCTCGCCTTTCAGTGCCGAGGCATTAAAAACCTCTAACAATTGGGGGAGGAGCACCTCCCCATATTTGCGATAAATTTCAATGGGAAGGCCATCCGGTCCTGGGGACTTCTGGCCTGCCATTTCCCGGACGGTCCGCTGTATCTCCTCCAGGGTGACAGGGCCATCTAACATGGCCCTGTCCTCCTCAGAGAGACAGGGGACCGTCAGCCCCTCGAAGAATGAGTCCATTTCCTCTTTCATATCCACCTGTTCAGAGTGGTATAACCTCTCGTAGTACTCCCGAAAAGTATCCACAATCTCAGGTGTATATGTAGATGTCCTACCCGCCCCTGTGTCAATCAATGGAACCATCGATGAGGGAGAATTGGTTCTAATTAAATGAGCGAGCATCCTACTAATTCCTTCTCCCTCCCCAAAGGCGACTTGTTTTTGAAAGATGTATTTTTGTTCTGCTTTACCAAACAGGACTACACGATAGACCCCTTGTGCCTCTGTCCACGTTCTAAAATTTGCAGGTGTTGGGTTACTTATGTATTCTGCTTCTGCAGATATTAGGTTGTTCCCTGCTATTTCCTCCCCTTCTCTTGACAGTTTTTTTTTGTTTTTGATATCTGCTGGATCAGCAAACCCCGAAGGATAGCCTTGACTGTGTCCCAGACTACCCCCTGGGGGGCTGAACCTTTATTCCACTCAATGCATTCCCTTAAAGCGTCCAGAACCTCTTGGGGTTGTCCCATTAGCTCCAACCAGGAGGGATTGATTCTCCACTCACGATAGGTGCTTCTCATCCCCACCTCCATTGAAGCTGTCACAGGAGAGTGATCCGAAAGACCTCTTGGCCTATACCTAATATCATCTATCATGGCCATCAGTTCATCATTGCCAAGCAACATGTCAATTCTCGACAGTGTGGAGTGTGTGCTGGAGAAGCAGGAATAACCCCTTATCCCAGGGTTTCTCAGGCGCCAAATGTCCTTCAGGCCCATTTCCTCTAAGAGACGACGGAGACGGCTATCCACTAGCCCACTCCGTTGAGTCCCCTGGGGGAATCTATCTATTGTCGAGTCCAGGACCATATTAAAGTCACCTATGATCATTACCGGAAAACCCGGCCTCTCCAGCACAAAATCCACAAAGTCGAGAAGAACCTCCAAATTACAAGGGGGGGGGGGAACATACACATTAGCAAGCAGCACCACTCTATTCTCTATCTTACAATGTAGGAAAATGTACCGTCCCTGGTCGTCGATCTTACTTTGGATACAATTAAAAGTGATCCCTGAGCCGATCAAAATACTAACGCCTCTAGAAAAGGATGAATGAACCGAGTGGAACTGAAAGGCGAATTCCCCCCATCCCAACCTAGATAAAGAAGCATTGGTAAAATGGGTCTCCTGGAGACACACAAAAGAGTTCCCATAGGACCTAACCATGGATTGTACTGCAGCTTTCTTCCCTGGATCTCCCAATCCCCTTACATTCCAGGAGCAAATAGTGAGCTTTTTTTTACCCTCTTGTGTAGTACTAATCATACGTGATTATAGTAATAAGTGATTACATTAACAACATTAATCCTTAATCTCGTGCTTATTATAGTGATCCATATAATTCTTGTTTTTGATACTTGTGGAACCTTACTATCCCATCTTAAACTGTGAACGTGAATTTTTACCTGCAAAACATTTTTCCGTGCATACTTATGCCTTGTGAACATATTGTACCTCACCCATTCACCCACACATTCACCACTGTCATACCCAACCCTCTGTTTGCATCTCTCATGCTTCACCTTACTGTCGTATCCAACACTCTGTTTACACACCTCATTCATTACCTCCCTAGGTTTGGCCGGGGGCCTACTATTGTGACCTATCCATACACATCTATTTTGGAACAAGCTTAGTGTCAAAAACTTTTCATCTTCCCCATCCCTGTCCCTCCCCTCCCCCCAAGTACAAAAACTACTCACCCACACAAACAAACTAAACCTAAACACCAGGAGAACATCCTGTTGCACCCCCATGACCTGGGAGTACAATACCCTTTGCTCTCCTTCCTCCCTACAAAGCGTCCCCATCACCCTCCCACCCAAAAAAAAACTGAAAAAAGGGAGAGGGGGGGTGCGGGAGGCAACAACACGACAAAAATAAAAAAAATAAAATCCCTGTGTGCCGCCTCCCGCTACCCCCCCCCCCCAGTACCCATCATAAAGTGTAATTCCCACCCGCCCCCTGGATAATAATGCTGTCAGCACCCCAATTTAGTCCACATCATCTGAGAGTCATTCTTTAGATTTTTTTTTATCCAGTCCTCCACCCCCTCGGGGGTATCGAAGAATATAGTCCCCCCCAGGAGCCGCCATTCTCAGTTTTGCTGGGTAAAGCAGGGCATATGTAATGTTGACTTGACGTAATTTACGCTTCACCTCCCCGAATTTAGCTCTCTTTTTTTGAAGATCTGGCGAGTAGTCAGGGTAAATGGATACCCTCGTACCATTATAGAGAATATTGCCATTTCCCTTGCTTTCCGAATTATCGTTACTTTGTCTTTAAAAAATAATAATTTTGCCAAAAAAGGTCTTGGAGGGGCCCCGGGGTTAGAAGGTCTAGAGGGAACCCTATGAGCTCTCTCCACTGCAAGGAATGATGAAAAAGAGTCCTGGCCGAATATCTCAGTAAGCCACTTTTCTAAGAAGGCGGCAGGGTCAGGGCCCTCAGAGTGTTCTGGGAGACCTATTATGCGAATATTTTTCCGTCTCATCCTATTCTCGATCTCATCCATTTTATTTGCTTGTTTGTTCAGGAGATCTTTGATTTCACTCATTTCAAATTTTAGGGGTACCAAGTCGTCTTCCACTAAACTTAATCTGTCCTCAAGAATTGTAGTCCTTTCCTGGACCTTTTGTAACTCATTTCTGATAAAAGAAAGTTCCTCATGAATTGTTTTCAGCTGGTGGTTCATCTCATTCAAGGAGGCTCTGCAGGAATTAATAGCCTCCAACACCTCCTTCAATGTTGGGTCAGACCCCTCTACCTTATCAGGCCCTCTCCTCACTGATGGGGTATCCTCCACTTCCTGGGCATGGAGCAGCCCCCCTGTCTCACCCCCTTCCTCTGATGATATCTGTGAGGTGTGTGTTGTTGCTTGAGTCTGTCCTTGACTTTTTCTTCCCCCCGCAGCCCCTCCCGCCCGAGCGGACTGGGCCTGCTGACTCTGAATCGGGTTTTTTGGGGGAGTCTGGGCCAGAACCTGCCCTGGGGTGTGGGCATATTTCTCCAGTTTGGCTGCTGCTTGACTTGCCTGGCTAGCCGCCTGGCTTGCCTTTGTAGTACGCTGTGAAGGCATGCTTAATTATTTTGGTTTTGGTTTTAACTTTTATACAAAATTTAAGCAAGTGCCGACAATACTTTTTCTGGACACCCCAAAAAAAGAAAAACGACAGAAAGAGAGAAAAGAAAAAGGAACGCAAGCACGTGTTAATACCTCTTCTCCCTCTTTTGTCCTAATGTGCTCGGAGTAACAAAAAGGGGGGGGGATCCCCTACTAGTTGGAGTGAAGGTAGACATATGTAAGGTCAAAGCCTGCCTTAGTATAGTTAGTACCTAAGAATAATCGGAGCTCTCCTTTTAGCACAACACAGTCCTTAGGCAGTCCTTTAGGCAGAATGGTAATACAATGAAAGCAATAAAACAACAATCGTAGGAGTATATAGGATTCAAAATCAAAAAAAAAAAAAAAAAAAACACAGCAGGCAGGAGAGTGACTCCTGCTAATTTGAGGTAGAGTTATACTGAGAAAAATTCTGTCAGAGTCCCCCTAGGGGTTTTACTTTCAAAGGGTATAATACAGGGCTCTCAGTATATAGCTCTATATAGATCTACACAGTCCAGAAAAAAGGAAGGCGACACACTGGGACCTAACTTTTACTTATTAGGCTCCTTCACATTCAGTTTCCTTATTATATAATACAGCAAGACAGGAGATATTATACATGCAAAACTTTTCCTTTGCCCTTTTTATATCTCACCCATCCAGAGCGGTAGTAGCAGTAGTAGGGATGTCCGGAGTCCAGATTCCAGCAGGGCAGATAGCTGTCTTGTGCTGTCCCATGCTGAGTGAAGAAGAAAAAAAAAAAAAAGAAAGAGAAAAAAAAAAAAAAACCTTCAGGTGGATAGGAACAGCTGGTAACCAAACCCGTAGTTCTTTATTCCACAAGCGAGGGATTTATTAAGCCTCCTCGGTACCACGACTGGCTTGGATTCCTTAGTTGCTGAGTACTGGAGACAGGGGGATGCCCTCTCACAGCAATCCCAGGTGCTGGCTATGGCCCAGAGACGAAGGGGGTAGAACATTGACTGGCAACCTTGCTGTTCCCAATGAGGGACGGCCGGAGTCTCTCACCCCTCTTGCCGCTGATCTCCTCCTCCAGCTAGCTTCAGCTGACACACCGCTCTCACTTTAATCACGCTGTGCGGGACGCAGGACGCTGATAGCATAGAGTGGTTTAGTAATTGCTGCAAAAGTGAAAGTGAAAGTGGGACACTCCAGCCCCTCGATACCCCACAAGCAGCTTGTAATCCGATCCACAGATTTCTGGCTTCTATCCCTCTCAGCAGGACAGGTCGCTCCAGCGCTCAGCAGGCTCACCTTCCGAACCACGGCCGGCAGTTCTTCCCCCCCGGGGGGGGGAATCTCAGGAGTCTCTCTCACCCCTCGCCGCCTCCTCCTAGGTAGCTGGCTTTCTCCTACACACTGTGCGCGCTGCACAGAAACACAGACGCTGGATAAGGTCAGGCGTCAGTCACGCTGGATCACCGGAGCTTCTCATAGCCCAACTCCGCGCCCTGCACAGCTTCCTCTCTCCGTGTCGTTCCTAGCGATACTCCCGGACGTTTATTCAGGTGGATAGAGCAGGAGACAGGAGGGTGACGGGACGCTACACTCGCTCCTCACTCACTCACTCGCACCTGCATCCGGTCACGCCCCCTCCCCCAATCCAAAGACTTTGCCTGGAGATGGCGATAGCCAATCCAGAGACTCCCGATCTGCCTTGTTTACATTGGTAGACCACCGTCCTGTCTCTCTGGGGAACGATCCCGGGTGGCCGGTGGACATCACGTCTGCCAAACGCACTGACTGGCTCCCCCTGTGGCCAATCAGCGCAAGTGCCTCTGCTGGATATTGCACAGAATAACGTACAGGTATGTTGTTTCCCGCAATAGAGCCAATTGGGCGCAGTATATGTACTGTGGCCGGTCGGCAAGTGGTTAAGTTATAACAAAAGTCAAACATATTTCTCCATTTACCTGAAGGTCAGGTTAATATAACCCAACACAGGGTTCTCCTTTACAGTGTAAGGGGGACTCTGTGGAATCTGATGTAAAGGAGAACTCTGTGGAATCTGATGTAAAGGAGAACTCTGTGGAATCTGATGTAAAGGAGAACTCTGTGGAATCTGATGTAAAGGAGAACTCTGTGGAATCTGATGTAAATATATGCCATAGCAATCCCTGAGGGCTCTCTAGTATCTGAGGAAGCCCTTGTTGCTCTTCCTGTCAGAGGAGGAGGGGGAGAGGAGTAGGCGGGGCCGGGACTCGGGAGTGGAGCTCCAGCCGTGGAGCCTGAAGTTAACAGCACATGAGGGTGTGCTGTGCTGCTGGCCTGTGTCAGCTTACTGAGCCGGGTAAGGATGAGAGGAGGGCCGGCGCCAGCATTAGCACCTGACTTTGGTGCCCCCCTTGACACCCTTAGACGCCCGTCTTGTCTGCCTTATGCTGGTGCTGGCCCTGCTTCTGACCCCTGCATTATATACTCTATGTTGTACATTACATACTCCTGACCTAAAGCGTTACTGGATCTCCTGATTACCAACAATACAGACCTGATCACGTATGTGGAAATATGGGGCAATTTAGGAAACATTGATCAAAGGTCAATTGGCTTCAGTATAAATCACACAAATAGGAAACATAAGGGGAATACAAAGAAACTGAATTTCAAAAGAGCCAACTTCCCTAAACTACAAACCTTGCTAGAAGGTATAAATTGGGATAAAATCTTAGGAACAAAGAACACGGAGGAGAGATGGTTTTGCTTTAAGAGCATATTAAAAATGGCATTAGCCAATGCATCCCAGTGGGTAATAAATTTAAAAGAGCGAAAAAAAGTCCTGGATGGCTTCACTCCAATGTAAAAATGCATATAAAAGCAAAGGAGCAGGTCTTCAAAAAAAATACATGGTTGAGGGATCATCATCAGCATTCAGACTTTATAAAGAATGCAACAAGAAATGTAAGGGTGCAATTATAGGATAGAACATGAAATACACATAGCAGAGGAAAGCAAAAAAATCCCAAGAAATTCTTTAAGTACATAAACAGTAAAAAAGGGAGGACAGACCATATTGGCCCCATAAAGATTGAGGAAGGACATCTGGTTACAAAGGATGGGGAGATGGAGAAGGTATTGAATTTATTCTTCTCCTCAGTCTTCACAAGGGAATCGGGGGGCTTCAGTAACCAAAATTGCAGTGTTTATCCTCATAACATATCACAGGAAGCACCTCCATGGTTAACAGAGGACAGAATTAGACTTGGGAAACTTAACATTAATAAATCACCAGGACCAGATGGCTTGCACCCGAGGGTACTTAGGGAACGCAGTCAAGTAATTGTCAGACCATTGTTCCTAATTTTTACTGACAGTCTACTGACTGAAATGGTACCAGTTGATTGGAGGAAAGCCAATGGAGCACCAATATTTAAACGGCTCAAAATGCATCCCTGGGAATTACAGACCAGTTAGCCTAACATCAATAGTATGCAAGCTCTTGAAGGGGATGGTCAAACTATAAAACTGGTGATGGTGAAAATGAAAACGATATCATTAGCAGTAATCGGCATGGATTCATGAAGAATCATTCTTGCCAAACCAATCTATTAACCTTCTATGAGGAGGTGAGCTGCCATCTAGATAAAGAAAAGCCTGTAGACGTGGTGTATCTGGATTTTGAAAAAGCATTTGACACAGTTCCCCATAAAGTTTCCTGTACAAAATAAAGTCCATTGGCATGAACCATAGGGTGAGTACATGGATTGAAAACTGGCTACAAGGACGAGTTCAGAGGGTGGTGATAAATGGGGAGTACTCGGATGGTCAGGGGTGGGTAGTGGGGTCCCCCAGGGTTCTGTGCTGGGACCAATCCTATTTAATTTGTTTATAAACGACCTGGAGGATGGGGGAAACAGTTCAATCTCTGTATTTGCGGACGATACTCAGCTAAGCAGGGCAATAATTTCTCCGCAGGATGTGGAAACCTTGCAAGAAGATCTGAACAAATTATTGGGGTGGGCAACTACATGGCAAAGGAGGTTTAACCACTTGCCGACTGGCGCACGACGATATACGTCGACAGAATGGCACGTACAGGCAGGAGGGCGTATTATAAGTCCCTCCTTTAGCCTGTCCGTGCCATCGGGAGCGCGCGGGGCGCGGCGCGCCCCCGCGCCGGTCGGGACCCCCGTGAGTCCGATCGTGGTCCCCGCGGACTCGATCGCCGCGGGGACCCCCGCGATCGTCTCACGGATCGGCTGAACGGGGAGATGCCGAGATAAACAGCATCTCCCCGTTCTGCCTAGCAACTAGTGACGCCGATCTCTGCTCCCTGTGATTGGAGCAGAGATCAGCATTCACTAGCTGACAGCCACGCCCCCCCCACAGTAAAAAACACACCCCTAGGCATACTTAACTCTTACACTGCCCCCTTCTGGTTAACCCCTTCACTGCCAGTGTCATTTATACAGAAATCAATGCATTTAAATGCATTAATTGCTGTAAAAAATGACAATGGTCCCAAAAATGTGTCAAAAATGTCCGATGTGTCCGCCGTAATGTCGCAGTCACAAAAAAAATCGCAGATCTCCGCCATTACTAATAAAAAAAAAATATTAATAAAAATGCTATAAAACTATCCCCTATCTTGTAAACGCTATAACTTCTGCGCAAACCGATCAATAATCGCATATTGCGATTTTTTTTTTTACCAAAAATATGTAGAAGAATACGTATCGGCCTAAACTGAGGAAAAAAAAAGTTTTTTTTATATATTTTTTGGGGATATTTATTATAGCAAAAAATAAAAAATAATGAATTTTTTTCAAAATTGTCGCTCTATTTTTGTTTATAGCGCAAAAAATTAAAACCGCAGGGGCGATCAAATACCGTCAAAAGAAAGCTCTATTTGTGGGGAAAAAAGGACGTCAATTTTGTTTGGGAGCCACGTCGCACGACCGCGCAATTGTCAGTTAAAGCGACGCAGTGCCGAATCGCAAAAAGGGGCCTGGTCCTTTGGCTGCAAATTGGTCCGGTCTGAAAGTGGTTAATGTAGAAAAATGTAAAATAATGCATCTGGGTGGCAAAAATATAAATGCAATCTATACACTGGGGGGAGAACCTCTGGGGGAATCTAGGATGGAAAAAGACCTGGGGGGGTCCTAGTAGATGATAGGCTCAGCAATGGCATGCAATGCCAAGCTGCTGCTAACAAAGCAAACAGAATATTGGCATTCATTAAAAAGGGGATCAACTCCAGAGCGATAATTCTCCCGCTCTACACGACTCTGGTCCGGCCGCACCTGGAGTATGCTGTCCAGTTCTGGGCACCAGTCCTCAGGAAGGATGTACTGGAAATGGAGCGAGTACAAAGAAGGGCAACAAAGCTAATAAAGGGTCTGGAGGATATTGGTTATGAGGAAAGGTTGCGAGCACTGAACTTATTCTCTCTGGAGAAGAGACGCTTGAGAGGGGATATGATTTCAATTTACAAATACCATACTGGTGACCCCACAATAGGGATAAAACTTTTTTTGCGGAAGGGAGTTTAACAAGACTAATTAAAATTAGAAGAAAAGAGGTTTAACCTTAAACTACATAGAGGGTTCTTTACTGTAAGAGCGGCAAGGATGTGGAATTCCCAGGCGGTGGTCTCAGCGGGGGGCATCAATAGTTTCAAAAAACTTAATTAGATAAGCACCTGAACGACGGCAACATACAGGGATATACAATGTATTACTGACCTATAATCACACACATAGGATGGACTTGTGTCTTTTTTCAACCTCACCTACTATGTAACTATCACTCCTATAAAAGACAGTTCTCGTTGTTTCCTCACTCTCTGACTAAGGTCCATGAATAAAGAAATGAACTGGTAGGAGATCAGAGGACCCATTTACTAGTTACCTTGAGGGGGGAATTGTAAGATCCTCAGAGACAAAGCTGCCTGATGTGGGTCCTGATTTATGGGAACCAATCTGCTCATGTCTAGTAATAATCTTTGTATTTCTATTTTAGTAGATGGACGGGAGATGAGGAAAACCTCAGAGGATTGTCTCACTTTGTCTCCAGACTGTAAAGTAGAAGATGAGGACATCACACAGTATAGTCCAGGAGAAAACCCGACTACCTCAAATGTCCATCCGGCACCACACAGTGTAGATGGACCATCGTATTCCTCTCATCCTGAGGAACCTCAGACTGTGAGGGACGGTGCCGTCCTTCCAACAGAGAAGAGATTTTCCTGTACTGAGTGCGGGAAATGTTTCCATTATAAATCCCGTCTTAATGTGCATAAAAGATCTCACACGGGGGAAAAACCGTATTCCTGTCCTGAGTGCGGGAAGGGTTTCACTTTTAAATCTGATCTTAATGTGCATAAAAAATCTCACACAGGAGAGAAGCCGTATTCCTGTCCTGAGTGCGGGAAATGTTTTGCACAGAAGTCCAATCTTTACAGACATCAGAGATCTCACACGGGGGAGAAGCCACATTCCTGTCCTGAGTGCGGGAAATGTTTTTCAGAGAAGTCCAGTCTTTACAGACATCAGAGAGCTCACAAGGGGGAGAAGACACATCTTTACAGACATCAGAGATCTCACACAGGGGAGAAGCCGCATTCCTGTCCTGAGTGCGGGAAATGTTTTTCACAGAAGTCCAGTCTTTACTCACATCAGAGATCTCACACGGGGGAGAAGCCGCATTCCTGTCCTGAGTGTGGAAAATGTTTTTCACAGAAGTCCCATCTTTACACGCATCAGAGATCTCACACAGGGGAGAAGCTGTATTCCTGTCCTGAGTGTGGGATATGTTTTTCAGAGAAGTCCAGTCTTTACACCCATCAGAGATCTCACATGGGGGAGAAGCCGCATTCCTGTCCTGAGTGCGGGAAATGTTTTTCAGTGAAGTCCAGTCTTTACATCCATCAGAGATCTCACACGGGGGAGAAGCCGTATTCCTGTCCTGAGTGCGGGGAATGTTTTTCACGGAAGTCCAGTCTTTCCTTGCATCAGAGATCTCACACGGGGGAGAAGCCGTATTCCTGTCCTGAGTGCGGGAAATGTTTTTCACGGAAGTCCAGTCTTTCCTTGCATCAGAGATCTCACACGGGGGAGAAGCCGTATTCCTGTCCTGAGTGCGGGAAATGTTTTTCAGTGAAGTCCAATCTTTACACACATCAGAGATCTCACACGGGGGAGAAGCCGTATTCCTGTCCTGAGTGCGGGAAATGTTTTTCAGCAAAGTCCAATCTTTACACGCATCAGAGATGTCACAGGGGGGGGGGGGGGAAGTCATATTCCTGTCCTGAGTGAGGGAATTGTTCCTCACTGAAGTCCTGTCTTCCTGTACATCAGGGATCTCACACAACCCTCGAGGTGTATTAATGCCTTGAGTGCGGGAAATGTCTTCTATATGAATGTTGCTGGACCTCACAGCTCTCATGTGGGGAAGAAGCACACCCTGATATACACCTCAGATATACTCCATGGCTGATCTTCATCATGTAAGAAACAGTTGATAAGGAGATCAGAGATCACCAAAGACATGGATGAAGTGTTGTACCGTGTTGGCCATTGATAGCAGGAGAAAAATAAAAATGGGAGTCATTTACCTTTCATTGGTGGTGGTGTAAGATTTCACAAACACTTAGAGGTCTATTTAAAAAAATAATATATATGAATATATATTTGAATGTGACCAGCAATCGCCCGGCTGTGATGAATATTGGATGTATTTTCTTTTATACACTGATTTCCTTGGCTCCATCTAGTCGCCATAAAGCAGTATTTTTACTGATTGAGGCATTTAATGAAAAATACAGTTTTATGGCCGCTAGATGGAGCTGACAATCATAGGAAATCACTGTGTTAAATGTATAGCAATATGTGTAACAGCTGAATGAATTTTCTATAAGTAGACCCCTTAGTTTCCTTTTGTCAGACATGATTTCACACTAATACCTGAGATCATACTCATACACTTATCAGTACAGCAGATATTGGGGGATATAAGGTAAAGTGTATGTAAGCCTCACCTTATAATACAACCAATTCAGTTTAAAATAGAAATGAATGGCAACACATTTGTGTATAGATATAAAATATATTATAAATACCGTATTTACCGGCGTATAACACGCACCGGCGTATAACACGCACCCCAAGTTTAGGAGAGAATTTTAAGGAAAAAAAGTTTTAGGAGAGAAGTTTAGGAAAAAAAAAAAAAACTTACATTTAAGCATCATTTGCAGCTTGCCCAGCGTCATTTGCAGCCTTGCCCGGCGTCATTTGCAGCCTTGCCCCGCGTCATTTGCAGCCTTGCCCAGTGTCATTTGCAGCTTGCTAGTGTCATTTGCAGCCTTGCCCAGCGTCATTTGCAGCCTTTCCCAGCGTCATTTGCAGCTTTCCCAGCGTCATTTCAGCCTTTCCCAGCATCATTTGCAACCTGCCCAGCGTCATTTGTAGCTTGCCCAGCGTCATTTGTAGCTTGCCCAGCGTCATTTGTAGTTTGCCCAGCATCATTTGTAGCTTGCCCAGTGTCATTTGCAGCCTTGCCCAGCGTCATTTGTAGCTTGCCCAGCGTCATTTGTAGCCTTTCCCAGCGTCATTTGCAGCCTTGCCCAGCGTCATTTGCAGCTTGCCCAGCGTCATTTGCAGCCTTGCCCAGCGTCATTTGCAGCCTTGCCCAGCGTCATTTGCAGCCTTGCCCAGCGTCATTTGCAGCCTTTCCCGGCGTCATTTGCAGCTTTGCCCAGCGTCATTTGCAGCTTGCCCAGCGTCATTTGCAACTTGCCCAGCGTCATTTGCAGCCTGCCCAGCGTCATTTGTAGCTTGCCCAGCGTCATTTGTAGCTTGCCCAGCGTCATTTGCAGCTTGCTAGTGTCATTTGTAGCTTGCCCAGCGTCATTTGCAGCCTTTCCCAGCGTCATTTGCAACCTGCCCAGCGTCATTTGTAGCTTGCCCAGCGTCATTTGTAGCTTGCCCAGCGTCATTTGCAGCTTGCTAGTGTCATTTGCAGCTTGCTAGTGTCATTTGCAGTTCGCCAGCGTTTAACTTTCCCGCCGCGAGAAATACCGCGCATGCGCGGCCGAAAAAGACCGAACCGCCGCCGAAAAAGGCCGAAAAAGACCGAGCCGACTGTTCAGCTCCGCTCGGAGTCCCGCCTCCCTGCTGTTTCGGGAGCGCAGGGAGGCGGGACTACGAGCGGAGCTGAACAGCCGGCTTCGGTCTTTTTCGGCCGCGCTTCGGCTTTTTTCGGCCGCGGTCGCCATTTTTCGGCGCCGCAACCGCTTTTTGTCATTTTTTTTTTGGGGTATCGGCGTATAACACGCACCCACGACTTTCCCCCGATTTTAAGGGGGGAAAAGTGCGTGTTATACGCCGATAAATACGGTACTCTTCTACCCTTTTTTTTAATTTTTTAAATAAATGATCACATTCCCTCTGTTCTGATCTGCAATAAGAGTTGGGATAGGTATCGTTTCCCTCTGTTCCTCCCTCCTTTTATTTATTTTTTCTTTTTTTTGGCCCAAAGAGGTATCTATTTTAAACCTCCTATAACCACTTTTTTTAAAATGCAGCAACAGCTCCGGTCAGCTAAAGACAAAACCCCTCAGCAAGCAGGTACAGCTGCAGCAGCGAAGCTCGAGCAGTATGCACACCCCTCCACACAGTCTCCTACAAAAAAAAGGGGTGCAGCAACTTAAAATGCAGCAAGGGGGGGGGGACGGTGGATAGGAGAAGTCAAGGGCTAAGTCAAGCTACGCATTCAACTCCTCGGGCCCAGGCACAGACCAATAAAGGACTGAGTAATAAGAACCCAGCCCCCCTGGAACAAAATATACATAACGCGCATAATATTGCAGAAGCAATAGGTGGGGCATCCGGGCCCAACACACTATTGGAGAAAGAGCCAACATTGACTGACGTATTATTGGCTGTAAGAGCATGCGACGAATCACTTAAAGATTTATGTGAACAAATGAAAGGGGTGAAACAGGACTTAACCACATGCCGACCGCGCTATAGTCAAAAGACGGCTACAGCGCGGTCGGCTTATCCTGGGAGGACGTCCTCCCAGAAACTTGCTCCCGCACGCCCCCTGGGGCACACTCGGGAACATCCGTGACATCCGTGACCGCCGTCGGGCTGATAGCGGCCGTTTACCACGTGATCGCTCCGTCAAATGACGGAGCGATCACATGTACACAAACCGTCATGACGCCGGTTCCTCCCTCCCCTCTCTGTACTGATCGGTACAGAGAGGGGAGAAGCGGAGAGGGGGAGAGACGGGGGCCAGCGCTGTGGGCTGGATATGTAGTGCCCACAGCGCTGGTCAATACACTGCCACCACTGTGCAATACTCTGCCACCAACCACTGTGCAATGCTCTGCCACCAACCACTGTGCAATGCTCTGCCACCAACCACTGTGCAATGCTCTGCCACCAACCACTGTGCAACGCTCTGCCCCCACTGTGCAACGCTCTGCCACCAACCACTGTGCAACGCTCTGCCCCCACTGTGCAACGCTCTGCCACCACTGTGCAACGCTCTGCCACCAACCACTGTGCAACGCTCTGCCCCCACTGTGCAACGCTCTGCCCCCCACTGTGCAACGCTCTGCCACCAACCACTGTGCAACGCTCTGCCACCACTGTGCAACGCTCTGCCACCACTGCAACGCTCTGCAACCACTATGCAACGCTCTGCAACCACTGTGCAACTCTCTGCAACCACTGTGCAACGCTCTGCAACCACTGTGCAACGCTCTGCAACCAACCACTGTGCAATGCTCTGCAACCACTGTGCAACTCTCTGCAACCACTGTGCAACGCTCTGCAACCATTGTGCAACGCTCTGCAACCACTGTGCAACGCTCTGCCACCACTGCAACGCTCTGCAACCACTGTGCAACGCTCTGCAACCACTGTGCAATGCTCTGCAACCACTGTGCAACTCTCTGCAACCACTGTGCAACGCTCTGCAACCACTGTGCAATGCTCTGCAACCACTATGCAACGCTCTGCAACCACTATGCAACGCTCTGCAACCACTGTGCAACGCTCTGCAACCACTGTGCAACTCTCTGCAACCACTGTGCAACTCTCTGCAACCACTGTGCAACGCTCTGCAACCACTGTGCAACGCTCTGCAACCACTGTGCAACGCTCTGCAACCACTGTGCAACGCTCTGCAACCACTGTGCAACTCTCTGCAACCACTGTGCAACACTGCAATACTCTGCAATAATTTTAATAGAAACAAAGAATTTTTATTTATTTTTTTTACCGAATTTTCAGTATATTTTGATTTATAGCGCAAAAATTAAAAATTTGTGTGAAAAAAAGGACACAAAATTCATTTGGGTACAGTGTTGCATGACTGAGTAATTGTCATTCAAAGTGTGAGAGCACCGAAAGCTGAAAATTGGTCTGGGCAGGAAGGGGGTTTAAGTGCCCAGTGGGTAAGTGGTTAAATACGGTCAGGCTTGATGTACAAAAAACAGCAGAAAGAACTACCGTACTGGAAAGGGAGGGTGTCCCAGATTGAAGACGAGTTATTACCGTTAATAAAAGAACTTAAAGATATGAAAGTACAGATGCACAGGCAAGAGTTCAAAATGGAGGAATTGGAAAACAGGAGTCGTAGGAATAACGTCTTGGTGGTAGGACTACCGGAAAAAAGCGAGGGCCCTGACCCTATTGTGTTTTTAGACGGTTGGCTGGTTGAGCTGTTTGGGAGAAAGGCGTTCTCAACAATGTTTTGTATAGAGAGAGCACACAGAGTACTAGATATGTGCAATTCGTTTCTTTTTTCGTTTTTCTTTTTTTTTCGTTATTTTCGTTCGTTCGTTTTCGTACGAATGAACGAATCATTCGAATCGAACGAATCATTTGAATCAAACGAATCCGAAAAACAACGAATCCGAAAAACAACGAAAATCCGAAAAAAAAAATAATTAGAAACAACAAATGTACTAATGAAGAAAATCCGAAAAACGAACGAAAAAATTCGTACATTCGTAAAAAAAATTTTTTGTTGAATTGGTAATTTTCCATGTCCCTTACAATGGTGCTGCTAAACGTGCTTCGAATGGATTGAACAAAAAAATTCGTACATTCGTAACTTTTTTTTCAATTCGTAACTTTTTTTTTTTCGATTCGTAACTTTTTTTTTTTTTTTTTTTTTTCGATTTGTAATTTTCCGTGTCTCTATTGAACCAAAAAATTCGTACATTCGGAACTTTTTTTCGATTCGTAACTTTTTTTTTTCGATTCGTAACTTTTTTTTCAATTCGTAACTTTTTTTCAATTCGGAACTTTTTTTCGATTCGTAACTCGTTTTTTTTTTTTTTTTTCGATTTGTAATTTTCTGTGTCTCTATTGAACAAAAAAAATCGTACATTTTGTAACTTTTTTTTTTCAATTCGTAACTTTTTTTTCAATTCGTAACTTTTTTTTTTTTCGATTCTTAACTTTTTTTTTTCGATTCGTTTTTTTTTATTTTTTTTTCGATTTGTAATTTTCTGTGTCTCTATTGAACAAAAAAATTCGTACATTTTGTAACTTTTTTTTTTCGATTCGTAACTTTTTTCGATTCGTAAATTATTAAAATGTAATAATAGCATACACATTACATTAAATTATGAATTATGCTCAGATTACGAATCTACAAATAAATACGAATGCGTGCGAATTAAACTAACGAAAAAAACGAATCAACGAAAAAATAACTCTTACGAATGTACGAATCGTTACGAATACGAACACCGACGACTTACGAATTTACGAATGGGGGTTATTTTTCCTGATACTGACACCTATGCTGGGGGTTATTTTTCCTGCTACTGACACCTATGCTGGGGGTTATTTTCCCTGCTACTGACACAAATGCTGGAGGTTATTATTGTAGAAACTGACACCAAGGCTGGGGGTTATTTTTCCTGCTACTGACACCTATGCTGGGGGTTATTTTCCCTGCTACTGACACAAATGCTGGAGGTTATTATTGTAGAAACTGACACCAAGGCTGGGGGTTATTTTTCCTGCTACTGACACAAATGCTGGAGGTTATTATTGTAGAAACTGACACCAATGCTGGGGGTTATTATTGCTCCTATTGACACCAATGCTGGGGGTTATTATTGCGTAAACTGGCACTGATGCTGGAGGCTTTTATTATAGAACTTGCCATATATGCTGGGTGTTATCTTTGCAGAAATTGACACTGATGCTGGGGGTTATTATTACAGAAAGTTCCATCTATGCTAGGGGTTATTACTGCCTAAACTGGCACCAAGGCTGGGGGTTATTTTCCCTGCTACTGACACCAATGCTGGGGGATATTTTCCCTGCTACTGACACCAAGGCTGGGGGTTATTTTCCCTGCTACTGACACCAAGGCTGGGGGATATTTTCCCTGCTACTGACACCAATGCTGGGGGTTATTTTCCCTGCTACTGGCACCAAGGCTGGGGGTTATTTTTCCTGCTACTGACACCAAGGCTGGGGGTTATTTTTCCTGCTACTGACACCAAGGCTGGGGGTTATTTTCCCTGCTACTGACACAAATGCTGGAGGTTATTATTGTAGAAACTGACATCAATGCTGGAGGTTATTATTGCTCCTATTGACACCAATGCTGGGGGTTATTATTGCGTAAACTGGCACTGATGCTGGGGGCTTTTATTATAGAACTTGCCATCTATGCTGGGTGTTATCTTTGCAGAAACTGACACTGATGCTGGGGGTTATTATTACAGAAAGTTCCATCTATGCTAGGGGTTATTACTGCCTAAACTGGCACCAAGGCTGGGCTTTTTGTCTTATTACAGAAATTGGCACTGATGCTGGGGGATATTATTGCTGCTACTGACACCAATCCTGGGGGGCTATTATTGCGTTTGCCTAAACTGGCACTGATGCTGGGGGTGATTATCACAGAAACTGACATTTATGCTGTGGGTTTTTATCTCAAACTGGTTTTGAAAATATACTGACTCTTTCATAATAAGTGGGGGGGGGGGGGCATTTTGCCATTTTTAACCCTGGGCACCAGATGACCTCGTCCCAGCAATGCTCTATGTTGTACATTACATCATCCTAATACTATATAGTCCTATCTGTATCTTATACAATATGTTGTACATTACATAGTCCTGCTCTCTCTCCCCTCTACTCACTGCTATATATACACATAATATGTATTCTCTTTTCTTACACCCATTTTCTACCAGCTGGACATTTTATATCGGATGATTTGATTGGAGCACAGACTTTTACATGTTTATAATAATGGGATAACATCCTTAACCACTTGCCTACCGGGCACTTATATCCCCCTTCCGTCCCAGACCAATTTTCACCTTTCGGAGCTCTCACATTTTGAATGACAATTACTCAGTCATGTAACACTGTACCCATATGACATTATTGTTCTTTTTTTTTCACACAAATAGAGCTTTCTTTTGGTGGTCTTTAATCACCTCTGCATTTTTTTTTTATTCTTTGCACTATACATTAAAAAAGACCTAACATTTTGAAAAGAAACACATTTTCTTTGTTTCTGGTTGCAATTTTGCAAATTAGTAATTTTTCTTCATAAATTTTGGCCAAAATGTATACTGCTACATTGCTTTGGTAAAAATATCCCATTGTATAGTATTGGGGCTGTGTGAAAGTTATAGTCTACAAGCTATGGTGCAATTAAACTGATCAAACCTGATGTATGGACGGCTTATCCCATTTCTTGAGATACTAACAAGCCAGGAAAGTACAAATACCCCCCAATTGCCCCTTTTTGGAAAGTAGACATTCCAATGTATTTATTAGGAGGCATGGTGAGTTATTTGAAATTGTAATTTCCCCCCACAATTCTTTGCAAAATTAAGATTTTTTTTCTACAAATTGTCATATTAACAGGTTATTTATCACGATGGTGGTCTTCAGGATCAGTCCAGTCTTCATCTTGGTTGTTCTCCCCCCATCCTCACTCTCTGACCTCTGGTGGAGCTCAGCCCCGCTGTTATTCATGACTAAATCATGGACTAAATAAGGAAGTGCAGGACTTCTTGTGTTGGGAAGATGGCAATGAGTGATAGAGGGGGTGGGGACACTCGTCCTATAATCCCCTCATCACTGTCACTCCTATAAAAGACAGTTCTCGTTGTTTCCTCACTCTCTGACTAAGGTCCATGAATAAAGAAATGATCTGGTAGGAGATCAGAGGACCCATTTACTAGTTACCTTGAGGGGGGAATTGTAAGATCCTCAGAGACAAAGCTGCCTGATGTGGGCGGAGTCCTGGTTTAGGTGAACCAATCTGCTCATGTCTAGTAATAATCTTTTTATTTCTATTTTAGTAGATGGACGGGAGATGAGGAAAACCTCAGAGGATTGTCTCACTTTGTCTCCAGACTGTAAAGTAGAAGATGAGGACATCACACAGTATAGTCCAGGAGAAAACCCGACTACCTCAAATGTCCATCCGGCACCACACAGTGTAGATGGACCATCGTATTCCTCTTATCCTGAGGAACCTCAGACTGTGAGGGACGGTGCCGTCCTTCCAACAGAGAAGAGGTTTTCCTGTACTGAGTGTGGGAAGTGTTTCCGTTCTAAATCCAAACTTAATGTGCATAAAAGATCTCACACGGGGGAGAAGCCGTATTCCTGTCCTGAGTGCGGGAAATGTTTTTCAGTAAAATCCAGTCTGTACAGACATCAGAAATCTCACACCGGGGAAAAGCCATATTCCTGTCCTGAGTGCGGAAAATGTTTTTCAGAGAAGTCCAGTCTTTACACACATCAGAGATCTCACACAGGGGAGAAGCCGTATTTCTGTCCCGAGTGTGGGAAATGTTTTTCAGAGAAGTCCCGTCTTTATACACATCAGAGATCTCACACAGGGGAGAAGCCGTATTTCTGTCCCGAATGCGGAAAATGTTTTTCAGAGAAGTGTGATCTTTACAGACATAAGAGAGCTCACACGGGAGAGAAGCCGTATTCCTGTCCTGAGTGTGGGAAATGTTTTTCACGAAAATGTTATCTTAACAGACATCAGCGAATTCACACAGGAGAGAAGCCATATTCCTGTTCTGAGTGTGGAAAAAGTTTTTCAAAGAAGTGCAATCTTTGTAATCATCAGAAATCTCACACAGGGGAAAAGCCGTATTCCTGTCCCGAGTGTGGGAAATGTTATGTAACAAAAGCAGATCTTGTCAAGCATCAGAGGTCTCACACAGGGGAAAAGCCATATTCCTGTTCAGAGTGTGAGAAATGCTTTTCAAACAAGTCCAATCTTGACACACATCAGAGATTGCACACAGGAGAGAAGCCGTATTCCTGTCCTGAGTGTGGGAAATGCTTTTCACAGAAGTCCAATCTTTACACACATCAGAGATCTCACACAGGGCAGAAGACGTATTCCTGTCCTGAGTGCGGGAAATGTTTTTCATTGAAGTCCAGTCTTTCCAGACATCAGAGATCTCACACGGGGGAGAAGCCGTATTCCTGTCCTGAGTGAGGGAATTGTTTCTCACTGAAGTCCTGTCTTCCTGTACATCAGGGATCCCACACAACCCTCGAGGTGTATTAGTGCCTTGAGTGCGGGAAATGTCTTCTATATGAATGTTGCTGGACATCACAGCTCTCATGTGGGGAAGAAGCACACCCTGATATACACCTCAGATATACTCCATGGCTGATCTTCATCATGTAATAAACAGTTCATAAGAAGATCAGAGACCACAAGACATGGATGAAGTGTTGTACCGTGTTGGCTTTTCATTGGCTGAGTACAGTGTACTGAGTTTTGGGGTGTAGAGAGGTAAGTAGAGCCTTGAAATGAAGGACATCACCTTCAGAATGTCTGTCTTGTCTGTGTGACGTTTACTGATAATGATACAGGGGGTCCCCGACTTACGAACGCCCGACCTAAGAACATCCCCTACTTACGAACCGGGCGCTGCGGGGACCCTCCGCCATTTTCCGCTGTCCTTCGGCCGTTCTGCGCATGCGCGGCCAGACGGAGCCTCGGAAAATGATGGCAAACATCAGAAATGTCCGTAATTTGCCGAGCATGCGCAGAACGGCATTCGACGGAACATCGGAAATGTCCGTAATTTGCCGAGCATGCGCAGAGCGGCATTCGACGGAACATCGGAAATGTCCGTAATTTGCCGAGCATGCGCAGAGCGGCATTCGACGGAACATCGGAAATGTCCGTAATTGTCGGTCTGCGCATGCGCGGCCGACTTACAAACATTTCCGAGTTAAGAACAGGCGGGAGGTCCCTAACGAGTTCGTAACTCGGGGACCCCCTGTATAGCGGGTTACAGATAGAAGCTGTGAGATCTGATATTTCTTTATCAGTAAACTTTACACAGACGAGACAAATTCTGAAGTTGATGTCCTTCATTTCAAGGCTCTACTTACCAGTGGTGACCCCGAAGCGCATCTCTCTGTCTTTAGTCCATCCTTCTCCCATCCCCCAACAAGAGGGAAGGAGAACTCGGAGATAAACTAGGTGAGAACTTCTTTGCTTTTGCTCCTGTGTGGGTTTGGGTGGCTTGGCGGAGTGCGGCACGAGAGGGAACACCGCTTGTCTTTATATCTCTACATATCTTGTCTTGGTGGAGGTTATTCATTGGAAAGTATTTATACTGTTTGATTTTGTGTAAATCATTTCTGTTTTCACTTTGAAGGGAGATATTATTTGTGGTTTCATAAAGTAATTGGCTCAATAGTTACCACTTCACTTACATGTTTAGTTTTTATAAATGGATAAAACATATATGGCAATCATTCATTCATCCATGTCACATGGTCTTATTTTATTTCATACAGTGATTTCCTATGATCATTGGGTCCATCTAGTGGCCATAATGCGGTATTGAACTATTTTTCTGATTGAAGTATTTTGGAACTAATACCTCATTATGGCCACTAGTTGGAGCTGACGATTATAGGAAACCACTGTGTTTATTAAACTACGTCCAGAATTTGTCACAGCTGGACACATGCTTTTCCCCCTGACCCAGCATATTGTTTGCATAGACCCCTTAGTTTACTATGTCAGGGGGGTTTCATACCAATACCTGAGGTCATACTCATGCATTTATGAGTACAGGAGACATTGAAGGACATAAATTACCGTATTTATCGGCGTATAACACGCACTGGCGTATAACACGCACCCCAAGTTTAGGAGGGCATTTTAAGGAAAAAAGGTTTTAGGAGGGAAGTTTAGGGAGAAAAAAAAAACTTACATTTAAGCGTCATTGCAGCTTGCCCACGTCATTGCAGCCATGCCCAGCGTCATTGCAGCCTGCCCAGCGTCATTGCAGCCATGCCCAGCGTCATTGCAGCCTTGCCCAGCGTCATTTGCAGCCCTGCCCAGCGTCATTGTAGCTTGCCCACGTCATTGCAGCCATGCCCAGCGTCATTGCAGCCATGCCCAGCGTCATTGCAGCCTTGCCCAGCGTCATTTGCAGCCCTGCCCAGCGTCATTGTAGCTTGCCCAGCGTCATTGTAGCTTGCCCAGCGTCATTGTAGCCTTGCCCAGCGTCATTGCAGCCTTGCCCAGCGTCATTTGCAGCCTTGCCCAGCGTCATTTGCAGCCTTGCCCAGCGTCATTGCAGCCTTGCCCAGCGTCATTGTAGCTTGCCCAGCGTCATTGCAGCCTTGCCCAGCGTCATTGAGCCTTGCCCAGCGTCATTGTAGCTTGCCCAGCGTCATTGTAGCCTTGCCCAGCGTCATTGAGCCTTGCCCAGCGTCATTTGCAGCCTTGCCCAGCGTCATTTGCAGCCTTGCCCAGCGTCATTGCAGCCTTGCCCAGCGTCATTTGCAGCCTGCCCAGCGTCAGTGCAGCCATGCCCAGTTTCTTTGTAACTTGCCCAGCGTCATTTGAAGTCCGGTCCGGGTTTAAATTTCCCGCTGCCGAGAGTCTCTGTCGCGTGCGCTGCCGAAAAAGACCGAAGCGCCCCCGGAAAAAGCCGACTGTTCAGCTCCGCTCGCGGTCTCGCCTCCCTGCTGTTTCCGGAGCGAGCGCAGGGAGGCGGACTACGAGCAGAGCCGAACAGTCTGCCCGGTCTATTCCGGCGCCGCTTCGGGTTTTTTCGGCCGCGATTCGGTTTTTTTCGGCAGCGCTCGCTATTTGTCGGCGGCGCTTGCCATTTTTGTCACTTTTTTTGGGGGTATCGGCGTATAACACGCACCCACGACTTTTCCCCGATTTTAAGGGGGAAACAAGTGCGTGTTATACGCCAATAAATACGGTAACTAAAACCACAATATTAAACCAACCATTGATTTAAAACCAAAAATACCTAATTTGGCCCTTAGATGGCGCTAAGTATCATAGCAATTAGCACCATCTAGTGTCCAAATGCAACATTTTCCATTTTAAATCAATGAAAAAATATTCAACGGGCAGAGCAAATCGCCTAATAATATACGTTGTTTCCCTATTCACACAGAAGGAATGTACATGCATTGTCACCGAGCGAATTGCTATGCAGATTTTTTATGATTAGACCCCTAAATGTCAGGAGACGTTTATATAAAGATGGGAAGTATGTAGCAGATAAATGAATAGACCTCCTAGCAATGTTATTACCAGGCTGCAGCTAGGGGGAGCTCTAATGTTTAGAGTGTGACCACAGCAGAGTGATCCCATCTAGCTCACATTAACCCTTTCAATGCCAGAGCTGGTTTTGTATTATTTTTGCACACATGGTAAAATGCTGATTTTGTGCCTGAAGATTAGATAAAACCCCCAAACATATATTTTCTGAAAGTAGAGACCCTGGAGAATAAAATGGTGGTAATTGTTAAGGTGTTCCTCGTACACAAATGTCACCTTCATATCCGGGTTTATTTTCTACTTTCCCCCCATTTTCCATGGTGTGATCTTTTTCACAATACTTTGTTATAATGTAACAAGATGTGTATTGTACACAAATTAATAACGATTCCACATTGCAGACAAGTCATTTTCCTGACCAATTGGATTTCTGCCTTTACTATTTTTTGTTCATTTCTTTCTGCACTCTTGTTAAAATTAAAATTATAATAAAAAATATATTGAACAAAAAAAAAAAATTGTGTGTGTCGGTGCAATGATGACAAACTTCAGTGTCCAGAAAAGGCTGGTAGGTGACACTTCCAAATACAGCCCAAGGAAATGACAAGGAGCCCCTAGAAACCTTTGGAAGAACCCTGGCTGAAAAAAGGCTGGACTAGGCAGTCCTATATTATTATTATTATTATTATACAGGATTTATATAGTCCCAACAGTTTGTGCAGCTCTTTACAATGACAGTACAGTTACAAATCAATACAGGAGGAATCAGAGTGTCGATTGTTAGAGCTTACAACCTAGGAGGGAGGGCCAAGTGATACAAAAGATAATAACGGTGGGGGGATGGGCTGATGGACAAAATAAAAGTACAGTTGTTAACACCATTAAAGTCTATGGGACACTAACATGAAAAACCAAAAGTGCTAATTTTAAAGGCTTATATACAAGTTATTGCCATGAAAGGTGTATGGGGACCCGGGTCCTGCCCCAGGGGACATGTATCAATGCAAAAAAAAAAGTTTTAAAAACGTCCTGTGATTTTAATAATGCTTAAAGTGAAACAATAAAAATGAAATATTCCTTTAAATATCATGCCTGGGGGGTGTCCTTAGTATGCCTGTAAAGTAGCACATTTTCCCGTGTTTAGAACAGTACCACAGCAAAATGACATTTCTAAAGGAAAACAAGTCATTTAAAACTGCTCGCGGCTGTAATGTATTGTCCGATTCCTTCAATATAGATAACAATCATTGAAAAAAACGGCATGGGGACCCGAGTCATGCCCCAGGGGCCATGTATCAATGCAAAAAAAGTTTTAAAAACAGCTGTTTTTTCAAGAGCAGTGATTTTAATAATGCTTAAAGTGAAACAATAAAAATTTATATTTCCTTTAAATATCGTGCCTGGGGGTCTCCTTGGTATGCCTGTAAATAATGCATTTTTCCCGTGTTTAGAACAATACCACAGCAAAATGACATTTCTAAAGGAAAAAAAAGTCATTTAAAACTGCTTGCGGCTATAATGAATTGTCGGATCCTGGCAATACAGATAAAAATCATTGAAAAAAACGTCATGGGTTTCCCCCCTGTCCATTACCAGGCCCTTTGGGTCTGGTATGAATATTAAGGGGAACCCAGCACCAAAATTTAAAAAAAAATGCGTGGGGGTCCCCCCAAAATCCATACCAGGCCCTTCGGGTCTGGTATGGATTTTAAGGGGAACCCTGCACCAAAATAAAAGAAATTAAAAGGGGTCCCCCCCAAAATCCATACCAGACCCTTATCTGAGCATGTGACCTGGCAAGATGCCTGGCAAGATGCAGGAAAAGAGGGGGGACGAGAGAGCACCCCCCTCCTGAACCGTATCTGGCCACATGCCCTCAACATGGGAAGGATGCTTTGGGGTCGCCCCCCAAAGCACCTTGTCCTCATATTGATGGGGACAAGGACCTCATCCCCCACAACCCTTGCCCGGTGGTTGTGGGGATCTGCGAGTGGGGGGCTTACCCGAATCTGGAAGCCCCTTTTAACAAGGGGACCCCAAGATCCCACCCCCTATGTAAATGGGTATGTGGTACATTGTACCCCTACACATTCACCCAAAAAAGTGTCAAAATTGTAAAAATGACAGGAGACAATTTGGGACCTTTTATTAAAGTCCTTTATTTTAAAAAAATGTAAAAACTGTCCCCGATGTCTATCCATCCTCGATCACAGCGCTGACGGACCAAAAAGAAAAAACTCTGGCTCCAAGGGAGGCTCCCGCCGACTGAATCTTCTTTGCGATGACAGCTGTTAAATAGCTGAGGTCGGCGCCACCCAGTGACGTAAACGGGTGACCCCGCCCCTTCTGACATGTGATGTCACGTGACATCAGAAGGGGCGGGGTCTCCCGCTTATGCCTGGAGTGGGGTGGAGGACACTGAATGGCAACCAATGGAGGGAATGCCAGAGTGGGGTGGAGGACACTGAATGGTAGCCAATGGAGGGATTGGCATAGAATGGTGGAGGACACTGAATAGCAGCCATTGGAGGGATTTACAGAGAGGTGTAGCAGACACGGAATGAAAGCCAGTGGAAGGATTGGTGGAGGGGGGTGGAGGATACTGAATGAGAGCCAGTGGAGGGATTGGCAGAGAGGGGTAGCAGACACTGAATGGAGGCCAGTGGATGGATTGGCAGAGAGGGATGGAGGACACTGAATGGCAGCCAGTGGAGGGATTGGCAGAGGGGGGTGGAGGATACTGAATGGCAGCTAATGGATGGATTGGCAAAGGGGGGTGAAGGACACTGAATGGAAGCCAGTGGAGGGATTGGCAGAGAGGGGTGGGGGACACTAAATGGCAGCCAATGGGGGGGATTGGCAGAGAGGGGTGGAGGACACTGAATGGCAGCCAGTGGAGGGATTGACAGAGATGGGTGGAGGACACTGAATGGCAGCCAATGGGGGGATTGGCAGAGAAGGGTGGAGGACACTGAATAGCAGACAGTGGAGGGATTGGCAGAGAAGGGTAGCAGACCCTGAGTGGTTGGTAAGGTGGATGAGCCTGGCAGCAGCATTCATGATGGACGGAAGGGGGAGGGGCCTATTTAAAGGTAAACCAATGAGGAGGAAGTTGCAGTGGTCAAGGCGAGAGATAAGCAGGGAGTAGGGATGGGCAAATGGTTCGGGCCGAGCATAAGTTTGGCTTGAACATCGTCTGTTCGGGTGTGCGCAGAACACCAGAATTTTCTGTGTGCGTATTTTAAATTTTCTTTACTATATTTTCATTTTTGATACTTTTTTACAAAACATCGTTTTTAAAGGAGCAGTGATTTTAAGCATGCTTAAAGTGAAACAATGTAATTGAAAAATGTCTTCAACCCCTTGCCTACAGGGCACTTTCACCCCCTTCCTGCCCAGGCCAATTTTCAGCCTTCAGCGCTGTCACACTTTAAATGACAATTGTGCGGTCATGCAACACTGTACGCAAATGAAATTTTTAACATATTTTTCACACAAATAGAGCTTTCTTTTGGTGGTATTTAATCACTGCTGATTTTACAAAGAAAAAAAGCAGAAAATTTTGAAAAAAAAATGAAAATATATTATAAAATACTTACCAAATTTTTCTTTCCTGATGGACTCCATGGCAGCCTACATGTAGGTTAACCCCGCCTCCTCTCCAATGCTATAGGACCCCACTCCCATAAATTTGAGCTCACCAGTAGACTGCATTCCGTAACTAGCCTACTCTTGATCTATGGGTGGGAACTCCGTCTGCCATGGAGTCTATCAGGAAAGGAAAATTACGGTAAGTATTTGATAATACATTTTCCATTTTCCTGACAGACTCCATGGCAGCCTACATGTGGGAAATAACTAGCCAGACCACACGGGTGGGTATGCTGATCAAAAGAAATTTAATTTGGCCCGTCAACCGACAGGATTTTTAAACCAAAGTTCACAGAAGATAGAGAAGCAGGCTCTATGCAGTAATGTGACATAAAAAGTATTAATGGAGGCCCATGAGGCCGCTTTGCAGATGACGTCTGGAGCCACATACCGGTCTGCTGCCCACAAAGCCGATATGCCCCTGGTGGAATGTGCCATCACCGCCTCTGGAGGAGCCAAGCCCTTAGCCCTTTAAGCCTGCTGGATGGACTAGACGATCCAGGCCGCAATCGTTCTGGTCGAAGCTCGCTTCCCTCTGTTACTGCCGGAGTGCAGGATAAACAGTTAGTCAGATTGTCTAAAGGAGGAAGTAACTTGCAGGTATTCCTTCAGTATTTGGTATATAGTAGGACAATTTCTTGGTTCTCATGGAACACAGAAGGGACTTTCGGGCTTGAGCCGAGCATAGGGATGAGGACCACCCAGTCTGGGAAGTCAGGAATGGTTCTTTGTGACCCAAGGACCCGATCTCGGAAACACTTTTGGCCAAAGTGATGGCTACCAGGAAAGCGACTCTTGCAGAAAGGTCTTTGATAGAAAGTGGGGTAGATCCCGCAGAACTTTGAGTTGACAATGAGTTGAGAACAAGCGGAAGATCCCATTTGGGGAATCTTGGTCTTCTTTGGGGCCTAAGTCTTGTTGCCCCATGAAAGAACTGCCGGATTAGAGAGTGGACAGCCCATGATGTTCCAGAGAAGGCCGATAAGACTGAGACTTGGACCCTGAGAGAGCTGATGGATAGAGACAGATCTAGGCCGGATTGAAGGAAGCTGAGTATATCCTGGATATCTGGATCTCTGAATGATCTGCCATAGAGGATGAGAATTCAACGAACTTGGCCCAAATTCTCCCATAGACTTTATTCGTGCTTGACTTCCTCAAGCTGAAGAGGGTGGAAGAGGGTGGAAATGAGGCGCACCCGAGAGATTCCAGCCTCTCCCTCTCAAGAACCAGACCATCAGTCTCAGTAATGCCGGAAGGGTGCAAGAAAGAAGGTCCGGCCTGAGGGGAAGAGGCACCGGGTCCCGGAAGCTGAGCTGGATCCGGAGGGGAAACCATGGCCTGTTCGGCCAGTAAGGTGCTATTACCACCACTTCCGCTTGAAGTCTCCGTAAGAACCTTGGGATGATCCGGAGCGGGGGAAAGGCGTACGCCTTGTTGAAGTTCCACTGATCTGTCTGGGCATCTATTCTGAAGGCCTGGCTGCAACGGCCCGAGTGTAATACTTCTTGATCTTGAAGTTGCAGGGGGATGCAAATAGATCTACTTTGGGATTGACTCCCAAGGACAGGATCCATTTGAACGAGTGCAAGACAGGAAGTCCGCTTGGACTTTCTGGACTCCAGGGATGAAGACCGCTAAAATATTGGCCAGGTTTCTCTGGGCCCAAGACATGATGGGCTCGACTTCTTAGAGCAGGGTGGAGCTCCGGGTGCCCCCTTGTCTCTTCACATAGGAGACCGCGGTGGTGTTGTCCATCCTTAATAACACTGATTCCCCTTTCAGGAGATGAGTGAAGGATTGAAGGGCACACCAGGCTGCCTGAAATTCTAGGACGTTTGAGCCCGGGTTGTGAAGATGGGCATCCCACTTGCCTTGAGCAAGTTCTGACCTGCAGAAGGCTCCCTATCCAGCACTGCATCGGTCGTGACTGTGACCCATAAGACGAGACAATGGAACCGAATTCGGTCAGTGTGGAGATAACCTGCTCCCTGTGGACCAACAGCTGCTCCTTGTCTTGGGACATCCCTTTTGTTCTGATGAGGGCCACCACGGCCAAAAGAACTTTCAAGAAGACTCGGGTGAGGTTGTCAGCCCGAAAGGGAAGCAGGTGAACTGTAGATGTTCTTGCCCGACTTGAAACCAGGAGGTATTTGCGGAATTCCTCTGCCACAGGCACGTGAAAGTAAGCATCTTTTAGGTCAATTGAGATCAGCCAATCGCCTGGCTGCACGGTTTGTTGGATGGTAAACAGAGTCTCCATTTTGAATCTTTCGTATTTTATAAACTTGTTTAGGTAAGTTAGGTCTATCACTTGGCGCCAACAAACCGGTTTTCTTCTGAACTAAAAAGAGATGGGAGTATACCCCCTGGAACTCTTTGCAGTTCGGGACAGGCACCACAGCCTCCTGTACTATCAGCGAATCCACGTAGGATAGTAACACCTGGTGCTGGGTTTAATAATGCGTCCGCTCACACCAGTAATGGGGGTCAATAATGCGTCTGCTGACACCAGTACTGGGGTTTAATAACGCGTCACCTAACACCAGTACTGGGGTTTAATAATGCGCCCGCTTACACCAGTGCTGGGTTTAATAATGCGTCTGCTGACACCAGTACTGGGGTTTAATAACGCGTCACCTAACACCAGTACTGGGGTTTAATAATGCGCCCGCTTACACCAGTGCTGGGTTTAATAATGCGTCCGCTCACACCAGTGCTGGGTTTAATAATGCGTCCGCTCACACCAGTACTGGGGGTTAATAATGCGTCCGCTCACACCAGTACTGGGGATTAATAATGCGTCCGCTGACACCAGTGCTGGGGTTTAATAATGCGTCCACTGATGGGGTCCCCGGGTTACAAACAAGATAGGGACTGTAGGTTTGTTCTTAAGTTGAATCTGTTTGTAAGTCGGAACAGGTAAATTTTTTTAAGTGTAGCTCCAGCCAAAAAATCTATTTTTAAGTTTAGATAACATAGAGAAGGGTTATCACCCCAGTAGCATTTGTTTTGCTGTCTGTGCCCCTGTTCAGAAGATTTTACCTCACCTTCTGTCCCAATGACAATTGGATTTCGAAAATTTTGGGTTGTTAGGGAAACAAGGACTGGTGATAAAGAATCAGTGGAGACACCTTTTTCCCATATTAACTCTTACAGGAGTGAATTTCCCTTCCTAGGGGTGGATTTCCTCTCACTTCCTGTTGTACAAACCTCCGTTTGTAAGTAGGAGTCGTTTGTAAGTCGGATGTTTGTAAGTAGGGGACCCCCTGTACTGGGGTTTAATAATGCGTCCGCTGACACCAGCAGCGGCGGCGACGAAGAAGAAAGCCGGCGAAAAGACCCCCAAGACGGAAGAAGACCCCGGAGCTGTGCAATAAAATATTTTAAAAAATTGTGTCGCTTTTTTTATTTACACTTTTTTCCTTAGGTGAATGGGTAGGGGTACATCGTACCCCATACTCATTCACATAGGGTGGGGGGGCCGATATCTGGGGGCCCCCTTATTAAAGGGGCTCCCAGATTTCGATAAGCCCCCCGCCCACAGACCCCCCGACAACCAACGGCCAGGGTTGGTGGGAAGAGGCCCTTGTCCTCATCAACATGGGGACAAGGTGCTTTGGGGTGGGGGGGGGTGCAAAAACAGCAAAAACGACTCCTCCTTGTAAAAACCCCTCCCCCTTCCTTGTACAACCCCTCCCCCTTCCTTGTACATCCCCCCCTCCCCCTTCCTTGTACAACCCCTTCCCCTTCCTTGTACAACCCCTTCCCCTTCTTTGTACAACCCCTTCCCCATCTTTTGTTCAACCCCTTCCCCATCTTTGTTCAACCCCTCCCCCTTCCTTGTACAACCCCTCCCCCTTCCTTGTACAACCCCTTCCCAATCTTTGTACAACCCCTTCCCCATCTTTGTACAACCCCTTCCCATTCCTTGTACAACCCCTCCCCCTTCCTTGTACCACCCCTTCCTTTTACTAGTAATAAACAAGTAAAAAACCTTAATAGACAAAAGTCTCTCTGCCCCCCCCCCCCCCCCCATACACACACACACAGCGGTGGAGATCTTAAAGTGGATGTAAACCCTATTATATACCCAGTAAAGTGACTGGCCTCAGATGACACACAGAGATGAAACAATTCCTCCTACATAAGTTTTACTTGTTTGTCTGAAGTCTTCTCTTCCCTACACCCCTTTAAAGGGGCAGAATTGTGTTAAAATCTTTCTCCATCTGTAAGTATCACAGAGAAGGGGTGGAGAGCTGCAGTTACAGTGTGTGAGAGCTGATTGAAGGAAAGTAGCACACCCCCCTCCACACAGCAGAACTGTGTTGGGAATAAACAAGCTGTGTGCTGAGCTCTCCTCCCCGTCACAAACGTATCTCATGTGTCCGGAAAACTTCTGATAACAGAGGAAGGAAGTACCAGAGAGAAACAACACTTAGAGCTTTGGAGATAGACTAGTAAACACTATAGATATAAAGTATGTGCTTTGTTTGGATTTCATGACTAAGGTTTACAACCACTTTAAAGTCCAGAGGAGAGATTCAGAGGCACAGCTTCTGGGAGGAATAAAACCAAGCGCATATTGATACCACAAATAAGGGGTGAAGGAAATTTGGAGGGGGAGGTGTTCAGGGGGGAAGCACATGTGATCATTTGGATTAAGAATGAAGATTTGCCCTTTTTTCAGCACTTTATTGAAGCACTTTTTCCTGTCGCATCATGGCAGCATACACAAATGGGTTGTGGCTCCGCCTCCGCAACCTGATAGGACCGCGTAGCTATTAAACCCTGAGAGGGCCCCCGCCCCAGTATTCTCCTTTTTTTCCTCACCTGACAAGACCGAAAGTACAGCACCTCTTACCGCTATCGCCCCAGCCAGGTTCAAGCCTCTCCTGGCTGGAAGTCCTACCTGTACAGCCTCTAAATGAGCTAAATGGAGGAACCCCACTCTGATGGTCTCAGGGGTATGTAAAACAACATCTCTCACTTAAACAAGCCTTAAATAGGTTTAATAAGCAGCGGTCTCCAGCCTTACCTTTTCTCATGCACTGGTGTCTTGGGGCTGTAAATCGGCCCATCTGTCCGTGTATTGTGCAGGGATTGTCATACTGAAAATGCATATGGCTTATTAAAACCTATCTACCAGCTGCACACTCTGCAGATTTTGCTTCAGATATAAGGTTAGTTAACTTCCTTTCTATGTTCCTGGCTGCTATCCTTTTGCCTGCTTCTTTGCACTCTTCATTTCCCTGTATTACAGGACTCACTTTCCATGGAGGCCGCTGCCCCAGCAGACCATCGCCAGCCTAATAGGTAAGAGGGGAAGACGGGTAAGTAAGAAGAGGAAAAAGAGAGCATGTCACTAACGCTGTCTAAATGGAACAGCCCTACCAGGTCGCCCAGATCATTGCACTCAAGACGATCAAGAAGCAGACGCTCAAGTCACAGACAAAGCCGCTCAGATCGTGGAAGAAGCCGCTCAAGGCACAGACAAGGCAGATCAAGTCGCAGGAGGAGCAGATCAAGATCTTACTCCAGACATGGGCATTCCTACCACAGGAGAACTCCTACGCGCAGACACTCCCCGCATGCGCGGAGTCTCCGTCCATCAGCAAACTCCTGCTGGATTTGTGGCGCAATAGCGCTTCCAGACAAGCTGGCCTGTCGGACATGCTTCAACGAAGCAACTAAAGACAGAGGGATGGAACTAAGCCAGCCAGTGAGAGAATCGACCCTACAAATCGCAGGGCCCGAAGTAAGCAGAGCAGTACAAGACTCACCCTCTGCCCCTTCCACATCAAAAACGACAGAATCTCTGTCTGACAGTGAAGATATAGAAACATCTACCGGCTTCGACTTCACTTTGGTTGAACCCTTTATCAAATCAATCAAGGAATCGATCGATTGGGTGGAAGAGAAAGAAACTCCTCATAAAGTGAGGAAATACTTCCCAAACCTCAGGAAAGAGCCGGAGACTTTCCCATTCATTGAGGAGCTGGAAGACTTAATCAAGGAAGAGTGGCAAAAGCCGGAGAAAAAAGCTAGTCTTGCCAATCGACTAGCAAAGCTCTATCCTTTAAAAGAGCCCAACGTGAATCCACTGGTATCTCCGCCAGTGGTAGACTCCTCACTGATGAGACTTGCCAGGCATGTGACACTTCCAATTGAGGATGCAGTTACGTTCAAAGATGTATTGGACAGAAAGATCGACCTCGATCTCAAGAAAGCCTATCTATCAGCAGGGGGCGCATGCAGACCCGCAGTGGCGCTAGCAGCAGTTGGGAAAGCTATTTCCAACTGGTCTTCCAGTGCCGAGAAACTAGTAGCGGAAGGAGTGGAACAGGAGAGAGTAATATCTGCACTCCAGGAGCTATCCCTCGCAGGCGATTTTGTCGCAGAAGCATCTGTAGACATAATCAAATCTACATCTAGGGCAATGCTGAGCTCAGTGATGGCCAGAAGGGCACTTTGGCTAAAACCCTGGTCGGCGGATCCATCTTCAAAATCCAATTGGTGCAAGATTCCCTTTGATGGGGCAAACCTCTTTGGTGAGAAACTGGACTCGGCCATATCGAAGGTCACCGGGGGAAAATCTGGCCTTATCCCTTCGGATAGAAGGCCAAAACAGCAAAGGCCACCCGCCTTTAGAAGGAACCTACCTAACAAATATAGGGAGGCAAAGTCTTACAGACCCGGCAGAGAGTACAGGAGGAACTGGAAGAACCCCCAGTCTTCCTTTCTCAAATTTCAAAAATCCAAGAACCCTGGCACAGGGGATCAAAAATCCTTTTGACATCATGCCCGCTCAACCAGCTGTGGTAGGAGCCAGACTCACGAAATACAAGGAGGTATGGGCGGAAACAATAAAGGATCCATGGACAGTAGCTACCGTCCAATTCGGCCACAAGTGGAGATTTCAGAAACGGCCAAGGAGCAGGTTCTGTATAACAAAACTACCGATATCTCAAGAGAGGAGACTACTATTGACCGAATACATTCGAGGCCTAGACCAGAAGCAGGTGATAGTAAAAGTTCCACTATCCCAGAGGGGGAAAGGGGTCTATTCACCCTTATTCCTGGTGAAGAAAAAGACAGGGGATCTTCGTCCAGTCCTGGACTTAAAAAATCTAAACCGGATGATCCAGGTAGAAACATTCAGGATGGAGAGCCTGCAGTCGATCCTTCAGGCCATAAACATCGGAGACTATGCTCTCTATAGATTTACAGGACGCCTACTTACATATTCCCATTCACGTCGCATTCCAAAAGTATCTCCGCTTTGCGGTAGACAGACAACACTTCCAATTCCAAAGCCTCCCGTTCGGGATCTCCACCGCTCCAAGGACGTTCACAAAGGTCCTGCTTCCCGTGATAGCCCTTTTGAGGGAACAAGGTCTAAGAGTCCACCATTACTTGGACGATATCCTTTTACTCGCAGAAAATCAAGAGTCCCTCCTCATACATCGATCGATCCTAATCTCCACCCTGCAGAGATTCGGGTGGCTGATCAACTGGGGGAAGAGCAACCTAAATCCCACACAGAGGATGTTTTTTCTAGGAGCAGAACTGGATACCCTCCTCAATACTATAGAGCTTCAGAGGGAAAAGATTCCTACACTGATCCAAAAGGCAAGAAGGCTGCTCTCGGCCAGCTCGATCCCCACCAGGGAGTGTCTCAGCATACTGGGTTCATTCTCAGCGACCATTCCGATGGTTCGATGGGCCCAGTGGCACACAAGACCTCTTCAAGTGTCATTTTTAAAACAGTGGAACGGCGTATCAATGTCCCAACCAATTGTGCTCAGAGAGGAAGTGAAACAATCACTCTGGTGGTGGACCAGGCCACACAACCTAAAGAGATGCAAAAACATAGTCCTTCTCTCCCAGGAGGTAATCACCTCGGATGCCAGCGGGGAAGGATGGGGAGCACACTATCAACACCTCGCAGTCCAGGGGTGTTGGCCGTTCAGGACACACAATATAGTATCCAACATATTGGAAATGAGGGCGGCATTCAAAGCTCTCCTAGCCTTCAGCCACTTCCTGAAGGGGAAAGAAGTCCTACTGAAGATGGACAATCGAGTAGCAGTCGCCTACATCAACAGGCAGGGAGGTACCAGAAGTCGCTCAATGTTACAGGAAGTCCGACCAGTCTTCGAGTGGGCACAGCAGAACCTTTTGGGTCTCCGGGCAGCATACGTGCCAGGAACCCAGAACCAAATAGCCGACACTTTGAGCCGGAATTTCGTGTCCAACAACGAATGGGCCTTGAGTCACCAAGCATTCTCCCTGATAACCAAGACTTGGGGAGTACCAGAGATAGACCTGGCGGCAACTCCATCCAACACGAAGTGTCAGAGGTTCCTGACGAGGGTACCTTTCCCGACAGCAGAAGGTACGGATTGCTTACAACACAGCCGGGACTTCAACCTGGGCTACGTGTTTCCACCGATACCAATTATTCCGAGGTTGCTACTCAGACTCAAGAACTCGGGGTCCACGGTAATAGCGGTCCTTCCCTTCTGGCCGAGACGCCCATGGTTCACGACTCTCCTCCAGCTGAATACAGCGGATCCACTACCGCTGCCCATATCAGCGGATCTACGTTCCCAAGGCCAACTCCTCCATCCATGTCCAGGAAGACTACACCTGACAGCATGGAGATTGAGAGGTCTAGATTTGTAGCACAGGGCTGCTCACAGGAAGTGATAAGCACTCTCCTCCAAGCCAGAAAAGCCACCACCAACAACACTTACAGGAGAATCTGGGAAAAATTCCTCGCGATCGCACAGCAACAAGCATGGGATCCAACATCTCCAACAGTGGCACAAATTCTGGAATTCCTGCAGCGAGGTCTTGACAAGGGTCTTGGGTCAAATACCCTGAAGGTACACGTGTCGGCGTTATCTGCCATGACGGGCGTGAGATGGGCAAGGGAGCCACTCATCGAGCAATTCCAGAAGGCCTGTCTCAAACTAAGGCCTCCCAGAAAACCTTCCTTTCCGACCTGGGACCTCTCAGTGGTACTGGATGCCCTGTGTCGCGAACCATTCTTTCCAGTCGAAGGAATATCATTATGGAATCTAACACTAAAAACCACCTTCCTCATAGCAATTACATCAGCTAAAAGAGTTTCGGAGATCCACGCTTTGATGGCTAGTGAACCATACTTGACCGTCTACCCAGACAAAATAGTCCTGAAACCATCGGACCGTTTCATCCCAAAAGTGGCGTCTTCCTTCCATTTCAATCAGGAAATTTGTCTTCCTGCTCTAACCACGGAACAAGGGAATCCACATCCACTAGACCTAAAAACCAACATCCTGGCATACCTCTCAATGACCAGTGACCTAAGAAAGGCGGAGAATCTCCTAGTCATTCCATATGGCCCTAGGAAGGGACAAGCAGCAACATCCCGCACTATCGCAGCGTGGCTTGTAAAAACCATCAGTAGAACCTACGCTTCCAGTCAAACTCAAGTACCTGAGGGCATAAGGGCACATTCCACAAGGGCAATGGCGACTTCCTGGGCAGCTTTCTGCAAAGTCTCCTCGGAAACGATATGCAAGGCAGCCACCTGGTCCTCTAAGAGTACCTTTATTACGCACTACAAAGTGGACTCGGCCAGATTGTCCACGGTAGAATTTGGGAGGGCAATTATCTGCTCAAATACCTCAATTCCTTGTAAATAAAATATCTTTGTTCAGACCCACCCAGTTTGGCGAGTTAATCCCCATTTGTGTATGCTGCCATGATGCGACAGGAAAACGGAAAATTGTATACTCACCTTTCCGTAATTTTCCTTTCCTGTTGCATCACATGGCAGCATACAATTACCCACCCGTCTGAGGTGAGGTATATAGATACTGAGAATACTGGGGCGGGGGCCCTCTCAGGGTTTAATAGCTACGCGGTCCTATCAGGTTGCGGAGGCGGAGCCACAACCCATTTGTGTATGCTGCCATGTGATGCAACAGGAAAGGAAAATTACGGAAAGGTGAGTATACAATTTTCCGTTTTGCTGACTTTACATGCAATTATTGCACAAAAACTGTTTTTGCATTGGGCTTTTATTTTAATAACATTTCTAATTGAATTTATGATCACGTTGACACTTTATAGAAATTGTTATTTTAAGGAGGGAGGGGTATTGTAGTACACTAAACATTTTTTTTTTAAAGTTTTTTATGGTTTTAGTGGAATCTCACATGCATGTGGGGAAAAGCATCTTTTTGATTTTCATTTTGGTTAAACGTTTAACCACTTCAGCTCCAGAAGGTTTTACCCCATTAATGACCGGGCCATTGCGATACGGCACTGCATCACTTTCACTGACAATTGCGAGGTCGTGCAATGCTGTACCCAAATAAAATTGATGCCCTTTTTTCCCCTCACAAATTGAGCTTTCTTTTGGTGGTATTTGATCACCTCTGCAGGTTTTTTTTTTTTGCGCTATAAACAAAAAAAGAGCGACAATTTTGAAAAAAAATGTTTTTATTTTCTGCTATAATATATATATATATATATATATATATATATATATATATATATATATATAAAACAAATTTCTTCATCAGTTTAGGCTGATGTTTATTCTTCTACATATTTTTTGCAAAAAATAAATAAAATTGCAACAAGTGTATATTTTGGTAGTTTAATTAAATGAGGGGCGCTAGTACCAACAAGAGATACTAAATTAATTAATAGGTTAATTAATTGTATATTCTGAACTGTATAGTAGAGACTAAGAGCTTATTGAAAAAAGGTGTGCAGACACAATATAGATCTACCATGAACTAAGCTAATTAATAACTATTTAAAGTGATAATAGTGAACCACATTTGGTTACTCATACATTACAACCATTATAATGTGAATAATAAAAATTGGTTAGAGTGTGTTTATACAAACAATAATAACACCAGACACCTAGCGTGACCCAGTGAGGTATAAATTAATTATTACCCCAAAGATAATTAACACACAAAATAGAGCTGACCGAGCTCTATTTAAATTAAATAATATAAATATAACAGACCCTGTACCTTGTATCACAATGTGTACAACGAAAGTTAATGATCAAGCACTTATGCCCAATCTAATACATAAAAAGTGCAAACCAACAAATTTGGCAAATATCCCAATGTCTTGGGTACATCCAAAAAACGTGAAAAATATTAATATAAATTAGACAGTGTTAATTGATATAACGCAAAGTTCATGTAATATATAAAAAGTGCAAGCCAACAAAATTGGCAAATAATCCCAATATCTTGGGTGCATCCAAAAAACGTGAAAAATATTAATATAAATTAGACAGTGTTAATTGATATAACGCAAAGTTCATATAGTAGTCCTTGCTGCAAAACGCCACAATCACTCCTGTAGATATAGCTTGTGCACCATCACCAGACAAATTCTCGATCCACCCAATGTGAGAACCAGCAGTATTAAATGGCCTCTTACCAAATGGAGTTGATTACTTTGTTTAGAAGCAATCAAATGCGCTTTCACAGGATTGTGCCTGTACACTGAGTGACACACCCTCACTCAAGGGCTCTCTTCCCTCTATCAGACCAGCTCAGATGGAATGGATTGGAAACATATGTGGGAATATAAAGAGAGGCGCACCTCATAGCGTAATAACGTTTTATTTAAAAAATAGCATAAAAAAACACAGCAGCCAATTGCTCACTTACATTTTCCAGTGCCTACCCGGCACTGAGGCTACTTGCGATATGTTAAAAGATTCGATGGAGCAGCGGATCCTTCCCTCCTAGCGTGCGTCTCTAGCGTGCGTTCCACTCACCAGACAGCCGGAGCCAATATCACAGGAAGTCCAGCAATAGTGCATCCAAAGATACAAAGTGATCAGGTACCGCCTACCGACGTACGTTTCGTGTTTGTCACGTCTTCAGGGTGGCGTCTTCAAGACGTGACAAACACGAAACGTACGTCGGTAGGCGGTACCTGATCACTTTGTATCTTTGGATGCACTATTGCTGGACTTCCTGTGATATTGGCTCCGGCTGTCTGGTGAGTGGAACGCACGCTAGAGACGCACGCTAGGAGGGAAGGATCCGCTGCTCCATCGAATCTTTTAACATATCGCAAGTAGCCTCAGTGCCGGGTAGGCACTGGAAAATGTAAGTGAGCAATTGGCTGCTGTGTTTTTTTATGCTATTTTTTAAATAAAACGTTATTACGCTATGAGGTGCGCCTCTCTTTATATTCCCACATATGTTTCCAATCCATTCCATCTGAGCTGGTCTGATAGAGGGAAGAGAGCCCTTGAGTGAGGGTGTGTCACTCAGTGTACAGGCACAATCCTGTGAAAGCGCATTTGATTGCTTCTAAACAAAGTAATCAACTCCATTTGGTAAGAGGCCATTTAATACTGCTGGTTCTCACATTGGGTGGATCGAGAATTTGTCTGGTGATGGTGCACAAGCTATATCTACAGGAGTGATTGTGGCGTTTTGCAGCAAGGACTACTATATGAACTTTGCGTTATATCAATTAACACTGTCTAATTTATATTAATATTTTTCACGTTTTTTGGATGCACCCAAGATATTGGGATTATTTGCCAATTTTGTTGGCTTGCACTTTTTATATATTACATGAACTTTGCGTTATATCAATTAACACTGTCTAATTTATATTAATATTTTTCACGTTTTTTGGATGTACCCAAGACATTGGGATATTTGCCAAATTTGTTGGTTTGCACTTTTTATGTATTAGATTGGGCATAAGTGCTTGATCATTAACTTTCGTTGTACACATTGTGATACAAGGTACAGGGTCTGTTATATTTATATTATTTAATTTAAATAGAGCTCGGTCAGCTCTATTTTGTGTGTTAATTATCTTTGGGGTAATAATTAATTTATACCTCACTGGGTCACGCTAGGTGTCTGGTGTTATTATTGTTTGTATAAACACACTCTAACCAATTTTTATTATTCACATTATAATGGTTGTAATGTATGAGTAACCAAATGTGGTTCACTATTATCACTTTAAATAGTTATTAATTAGCTTAGTTCATGGTAGATCTATATTGTGTCTGCACACCTTTTTTCAATAAGCTCTTAGTCTCTACTATACAGTTCAGAATATACAATTAATTAACCTATTAATTAATTTAGTATCTCTTGTTGGTACTAGCGCCCCTCATTTAATTAAACTACCAAATTAAATCATCTAGATTTCATAGGGAGCAGCTGTACTGGGTTTACATTATTAATATTAGTATAGACCTTTTTGAATTATCCTAAGCGCGGAGCTAGACAAGCCAATGTGAGTGGCCGTCTACAATTCTTCAACAAGTGTATATTGATTGGTTTGCGAAAAAGTTATAGCATCTACAAAATAGGGGATAGATTTATGGATTTCTTTTTACTGGTAACGGCGGCGATCTGCGATTTTTAGCGGGACTGCAACATTGCGACGGACAAATCTGAACCCAAGTGACACTTTTTGGGGACCAGTGACATTATAACATTCAAAAATAAAAATAGCTGCGCTGAATAAATGATGTGAAAAAACAATATGATATACGAAGACGTCACCTGTGACGAAACGGCGTAGGGAGGAGCGGCGTGCTGACGTCACCACGAACCACGCTTGTCCCGGAAGCAACCGAGAGCTGGCCGGCTCGAGCATTATTTGAAAAACGCTTTTATACCCAAGGCAAAATTATAAGTGCAATATTTTTAAGATAATAAATGTTTTTTAAGAATTACGCTATTGAAGCTTTTCTATCCTTACATGGGGAAGGAGTGTATATCATTTACACTGTGGATATCTTGAGTGGAGTATCTGGAAATAATTATTCCCTTTATTTTTTCTGATGCACAGTTTATATTCATATATCATATTGTTTTTTTCACATCATTTATTCATTTATTCAGCGCAGCTTTTTTATTTTTTATTTTGTTTATTGTGTGTGTCTCACATTAAGTTGCAGCAGTTTTCTCCCACATATTTGATCTCACTCTATGAGTGATATCAGGACAGCACAGTAATAAATGTTTACATTATAACATTGGTCAGTGCAATAAAATGCACTGACAGGGAAGGTTAACACAAGTGGTGGCTGGTTCTCAAAATTTTTAGAGGGGTGCAAACAAACTGAAAAATCCTTCAATTGCAGCCTCACTGTGCCTATCATATGCAGCCACTGTGCCCATCATATGCAGCCACTGTGCCCATCATATGCAGCCAGGCGCGTCCCCCGGCTGTCACTTCACCAACCCCCCACGTGGCTGGTCCGGCGGCACTTACCGGTCGTGTGGCAGGGCTCTGCTCCTCTCCTGAAGTGATGGGGCTCTCCTCTACCTCTCCTGCAGTAGTGGGAAGTGGCGGCCCTGGTGTCCGCTCAGCTCCGGAGGCTTCCTCCGCCATGTCTCCTCTTCCGCCAAAGCGTTAGGCATCCAATTTGGCCAATCGGGAGACAGGTCTCACTGATCTGCCTCCTGATTGGCAGGGAGGAACGTTAGTGTGAAAATAGTGAAAAATGACATTGCTATGTCACACAACAGGGTGGGATTGGGACGCTGTGCTCTGCGCCCCGAACCCACCCTATTTTGAAGCCTATTAGAGCCTATGGTTCTAATCACGTGCTTCAAAATACCCTGCCTATCCCCGTCATAGTATTTTATGTGTCCGGTGTCCTGAAGGGGGCCAGACACATGGATAGGGAGGGCGGCACCCGTGCAGTGTGTGCACAGGCCACCACTGGTTAACACTAGGGGATGATCAAAGAGTTAACTCTGTTTCTGGGGTGTGTTTTAACTGTGTGGGGGATGGGCTCCCTGGGACAACTAAGAGATCACTGTTCCTGATCTCTTGGAACAGCAGATTTCCAAGTTCTCCCCTGTCAAAACGGGGATCCGCCTTGTTTACATAGGAAGACCCCTGTTCTGCCTCTCTGTACCGTGATCACGGGTGACCGGCGGACATCAAGTCCACAGGCACCCTCCCGCGGCATGCAGGTTTGCGCAGGAGAGCCGACCTGCTGCCGTATATATACAGTGGCTGGTCGGCAAGTGGTTAATTTAAAGAAGAGTGTGGTGTATTGTAGTACATTAGCACCATACCGATATATACTTTTTCACTTTATCATATCCTCAGTTGGGATATATAAGTGGTGGTATTATATCGTTTTTGCGCCTTTTTTTTTCTTTGGTTATAGCGCAGGAGCATTCACTTACCCAATAAAAGTACAAGGACCATATTTGTATTCCCCAGATCTTCTGCTTTAAGAAAATGTGAAGTATTGGGGGGGGGGTTTAGTAAATTTTGGTGAAATGTTATCCTGCGTGTGATAAATTATATTATTGCGTGTCAGTAAAAGGCTTAATATGATGTAAATGATGTGATTTTTACCAGAAGTTCTATATAACGTGATATATGGGGGAACCCAGTGTTGTAACTAGAACCTTCCAGGCCCCGGTGCAAGAAACCATGAAGGGCCCCCCTGAACCCCAGCCGAGGCCCTTCCCTCCGAGTCCTCTGGGGAGAAGTGGGCCCTGTCCCCAGAGGAGATGGGGTCCTTGTCCCCAAAGGAAATGGGGTCCCTGTCCTTTAGGGAGAACTGGGCCCTGTCCCCAGGGGAGATGGGGTCCCTGTCCTTAGGGGACATATCTCCCAGAAAGACCTGTCAATATCTGTGTATGACGGGGAGGAGGGGGGGTGCTGCCAGACAAGCCTGCGGTGTCCTTTGGGGAGCCGGCTCTCATAGGGCTGCACTGCATCTGTGTGCTTAAAGTTTGTTTGCCCGGGAGAAGCATGCAGTGCAGTGTGAGCCGGACTCAGGGGGTGGGACTCTAGCTGGGGTGGACAGACACCGGACTGAGCAGCACTGCATGGAGCAGGAAAGGGGGACCTGGAGGAGCGGCAGAGGACACAGGTTGTGTTGGGAATGCACAACTAAAGAGCAGCCAGTGTGGTAGTCGAGCATGGAGCTCTGCTAGTCACCCCCCACCTCCAGCCACCCATGTGCCCGGTGCCTAACCACCTATGCTGCAACCGGCCATATGTAGAGGGGGCCACATGGGCCCCTTGCAGCACAGGGCCCGGTTGCGCTCGCGACTGCTGCACCCCCTATAGTTACGCCCCTGGCGGGACCAACATTTAGGGCTGAGGAAAGCACACATTCCCAAGTGTGGTAGATGGAGAACGTGTCTGATAATCACCATACGTATGCAGGTTCCTGCCCATTCTCCGAATTTCAGTTAGGATATCCTCCCACTCACTTACCTAACCACATCACACCTGTGTAGGAATGGAGATAGAATTTTCTGGCACTCTGTATTCACGGTGAGTCTTTCAAAATGTAAAGACTTCAAACTTTCACTCCTCAAAGTCTTCAAGCAATAGCTCAGCTGCTTGGAATAATTGCTGTCCATCCACAAGGGATCAGTACCTGAGCCAGACAGATACAAACTTGACCAACCAGACATGATGCTCCTAATGAAGTCCTCATCCTGAGTCTCATACAGACAGAAGATGGTATGAGTAGGGAAAATCTGATCAATGTCCTTCATGGCCCATTCTATCATTGCAGGTCTGGCTTGGAGTGAGATGTTGATTCCTGTGATGTCTGAGAATGTCTTCACCTGATTTTCATTTAAGAGACCAAACAGGAATTGTACAGATAATGCTAAATGTGGGAAATCTGAACTGAAGCCAAAGAGTGATTCCCCTTTACAGATCTCTGGAAGGAGAGTACCTTTCATAAATCCAAACCAATCATCTATCCCATAATAGAGAGCTGCAAGGAACTCCTATACACTCAGGTGGATGAAGCTGTAGCAGCTCTGGGTGCAAAGGTCCCAATGAAAGATGTTCTCATTCAGAAATACAGACTCCACCTCAGACAGAGAAAGTCCATGTTTTTCTAGATCTTTCTTCTCAAATAAGATTTGTTGGTTCAGAACTCCCTGATTGGCCAGAGCACACAGCTTCTTCAGACAGGTTTGTTTGCTGTCTACAGACTGCTCTTTCTTGCTGTAAAGGGTTAGTAAAACCTCCAGGTAGAGAAGGTAAATTGAAGTCATCGTATCACAACGAATGAAATCCAAATCTTTTTGTATTTCTTGTTTTATTACAGTGCAGACAATCCAGCATGTGATGGGGACGGCACACATGGTGTACAGAACCTCATTGACTTTTATTATACTGAGAACCTTGTCTGCATCTTCTTTATTTTCAAAGAATTTATGGACATATTCCCCTCGATCTTCCCTTGTAAATCCCTGGATTTCCACATTGCGAGAATCATGGATGAATGTGTTAAGTTTCTTCATGGCCAGTGACCTTGTGGTGATGATCAGAGAAGATTGTGGGAGAAACTGTCCCCTGAGCAAGCTTTGGGGAATTATTTCTTTGTGGGTTTCCATAGAGATGTCAAGACAACCCTCAGATTTCTCCTCCATGGTCCACCTCAGTTCATCAAACCCATCAACTATAGTGAGAAGTTTTCTCTGACTTCTAGGATCCTTCAGAATAGACACCAGGTCATCTGAACTCTGCAGTCTGCAGCCTCTGGATAAAAGTCCCACAAGGCTTATGTTTCCAGGGATGGTGTTGATTTCTCTACAGCTGAGATAAAACACAAAGTCAAATTTGTCTTGGTAGAGATCCTCAGAGGCCCAGTCCAGCATGATCTTCTTGGAGGTCATTGTTTTTCCAATCCCAGCAGGTCCTTGTAACACCACAATCTTAGGAATGAAACCATCTTCTTCAGGATCAAAGAGGGCCTGGATTGTGATTAGGGATCTTTTCTCCAAGATCTGTAGATGTCTTCCGCCTGAACTCCTTATTTCTTGTTCTTTTTCCTTTTTATTCTGTGGTACCTTTATTATTGCCAAGTTGGTGAATCTTTTCTGTAGATGAACAGACTCCCCCATATGGGAATAATATTCTGGAATCCTCTGGAACGTCTGTTTTGCAGACTGTGTGTTCTCCTTTGTGATGTCTTTATGAGAGAAAAGAGAATATTTTATTTCTCACACACACATGAAATAGTATTTATAAGACAGAGTTGGAAATATTGGAAGAATGGAACCCTAATGCCGCATACACACGACCGGATTTTCCGGCAAACTAGGTCCGACGGGATTAGTCCGTTAGGCAATCCAATTGTGTGTGGGCTAATCCGTTCGTTTTTAGGGAAAAAAATCAGGCAGACCTAGAAATAGAACATGTTTCAAATCTATCCGACGGACTCAAATCGGGAAAACCATTCGTCTGTATGCTGGTCCGATGGACCAAATACAACGCAAGGGAAGCTATTGGCTACTGGCTATTGAACTTCCTTTTTTAGCCCCGTTTACGTCATCATGTTCAAAACGAACGGACTTATGCCCCGTACACACGGTCGGAAAATCCGACCACAAAATCCATCGGATTTTTTCAGACGGATTTTGTCCGACACTGGTGTTGCATACACACGGTTGGACAAAGTTGTCGGAAAATCCGATCATTCTGAACGTGGTGACGTTTGTTGCCTACGACGGGACTACGTAGAGGCTAGTAGCCAATAGCTTTGGTCTTGTAATGTGATCTGAGCATGCATGGCACTTTGTCCGTCGGAATTCGCTACACACGATCGGAAAAAGTCCGATAGGACTTTGTTGTCGGAAAATTTGAGAGCAGGAGATAAAACTTTGTCCGTCGGAAAATCCGACGGAAAAAGTCCGATGGAGCCTACAGTCGGAATTTCCGACAACATTGTGCGATAGGACATTTTCCATTGGAAAATCCGACCGTGTGTACGGGGCATTAGTCTGTTCATGTGTGGCCAAGTCCGTTCGTTCGGAAAGTCCATCGTAACTCCGCCGATAGTCCGTCGGGATTACCGTCGGACCTAGTCTGCTGGAAAGTCCGGTCGTGTGTACGCAGCATAAGAGAAGATATCCCGTGAAATACAGGAGGATTGTGGAAGAAGCCAAACCATGGACACATTATCCAGACTACAACAAAATGTTCATCCAGAAGAGATTTCATAATCAAACATTGGATGTCCTACTAACCTGATAATCTGTTGTCATGTGCCATCTTATTCAGTTTGCTTGGAAATAATATTAGGGAAGTGATTAGTCCTGAAAAACCTCTGAAATGTATAAAATAATAACTAAGAGAGTTATTAGTGTTGGGGATACGCATAGGCGGGCCGGTCACCACATACTTTGACCTGAACCTGGTGCCCCTGCTGACTTTGTTCTTGCGGCGGTGTATGGGGTGGAAATCACTCCCTCTTACTCCAGTGGGCAGGGTAAATTTAATAAAAATGATTTCCCTCCTTAATTTTTTTTACCCTTTTAGGAATTGTCCAGTTTTGCTCCTGGCGGTCGTTCTTTAATAGACTAAAATTCATTGTCCTCTCCTTTATATGGCTGGGGAGGGTGCCCAGACTGGCAATAACTACACTGCAGCTACCAGTGGGCCAGAGTGGACTGGCTCTCCCAAATTTTCAACAGTACTACTGGGCAGCTGTCCTAGTGATGGTACAATGGTGGTTCTCCCAACCCAGGGACAACCCTGGAGGCGGCAATTATGGGGTCATACACAACGCTGTGTAATTTAGTGTTCCACGAGGTAAGGGCCCACTCTGAGATCACAACTTTAATGTGTATGACAATAATAATTTGGCACAGGAGCTAGGGCATTGCATCATTCCCCAGGGTAATCCCAACCTCCCTCATATGCGTAGTATACCCGACCATCAGGTATGAGCCTCTAGAGGCATAGTGAAACACTTGGTGACAGAGGGTAAGTTGAGTACTTTTCCAGAACTCAAAGATGCATATGGTCTCCCCAATTGGATGCTCTTCATATATTTGCAGGTGAGACATGCCTTCCAGCACCAACTTCCCAATGGCGTCACACTCGAGTCAGATCCAGTACAGAGCTGACTGTTGTCAAAAGCCCTGATTGGTCCCCTGTCCTCATACTTCCATCCCTCGATATCTCTATCCTCTAAACTGACCAGGTTTTTTTTTAAATTGCAACAGGATATTCCTTCCCTCACTGAGGAGGACTGGGAGAGCTGTGTTTCTTCATATGTCATAAAATTCGATTTTTGCTAGGGACCGTTTTATTCAACTAAAATTTCTGCACAGATCTTATTCTACGCCACAAATACTAGCAGCTATCTACCCTAATAGGTCCTCATCATGTCCACGGTGTGTGGAACCCGAGGCTTCCTTTATGCATATGATGTGGTCCTGTCCCCTCTTGCAAGGCTTTTGGTCAGGGGAGGGCTGGCAGCCTTAGGCCTGGGGGGGAAGTCCAGTCAAGTGGCCCATTGAACTACCGAATCAGCTCACCATCCTTGCCCAGCTGGTTTTTCAATGCAGCCTCACCAGTGCCCCTCAATGCAGCCTGATCAGTGCCCATCAATGCCGACTCATCAGTGCCATCTCATCAGGGCCCATCAATGCAACCTCACCAGTGTCCATAAATGCAGTCTCACCAGTGCCCATCCAATGCAGCCTGATCACTGGGGCAGGGTAAATGGGGTGTATGGGGGGATGGGGTGTGGGGGTCAGCTGGGGGTGTCAGGGTCTCTTACTTGGCAGCTCAGGTTGCACGCCACGGCCAGCGCAAGCCAGCACCCAGCCCCACAGCCCGAGCCAGTCACGGGCACCCTGGTCTCTGAGGGTGGTAGTTTCCTCTGCGCTGCTTGGGAGCTTGAGTGTGGACTACAACTCCCGGAATGCTACAGTGGCCGACCGCCGCAGCTGTAAAAATAGCAGCGGGCGCCAGCCATTTTCAACGTAAGTTAGGGCGGCCTGGGGGGCAATTGCCACTCTGCCCCCCAGCCCAGCCCTCCCCTGCTTTTGGTAGTGGGCCCTGGAGGATATCAGGCTGCAGGGACAACCCTTGTACTAACTCCAGAGGTTATGCTGTTGAATGTAATTTTTGACCCTGCTGGGAGAAAATATACAAAACTGTTTATAATCTATGCCACGTACTATGATCGTAGAGAAATTTTACTGAAATGGAAGGTTACATTACCACCATGGGCGTAGCACAAGGGGTCACAATCGCAACCCCGCCCCTAGCTCCAGGGGGCCCCTGCAGCCTCCCTGTCATATAATTTCCTCCACAAAATCCAGCTCTGATCTGCCCTGGGGCCCCACAGCCACGCTCCAGTACTGGGCTTCTACTTTGCCTTCCACAGTCCACACCCCTCTGTTGCTGTTGGCTGGGGAGTAGCTGTGAGCCATTTCCTGAATGGAGAGGAGCACGAGGTGAGAAGAGCCCAGGATGGGGGAAGTGTCTGTGCTGTGTGCTGGCAACATGGAATGGTAACCAAGCTCAGCGAGGCAAGAGGAGGAGAGGGCTGTCCTGTAGCCACAATGGGACCAATGTCACTGGTGAGGTACGACATTGCTCAGTTTCTTCTAGTCGCCAACTGGGATTCTCTGTACCCCCCTACCTCGGATGTCTACTTACCCCACTTCCCTGACAACTGGGGAAAAGACAAACACCTCCAGGAGGTGACCTTCCCCCAACACCTGCCAACACTGACTGAGAAACCTTCAGAAATTGCTAAAACAAATCCCTTAACACCTCCTCGGGGGGGTCACTGAATGGCTGCAGGCTCCAGATTTTGTGTCACATGGCTTTGCCCTCCCAGATCTAAGTTGCGCCCCCTCCAAAGCTCCCTGACCACCCCCTCTGTCCTGGATGCTATACCCGGCTGCTGAGCTCCTTTCCCATTACAGCACTCTATACTGCTACTCCTCCGTAGGGCTGAAATCACATTCCTTTACAACACAGCCAGTTAGCCATGATCTGCACAGGGTGTATCTGCCTACTGCAACGCAACTACACTGCCGTTCCGACCAGAGAATTTCACAGGTCAGAAGGGCAACATAAAAGCCAGATAAACCCTGTGAAGACTGACAGACTATGTGTAAAAGAATGTGATTTCAGCCCTGTGTAGTGTGGGGGGGGGGCTGTATACAATGCTGGGATGAGAAAGGAGCTCTGCCAAGTGACCTGCCAGGGGTGTTTGTCCTCTGATTCTCCAGCGGTTCTCTTGGGTGCTACCACCGCCATCTGGGCTAAGGGAAAGCGGCAGTGAAGCCTTGTCTCCTCACAGCCGGTTCCCTACTGTACATGTGCGAAGCATGCTGCGCTTTGTGAATGGCTCAGCAGGGGAGGAGGGGAGCTGGACTTCTGGCTGAGTTCGCCATGGCAAATTTAGCCAGAAGTGGTAGTGGGTACCTGTCAAAACTAGGCACCCATTCGCCCGAAACATGCCAAATGTGGCAGTGGAAGGGAGAGGAAGCAAACACGTGGAGCTTCCTCTTTTGAGTGGAACACTGCTTTAATGCATGGGCATTGCCAGGGGCCCCTTGATAATCTTGCATTACATCATAACAATATTCCGTCAGTCAAGCTTTTTACTAAGCTGTCCCGGGCAGTGTCCCAGAATCTGGTGTGTGGGTACAGCAGCAGCCTGTCACTGGGCTAAATCTACAATCAGAAGGACATCTCCCCCACTACTTTCCAGGAGTTAAGGAAGAACCCCGAGGTGGAGCATCTTACTGCTGCTGCTGTTTGTGTGGGCGGGATATGCCCAGCTCCGATCCCCACTGGATCTTCTCTCCTATTCATCCCATGTGATCAGAGCAGTACACATCCCACCGACATGTGCAACAGCAATAGTAAGATGATCCACCCCTGAGTTCTTCCTGAACCCCTACAAAGTGCAGAAACTGTGGGAGGAAGGAACGGGGTATACAGGCGATGATATTCCAATTGTAGATTCAGCCCAGTGACAGTCTGAGGCTGCTAGAACAGGTGACCGCAGCTTCCCTGCACTACTCAGATTGAGGAGACCATCTCTATATTATACATTACTGTACCCTATACTGTGCCCTATCACCACCACCTGTACTGTGCCCTCTCCCCTCCCCATATTGTGCGTTCTTGCCCCCTGTACTGGGCTCTCCTGGCCCCTGTAATATGCCCTCCTGACCTGTACTGTTCCCTCACACCCCCACCTTTACTGTGCACTCCTGCCCCCCCCCCATATTGTGCTCTCTTGTCCCTTATACTGAGCTCTCCCACCCCCACCTTTACTGTGCACTCCTGCCCCCATATTGTACCCTCCTCCCCCTTGTACTCTAACCTCCCACCCTAACCTGTACTGTGCACTCCTGCCCCCATTTTGTACCCTCCTTTCCCTTGTACTCTAACATTCCATCCTAACCTGTACTGTGCACTCCTGCCCCCCCATATTGTACCCTTCTGCCCTCCTGTACTGTGCCCTCCCCCCCCTTTACTGTGCCCTGCTGTACTGTGCCCTCCTGACCCTCCTATATTATGCTGTCTTGCCCTCTGTACTGTGCCCTCCTCCCCCTCTGTACTATGCGCTCCTGCCCCATATACTGTGCTCTCCTGTATTATGCTCTCCGGCCCCCTGTATTTTGCCCTTATGTACACCATGTCCTGTGTCCTCCTGCACCCCCCATACTGTGTCCTCCTATTTCCCCTGTAATGTCCCCATTTTGCCCTACTTGTATTGTGCCCTCCTATCCCCCCATGTACTGTGTCCTCCCGCATCCCCTGAACTGTAACTTCCTGCCCCCTGTACTGTGCCCTTCTACTCCCCTGTGCCCTGTGTTGATTAGTCTTTGATTTTTGGCATGTATTCTCACTGTTTAAAATGTGTTATATTGAAAGTACTAATACATATTTGTTTACTTCTATCAACTATTTATTCTTTAATTTTAGTAGATTTAGGCAGGCTGGTAGTGGCCCCAGCGCATTACTTTGCCCAGAGGCCCGTGACGATATTAAGATATCCCTCCCGCTGGGAGAGTGATATTTATCTTTGTATAACACAGAACTGTACAGTAATAATGAAGAAATCCACTGATAATGACACAAGAAGGAGATCTCATAATATGACCACAAGATCCTCGAGAATCAAGAATCCCATCACCACCCCCCCACCTCCTTCCCTGATCCCTACAAGACGCAACTAGCAGAAGATTCTAGAAGTCACCAGAGAGATGATGGAGGAGAGGTGAGCGGTGCTGGGAATTCTGGGACATTATCCAGTAACAGACAAGGGATGTGTCTGGATGGTGACTGTATCATTGTGTGTGTCAGGTTCCTATAAGGTGTCAGGATGTCACTGTCTATTTCTCCATGGAGGAGTGGGAGTATTTAGAAGGACACAAGGATCTCTACAAGGACGTCATGATGGACAATCAGCCGCCCCTCACATCACCGGGTAAGAGGAGACTTTATTGTAAAGGAGAGAGCAGTACGGAGGGTCCACCTAGATCCCCCATCATCTGATAAACACATAGAAACAATGTATTCAGTCTCAGGAGATGGGAGGCAGCGGTGTGGGGCCTGCAACTTGTCTCATGTAAACATTTAGGTCACCACTGATTACTGAATACCAATATTATGAGTCCTGACCCTTAGCCCCCGTACACACGTTCGGACATTCTGACCACAAAATCCATCCGAAACTTGTGTTGCACACACACGGTCGGACAAAGTTGTCGGAAAATCCGATCGTTCCGAACGCGGTGACGTTCGTTGCCTACGACGGAACTACATAGAGGCTAGTAGCCAATAGCTTTGGTCTCATAATTTGATCTGAGCATGCGTGGCACTTTGTCCGTCGGAATTCTTTACAAATGATCGGAAAAAGTCAGATCGGATTTTGTTGTTGGAAGATTTTAGATCCTGCTCTCAATTTTTTTCCGACGGAAAAAGTCCGCTAGAGCCCACACACGGGCGGATTTTCCGACAACATAATCCGATCGGACTTTTTCCATCGGAATATCTGACCGTGTGTACGGGGCATAACACTGTATAATTTATATTGTATATTACATACTCCTGACCCCTGCACTATATACTTTGTGTTGTACATTACATCATTCTGATACTATATAGTCCTATCTGCTGTATCTTATACAATATGTTGTACATTACATAGTCCTGACGTCTGCTCTCTCACCCCTACCTACTGCTATACAGTGCCTTGAAAAAGTATTCATACCCCTTGAAATTTTCCACATTTTGTCATGTTACAACCAAAATGTGTTTTATTGGGATTGCATAGTATGTGACAGACCAACACAAAGTGGCACATAATTGTGAAGTGAAAGGAAAATGATAAATAGTTTATCAATTTCTTTACAAATATATCTGTGAAAAGTGTGGCGTGCATTTGTATTCAGCCCCCTTTACTCTGATACCCCTAACTAAAATCTAGTGGAACCAATTGCCTTCAGAAGTCACCTAATTAGTAAATAGAGTCCAAATGAAGGAGAGGAGGAAGGGGCGTGATCAACTGCTTGAATCAAGATAACATTTATATCCTTATATCCTGTAGATATCCCAGAGCATCCGCCCCTGATGAGTGTCCACACAAGAAACACATCGGGCAATAGGGATGCAGATATATGCACTGATTCCATCATCTATTTTAAACATCTATCTTTAACCAATCATGGTCCTACTGGTTTTACAATATTTACATTTTTCCCCGCAATGTTGTTCAGATGACATCAGAGGTGGCTCTCCAATTAGGCAAATTAGCGGTAGCCTCAGGCCTCGCACTCACAGGGGCCTCACGCGGCCACCTAGTTTACCTAATTAGAGAGCCGCCACTTCCAGGAGCAGAGATCTCCACCATCACACAGTCCTGAGTCCTCTCACTCTGCTACAGGGAGAGATAACAGGCTGTGAGTGAGACCAAGTTACTGTGTGATTGGAGCTCACGTACAGCTCTGGATCACAGACAGGGAGAGCCGCTCAGCTCAGTAGAGAGCCAGTGCTAACAGATCTCCCCCTCCCCCTGCTGCCCGCACAGCCAGACAGGAGAGGAGGGAGAGCTTCTGTTCCTCCTCCTCCCGCCCTCTCCTCCTGTGTCTGCCCCGCCCACTCTCCTCGGCAGTGTTCTCTGTTCTGCCTCAGAGAAGGGGATGTGTGAGCGGGAAGATTCAAGCTAAAGCCCAACAAACAGAAAAAGTTAAAGCGGTTCTGCACTCTTTTTTTTTTTTTTTTTTTGGGCTATATGCCAAGGGCATATAGCTCAATTGGGGGACTTACCTGTTCCATCTTCCATCTCGATCGCCGCCGGTTTTCATCTTCATCTTCTTCTTGTCTTCTTCTTGTCTGCTGGGGTCCATCTTGCCTGTGGGCATGTGAAACCCCACAGGCACTGTTGATGGCCCAGCATGCACCGCCGTTACTCGCGCGTGCGCAGTAACGGCACATCTGCCAACATCTCACGAGATTTCGGCAGATGTGGCCGAAATCTCGCGAGATTTCGGAAGATGTGGCCGAAATCTCGCGAGATTTCGGAAGATGCCCGCACTGACTCCTGGGATCAATGACACCAGATCCCAGGAGACAGTGCGGCGTGACGACGATCGACGCAGAGACCCCGCCCGCCGCCGCAGAGAGAGAAGACCGGAAGTCATCAATTACAAGGTAAGTAAAAAAAAAAAAACATTTCATTTAGTACTCTTTGCCTGATTTGGAAGGCAAAGAGATTTACTAAATGAAATGGGTGCAGAACCGCTTTAAGTGAAGTCTGATCCATCCATCCAGTCCCTCCTGCCTCCCAGTGAGTGCACTGATGTAGGGGATGCCCGTCCTTCCCTTCTTCCTCCATCCCCCTCGCTTTCTATCTTACCTTCCTTCTTTCTTTCTCTTTCTTTCCTTCCTTCCTTTCCTTCTTTTTTTCTCTTTCTTTCTCCATCCCCCTCTCTTTCTTTCTTTCTTTCTTTCTTTCTTTCTTACTTACTTTCTTTCCTTCCTTTCATCCTTCCTTTCTTCATTCCTTCCTTCCTTCTTTCCATCCTTTCTTTCTTTTCTTTTCTCTTTCTTTCTTTCTTTCCTTCTCTCTTTTTTTCCTTCCATCTTTTCTTTTTCTTTCTTTTTTTCTTTCTTTCTTTCCTTCTTTTGTTCTTTCCTTCCATCTTTTCTTTCTTTCTCTTCTCTTCCTTTCTTTCTTTCTTTCCTTTCATCCTTTCTTTCTCTTTCCTTCCTTTCTTTCATTTTATTCTTGGTCTTTCTTTCTCCATCCCCCTCTTTCGTTCCTTCCTTCCTTCCTTTCTTTTCTCTTTCTTTCTTTGCTTCTTATTCTTTCTCTTTCTTTCTCCATCCCCCTCTTTCTTTCCTTCCTTCCTTCCTTCCTTCCTTCCTTCCTTCCTTCCTTCCTTTCCTTCCTTCCTTCCTTTCTTTTCACTTTCTTTCTTTCCTTCTCTCTTTCTTTCTTTTCTCTTTCTTTTTTTTTTCTTTCCATCTTTCCTTTCTTTCTTTCTTTTCTCTTTCTTTTTTTTCTTTCCATCTTTCCTTTCTTTCTTTCCTTCCATCTCTCTACTTTTTTTTCTTTCCTTCCATCTTTCCTTTCTTTCCTCTTTCCTTCCTTCTATCTTTCCTTTCTTTCTTTCCTTCCATCTCTACTTTTTTTCTTTACATCTTTCCTTTATTTCTTTCTTCTTTCCTTCCTTCCTTCCATCTTTCCTTTCTTTCCTTCCTTCCATCTTTCCTTTCTTTCCTTCCTTCCATCTTTCCTTTCTTTCCTTCCTTCCATCTTTTCTTTCTTTCATTCCATCTTTTCTTTCTTTCTTTCCGTCCATCTTTCCTTTCTTTCTTTCCTTCCATCTTTCCTTTCTTTCTTTCCTTCCATCCCGTCCTTCCCTTCTTCCTCCACCCCCTCGCTTTCTATCTTACCTTCCTTCCTTCCTTCCTTCCTTCCTTCTTCCAATCCTTTCTTTCTTTTCTCTTTCTTTCCTTCCCTCCTTCTTTCCATCCTTTCTCTTTCCTTCTCTCCTTCTCTCCTTCTCTCTTTCCTTTCATCTTTTTTTTCTTTCCTTCCATCTTTCCTTTCTTTCTTTCTTTCTTTCCTTCCTTCTATCTTTCCTTTTTTTTCTTTCCTTCCATCTCTACTTTTTTTTCTTTCCTTCCATCTTTCCTTTCTTTCTTTCTCTTTCCTTCCATCTTTCCTTTCTTTCTTCCTTTTTTTCCTTCCATCTTTCCTTTTTCTTTCCTTCTTTCTTTCCTTCCATCTCTACTTTTTTTTCTTTCTTTCCATCTTTCCTTTCTTTCTTTCTTCTTTCCTTCTTTCCTTTCTTTCCTTCCTTCCATCTTTCCTTCCTTCCTTCCATCTTTTCTTTCTTTCTTTCCTTCCATCTTTTCTTTCTTTTTTTCCTTCCATCTTTCCTTTCTTTCTTTCCTTCCATCCCGTCCTTCCCTTCTTCCTTCACCCCCTCGCTTTCTATCTTACCTTCCTTCTGTCTTTCTCTTTCTTTCCTTCCTTCCTTCCTTCCTTCCTTCCTTCTTTCCATCCTTTCTTTCTTTTCTCTTTCTTTCCTTCCCTCCTTCTTTCCATCCTTTCTCTTTCCTTCTCTCCTTCTCTTTCTTTCCTTTCATCTTTTCTTTCTTTCTTTCCATCTGTCTTCTTTCTTTCTTTCTCTTTCCTTCCATCTTTTTTTTTTCCATCTTTCTTTTCTTTCTTTCTTTCTTTCTCTTTCATCTTTCTTTCTTTTTCTTTCTTTCTTTTCTTTCTTTCTTTCTTTCTTTCTTTCTTTCTTTCTTTCTTTCTTTCTTTCTTTCCACCCTTTCTTTCTTTCTTTCTTTCTTTCTTTCTCCATCCCCCTCTCTTTCTTTCTCTCTTTCTGTGACAGCCTGCCAGAATAGGTATGATCTGTGAGAGCAGCTTCCCTGTGCAGCTCTGCTTAAGGAGAATATATCTTTATTATTCCTTACTGCCCCTATACTGTCTCCTCCTGCCCCCTGTACTGTGCGTGTGTTAATTTTCATTCCTTTAATAGTTTTTCCCATTATGGGAGTGATTGGGGCCTCATGTTTAAGTTTTTTGCGTAAGGCCTCACATAGTCTAGAGCCGTCTCTGGATGACATATGTATATATGTATATATATATATATATATATCAACTTATCAAATGTAATTATGCATCCATTCAGACCACTCTGTGGCGATTGGTTGTTATGCACTGTTGTACCCTTGATGCCCGTATTGCATGTGCGCATACTTATGTGCGTGTGAATATTTATAGAATTACATTTATTACAATGTTCTTTCTTGTATGTGGCTCTGTTTTTAAGATGTATTAGGCATTTTTTATGATTAATTAAAATATGTACTTCCATTTAGTTCACCTTCACAATGTCTACAGCCTCATTCAAAGTCCCAAAATCCCCTTTTTTAGTTAAGGTATATTAGAGAGGGCATAACCAGAGCAAGAAAATCTTCCAGGCAGGAAAATTAATTATGGTGCGCTGGAAATCTGAAGATCCTCCTTTGGTGGGGGAAAGGATTAAGATCGTAGGCAATATGTTGAGAATGGAGAAATTTATATACCAACACAGGGGTTGTACAATTAAATATGAAAGGCTGTGGGCTCCTTAGTTGGCTGTCCGCTGGGCTTGCCCCAGTGGATCTGATCATGGACCGACTGCTCGGACTTAATGCTGGGTAGGAGGGTCTTCTCCACAAAGGGAATGGGCAATGCTAATGCATGGTGGCAGGTTTGGTTAACGATTGGAGGACAGGGTGGTATAAACATTTTATCATAAAAAAGATAAAAAGGAAGGTGCGCACCTAGTACATTACCAATGACAATTTAATTAATACAATTCATAAAAAGTGGGTACTCACAAAGCACAAATCTCAATTGAGCCATAAAAACACACACAGGGGGGTAGATTTACTAACACAAGTGCACTCAAAATTTGGTGCAGCTGTGCATGGTAGCCAATCAGCTTCAAACTTCTGCTTCTTCAATTTAACTTTATCAATAAAACCTGGAAGCTGATCGGTTCCTATGCAGAGCTGCACCAGATTTTGCACCCTCCAGTTTTCGTAAATAAACTCCAGTGTGTAGACATATGCAGGAGCACAACACGAGGTAAAGTTGATGCAATTCGGGGGCGCAACCCCTTCCTTAGAGCTAGGCTAATCAGGACCACCACAGGCAAGTGCTTTTATATGAGAAAAAATTATGATAGAAAAGAAGACCCTGCCCCCGGAAGAGGCGGGGAGATAAAAAAAAGGTTTGCACTTATAATAGAAATATTATATAATAAAAAATATAATCAATAATTTTTTTCCGTTATGCAATTTTAGAAAAAAAAAATTCTATTATGTATTTTTGCATTGTAATATACATTTCTATGATTATAGGGACACTCTGAGGGTTGGCACTCAGGTATCCTTAGCCCAGTGCTTTATATACATTTTATGATTTTTTTTTCCCAATTTTTAATCAAGTTTAAACAATTCTTTTATTTATATATAAATTTTATATTCATAATTTTTTTAAATTTAATTTAATTTAATTTTGCACCCTCCAGTTTTCGTAAATAAACTCCAGTGTATAGACATATGCAGGAGCACAACACGAGGTAAAGCTGATGCGATTCGGGGGCGCACCCCCTTCCTTAGAGCTAGGCTAATCAGGACCACCACAGGCAAGTGCTTTTATATGAGAAAAAATTATGATAGAAAAGAAGACCCTGCCCCCGGAAGAGGCGGGGAGGAAAAAAAAAAAGGTTTGCACTTATAATAGAAATATTATATAATAAAACATAATGAAACATAATCAATCATTTGTTTTCCTTTATGCAATTTTAGAAAATAATTTTTCTATTTGTATTTTTGCATTGTAATATACATTTCTATGATTATAGGGACACTCTGAGGGTTGGCACTCAGGTATCCTTAGCCCAGCGCTTTATATAAATTTTATGATTTTTTTTACAATTTTTAATCAAGTTTAAACAATTCTTTTTTTTATATATAAATTTTGTATTCATTAATTTTTTTAATTAATTTATTTATTATTTTTTTCACATTAATTTTTTGCACTTTTATACAATTTTCTATTTCATTCATTAACATTTGCAGTGTTTTGTTTATTTCTCTCTATGGGGACACCCCTGTGTCGTTCCCATTGCGGAAGTGACATCATGGTTGTCTTCCGGCGTCTCCAGGAAGATGGATTCTTCTTGTTATTGCATGTGTTGCATCAGGTTGATGCAATGGCCCGTTTTGTGCACTGTTTGGCGCCTGTATTTAGCGCTGCAGTGAGAGGGCTCCCGCTGGTGCATGTCAAAGGGTCTACCTTTCTGGGAATGGCCCGCTGTCCCTGTGCCTGTGTATAGCGCGCTGCAGCGGGAGGGTTACCTTTGGCCACTGGTACTTCCGGTTTTGGCACATTACTTTCTGTGACGGACCTCGTACTCAATATGTCCGCCGTAAACATCTCCCCGAGTGGTATATGGACACCTTTAGGGGCTGTCCCTGTTTTTGCTAGCTGAACGCATGAGAGGTGAGACACTAATCTTTTCATGTCTTTTTTATTACTCATCATTTTATTACTCATCATGTTTATTGCATACAATTTATTTATTAACTATGTTTATGATTTTGTATATGGAATATTATATCTAGTGAATTTATGGCATATATATATATATATATATATATATATATATATATATATATATATACACACACAATGGATTACTTATAAATTCTTATTAATTGTTTTTTATTATGCTTTATTATATAATATTTCTTTATTATTATATATATATTTTTTTATTATTTTTTAAAGTTCAAACCTTCTTTTCTATCATAATTTTTTATCATATAAAAGCACTTGCCTATGGTGGTCCTGATTAACCTAGCTCTGAGGAAGGGGGTGTGCCCCCGAAACACGTCAGCTTTATCCCGCACTGTGTTCCTGCACATGTCTACCCACTGTGTGTGTTTATATGGCTCAATTGAGATTTGTGCTTTGTGAGTACCCACTTTTTTTGAATTTTATTAATTAAATTGTCATTGGTAATGCACTAGGTGCGGCCGCCTTCCTTTTTATCTTTTTTTTTAGTTTCCATCTGATTACCCCATCTGGGGGAGGCAGCATCCACCCAGTCTTGGGTTACCTTTATCCCTGTTACCCTTCACTCCAGAAGACCCTATAGCACTGGAAGTGTCTGTGTGTTTTAAAGATTTTATTATGACTGTTTTGGTTTACCTGTATAAACTGGTGACTCCGGACAAAATTTTAAATAAAAATACCCCTATAATCCTCATGCTTAATGTATTCTAGTAAAGATGTGCTGTAATCTAAGGTCCGTTTTGTATTTTTCCAGCATTGTTTTCTTACTTTTGTAAGTTCTAGCAGGCCGTGGCCATCTCATGTGTGGGCATCTGAAGCCAGACTGTATCTCTTCCTGTGTTCCATGCATGCTGGTTACCCAGCATGCACCTCCAGATCTCACACATGCTCAGAGCAGCACAAGCAGTGTAATAGGTTGTAGGTAAGGTTTCAGAGGTAGTTGCCGCCCCTTAGCTATGGAAACATCTCCTCCCCCTCCAGGAACCAGGACGTTTATCTACATTTACAAAGATTATAAATCTAGAAATACAAAAAGCTCTTGCAAAAGGTAATTACTTTTTAAAAGATGCTAATTGTAAATTATATCCCTCCCTATATATATCTGTACAGAAACAAGGGATATCATTTACAATTAGCATATTTTAAAAAGTAATTACCTTTTGCAGGAGCTGCTCCATCAAAATTGCCACATCATACTGCCCCCATCAAAATTGCCACATCATACTGCCCCCTTTAAAATTGCCACATCATATTGCTCCCATCAAAATTGCCCATCATACTGCCATAATCAAAATTGCCCCATCAAAACTGCCCCATCCTATTGCCCCCATCAAAATTGCCCCATCAAACTGCCCCCATAAAAATTGCCACATCATACTGCCCCCATCAAAATTGCCACATCATACTGCCACATCATATTGCTCCCATCAAAACTGCCACCATCAAAACTGCCCCATCATACTGCCCCCATTCAAACTTGCCTAGCAGTAAAAAGGGTCGCTGGTTTGAATCCCAACCATGACACTACCTGCCTGGAGTTTGCATGTTCTCCCTGTGCTTGTGTGGGTTTCCTCCTGGTACTCCAAAGACATGCTGGTAGGTTTCTGTCTAAATTGGCCCTAATATATGAATGTGAGTTAGGGACTTTAGATTGTAAGCTCCTTGAGGGTATATGTAAAGTGCTGCGTAAAATTGATGGCGCTATATAAATACCTTAAATAATAATAATAATACTGCCCAATCATATTCCTCTATTATAAATCATTAGTAATGGTGTGGCTGTGCTTTCCCCCGGGTTCTGTATGTAATCGGAGCTGAGATGCTCCAGCCGCCTCCCCCACCGCCCATCACTGTGTATAAGAAGCTTTGGTAACCATGGCAACAAAAGCCTGGTTACCCTTTTTAAGGTTGAATATATTTTTATTGTAAGTTTCAACGCAACAAAGAATACATTATAGAATAAGGTATGGGGGTGGGGGGAAACACAAAAAAGAAGAGGAGGTTAAGGGGAGGGGATATAACAGTGCATTACATCTATACCTTCTTTTACAAATAAAAGTTCACAATCAAGTACATGTCCAGTCAATGTTGCTTTTTGAGGTGGTGTATTGATGGCCCATCCACGCAGTGTCATCTATCTATGGACACTGCCTGGAACCTTTATTCACTGGGCATGTTAACATAGTCAGAGAGGTATGGGATAAACATTGGGAAGGGTGATTGGGTATAAAGTAGAAGGGGTCAAGGAAAGTAGGTAAGAGGGGGTAGGGAGGGGAGGTACTTATCAGTAATAAAGTCTTAAAGCACAATGACGCGTACATACTTCCTAGGTCTTACCCGGGGCCCCCCAGGTCTGGAGGTTGCGTTTTCGCTCATAATAATCTTCCTCGGTCACGGGGCCTCCCCCTCACGCAGTCATACTACTGAGAAAGAGGTCCGACGAGGAGTGAAGAATCCAAGGGAGCCATAGAGAGGTGTACTTATCCCAAGAGTCATTTTGTTTGGCCTGTAGTTCTTCCATCAGCTTGATGTCGTTTATGGTATCTACCCATTTAGTAATTGGGGGAGTGGTATCAGTCTTCCAAAACTGAGATATAACATGTCGGGCTGCAGACAGGAAAAACCTTAGAAGGCTTCCCCTGTGTGAGCTCGTCGGACCTGGAAGGATGGATAGCAAAGCTATCATCGGGGTAGGTACCATATCGGTGTTGTATAAATTATTGTGTATTTCAAATTCCTTGTCCCAGAAAGGGCAGATGCGGTCAGAGTCCCACCACATATGTCTGTAGGTGCCCTCTCCTCCATGGCAGCGCCAGCACCTGTCTAAAGTTCCTGGAAACATCTTGCTTACCGTGACTGGATCCCTGTACCAGCGCGTCAGTAGTTTGTAGTTTTTCTCTTGTGAGAAACTCGATATGGAGGAATTGTGTGTTATCAGGAAAGAGGTGTCCCATTGTGCTGTAGAGATTTCTTCCCCGAGATCCCTCTCCCACTTATGCGTGAAACTCGGAAGAGTACTGTATAAGTGAGACTGGATATCTTTGTAAATTAGGGATAATGGATGTTTGGGTGTTGGAGAGAGACTACACATATCTTCAAAGGTGGTAAGGGGTCTATGCACTTGCCCTGAGAGGTGCAGTGTTTTACAATGTTGTGTTAGAGCTAGCTTGGAGAGCCAATCTATCGAGGCGCCTTGTTGAGTTTCCGGTTGTGGCTGGAATAGGCCTGTGGAGGGCTGTACAAATTGTCTGGCCGTGGGCCATTGTTCCCTGGTATATGGACCACATTGCCCTCTGGTGTTGTACGTTGGAAGTGACGGGTTAGCAAACGGGGTGAAAGAGGGCTAGGGTCTGTAGAGAGGAAATGAGTGGTTTGTTTGTGGTACCAGATGCTCAGTGCCGCCCCTGTCAGCGGAGAGAGGCCCGTCATAGAACAATATTTTGTGTTATATCCCCATAAGAGGGCTCTGAGGTCCACTTGTGCTGGTTACCCTTTTAAAATGGCGTTGGCCGCCGCCTTGCATCGCGTCATTTCCAGTTTGCGAATAACACAATGCAACGGCCCAGGGATGCCTATCGCCTCCTGGGATTGATGACACACATCTCCCAGGAGGCATTGCAGACAGGAAATGACACGCGTGTCCGCGGCCAGGGAGGAAGAAGAGAAAAATGAATACAACATTTATATAGTAGGTGCTGAAAAAAAATATATTAGTTTACAGTGCACAGATTAGTGAGGGATGCTGAGGAGTTGAAAATGTGGGTGAAACTCCACTTTAAGAATGCTAGAATGTGGAATGTTTTGGTAAAATATATTTTCCTCTGTCACTTTCACTTGTTACTCTACATCTCACAACAATCTTTACCCAAACTCACACACGTCTTCACAAACAATACCATTGCTGATGCAAATTTAAAATGAGTCACAATTTTGTGTGTTTTTTATTATTTCCTCCAAGCTCAAAAAATTTGATATGTGTACCAACATCAGAAATCAAAATGTAATTCCCAAAAAATAGAGGGTAACATCACTATTCTACACTCACACACCAAGAACTACCAAATATCACAGAATAAATCAAGAAGAATAACTCTTGAGTAATGTAATTCCATCACCTATATGTCCAAAGAAATGCAGTATTTATGTGTATTTATCTGTAGGAGGTTCTCACATGTGGCAGCTCCGTGGCTTGGAGGTTAGAACTTCTGCTTAGCATCTCTGAGGGTCTGGGTTCAAATCCCAAACATGCCGCTCCATGTTGTTGTGAGTGTGGTATTGAACCTTAATAATACATATGGGGAATTTAAATTAAGATCTCAGTGTTTTGATCAGTGCCTCCAACATTACGGTGAAATTGTGAACTTTGTTCAGACAATCAGTAACATACCACAATAGTTTCCTGAGGTCGTTAATCTATGGGGAATTCTTACCAATGTATAAATATCTCCCAATAAAATTAATAAGTAAATAATTAGATTTTATTAATTTACAAGTATAATTACACAATTTCATGCACTGCAATAAAAATGTTTTCCTTAATATTGTACAAATAACTCAAGGGTAGTCCAAATTACTATGTTAAAAAAAATATTTGCGGTTATCGCGCCCTACGTTCAAAAACACAATAGCTCTTGTCGCTCTGGGAAACAATCCTCTGAATTTCTCAGGCCGGAAGGAATACAAAGTATGTCTCTCGACAGATAGATATTATCAATTTGAAGGAAATATTAATTTAACAGAGCTACGAGATTGAATGGGGCAATAAATACTTTCCCTGGGACCACAGGAGCCAAATTTGTTGTAATATAGGTCTATACCTAATTTCACCCAGGCACCGCTTCAACACACACAGCCTAGACAATTAATGTGGGAAAATGATTAATTATAAAACTGCCCTACATGATAAGGTTAAAACATAAACTGTAAAATACAATCCCTACAATTTTGAGAGGAAAGGGTTAATATCCGTATGGTCTGTATCTTACCACAGTTTAAAAGGGGAAGATATCCGACAAGTTACAAGTACATTCGATTAGTTCCAGCAGCTTAGGTCCGTAGGGTTAAAATTTTATTTGGCCCACCCTTTGCAGCTAAAACAGCTTCTGGAAAGGCTGTCCACAAGGTTTAGTGTGTCTATGGGAATGTTTGACCATTCTTCCAGAATCTAATTTGTGAGGTCAGGCACTGATGTTGAATAAGAAGGCCTGGCTCTCAGTCTCTGCTCTAATTCAGCCAAAAGATGTTATAGCGTGTTGTGGTATATTATATATTGCTTCTTACACTAAGCATGGCTATGGACTTAGGGCTGGTTCACATCACAGAGATGCAAACAGCATGTGTGAGGCTGCCCACTGGCTAAGTGGGTAGCAATTCTGTCTAGCAGCACTGGGGTTGCTGGTTCAATTCCCCAACATGCTTGTGTTGAAATGTATGTTCTTCCTGTGTGGGTTTCTCACCACAATCCAAAGACATGCTGGCATTTTATTTGTCTCCTGTCGAAATAGTCTCTAATGTAAGAAAGTTTGTTTTGGACTTCAGATTGGAAGCTCATTGCAGCCAGGGACTTGTGTTAATGTTTGTTAGCACTAATCATGCCCAGGAACTTGGCCATTTAGAATTGTAGGGTTTGTATGCTTAGAAAACTGTTGCTTTGTTTATGTGGATGCAAAAAAACTTCAATCTTTTGCCTGTAATTGGAGATTTGATGCTCATAGCCAAGGGCTAACACAGTTGCAAATAGTATTATGTGTTCCTGCTCATCAGGTGCAATCACTTTAGACATACATGAAGAGACAGATTGAAAGATACTGGTGGGCGTGTACTTCTATTGGATGTGTGTCAGTATGCTAACAATACAACCTATCTTATATAAAGGGCTGTAGTAGTGGAGGGGGGGGGGGGGGGTCGTTTGGCCTGAGAAGGTGAGGTTTTTTGCTGTGATTTGTGGGGAAGAAGGAATGATATTGTGCATATTGACAAACGCCCAACTAGGGCTGTTTGCTGAAATTCTTGTGCATTTTTTCAATCAAAAGTGGGTTTATGTGGCCCTGCTGTCAATGTTGTGTGTGTATTGTTCCTGTCTGACCATGCAAACATGGTTTGGGAGCATGTGCTGACCTTCTACTCTTTGATCTCATTGCTTAATCATGTACACAGAAATGCAGCTTCCAGCAGAACATGGTCACCAATGTATGTGTGTGGATTGTGGGCTGGTGGTGGGTATTATATTTTGAATATGTGCCTTTTTTAATACTATATTGGAATGCTTGTAAGAATAATGACTGTTTCTATAATCTTACAGATAAAAATGATGTGGGCTGGTGGGTGAGTTGTAGTATGAAATGTTATCCGTTTATACACTGAAAGTAAAGCTGTGTCCACGCTAAGATTTAAGGTTGAATATATATTTTATTAACAATATATACATATACAAAATCAATAAATTCTGTCTATTTAACATAGTTAACATAACATAAACAGTAAAGCATGTGATAGGGGGGTAGGGGGAAAACTTAGGAGGTTAGGAGAGGGTGAATGGTGTTGGTATCATGGGTAGGGATAGGTTATAGATTGCACCCGCGAGGGTGTACATACAGCTTAGTACTGCGCTATTCTACCTGGTTGTCTATGGACAAGGTTCGTCCAGTAGTGAGCCTGGTTGTCCCTGTGCGGTGTCATCTATCAGTGGACACCGCCCGGGGCCTGGTGTCCACGCTAAGATTTAGACAAATTTTAGATGGTAAGCTCCTAGGAGCAGGGCCCTTAAAACCCAATTGCTAACTGTTTTGCTAAATGTAGCACCATGTATCCTGTGGATTTTTTAAGCTGGAATGTACATAATTTTGTTTCTGCTGGCAAAATAAAAGTACATTACTGAGCTTGTTTGTTGTGTTTTTTTTTTTCCCCTTTTCTTTCTTCTTTTTAATTAGTTTTGGGGGTGGTGGTTTTTGGGGAAGTGCAATATCTTTCTATTATATCTTATAATTTCTATATGCAAGTAAATGATATAGGTGGAATCTTTATATATAAACAGCTGTGGAGAATTGCAGGTAATGAATTCAGCTGGTGGATATCTGTCAGCCCTGGTTCACATTGGTGCAATTTGACATGTTAAATTGGCAGCAATTGCACTGTTCTAATTGGTGTGGTGCCGCAATTTCCAAAAGTAGTTTCTGTACTACTTTTTGATAAATTTGGGGTGCAATTTTTATTGACATCAGTGCAGAAACCTGCACAGATGTCTCTGAAATTCCCCCCGCAGTCGGGACTGACATTTGAGAATGAAATTGTGCTGAACTCGCACGATTTCCTCCCGCTGTCTGTGTGAACAAGAGCTCAAACAGGGCATTTGTCTTTGTAATTCACCTGTTGCTATCCAAGGGACACCATTTCTTATCAAACTCCCTTAAGTTTACCTTCAAATATCATTATAGGTAGAAATACAGATTGGCATATGTGCAAATAAACAAAAAACAAAAATTCTAAATGTGGTTGCGATCATGAGGGGACAAGGGCCTCATCCTCATGTTGATGGGGACAAGGGCCTCATCCTCATGTTGATGGGGACAAGGGCCTCATCCCCACAACCCTTGGGGGATTGTGGGGTGGCGGCAAGAGAGACAGCACCAGGAGAAAATGACGGCGAGAGACGCGGCTTGGGAGAGAAGACCACTCAGAGCTATTTTACAATAAAGGAATTGTCAAAAACTGGCATTTTTTTGTCACATTTCACTGCTTTTTTTGGTTAATGGGTATCTTGTTAAAGGGGGCTTCCAGATTCTGGTAACCCACCTGCCCGCAGACCCCACAACCACTGGGCAAGGGTTGTGGGGATGAGGCCTTTGCCCCCATCAACATGGGAATAAAATGTTTTGAGGGCATGTGGCCTGGTACGGTTCAGGAGAGGGGGCACTCTCTCGTCTCCTCCCCCTTTTCCTGTGGCCTGCCAGGTTGCGTGCTCAGATAAGGGTCTGGTATGGATTTTGGGGGGACCCCCCACGCAATTTTTTTTATTTTGGTGCAGGGTTCCCCTTAATATTCATACCAGACCCAAAGGGCTTGGTAATGGACTGGGGGAACTCACGCCATTTTTTTCAATCATTTTTATCTATATTGTCAGCATCCGACAATACATTACAGCCGCAAGCAGTTTTAAATTACATTTTTTCCTTTAGAAATGTTATTTTGCTGTGGTACTGTTATAAACATTGAAGCGATGTGCTACAGGCAGACTAAGGAGACCACCCATGCATGATATTTAAAGGAATATTTATTGTATCACTTTAAGCATTATTAAAATCACTGCTCCTGAAAAAAACATTTTTGAAATGATACACGTTCCCTGGGGCAGGTCCCCAAACACTTTTTATGGCAATAACTTGCATATAAGCCTTTAAAATTAGCACTTTTGATTTTTCATGTTTGTATCCCATAGACTTTAACAGTGTTCACACAATTTTTTGCCTGTTCGCAAGTTCTGGTTGGTTCAGCTCATCCCTACCTAATAGCCGATGCCACATGAGCATGGTTGGTACCATAATATTAATGCCTCAAATGCAAAACATTATTGTATAGTGAGTGAAAAGAATCAAACATTAGTAAGTGTATTTTCAATGGATGATTGTGCTCATCTCCGTAGCATAGTGGTATGCCCTGCTACCTTCAAAGGTTCAAGCCATGGGTTTGAGTCCCACCAATGGTATCACCTCCTGAAAACCTGCATTGTACTCAGTAGCATAATTGAAGAATACACAACAGTTTGGTTTATTCCATCATTTTAACTCTTCAAATGCATGCAACAGTATGTAATATTTAATAACATTATGTTGTGGAATTCCAAAAATCCAGCTATTAAAAAATCAAGGAAAAAAACAGCGCCAAAATTAAAAAGAAAATTGACATGGGGTCCCCCCAAAATCCATACCAGGCCCTTCATGTCTGGTATAGATTTTAAGGGGAACCCTGCGGCAAAATGTAAAAAAAAAAACATGGCGTGAGGTTCCCCCCAAAATCCATACAACACCCTTATCCGAGCAAACAGCCATGGCAGACCAGGAAAGGGGGGGGACGAGCGAGCGGCTTGCTTTTGCTTGCTTGCGGCTTGCTTTGGGGTCAAGGGCCTCATCCCCACAACCCTTGCCTGGTGGTTTTGGGGATCTGTGGGCGTGGGGCTTAGCAGAATCTGGAAGCCCCCTTTAACAAGGGGGCCCCTAGATCCCGCCCCCCCCCCCCTATGTGAATAGGTAACGGGTACAATGTACCCCTACCCAGTCACCCAAAAAAGTAGTGAAATGTGACAATAGCCGTTTTTTTGACAATTCCTTTATTAAAAATGTCTTCTTCTTACCTCGCTTTTACATTTTGGCGTTGAGTTCCACTTAAAACTATAGCAGACTTGAAGAGCCTGGTATGGACTGGTGGGGGGAACCTATGCTGTTTTTTCTTAGATTTTTTTATCTATATTGCCGGGATTCGGCAATACATTCCATTTTTTGTTTTAGAAATGTAATTTTGCTGCGATACAGTAATAAACACGGGAAAGATGCTCTACTTTACAGGCAGACTAGGGGGACGCCCCAGGCACGATATTTAAAGGAATTTTTAATTATTGTTGTTTCACTTTAAGCATTACTAAAATCACTGCTCCTGAAAAAACGACCGTTTAAAAAAAAAAATTTCATTGATAAATGTCCCCTGGGGCTGGATCCAGGTCCCCATACACTTTTTATGGCAAAGAACTTGCATACAAGCCTTTAGTGAGAACTTTGGATTTTGCAGGTTCGAGCCCCATTGATTCCACTATTCCCACATATGCCGATCTGACAGGCATGTTCGCCGGCAACAGCGCATATTGCAATAGCAATGTAGCAATATTGCACCCCTTAATGGTATATAAGGCATAAGAGAAACTCATAGAGCAAACATCCCCATTAAAAATGCTTTATTTACCATAAAACTGCTCACGTAGGTAAAGAGGTGAAGGTTTCCAATACTTCCAGTTCCAAGGTCAGTATCAGATATATCACTTCCTGACATGTTTCGCCCAAAGACTTTATCAGAGGACACAGAGAAAGGGGTGTTATAAAGTTTTATTAGATCTATTTTGATATATGTGGGTCAGAAAATCCAGTAAGTGTCTGGGGAAGTGAGTGGCAGAATACTCACCTTTGACAGTTAACGTATTCCTGAGGTGCTGGACAGTTGAATTTCTATTAAATGATGAAGATCAGCCATGGAGTATATCTGAGGTGTATATCAGGGTGTGCTTCTTCCCCACATGAGAGCTGTGATGTCCAGCAACATTCCTATAGAAGACATTTCCCACACTCAAGGCACTAATACACCTCAAGGGTTGTGTGGGATCCCTGATGTACAGGAAGACAGGACTTCAGTGAGGAACATTTCCCGCTCTCTCCTGTGAGATTTCTGATGTCTGTAAAGATTGGACTTATGAGAAAAACATTTCCCGCACTCAGGACAAAAATACATAATATTCTCCTCCGTGTGAGATCTCTGATGTATATAAAGATTAGACTTATCTGAAAAACATTTCCCGCACTCTGGACAGGAATATGGCTTCTCCCCTGTGTGAGATCTCTGATGTCTGCAAAGATTAGACTTGTCTGAAAAACTTTTCCCGCACTCAGGACAGGAATATGGCTTTTCCCCCGTGTGAGTTCTTTTATGCACATTAAGATTGGATTTAAAACGGAACCACTTCCCACACTCATTACAGGAAAACTTCTTATCTGTTGGAAGGACGGCACCGTCCCTCACAGTCTGAGGTTCCTCAGGATAAGAGGAATACGATGGTCCATCTACACTGTGTGGTGCCGGATGGACATTTGAGGTAGTCGGGTTTTCCTCTGGACTATACTGTGTGATGTCCTCATCTTCTACTTTACAGTCTGGAGACAAAGTGAGACAATCCTCTGAGGTTTTCCTCATCTCCCGTCCATCTACTAAAATAGAAATAAAAAGATTATTACTAGACACGAGCAGATTGGTTCCCCTAAACCAGGAATCCGCCCACATCAGGCAGCTTTGTCTCTGAGGATCTTACAATCCCCCCCCCTCAAGGTAACTAGTAAATGGGTCCTCTGATCTCCTACCAGTTAATTTCTTTATTCATGGACCTATTCATAGCCAACCATAGATGGTTCAAATGGGTCAGCAGTTACCGACCGAGATTCAAACCATCTATGGACAGGCCGATTGTACCCAAATTTATTGCTGTATGATTTGGATACAGCCAGCCTGTCAGACTTTTCTCGCAATTATTACCAGCGGCTATAGCTGCTAGCAATAATCACTGTGTTCTCCCAGCAGTGACAGCTCCTCCTCCCCCCATAGGGAAAACACAATATATCTACGGGAAAAATTCCCCCATCAACACTGACTGTGTTGCTTAAGTCAGAGAGTGAGGAAACAACGAGAACTGTCTTTTATAGGAGTGACAGTGATGAGGGGATTATAGGATGAGTGTTCCCTCCCCCTCTATCACTTATTGCCATCTTCCCAACACAAGAAGTACTGCACTTCCTTATTTAGTCCATGATTTAGTCATGAATAACAGCGGGGCTGAGCCCCACCAGAGGTCAGAGAGTGAGGATGGGAGGAGAACAACCAAGATGAAGACTGGACTGATCCTAAAGACCACCATCATTGGGTTATTGACTCCTCCATCATTATCACTTTCTGTTTAAGGTTCCCTTTGGTATGGATTTTAAGGGGAACACCACGCCCAAAAATACAGTATGGCCCCCAATCCATAACAGATTCTTATCCGAGCACGTAACCTGGCAGGACAGTAAAAAGGGGGGGGGGGGGCGAATGAGAGGCCCCCTTCCTGAACCATGCAGGGCCACAAGCCCTCAACATGGGGGGGGGTGCTTTGGAGTAGGCGGCTCCCCCAAAGCACCTTGTCCCCATGTTAATATGGACAAGGGCCTCTTCCCCACAACCCTGGCCCAGTGGTTGCAGGGGATTCTTTTTTAGAATTTGGAAGCCCCCTAGATCCCAGCCCCCCTATGTGTATGAGTTAGATCATTTACCAAAAAAAATGAGAAAAGTAAATAAAAACATAAACACAGTTTTTGACTTTATTAAAAAAAAAGAAACAAACATGTCACCCAATGTAAACTGAGCATCAATCACGATAAACACTGAGACTCATGGGAAAAAAAAGAAACAATCAGCAGTCCGCTGAACACGACCAGTTCCATCTGGGGACACTCGCCGAAAGACAGTTGTTTGTCACCCACTGGTAAGCAAACATGGGGGTGGGGATCACTCAGTGACATCACAGGGTGACAGTGCCCTCTATGACATCACTAAGAGATCCCGTCTATGAAGTCATAGGGGGTCTGGTCACCCAGTTGGTGGAGGGATTTTTTGTTTTTTTTCATGCAGGTTGCCGTAATATGTACCCCATACTCTTTCACATAGGGATGCTAGGATCTGGGGGGCCCTTGTTAAAGGTCAACCCCGCACCCCCTCACAACCCCTGGGCCAGGGTTGTAAGAAAAAAGGTCCTCATCAACATGGGGAAAAGGTGCATTAAGAGGGAGACCACTCCCCCAAAACATCCCCCTATGTTGAAGACATATGGCCTAAAATGGTTCTGGGGGTGCTTACTCTCTCCCCCCTTTTCTAGCCTGCCAGGCATTTGGGGGACCCCACGCCATTTTTACAATTTCTGCATGGGGTTCCCCTAAAAGTCCATACCAGACTCAAAGGGCTTGTGATGAATTGGGGGACCCCATGCTGTTTCTTTATATATATATATATATATATATATATATATATATATATATATAATGTTCAATATGATAATTTCTGAAATTTTTAATGCTGGCACTTGTTTTGTTTAAATGTTAGAGTATATAGTACAGGGGTCAGGAGTATGTAATCTGTAAATAAATTAAATAGTGTAATGGTCAGGACTCACAATATTGGTATACACTATTCAGTAGAAGTTTAAATGTTTCCATGAGACAAGTTGCAGAGGTCCCACACCGCTGCCTCCCATCTCCTGAGACTGCACTCAGTGACTTGGGTCTGAGACTATACAGACATATCCCACCACCCGACACAGCCAGCAGACAACAGGACTAGTATCCCTGGGAGAATTGTTTTTTTAGACATCTTACTAAACCCGGGTATGGGGAAGAAGACGCACATCACATACCCCATGTGCCTAGGTCTAGTAACATCTATGGTGAAAATGAACATTTTGCTGCCAGTTTAACCCCAGAATCTCTATAAATCCAGTCTAGATACATAAATTGTGTCTGCAGCACAGAGAAGGAAGATTATCCGAGAGAAATACAGGAATACAGGACGGGGAACACAGCTCAGGAAAGTGACCAGGGGATTACAGGCTGATATCACCCAGTCCCCACCCTACTCTGGACCAATCAGTGAGCAGTATAGGTGGAGGAATGTATTTAGTGTTAATGACCCACCTGTACTGATCTCTGTAGGAGTGTCCTCCTCTATAAATATCCCCGTTATTCCATCCTCCTCCATAGACTGCTGATCATCCCTCACATATCTCTCTTCTTCTTTACCCTGAAATTCTATATCAATCGGATCTTCACGCTAAACCAAGAAAATGAGAGAGAATATCATCTGTAATATTTAAGCTTTATTATTATAACAAAAAAAAAAATCCACACATTGGGGGTTATTTACGAAAGGCAAATCCACTTTGCACCGAGGGTGCACTTGGAAGTGCAGTCGCTGTAAATATGAGGGATAGATCTGAAATGAGTGGAAGCTCTGCTGATTTTATCATCCAATAATGTGCAAGCTAAAATGCTGTTTTTTATTTTCCTTGCATGTCCCCCTCAGATCTACAGCGACTTTACTTCCAAGTGCACTTGCAGTGCAAAGTGGATTTCCCTTTAGTAAATAACCCCCATTGTCTCCATGAGTCTGTGTTTTAGAAGCTCCACCCCACCAACCTTATAACAGTGAGGGATGGTGTGACCTTCCTGTGTGGAGTTCCGGGAATACAGAGGACGGGGACATCTCTCTGGTGGGTTTCTGTAGCTGGATGTCTCCACCATGGTGTCCTGGTACAGATCTTTGTGTACTTTTAGAAACTCTGACTCCTCCGTCACCCCATCCTCATCATCCTCCTCTTTTATCTCTTTAACTTCAACTTTAGAATCTCTCAGGTTTCCATGCTTAAGAAATAATAAAAATGACATTAATTGTAACAATGCAGATAATGTACAGATCCTAATGATACTATCAGTGATTGTTCCTCACCTACCTGCAGGGCTCAAGTCCTGCAGGAACGCATGGGAACGGAGTTCCTGTACTTTTTCCACAACAGGAACAGTTCCCGTTGGCAGCCGTGTCCTGCAAGACTTTGAAGTATGTGAGCTGTGTGGCAGGTGGTACACCAGCAGCCGCCGACACAGCTCACAATAGTAAGTGCCGCACACCTGACCATTCAGGCATTGCCAGTAGGGGGCCCCATGACAGCTTCCGCTTTGATCTACCTGTCAATCACAGCTAGCTGACAGGTAGATCAGGTCCCTGCTGCTAAGAGATTGTATTTAGTTAGACCTCTCGTGATGCGCTCCTCCCTGATTTTCTGTCTCCTCATCCCCCCCCCCCCCCAGTCTCCTGCATACTTGCTCTGTGTGTCCCGTTGAATCCCCCCCCCCCTCCTCTAACTTCAGTGCCATATGATGAGAGAACCCAGAGGAGCAGCACAGCTATTCTGCTCACAGGACATGCAGGGAGAGAGGTGAGCTGAGGGAGGAACATTATTTTGGGGTGGTAAGCAGAGCACAATACCTGGCAAAGTTTAATGCCAGGAGGGAAGTTTATGTGGAAATATGTGAAGGGTTGGAATAGTGTGTGTTGGAGCCCTGCAGAGTTTGCAGCCCCCCAAGCTAACATACATCTCCTAAGCAGGAACACATCACTATCTCCCCAAGCATTCTGTCCAGATAATGTGCAGTTCATTTATGACCTTTCCGTTTAACCCTGTGTTATCCAAACTCTGTTCAATGAAAAGTGTAAACTCACCACATAAACACTCTATATACAAAATAAAATTCCCCAATAAAGATCAGAACATGATGTTCCCATTTGCATGGAAGCACAATTGAATGAATGCTGATTATTCAGAGAATTACCGTATTTATGTTTATTGAGGATTGTTTTTTTTTTTTTATGTACTAACAGTTAAGCTTCATACACACAATACGAAAATTGGATAAAAAATACAACGTTTGAAGCGTTCGTGCATATGAGCGTATCATTTTTTTTTTTTTTTGGTGGGCGAGTGGATCTTGGGTGGGAGTTCCCACACTTTTTTCCCCAGGACTTGACCCCTGCCTACCTGATGATGGTGGGGGATGGTGTGATCTTCCTGTGTGGAATCCCGGGAATACAGAGGATGGGGACATCTCTCTGGTGGGTTCCTGGTATTTGGTGGCTCCATCATATCCTTGTGTCCTTCTGAAAACTCCACCATCACTCCATCCTCCTCATCCTCATCCTCCTCTTTATACTCTTCAATATTATCACCCCCCAGGTTTCTACTCTGAATATATAATAAAACATTCATTGTAACAAACATGCTGTGTAGAAATCACAACTACAAATAATTGTCAATCATCTACCTGATGATGGTGAGGGATGGTGTGGTCTTCCTTATAGGAACCTGACACACACAATGATACAGTCACCATCCAGACACATCCCTTGTCTGTTACTGGATAATGTCCCAGAATTCCCAGCACCGCTCACCTCTCCTGTCAGCAGCTCCATCATCTTCTTGGTGACTTCTAGAATCTTCTCCATGTTGTGTCTCTCAGGTTTTAGGGAGTCACATGGAGGCACTGTGATGGTCATATGATCTCCTGACTTCAGAAGAGGAAATCTCTGTATTGGGGAACCAATAAAAATATCATGTTAGAATCCCAGAATCCTCCTCACCTCTCCGGTCAGGTCTGTGTTTTATTAATAGAGATAAAAGTGATGTCATGTGACCTCCCAGAATCCTCCTCACCTCTCCGGTCAGCAGGTAGATGATCTCCAGGGTGAGGTTTAGTATCTTCTCAGTCATGTGACTCCGGTCCTCCTCCATCCTCATTGATGTGGTCATGTGAGCTATGTGGGTTTCTCTGTAGATGGATAGCGGAGAATTATCTGGACTGTATCGGGTGTATAATATTAGGATGGGGATACAAGGGGTTAATAGACAGACTGCCCCCAGGGGGAATAGAAACACGTAGATCACATTAGTGTTTGTTGTGTTTCCTGGAAACCTGTACTTGGCCTTCTTTGTCCAACAAGTCCCAAAATATTTTTTTCTTATATCAGAAAAAAGATTACATTTTTTGTCTTTTGACTGGAGACAGATATGTTTGTATGAAGCGCCAACGGGCCTAAATGCAGAATCAGAAGCTGCAACTTCACAGGGGGTCCCTATGCCCAGTGGGGGGGCTGAGAGCAGACATGATGTCAGTACATTGGAGCTGGTGATAGTGAAAGGTATTGATGAGCCAAATGTACCCGTTTTCTATTCAGTTTCTAAACAGAGCGGCCTGGGATTCTTTTATCGATACCGGACTAGGTATAAGGGTCTGCATTACCCCATCCCGAGTGATAATATTTGTCGTCTTAGTTGCAGCAGCTAATGGGATGTGATATCCCGAATGGAGGAACCCCCAATGGGAAACTAGTATTAGCCGGTGCTCTACATAACACTCTCTGGAGGCAGATTCATTTCGTCACAGGTATCCAACAATAAAAATGATATCAAAAATGTGGAAAACAGTTAAAAAACAGATGAAGAAAAGGGGGATGCCCTATGGAATGGACTTTTAAGGCATAAAATGTTTTTAACCCCAGATTAAAGATTAAAGTGTAAGTAAAGTCCCATTTTGGACTTTCATCTACAGGTAAGCCTATAATGAGGCTTACCTGTAGGTAAAAAAATATATCTCCTAAACCTTTACAGTTTAGGAGATATTCCCCGTGCAATACGCCGCTGACTGCAGCGGCGCATGCGCACGGGAGATTCTCGGCTGAAAGGCCGGCAGAATACGAACCCTGCCGGGACGAAGTCTCCCGTGCGCATGCGCGGGAGTGACGACATCGCGGCTCCAGCCACTCACAGCGCTGGAGTCGCGATACCCGGAAGACACGCCGAGGCAACATGTCAGCGACCTCGGCGTGGACCAGGTGAGTTACTCACTCGACTCGTTCTAAGGTAAGTATTTCATAATGAGCTAGTATGCGGTGCATACTAGCTCATTATGCCTTTTCCCTTACAGGTGTCTAAAAAAAAAAAAAACATGTCAGCTTTACCGCTTTAAATAGTATATATTGAAAATTATTTATTACAAAAATATATAGTATTGACATACACATAAATGTATAAAAAAAAGTAGTGTTTGAACAGTATTCAAAGTAAATACAAGATATGTATCAAACATTATTTCTCACACCCGACGCGTTTCAGAGATTTGTGGTTTCCTCCTTCTTCAGGGATGAGAATACAATAAAGATCAGCAATTCGAATACTGTGTGCAAAAACACTCCGGTTTAAAAACAGATGGGATACAACGGATTAACTGAATATACTCCTCTTTGGAATAATAGTAAATTACAGGAAATCTTCCGGTTAGGAACAGTTAGAAAATGGGAAAAGCAACGTATTAAAAGGTTGTGTCAACTGTATGTGGATAAAAACTTTAAGAAATTTGCGGACTTGCAAAGTACATTTTATACCTACCTACAGTTGAGGCATACCCTGATAGCCCAACTCAGGAAACAAACTTTGGAATGGAAAAAAATGACGCTGTTTCAATGCATACTTCAGGCAGGTTCCACTAATGCCGCGTACACACGATCGGAAATTCTTGTCGGAAAAAGCTCCGGCGGTTTTCTCGACGGAATTCCGCTCAAACTGTCTTCCCTACACACAGTCACACCAAATTCCGACCATCAAGAACGCAGTGACGTACAACACTACAACGAGTTCAATGCTTCCGAGCATGCGTCAAATTGTTTCCGAGCATGCGTAGGAATTTTGCGCGTCAGAATTGCTACAGACGATCAGAATTTCCGATAGAAACCTTTTCCGTCGGAAAAATTGAGAACCTGCTCTCAATTTTTTGCTGTCGGAAATTCAGCCAGCAAAATTCCAATGGAGCCTACACACGGTCGCATTTTCCGATGAAAAGCTCTCATCGGTCTTTTTCTGGTGTGTGTACGCGGCATGAGGGTTTAATATCTGAAATATATGGTCAAATAAGTAAAGAAGTTAACAGTAAGGTGAAACCCCTTGGTGAGAGAGAGAAATGGGAAGTAGATATAGGAACAATAACGCAAGAGCAGTGGAGGAGAGTCCTTGAGATGAGCCCGATGGTTTCGGGCTCACCCCCACAGAAGATATCCCACTTGATGGTGATTAACCACTTAAGCCCCGGACCAATTTGCAGCCAAAGGACCAGGCCCCTTTTTTGCGATTCGGTACTGCATCATTTTAACTGACAATTGCGCGGGTGCGCGACATGGCTTCCAAACAAAATTGGCGTCCTTTTTTTTCCCACAAATAGAGCTTTCTTTTGGTGGTATTTGATCACCTCTGCGGTTTTTTTTGCGCTATAAACAAAAATAGAGCCACAATTTTGAAAAAAATTCTATATTTTTTACTTTTTGCTATAATAAATATCCCCCAAAAATATATAGAAAAAACTTTTTTTTTCCTCAGTTTAGGCTGATACGTATTCTTCTACATATTTTTGGTAAAAAAAAAAAAATCGCAATAAGCGTTTATTGATTGGTTTGCGCAAAAGTTATAGCGTCTACAAAATAGGGGATAGTTTTATGGCATTTTTATTAATATTTTTTTTTGTTACTAGTAATGGCGGCGATCAGCGATTTTTATTGTGACTGCGACATTATGGCGGACACGTCGGACAATTTTGACACATTTTTGGGACCATTGGCATTAATACAGCGATCAGTGCGATTAAAAATGCATTGATTACTGTAAAAATGTCACTGGCAGTGAAGGGGTTAGCCACTCGGGGGCAGTGTAGGGGTTAACTGTGACCTGTGTGTGTTTTTTTTACTGTAGGGGGGCGTGACTTGGCGTGTGACATCACTGATCGTCTTTCCCGATGACAGGAAACAGACGATCAGTGACAGCCTCACTAGGAAGCACGGGGAGAGGTTTGTTTACACTTACCTCTCCCCGTTCTTCAGCTCTGTGACCCGATCGTGGGACCCCAGCAGCGATCGGGTCCACTGGTCCAGCGGCCACGGTCACGGAGCTCAGGACCGGGTCGCGAGCGTGCCGCCGGCGTCATGCGCGTGACCCACGGCTGGGCTCTTAAAGGACAACATACCTGTACGTTGATGTGCCCAGCCGTGCCATTCTGCCGACGTATATGTGCAGGAGGCGGTCCTTAAGCGGTTAATAATGAACAATGCCTGCCTAGAAAAAAAAAAACACATGCTGACCTAGGGTTGCCAACTTTTCTTCAAGCCAAACCCAAACACATTAGTGGCATATGGCAATTTTTTTTGTAGTATACCTGGTAGGATTAGTAAGTGGCCTGGGACACCCTTGGGTGTGCCAACGAGAGTATTAATGTGGCAGGATTGAGGGGGGGGGGGGGTTGTTGTGGGTAGTATAAATAGGAGGGTCTGCAAGGAGAGGGGTGACCTAGGATAGGAAGGTGGGGGGGGGGGGGGGGTGACTGGGGATGGAAAGAGGGGATGCAGCAAAGATAGGTGGTAGGTTGGTGGAGTTGGGTGGAAGTCAGACAAGGATGGAAGGGGGGGGGGGGGAATGGAATGAGACTCGCAGAGAGAAGGGAGTTGCTCTTTAACGTGAAAGATGTGGATGGAGGTGAGCAAGGAGGCAATGATCAGGGGAGGATCGGAGTCTGTGGTGAAGGGAAGGAAGAGGCTGAATGAATGGGAGAGCGGCACTTCTGAAGTGAGATGCGGCATTGCTAGTGAGAGAGATCAAGCAGCATTTAAGGTGAATGAAAGGTAGTAAGCCTTTTGTTACAGAGGAGGTGGACCAAAGCATGGATGGATAAGGAGCAGAAGAAGCTCAGGGAGAAGCCAATTGAGAACGGAAACTGTGCAGGCGTGTAGAGCGTAAACTGAAAGTGCCGATGGAGGGGTGACAGCTGGGGGCGGTGAGAGACCGAAGATGCGGGGAGGGTGGCTGTTATAGCGGGAATCCTGATGAGATTAGGTCTGAATAATGTGTCCGGGTTTCAGGTGAACTGAAACCCGGATACACGATTCAAATCCCGGACAGGTGGCAAACCTATGCTGACCGCCAACATGATCCATTCCCAGTGACTACTCATTGTAAATGACAGCTCACAGTGACTATGGAGGAAGAGGACGGACATGACGGGGGGTTACTGGGTGTAAATAGAAAATAAGATCTCATTACCTCCTCTGCTGCTTCTTCCAGCAAAGTCTTCTTTCTACTCCCAAATGGAACTTCCTGTCTGTAACTGACATCACTTCCTGTCTGTAGCTGACATCACTTCCTGTCTGTATTCCATAGAGACTTCCTGTCTGGGTATAAGCGAGATCACCGTCTTGTGGAGCTCAGAGGAACTGCAGCTGTGAGAAAGCTTTGCAGGATACTATTATGAACAAGGACAGCCATGACAAGAAGATTTATCTCAATGATACAAGCAATGGGACTTATTTTATCTCACTGACACCAACAATGAGGCTTATTTTATCTCACTGAAACTATTGATGCCGCTTATCTTATCTAACTGACACCAATAATGGGGCTTATCTTATCTAACTGACACCAATGGTGGGGTTTATTTAATCTCACTGGCACCAAAGATGGAACATATTTTATCCCATTGACACCAACATTTTTTTTTGTTATCTCACTGCCACCAACAATGGATGTCAATGAAATCATGCCCATGGTTATTTGCCAACTGGAGTGAGAGTCTTGATTGGTGGAGGAGGAATGAGAGGAGAGATTTCTCTGGGAAGATAAAACCAGCCATGATACAGTTCTCACAGCCTGCAATACTAATGACCACCACTGGGGGGAGACTCTCTAACATTTATCTGGCTGGACACACACAGGCAGATACAAATCTTTCATACAATCTGATACAATCTAAGGAGTGTGGAGCAAACAAGTGATCCCCACACACTTCAGAGGATCCCCCAAGTAGAGTTGCCACCTCATCCCTTTAAACCCGAACACCTTTGAATTACACAGGTTCTGAGGCTAATTAAATGCAGATAAGGCACCAAGTGAGTTTAATTACCACCTTAATCAGCCACAGAACCTGTATAATTCATATGTGTTCGGGTTTAAAGGGATGAGGTGGCAACCCTACCCCCAAGCGATCCTTCAATCTAGAATCCTGGTGTGATGATTTTTTCCACCACCCCACCCCCGCACATATGATTTAGGGCAGATTGGCTGAAGTGTGTGATGTGAGTGGTGTGCCGGGCAGTGATACACACACATACATCACTTCTACACACTGACAATGATCTGCATTAGGGAGGAGCTCTGTGTCTGAACAGAAGATTGGATGGACGCTGGCTCCTCCCACATTCTTCTAAACATCCAACGTTTACGGCATTTGGTGCAGACGGATGTGACGGCTTCTGGTGTCACTGGTTTCTAGGGAAGCAACGGCTGCCTGCAACAGCTGCGTCTTTAGCAACCACCGACTTCACCCCACCCATTCCCTTTACATGGCGACATAGACAAATGGGTGGGGCATAGATCATGACATCATTGTCCAAATATGACCATATCTGGGCAAAGATGTCACCACTATCCCCGCCCCTTCCTTTATATATCTGATGACAGCTCAGGACGCTATCAGTCAGCGAGTTTTACCGTCGGAGATCACTCCTGTGTGGCGGGTCATTGGGGGTTATTGGAGAGTCAGTGGGCGGTTGGCATCGTGATTGATGACAGATTTATAACGAGAGACTTTTTTTTTAGGGCATTGAGGGTCTTTATTGCTTTATTTCCTTTTTGTGAATGAGTATGAGTGCTATGTACTCCAAAGACATTCATTTAGGGGTGGCATCTGGGCACTTTCAGATTTTGATATGCACCCCAGACCCCCAAAACCACCACTCATCAAGATGGGGACAAGGCGATATGCCATGGGGGTCCCCCTGGCAGCCCATGTTGAGGGCGCATGGCCTGGGATGGTTCAGGAGGAGTTGCACGCTTGCCTTTCACCCTTTACTGGGCAGCCAGGCTGCATGCTTGAATAAAGGGTCTGGCATGGATTTTCTGGGGGGGGGGCACACACTTTTTTGTGTGAAGTCCCCTTTAATATCAAACTTACACTCAGAGGGCCTGGCATGTATTTGGGGGTCTCTATATATTTCATCATTCTTGCTGTAGGACGGACTACAGAAAAAGTGACATTTACAAAGAAAAAATTAATCAGTTTAAATTGTCAGAAAATGACATTTCATTGTCGGTTTCTTTTTTTATTTAAACAGCACAAAGACCCTCCAAAGGTCCCCCAAATACATAGAAGAAGGTTTGTGTGATGTTTTGGTAGTTTTATGTGCGTGAGTATGATCTCAGGTATTAGTATGAAGACATGTCTGATGAAGGAAACTAAGGGCTCTACTTATAGAAAATTCATGGGATGAATGTGACAATCACTCATCCAGGCATTATATATTCTGGCCATAATGTAAAGTGATTTCCTATGATGATCAGCGCCATCTAGTGACCATAATGGGGTATTTTTCCTGACATACCTCCATTAGTAAAAATATCACAATACTGCATTATGACCACTAGATGGAGCTAAGGAAATCAGTGTATGAAATAAAATACATCCAATATTCATCACAGCCGGGTGAATGCCGGTCATTATCGCTCAACTACCATATTTATCAGCGTTGCAGCCTTGTCCAGCGTCATTTGCAGCCTTGTCCAGCGTCATTTGCAGCTTGCCCAGCGTCATTTGTAGCTTGCTCAGTGTCATTTGCAGCCTTGTCCAGTGTCATTTGCAGCCTTGCCCAGTGTCATTTGTAGCTTGCCCAGCGTCATTTGTAGCTTGCTCAGTGTCATTTGCAGCTTGCCCAGTGTCATTTGTAGCTTGCTCAGTGTCATTTGTAGCTTGCTCAGTGTCATTTGCAGCCTTGTCCAGTGTCATTTGCAGCCTTGTCCAGCGTCATTTGCAGCTTGCCCAGCGTCATTTGTAGCTTGCTCAGTGTCATTTGCAGCCTTGTCCAGTGTCATTTGCAGCCTTGCCCAGTGTCATTTGTAGCTTGCCCAGCGTCATTTGTAGCTTGCTCAGTGTCATTTGCAGCTTGCCCAGTGTCATTTGTAGCTTGCTCAGTGTCATTTGTAGCTTGCTCAGTGTCATTTGCAGCCTTGTCCAGTGTCATTTGCAGCCTTGCCCAGTGTCATTTGTAGCTTGCCCAGCGTCATTTGTAGCTTGCTCAGTGTCATTTGCAGCTTGCCCAGTGTCATTTGTAGCTTGCTCAGTGTCATTTGCAGCCTTGTCCAGTGTCATTTGCAGCCTTGTCCAGCGTCATTTGCAGCTTGCCCAGTGTCATTTGTAGCTTGCCCAGTGTCATTTGTAGCTTGCTCAGTGTCATTTGCAGCCTTGTCCAGTGTCATTTGCAGCCTTGCCCAACGTCATTTGCAGCTTGCCCAGTGTCATTTGTAGCTTGCCCAGTGTCATTTGTAGCTTGCCCAGTGTCATTTGTAGCTTGCCCAGTGTCATTTGTAGCTTGCTCAGTGTCATTTGCAGCCTTGTCCAGTGTCATTTGCAGCCTTGCCCAACGTCATTTACAGCCTTGTCCAGCGTCATTTGCAGCTTGCCCAGTGTCATTTGCAGCTTGCCCAGTGTCATTTGCAGCTTGCCCAGTGTCATTTGCAGCTTGCCAGCGTCATTTGCAGCTTGCCCACGTTTAAATTTCCCGCTGCCAAGACAGACCGCGCGAGCGCCGCCGAAAGAGGCCGAGCGATCGCCGCCGAAAAAGACCGAACGAGTGCCGCCGAAAAAGACCGAGCGCCGACGGAAAAGACCGAGCCGACTGTTGGGCTCCACTCACAGTCCCGTCTCCCTGCTGTTTCGGAAGCGAGCGCAGGGAGGCGGGGCGGCTCGGTCTTTTTCGGCGGCGCTCGTTCTTTCTCGGCGGCGCTGGTTTTTTTTGACGGCGCTCACTATTTTGCAGCGCCGCTCGATTTTTTTTTTTTACACATTTTTTTGGGGGATCAGCATATAACATGCACCCACGAATTTCCCCCGATTTTAAGGGGGAAAAAGTGCGTGTTATGCGCCGATAAATACGGTAATTAAAAAAAAAAAAAAAAACAGATGATGGGTAGAGGGGAGGAGAGAGAGCACTCATCCGCTCTCTCCTCCCCTTCTTGTTCCTGACCCGGAAGAGACATGTATGACATCACTTCCGGGTCCCCGGTGACAGTTTCCCGGCTATCAAGGGTGGGAAAGAATATAATGCAGTGTGATCTGTATTGCATTACATTCAGTGGAGCACAGGGGAGACATTGAGGGTCTTTTAGACCCTGGATGTCTCATTAAAGAGAACCTGTCACCAAAAAATCATCACGTAGGGGACTTTGTATCCTCTATGTCAGTGTTTCTCAACCTTTTTTCAGTCAAGGCGCCCCCCAAAATTATGGACAGTCTTGAGGCACCCTCCAAAATTATGGACAGTCTTGAGGGGCCCTCCAAAATTATGGACAGTCTTGAGGGGCCCTCCAAAATTATGGACAGCCTTGAGGGGCCCTCCACAATTATGGTCAGTCTTGAGGGGCCCTCCACAATTATGGACAGTCTTGAGGCACCCTCCAAAATTATGGACAGTCTTGAGGGGCCCTCCAAAATTATGGACAGTCTTGAGGGGCCCTCCAAAATTATGGACAGTCTTGAGGGGCCCTCCACAATTATGGACAGTCTTGAGGTGCCCCAATCTAAAATGTAAAAACTATTCTAATAGTTCTACATAATGCAACAACATCAGCAGGACACCCAGCATTATAAGTGATTTATTCTTCCAAAGCAAATACACTTTCCCAAACTGGTACTGACTAGTATTCCAATGTTTCTCTTCTCCTTCAGTTTTTCTCCATCACTCAGCTAATGAGACCCCAAAGCTGATGGAGAGAGGCGGGGGAGGGTCACACAAGGATGATATTCAGGGAACTGACATCCTCCTTATCAGCTCATGATGTCATTGGTCGTTAGAAGGTCAGCAGCTAGAAGGTTGTAATGATGTACAATGAAAACCTGAGGCTTTGTGTAACTAAAAGACTTCATCCACCCTCCAGCTTGTATACAGCATATGATGTAGACTCTTTACCATGTGATTAGCTGTATCCAATCAAAGCTCATTACATCGTAACCAGGAAGTGCCGGTTATCGGCTTTCCTTTATTCATGCTGACAAAGCGTGAGAAGAGGAGAGCCAATCAGTGTCTCTCCTGACAGGGGGGATCTGCACTGATATTCAGCATTGATCATCAGTACAGGCCCCTCAGCGATGATCGCCAGGGATGCCAATCAGTGCCCACTGTGTATGCCAATCAGTGCCCATCAGGGATGCTTGTCAGTACCTCCTCATCAGTGTCCATCATTGAAGGAGAGAACTACCTTATTTACTAAATTTTATAACAGAAACAAAGAAAAGCTATATATTTTTTATTTATAACACAAAAAATAAAAAACCCAGAGGTGATCAAATACCACAAAAAGAAAGTTCTATTTGTGGGAAAAAAAGATAACAAATGTCATATGGGTACAGTGTTACATGACTGAGTAATTGTCATTCAAAGTGTGAGAGCTGAAAATTAGTCTGGGCAGGAAGGGGGTGAAAGTGCCCTGTATTGAAGGGGTTAAACATGTGGGCAAAAAAAACGCAAATACTGCTCTGGCAGTGAAAGGGTTAAAGGAAACGTTCTCCTTCGGGAAGATGTTACATGTTCCTGTTCCTGCAGTGGCTCAGCGATCCGAGCCCTCTGTGTGACAGCAGTGGAGGGAGAAGTCACTTTATGAAAAGAGCACGGCCGTTAGGGATGAGCTTCGAGTTCGACTCGAACATTGCCTGTTCAGCGAACAGCGAACAATTTGGAGTGTTCGCGGCAAATTCGAAAACCCTGTAAAAGTCTATGGGAGAAATCTCAAGTGCTAATTTTAAAAGCCTATATGCAAGTTATTGTCATAAAAAGTGTTTGGGTACCTGGGTCGTGCCCCAGGGGACATGTATCAATGCAAATTTTTTTTTTAAAACAGACATTTTTTCAGGAGCAGTGATTTTAATAATGCTTAAAGTGAAACAATAAAAGTGTAATATTCCTTTAAATTTCCTACCTGGGGGGTGTCTATAGTATGCCTGTGAATGGGGCGCATGTTTCCTGTGCTTAGAACTGTCCCTGCACAAAGTATAATTTTTGCAGGAAAAAAAGCTATTTAAAATCACTCGCGGCTAATGAATTGCCGGATCCCGTAACACAGAGAACAGTCATTCATTGAAAGTCATTGATAAAAAAAAAAGTCATTGATGAAAAAAAAAAAGCATGGGGGTTCCCCCAAATTCAATTACCAGGCCCTTCAGGTCTGCTATGGATATTAAGGGGAACCCGGATTCAAATAAAAAAAAAAAATTGACGTGGGGGTCCCCCTAAATATCCATACCAGACCCTTATCCGAGCACGCAACCTGGCAGGCCGCAGGAAAAGAGGGGGGACGAGAGCGCCCCCCCCCTCCTGAACCGTACAAGGCCACATGCCCTCAACATTGGGAGGGTGCTTTGGGGGTTCAAAAGCACCATGTCCCGATGTTGATGGGGACAAGGGCCTCTTCCCCACAACCCTGGCCATTGGTTGTGGGGGTCCCGCCCCCCTGTGTGAAATGGTAAGGGGGTACAAAAGTACCCCTACCATTTCACCAAAAAAGTAACAAAAATGTTAAAAATGACAGGAGACGGTCTTTGACAATTCCATTATTAAAATCTTCTTTCATCTTCTTTCTTCTGGTCTTCCTTCTTCCTTTCTTCATCCTTCGGTTTCTTCATCTTCTTCTTCTTCCATCTTCTTCTTCCTCCGATCCGATTCTTCTTGCTCTGGTCTTCTCGTCAGGCATCTTCTTCCACGGCGTCAGCGTCTCTTCTTGGGCCGCTCCGTGCAATGGGAGGCTCCCGCTGTGTGAGGCTTCGCTGCGTCTGACAGCTCTTTTATAACAGAGGGCGGGGCCACCTGGTGACCCCGCCCCCTCTGACGCACGGGGACGTCATGGGGACTTCCCTATGGCTTTCCCCATGACGTCAGAGGGGGGCGGGGGACGGCCATAGACGGTCATAGACGCCGATGTCGTGGAAGAAGATGCCGGACGAGAAGACCAGAGCAAGAAGAAGCGGATCAGAGGAAGAAGAAGATGGAAGAAGAAGATGGAAGAAGAAGAAGATGAAGAAACGGAAGGATGAAGAAAGGAAGAAGGAAGACCAGAAGAAAGAAGATGAAAGAAGATTTTAATAAAGGAATTGTCAAAGACCGTCTCCTGTAATTTTTAACACTTTTGTCACTTTTTTGGTGAAATTTCACACAGGGGGGGCTGGGATCTGGGGGTCCCCTTGTTAAAGGGGGCTTCCAGATTCCGATAAGCCTGCCATGTTGCATGCTCGGATAAGGATATGGTATGGATTTTGAGGGGGACCCCACGCCATTTTTTTTGTCCAGGGTTCCCCTTAAAATCCATCCCAGACCTAAATGGTCTGGTATGGATATTTAGGGGGACCCCCCGCGTCATTTTTTTTTTAATTTGAAGCGGGGTTCCCCTTAATATCCATAGCAGACCTGAAGGGCCTGGTAATTGAATTTGGGGGAACCCCCACGCTTTTTGTTTTTTCAATGAATGACTGTTCTCTGTGTTACGGGAGCCATCAATTCATTACCCGCGAATGATTTTGAATAGCTTTTTTTCCTGAAAAAATGACACTTTGTGCAGGGACAGTTCTAAGCACGGGAAACATGCGCCCCTTCACAGGCATACTATAGACACCTCCCAGGTATGAAATTTAAAGGAATATTACACTTTTATTGTTTCACATTAAGCATTATAAAAATCACTGCTCCTTAAAAAAAAAATTGCATTGATACATGTCCCCTGGGGCAGGACCCAGGTCCCCAAACAGTTTTTATGACAATAACTTGCATATAAGTCTTTAAAATTAGCACATTTGATTTTGAACGTTCGAGTCCCATAGACTTTAATAGGGTTCTAAAGTTCACACGAGCTTTAGGTCTGTTCGCAGGTTCTGGTGTGAACCGAACAGGGGGGTGTTCGGCTCATCCCTATCGGCCGTGCCATTCATTCACAGAGTTCTGTCCTTTGCTGATGTCGGCTTGTAGTTTTCAATGAACTCCCACACCGCTGCTGAGCTCTCTGGTAGATGAGGGACAAGGAGATTGGGACCCCGATTTAGTCCCTCGGACAAGTCGTTTTTCTAAAAATGTCCACACCCCTGGAACTGTTTCTTACATCATGAAGATCAGCCATGGAGTATATCTGAGGTGTATATCAGGGTGTGCTTCTTCCCCACATGAGAGCTGTGATGTCCAGCAACATTCATATAGAAGATATTTCCCGCACTCAAGGCACTAATACACCTCGAGGGTTGTGTGGGATCCCTGATGTACAGGAAGATTTGACAATTCCCTCACTCAGGACAGGAAAATGGCTTCTCCCCTGTGTGAGATCTCTGATGTGTGTAAAGATTTGACTTCAGTGAAAAACATTTCCCGCACTCAGGACAGGGATATGGCTTCTCCCCCGTGTGAGATCTCTGATGTTTGTAAAGATCGGACTTCGATGAAAAACATTTTCCGCACTCAGGACAGGAATACGGCTTCTCCCCTGTGTGAGATCTCTGATGTGAGTAAAGATAATACTTCAGTGAAAAACATTTCCCGCACTCAGGACAGGAATAAGGCTTCTGCCCTGTGTGAGATCTCTGATGTGTGTCAAGACTGGACTTCTGTGAAAAACATTTCCCGCACTCAGGACAGGAATACGGCTTCTCCCCCGTGTGAGATCTCTGATGTGTGTAAAGATTTGATTTCAGTGAAAAACTTTTCCCGCACTCAGGACAGGAATGTGGCTTCTGCCCCGTGTGAGATCTCTGATGTGTGTTAAGACTGGACTTCTGTGAAAAACATTTCCCGCACTCAGGACAGATATGCGGCTTCTGCCCCGTGTGAGATCTCTGATGTATGAAAAGATGGGACTTCACTGAAAAACATTTCCTGCACTCAGGACAGGAATGCGGCTTCTCCCCCGTGTGAGATCTCTGATGTGTGTTAAGACTGGACTTTACTGAAAAACATTTCCCGCACTCAGGACAGGAATACGGCTTCTCCCCTGTGTGAGATCTTTCATGCACATTAAGGTGGGATTTATAATGGAAACACTTTCCGCACTCAGTACAGGAAAAGCTCTTCTCTGCTGGAAGGACGGCACCGTCCCTCACAGTCTGAGGTTCCTCAGGATAAGAGGAATACGATGGTCCATCTACACTGTGTGGTGCCGGATGGACATTTGAGGTAGTCGGGTTTTCTCCTGGACTATACTGTGTGATGTCCTCATCTTCTACTTTACAGTCTGGAGACAAAGTGAGACAATCCTCTGAGGTTTTCCTCATCTCCCGTCCATCTACTAAAATAGAAATAAAAAGATTATTACTAGACATGAGCTGATTGGTTCCCCTAAACCAGGACTCCGCCCACATCAGGCAGCTTTGTCTCTGAGGATCTTACAATTCCCTCCTCAAGGTAACTAGTAAATGGGTCCTCGGATCTCCTACCAGTTCATTTCTTTATTCATGGGCCTTAGTCAGAGAGTGAGGAAACAACGAGAACTGTCTTTTATAGGAGTGACAGTGATGAGCGGATTATAGGACGAGTGTCCCCTCCCCCTCTATCACTCATTGCCATCTTCCCAACACATGAAGTCCTGCACTTCCTTATTTAGTCCATGATTTAGTCATGAATAACAGCGGGGCTGAGCCCCACCAGAGGTCAGAGAGTGAGGATGGAAGGAGAACAAGCAAGGTGAAGACTGGACTGATCCTGAAGACCCCCATCATTGGGTTATTGTCTCCTCAGTCATTATCACTTTCTATTTAAGTTTGAGGATGTTATCCCATTATTATCAACATGTAAAGTCTGTGCTCCAATCAAATCATCAGATATAAAATGTCCATCTGGTAGAAAAAGGGTGCAAAAGAAGTAAGTCTTATTATATGTGATACAACAGTTAGGATTTTAAAGTATCAGAATGATGTAATGGACAACATGGAGTATATAGTGCAGGGGTCAGGGGTATATTATGTACAATATAAATTATACAGTGTAAGGGTCAGGACTCATAATATTGGTATTCAGTAATCAGTGGAAGCTTAAATGTTTACATGAGACAAGTTGCAGAGGTCCCACACCTCCTGCCTCCCATCTCCTGAGACTGCACTCAGTGACTTGGGTCTGAGACTATACAGACATATCCCTCCACCCGGCACAGCCAGTAGACAACAGAGAAAGTAATCCCAGGAGAATTGTTCTGTCAGACATCTTGCCATACCCGGGTATGGGGCAGAAGACCCAAAGCACATTCCCCAAGTGCCTAGGTCTAGTAACATCTATGACGAAAATGAACTTTTTTTGCCAGCTGAACCCCAGAATCTCCATAAATCCAGTCTAGATACATAAATTGTGTCTGCAGCACAGAGAAGGAAGATTATCCAAGAGGAATACAGTAATACAAGATGGGGAACTCAGGAAAGCGACCAGGGTATTACAGGCTGATCTCACCCAGTCCTTGCTCTACTCTGGACCAATCAGTGAGCAGTATGGGTGGAGGAATGTATTTAGTGTTAATGACCCACCTGTGCTGATCTCTGTAGGAGTGTCCTCCTCTATAAATGTCCCCGTTATTCCATCCTCCTCCATAGACTGCTTATCATCCCTCACATACCTCTCTTCTTCTTCTGCTTTAACCTCAAATTCTATATCGATTGGATCTCCACTCTAAATAAAGAAAATGAGAGAGAATATCATCTGTAAACATAAGCTTTGTTATTGTGACATCACATAGAAAATCCACACATTGTTTCCAAGAGTCTGTTTTATAAGCTCTGTCCCACCAACCTTGTAACAGTGAGGGATGGTGTGATCTTCCTGTGTGGAATCCCGGGAATACAGAGTATGAGGACATCTCTCTGGTGGGTTCCTGGTATTAGGTGGCTCCATCATATCCTTGCGTCTTTCTGAAAACTCCTCCATCACTCCATCCTTCTCATCTTCTTCTTTATACTCTTCTTTAACATCAATATTATCATCCCAGAGGTTTCCACTCTGAAAGATGTAATAAAACATTCATTGTAACAAACATGCTGTGTATAGGGGGCATGTCCAAGCCGCAGACCAAGATGGCTGCTTGGCTCTAGAACTTCCTGCCACACCGGGGGTCTATTGCGGCTCACATCGCACTAGACAGCCACTTTCAGCCCCAAACGGGGACACAAACATTGGGGAACAACCAGGCTATGTCCCGCAGAAGAAATCAGAAACAAGGGGCCGCGCCGCTTAACATATTTCTTCATGCAGACGACAAGCAAGCATGCACAAGATGGCACCCAGGAGAACGGCTGATCTCCTCTTCCTCCTCACACAGAGCCTTTACCTCCTACAGCCTTAGACAATCTCTCTGACATAGAGGACTCCTCACAGCAGCAAGACAACCCCGCAGATTCTGATAGAGGTAAGAGAGCGTAGAATCACCTGCACACTCTCCACAGAAACTTCCACAGAAGCATCACTGGGCAGACATCCCTGAGTCAGCAGCAGACACTCCAGCAGAGCACAAGGTAACTCGAGCTGCCTTCCCTGCATCAGATGCCCCTGCCTCTGAAAACGCCATTCAGGCTATTTTTTTTTTCCCTCCAGGCTGGTCTGCATTCTGTGCTATGTTCCTTAGTGTCCCACCTTACCAGTGTTGCCAATCGTCAGTATTTTTACTGGCAGCCAGTAAAAAATGTGCACTTTTCTCCTGCCAGTAAATGCCAGTAAGGGGAAAAAGTTGCCAGTAAAAAACATGGCTGTGACACTCGGCTCAGAAATTTACATGAGCAGTTTGGGTCCTGAGGCTTCTGAGACCATTCGAGTGGAGGGACCACCTGCTGTGGAGAGAGACTGTCACTCAGGAGGATGATCTTTGCTGCTGCACACTGCTATCAGTGTCACTGTGAGAGTCAATTTCATGCGCGTGTGCCAGCCCATTCTAATTTCTGTCCCTGAGCTACTTACTTACTATATCAAAAATAAAATAAGAATTATGTTTTTTGCCTTAATATCTACCTTAAATCACATTTCTAATTGCATATTGTACTTGTTTGTAGCCTAAATACTGAAATTTGTACTTAAAATGTTGTAACTTTTGGAAATGCCAGTAAAAACTGGGCTGTGCCAGTTAATTTCGGGTGTCGTGTCAGTAAATTGCAATCTGGTAGGTTGGTAACACTGCACCTTACTCACAGAATAGATGGCATTGAAGACCGCACAGATCACCTAGAATCACAGTTCGGAGTGATCATAAAAGCATATGATGAAATGGTGGATGCTCATGAGGAAGACGGACATGATCCATAAACTACAAATTGAAAGTTGCAGATTTAGAGGATCGCTCCTGCCGCAATAATTTAAAGATAAGAGGAATCCCTGAAACTGTTAAACCACAAGAGCTCATACCTTACTTGCAGCAGCTTTTCCTAAAGCTCATCCCAGATCTCTCACCTAGAGATTTACTAATGGATAGAGCACACAGGATCCCCAAACCAACACATCTGCCTGACACAGTCCCTAGAGAAGTGCTAACGAAGATCTATTTTTATCATATCAAAGAATGCCTGCTCCTCCCGCGCACTCTCCCCTCCATATGTGGGGATAGTCCTGTACCAGGACCTGTTTGCAGAACCTCAAAATTGAGAAAAGAATATACCCCAGCACTGCAATTTTGAGAGACCACAATATAGTTTACCACTGGGGCTTCCCCACCAAATTGCTGTTCACATATCAGAGCCAACAAATCACCATCACATCCCCTAAAGATGGCTACAAGATGCTCCATAACTGGGGCCTAGCACCTTCATCATCTACAAGTCGCCCAAGTAACAACGCAATCCTTAAATCCTGAGAGATATGCTGCATAGCAATCGCAAAACCTACCTGATGCTGTCATGACAATTTTCTAAAAAATGCTGGACTCTACACAAACCCCAGAGAAGACTCCATCAATGAAAAAAAATGATAAGATACCCTGGACTTTTCCACAGACCTAACATCTTGGCACCTCGCAACACGCCTCACCTTGAAAGCCTCTAGATGCATATCGCACTGGGAAATGGCACAAAAAATACTCCACCATTGGTATTACACGCCAAAAAAATTATCCCGCTTTTCGCTATCCCGTTCACCTGCTTGTTGGAGAAAGGCACAGGGTCCACGATACATGTCTGGTGGTCCTTCCCTCTGCTCCTTCCCTTCTGGCAATCTGTTCAAACACTCATCACCAACAACACCGGCAACTCTACAAAAATCACACCCCAACTGGCATTGCTAGGTTTGGGAATGCGAACATGGAATGCTTCTCATCATATCATCCTTAAACACATCCTAATTGCAGCTAGATTTTCCATAACAAGGAACTGGAATATCATATCACCACCTTCTTCTCAACTAGTCCCCCAACTCCCTAATCAACATCTACAAATGGAACTTATGTTTGCCTTAGCAAACCCGACCCTGCCTAAATTCCAGAGTGAATGGGCTCAATTACTTCAATATTTACACTACCGCCTTACTTCGTTGATTACACAGTACTACTCTCTGTTGAACCTGACGATGTCTACCCTATTAGTTGAACATCACCCTCTCTCTCTGCCTAATTGCTTAAGTATAAAGTTGTCCACTACCTCGTCATAACACCCCCCCCCCCCCCCCCCATGTACCTGGATCTGAAATCTGGACTCCATAACATATTGTCATAAGAATTCTGCTTTGATATATTTGTATTCACTAACGTTTTCTTGATTGTCATATTGTACATTGCCTGATCAATATTCCTATCGCACACGTTCCTGGTAGATATGGCTCATAAAATGGTGGGTGCTGCAGCGATTACCAGTTGGGGCCTGGAAACATCAAACAAGGGCACATATTCGCCAGCACACCATGGATCTGCAATTTTCATCCAAAAAGTTTGAATGAAAAAGATCACATCACAAAGGAAGGTGCAACGTTTCGGAGCCACGCAGGACCCCTTCGTCAGGCATGTGATAACACACTGCACCTTCCTTTGTGATGTGATCTCTTTCATTAAAACTTTTTGGCCGAAAATTGCCAATCCATGGTGTGCTGGCGAATATATTGTAGATTGCATCACCTATGCCTTACGATGCACTCATACGTAAAAGTTTGTAAAATTAGCAAAACGTGTATAAATCAGAACTACCAATAATTGTCAATCATCTACCTGATGATGGTGAGGGATGGTGTGATCTTCCTGTGTGGAATCCCGGGAATACAGAGGACGGGGACATCTCTCTGGTGGGTTTCTGTAGCTGGATGGCTTCACCCTGGATTCCTGGTACAGATCTTTGTGTTCTTTAAGATACTCTGACTCCTCCATCACCCCATCCTCGTCATCCTCCTCTTTTATCTCCTCTTTAACCTCAACTTTAGAATCTCTCAGGTTTCCACTCTGAATATATTATAAAAGTTACATCAATTGTAACAATGCAGATAATGTACAGATCCTAATGATACTATCAGAGATTGTTCCTCATCTACCTGATGATGGTGAGGGATGGTGTGACCTCCCTGTGTGGAATCCCTGGAATACAGAGGATGGGGACATCTCTCTGGTGGGTTCCTCTTACTTGATCCATCTGTAGGAAACACACACACTGACTGAATACATTGTTTCTATGTGTTTATCAGATGATGGGGGATCTAGGTGGACCCTCCATACTGCTCTCTCCTTTACAATAAAGTCTCCTCTTACCCGGTGATGTGAGGGGCGGCTGATTGTCCATCATGACGTCCTTGTAGAGATCCTTGTGTCCTTCTAAATACTCCCACTCCTCCATGGAGAAATAGACAGTGACATCCTGACACCTTATAGGAACCTGACACACACAATGATACAGTCACCATCCAGACACATCCCTTGTCTGTTACTGGATAATGTCCCAGAATTCCCAGCACCGCTCACCTCTCCTCCATCATCTCTCTGGTGACTTCTAGAATCTTCTTTGTATTTCTCTATTCTATCAGTGAGGGAGGTGGAGGTCATATGATCTCCAGACTTCACAGGAGGAAAACTGTAGGATATGAACACAAATAGTAAAATTAAATGATATTCCCAGAATCCGCCTCACCTGTCCATTCAGGTCTCCATTTTATTAAAAGCCCAACTTCAGACTGAGGTATAATTTACTGACACAGGACTCCTACACTATGCAAGTTCAAAGCTTGTTGCAGGCATTCTGACGTCAATACATACAATGCGGGACCAACAGTCCCACTTTGCTAGTGAGGATGTCAAGGGTCCGCCCACATCCTAAGAGCATCAGAAAAAAAGCCAGATGGAGGGACATAGGGAGGAGGAGCTGTGAGGTCAGTGTGATGTCATAGGACATATAGACTCTGGATGGAGGGACATTTGAATGGGGAGATTTGAGGGGCCCTCTATATGAGTCTCCTGTGCAAACCAAATCATTGTTCCTGGGTGTGAAGAGTGAACTTTGACCTTTACCATACAGAAATCTGTCAGGAAACTGTGTAGTAAGCTCTCATGTGATCAGGTGACGTGCGGAGGAACGGAATGTAAATATCAGTCAATTTTCTCCTGAGCTCCTAATGGTGGGGATGGATTTTGCTGAGTGCTGGTACCAAGTTTCCACCGCCCAGAATCACTGCAGGTGTGGAGAAAAGCTGTGTAAGAGGATATGGAGGAGAGATGAGGAGGAGATCCAGGAATCAGGATAAAGATCAGGACAAGCAACAGACGACCACATCCAAGAGATGAAGCCGGGGTCACTACACAGAAAATCAATCCAAGTTAACAACAGGCAGGACGAGGAATAGCAAGAAGGAGCTCAGAGACAAATGAGAATATTGCTCAGCCAATGGGAGATTATCTCTGCATGACTTCATAATGAAGGAGATGAGGGGGAGGGGACCATAGAGACATGGAAATTCAGCTGGTTCAGCAGGGATCGGTCACATTTCCATCCATGTGTGGTCACTGCCGGGTAAAAGTCACTCGAGCAGCGGCTGCAGTAGGGTTGCCACCTGTACGGGATTCATCTGGACAGTCCGGGTTCTGAATCATCTGCCAGGTTTTCAGACTGCCTGAAACCCAGATAGACCATTCGGGCAGAGGGGGAGCTTCGTTTTCATACTTGCCATTGTGGAGAAAGTCACAGCAGCAGTGTCATTGCTTCTCAATAAATACACACTGGTGTGTGTTGGGATTCTGAAGCTCCCTTCTGTCTCCCCCCCTCCAGGCTCCTGCAGAGTTTTTGTTCTCTCTGACCCCCCCCCCCTCCAATCACTAGTGCCGTGTTCTGAGAGAACGGGGAGGCGGAGCTGAGGAGATCACTGTGGCTCCTGTCGGTCTGGCCGCTGCTCACTACATGCAGGGAGGAGGTGAGCTGACTTTTTATTTTTCTAAGGAAAGTTTCAGGAGGATTTCTTTTGCATCTATTGCATTGAAGGGTTAAGATAAGGAAAATCAGAAGAGACAGCAAGGGAGTGTGTGGGGGGAGGGGGAGTCTGCAGTTCAATCACAATATCTCCCAAGCAGCACACATATCTATCTATACAAACATCTCCCGATCCTCTGTCAAGATTATGTGAAGTTCAATATATGACCATTTACTTAACCCCGTGTATATGTGGTGAGTCTACACCTCTGATTGTACAGACTCAGAGCCTGGATAACACAGAGTTATATGAATGGTCATACATTACCTTCACATCATCTGTACATACAGAGTGCTGGGGGCTGGCATCTTACAACAGGAGATTGTTTTCATTGAGTAATATTGTTGTATATATTAGTAGATGAGCACAATAGCTTTATTTTTATTATAGACATCACTATCTGACCACTTCTCAGCCCCCAACTCCCCCCCCCCCCCCAGCTTACATCACCCCAGACCACTTCATATATACATCACTCAAAGCTGCTTCCTACCCCCTCCCCATCTGAGGGACATCATTCCATGGTCACCCCACAGACACTGCAATAAATCCCTCCCCATACTGCCCCCATCATACCCTCCACACTCCTCTCCCATACATACTGCCCCCATCGTACCCTCCACACTCCTCTCCCGTACATTCTGCCCCCATCATACCCTCCACACTCCTCTCCCGTACATACTGCCCCTATCATACCCTCCACACTCCTCTCCCGTACATACTGCCCCCATCATACCCTCCACACTCCTCTCCCGTACATACTGCCCCCCATCATACCCTCCGCACTCCTCTCCCGTACATACTGCCCCCATCATACCCTCCACACTCCTCTCCCGTACATACTGCCCCCATCATACCCTCCACACTCCTCTCCCGTACATACTGCCCCCCATCATACCCTCCGCACTCCTCTCCCGTACATACTGCCCCCATCATACCCTCCGCACTCCTCTCCCGTACATACTGCCCCCATCATACCCTCCACTAGGGGTGCAACGGATCGTCGCCGATCCGTGATCCGAACGGGCCACCCCGTTCGGATCGGCACACCCCGCGATCCGCGGCCTCGGCCTTAGGAAAGGCCACGGCTTCGGCCTAGCTCCGGAGCGACGGCGGCCATCTTTGTACACCCGGCGGCCTTAGGAAAGGCCGCGGCTTCGGCCTAGCTCCGGAGCGGCGGCCATCTTGGTACACCCGGCCACTGTTTTTAATGTGATCGCTCCGTCAAATGACGGAGCGATCACTTGTAAACCCTGCATTACCCAGCCAATATCCTGCATTACTCTGCGATACCCTGCATATACTCTGCATTACTCTGCGATACTCTGCATTACTCTGCGATACTCTGCATTACTCTGCATTACTCTGCATTACTCTGCATTACTCTGCGATACCCAGCCAATACTCTGCGATACCCAGCCAATACTCTGCGATACCCAGCCAATACTCTGCGATACCCAGCCAATATTACAGTGGGGGGAGAGGATGTGGATATTACAGTGGGGACTATATGGTGGCGGAATTTTCACAGGTTTTTGCAAATTCAATTATTATTTGCTGATCCGAAAATGATCCGATCCGTGACTCCTGATCCGAGGATCGATCCGATCCGTGAGTTTTTTGATCCGTTGCACCCCTACCCTCCACACTCCTCTCCCGTACATACTGCCCCCATCGTACCCTCCACACTCCTCTCTCGTACATACTGCCCCCATCGTACCCTCCACACTCCTCTCCCGTACATTCTGCCACCCATCGTACCCTCCACACTCCTCTCCCGTACATTCTGCCCCCATCATACCCTCCACACTCCTCTCCCGTACATACTGCCCCCATCATACCCTCCACACTCCTCTCCCGTACATACTGACCCCCATCATACCCTCCACACTCCTCTCCCGTACATACTGCCCCCATCATACCCTCCACACTCCTCTCCCGTACATACTGACCCCTGTCATATCCTCCACACTCCTCTCCCGTACATACTGACCCCTGTCATATCCTCCACACTCCTCTCCCGTACATACTGCCCCCATCATACCCTCCACACTCCTCTCCCGTACATACTGACCCCTGTCATACCCTCCGCACTCCTCTCCCATACATACTGCCCCATCATACCCTCCGCACTCCTCTCCCGTACATACTGCCTCCATCATACCCTCCACACTCCTCTCCCGTACATACTGCCCCATCATACCCTCCACACTCCTGTCCCATACATACTGCCCCCATCATTCCCTCCACACTCCTCTCCCGTACATACTGCCCCCATCATACCCTCCGCACTCCTCTCCCGTACATACTGCCCCCATAATACCCTCCGCACTTCTCTCCCGTACATACTGCCCCCATCATACCCTCCACACCTTTTTCTGACACTTCATTGCATTGCCGTTCATTGCATTCTGAGAGCAGAGGAGCGCCCCCCATTGTCAGAATACAATAGTGCAGCGGGAGGGGATTCCCCCATCCGCCTTCCAATGTGTGGATGGGGGAATCGGTTCAGTTTTTTCACTCATCCCGCTGACTGAATGATAAAACTGAACCATGTATGACCAGCTTTGGAAACAAAATATATTAATCATCAACTGATCCCCCCTGAAGGGGTTAATCTACATATTACCTCCTCTGCCGCAAAAATCCTGCAGTGTCTTCTCTCTACGTCCTATCATTTGAATGTCCTGTTTGTAGCTGCCATCACTTCCTGTCTGTAACTGACATCACTTCCTGTCTGTATTTCATAGAGACTTTTTTTACTGGGTAGAGGTGAGGTTCACCACCTTGTGGAGCTCAGAGGAACTGCAGCTCAAGAAACATCTCATAGCGTGAACACGGCTGTTTTCAAGTATAGACACTGACACTGTGAAATGAAGACACTGCAAGCTGTTTGAGGAGTCATGTTGAATTGTATAAAAGGAACAGCAAACACAGAACAGGAAGTACAAGCAATGCAATATTGCCATAGAATATTTTATAATAGAGTCACTGTATTTGTATAAGAACTCCATAACATCTCCCTTTTTTTACATTCAATCCAAAAATCTGTAAACAACCTAAAAACAGATTGTGAACAGTCTTAAACATAACATACTGTGTTACTGGATGATACACTACAGATTGAGTCTATTTGGCGGTCTTGAAACTAGGGTTGCCAACTCATCCCTTTTAGGGATGGGCCCGGTGCTCGATGCGAACCCACGTTCGCATCGAGCACCGGGCGTTCGCTCGCTCGGCGAGCCCAGAACTATTTGGGCCGTTCGCATCACATTTGTGTGATGCGAGCGGCCCCGCAATGCATTGCGGCCGGCACGGCTGGCGCAGTGCATTGCTGGCTGATGATTGGCCAAGCATGCACTGTGACCCCGCATGCTTGGCCAATCACAGCGCCGGAAACTCGGAGAGCAATAATTGGCTACAGGCAGGACGCCTGTAGCCAATTAAAGCTCAGGGGCTTTAGTACACGCCCCACCATTTAAAAGCCCGCCACGCCGTCGGCGCCGGTCACATGAGTTCCGGCTTTAGGAGAGATTAGGCTGATTCTGTGTCTTTGCTTGATTCTTTGCTACAGAAAGATTTGCTCTTCTTTGCTAAACCATTGGCTATTTATTTGCTAAACCATTGCTACCTGTCATTGATCGTCCATTGCTGCTGGTTAGTGTGTTATTAGCTGCTGCTGGGGATTAGTTTGGTGCATGTTTTACTGTTAGTACAGTATTTCAGTAGTACCAACCGCAGTGCTGCTAGCACAGCATTGCACCCCAAAAGCACCCATAGGACTTCTAGTGTGTTAGTGGCAGCAAACAGAGCTCCTATATTTTCTTCCCAGAAGCACCCATAGGACTTCAATTGTGTGTTAGTGGCATCACACAGAGCTCCCATATTTTCTTCCCAGAAGCACCCATAGGACTTCTAGTGTGTTAGTGGCATCACACAGAGCTCCCATATTTTCTTCCCAGAAGCACCTATAGGACTTCTAGTGTGTTAGTGGCATCACACAGAGCTCCCATATTTTCTTCCCAGAAGCACCCATAGGACTTCTAGTGTGTTAGTGGCATCACACAGAGCTCCCATATTTTCTTCCCAGAAGCACCCATAGGACTTCTAGTGTGTTAGTGGCATCACACAGAGCTCCCATATTTTCTTCCCAGAAGCACCCATAGGACTTCTAGTGTGTTAGTGGCATCACACAGAGCTCCCATATTTTCTTCCCAGAAGCACCCATAGGACTTCTAGTGTGTTAGTGGCATCACACAGAGCTCCCATATTTTCTTCCCAGAAGCACCCATAGGACTTCTAGTGTGTTAGTGGCATCACACAGAGCTCCCATATTTTCTTCCCAGAAGCACCCATAGGACTTCTAGTGTGTTAGTGGCATCACACAGAGCTCCCATATTTTCTTCCCAGAAGCACCCATAGGACTTCTAGTGTGTTAGTGGCATCACACAGAGCTCCTATATTTTCTTCCCAGAAGCACCCATAGGACTTCAATTGTGTGTTAGTGGCATCACACAGAGCTCCTATATTTTCTTCCCAGAAGCACCCATAGGACTTCTAGTGTGTTAGTGGCATCACACAGAGCTCCCATATTTTCTTCCCAGAAGCACCCATAGGACTTCTAGTGTGTTAGTGGCATCACACAGAGCTCCCATATTTTCTTCCCAGAAGCACCCATAGGACTTCAATTGTGTGTTAGTGGCATCACACAGAGCTCCCATATTTTCTTCCCAGAAGCACCCATAGGACTTCAATTGTGTGTTAGTGGCATCACACAGAGCTCCCATATTTTCTTCCCAGAAGCACCCATAGGACTTCTAGTGTGTTAGTGACATCACACAGAGCTCCTATATTTTCTTCCCAGAAGCACCCATAGGACTTCAATTGTGTGTTAGTGGCATCACACAGAGCTAATATATTTTCTTCCCAGAAGCACCCATAGGACTTCAATTGTGTGTTAGTGGCATCACACAGAGCTCCTATATTTTCTTCCCAGAAGCACCCATAGGACTTCTAGTGTGTTAGTGGCATCACACAGAGCTCCTATATTTTCTTCCCAGAAGCACCCATAGGACTTCAATTGTGTGTTAGTGGCATCACACAGAGCTCCTATATTTTCTTCCCAGAAGCACCCATAGGACTTCTAGTGTGTTAGTGGCATCACACAGAGCTCCTATATTTTCTTCCCAGAAGCACCCATAGGACTTCAATTGTGTGTTAGTGGCATCACACAGAGCTCCTATATTTTCTTCCCAGAAGCACCCATAGGACTTCAATTGTGTGTTAGTGGCATCACACAGAGCTCCTATATTTTCTTCCCAGAAGCACCCATAGGACTTCTAGTGTGTTAGTGGCATCACACAGAGCTCCCATATTTTCTTCCCAGAAGCACCCATAGGACTTCAATTGTGTGTTAGTGGCATCACACAGAGCTCCCATATTTTCTTCCCAGAAGCACCCATAGGACTTCTAGTGTGTTAGTGACATCACACAGAGCTCCTATATTTTCTTCCCAGAAGCACCCATAGGACTTCAATTGTGTGTTAGTGGCATCACACAGAGCTCCCATATTTTCTTCCCAGAAGCACCCATAGGACTTCTAGTGTGTTAGTGACATCACACAGAGCTCCTATATTTTCTTCCCAGAAGCACCCATAGGACTTCAATTGTGTGTTAGTGGCATCACACAGAGCTAATATATTTTCTTCCCAGAAGCACCCATAGGACTTCAATTGTGTGTTAGTGGCATCACACAGAGCTCCTATATTTTCTTCCCAGAAGCACCCATAGGACTTCTAGTGTGTTAGTGGCATCACACAGAGCTCCTATATTTTCTTCCCAGAAGCACCCATAGGACTTCAATTGTGTGTTAGTGGCATCACACAGAGCTCCTATATTTTCTTCCCAGAAGCACCCATAGGACTTCTAGTGTGTTAGTGGCATCACACAGAGCTCCTATATTTTCTTCCCAGAAGCACCCATAGGACTTCAATTGTGTGTTAGTGGCATCACACAGAGCTCCTATATTTTCTTCCCAGAAGCACCCATAGGACTTCAATTGTGTGTTAGTGGCATCACACAGAGCTCCTATATTTTCTTCCCAGAAGCACCCATAGGACTTCTAGTGTGTTAGTGGCATCACACAGAGCTCCCATATTTTCTTCCCAGAAGCACCCATAGGACTTCTAGTGTGTTAGTGGCATCACACAGAGCTCCCATATTTTCTTCCCAAAAGCACCCATAGGACTTCTAGTGTGTTAGTGGCATCACACAGAGCTCCCATATTTTCTTCCCAGAAGCACCCATAGGACTTCTAGTGTGTTAGTGGCATCACACAGAGCTCCCATATTTTCTTCCCAGAAGCACCCATAGGACTTCTAGTGTGTTAGTGGCATCACACAGAGCTCCCATATTTTCTTCCCAGAAGCACCCATAGGACTTCTAGTGTGTTAGTGGCATCACACAGAGCTCCCATATTTTCTTCCCAAAAGCACCCATAGGACTTCAATTGTGTGTTAGTGGCATCACACAGAGTTCCCATATTTTCTTCCCAGAAGCACCCATAGGACTTCTAGTGTGTTAGTGGCATCACACAGAGCTCCCATATTTTCTTCCCAGAAGCACCTATAGGACTTCTAGTGTGTTAGTGGCATCACACAGAGCTCCTATATTTTCTTCTCAGCAGCACCCATAGGACTTCTAGTGTGTTAGTGGCAGCAAACAGAGCTCCTATATTTTCTTGTCAGCAGCACACATAGTACCTATAGTGTGTTAGTGTCAGCACCCATAGGACCTACAGTGTGTTGTGAGCACACATAGGAGCTCTATTTTTTATACTATATACACTACCGACTACAATGGCTGGAAGACCGCCAAGGAGAGGCAGAGCGTGCAGAGGCAAGAACACAGGGCAGGCAGGCTCTGTTTCTAGAGACAACAGTGCTGGCCATGGACGTGGTCGTGCATCGTCATCAGCACGTGGCCATGGGACACGCTTGTCTTTGTTTTCGGCAGCTGGACATGTGGAGCCGCATCATGCTGAAGGCTTGGTAGAATTGATGACCAAGCCCTCCTCATCCTCTCTCACCCAGGCTCAGGGTACTGGCAGAGCACCTGCCAACGCGTACTCAATGGCATCATCAGCCACCCCTTCCCTAGACCCACCATGTCCTCCTGAGGAGTCCCCCGAACTCTTTGAGCACAGTGTTGGGTACATGCTCCAGGAGGATGCCCAACGATTCGAAGGCTCGGATGATGATACCCAGCTTGAGGAAGTCAGTAGTGTGCGCGCAGAGAGAGGGGATGCTGAAGGACAGCAATCTGGCAGTACTGTTCCACCAGCTGCAGCTTACTGCCAGGTTTTCTCTAGTGGTGAAGAGGGAGGGGATGATGAGGTCACTGACTCCACGTGGGTGCCTGAAGGGAGAGAGGAGGAGGAGGAGGAGGACGAGGAGGAGGAGGATGCGGCGTCACATGTCCGAACGAGTCAGGATGCCCCCTGGAGGCCAGCTAGAGGCCAGCACAGCAACTGTACCACACCGCAGAGCTCCGCCTGTGCAGGGCGCTGCCTCTGCACGTTATCAGAAAAGTTCTTTGGTGTGGGCCTTTTTTGAGACGAGTGCATCAGATCGCACCACTGCTATTTGCAATATTTGTCTCAAGCGTATCTCGCGTGGCCAAAACATCAGCCGCTTGGGCACCACAAGCATGAGCAGACATATGTCGACCTGCCATGCAGCTCGTTGGCAAGCACACATAAAAGACCCACACCAAAGAACAAAGCGGACCTCTCCTTGCTCCTCATCAGCAGGGATCTCCATCCCCACTACATCTTCAGTCCTCTCTGAAAGCTGCTCTGAGAGGACTGAAGGTGTAGAATTAGGTGTGTCACAACCAAGTACTTGCAGTACACCGACGTCCGATTGTGGCAGGCAAATTTCCCTGCCCCAGCTGCTGGACCGTCGAAAGAAGTACACTCCCAGCCATCCACATGCCCAGCGGTTGAATGCTAGCTTGGCTAAATTGCTAGCACTTCAACTGCTGCCTTTTCAGTTGGTAGACTCGGCCCCCTTCTGTGAGTTTGTTCAATGTGCGGTTCCTCAGTGGCAGGTTCCCAAACGCCACTTTTTCTCACGGAAGGCGATTCCGTCTCTCTACCGGCATGTGGAAGGCAATGTCCATGCCTCGCTGGGCAGGGCGGTCAGCGGTAAGGTGCATATTACCGCTGACTCATGGTCCAGCAGGCATGGACAGGGACGTTATCTTTCTTTCACGGCCCATTGGGTCACTCTATTGGCAGCTGGGAGGGATGCAGGACAAGGTGCAGTAGTGTTGGAGGTTGTTCCGCCACCACGCCTCCAAAATGCTACTACTGCTACTGGTTGTGACACACCTCTCTCCTCCACCCCCCCCTCCTCTTCTTCTTCCTCCAGTGCTCTGTCCTCGGAACCAGCGGTGCTCTGTAGGCGTACAAGGGGCTACGCAAGTACGCAGGCAAAAAGATGCCATGCCGTGCTTGCGCTGGTGTGTTTGGGGGACAGGAGCCACACTGGGCCAGAGGTTCTGGCAGCTCTGCAGGGGCAGGCCGAGAGGTGGTTCACGCCACGCCAGCTTAAGCCAGGAATGGTCGTTTCTGACAATGGCACCAACCTCCTCTCCGCCCTGCGACAGGGGCAGCTCACCCATGTGCCCTGTATGGCTCACGTCCTCAACCTGGTGGTGCAGCGGTTCTTGGGCAGGTTCCCAGGCTTACAGGATGTCCTGAGGCAGGCCAGGAAAGTCTTGTGCATTTCCGCCGATCTTATAATGCCAGTGCTCGGCTGACTGAGCTGCAAAAGGAGCTGAACCTGCCCAAGAACCGCCTAATATGTGACATGCCCACCAGGTGGAACTCAACGTTGGCCATGCTGCAGCGACTGCACACGCAGCAGAGGGCCATCAATGAGTACCTTTGCGACTACGGCACCAGGACAGGGTCAGGGGAGCTTGGCTTTTTTTCCCCACGCCAGTGGAGCATGATCAGGGATGCATGCACTGTCCTCTCACCATTTGAGGAGGCCACGAGGATGGTGAGCAGTGACAGTGCATGCATCAGTGACACTGTACCTCTTGTCCACCTGTTGGAGCATACGCTGCGTGGGATAATGGACAGGGCACTTGAGGCAGAACAGAGGCAGGAAGAGGAGGACTTCCTTGCCTCTCAAGGCCCCCTTTATCCGGACAGTGTTCCTTCTGTCCCACCCATCACACAGGAAGAGGATGAGGAGGAGGAGGAGGATTGTGTGAGCATGGAGGTGGAGCCTGGCACTCAGCATCAGCAGTCTTTTAGGGATGATGTACAGTCCCAACAAACCAGTGGACTTGTACGTGGCTGGGAGGAGGTGGCTGGCGATCATGTCATCCTCAGTGACCCAGAAGACTCCGGACCGAATGCCTCAGCTAACCTTCGCTGCATGGCCTCCCTGATCCTGCAAAGCCTGCGGAAGGATCCTCGTGTTCTTCGGATCAAGGAGAGGGACCATTACTGGCTGGCCACTCTCCTTGATCCACGGTACAAGGGTAAGGTTGCGGACCTTATCTTGCCGTCGCAGAGGGAGCAGAGGATGAGACATCTCAGGGAGGCCTTGCAGAAAGGTCTGTGCAACGCGTTCCCAGAAACTGGGAGGTTACAAACTCCTGGTCCTGGACGACGAGTTGCTGAGGCTTCGGTCAGTAGCAGAAGGAGCGGTGGGGAAGGTGGACGTCTGACCGATGCGTTCAGACAATTTTTTATTCCGCAGCCCCAAGGTATGATCGGTTCCAGCAACCATCGCCAGCGTCTGATATACATGGTGCAGGAATACCTAGGGGCAAGGTCAGACTTGGACACCTTTCCCACCGAAAATCCTCTGGCTTACTGGGTCCTGAGGATGGATCACTGGCCAGAGCTTGCACAGTATGCAATTGAGCTACTGGCCTGTCCTGCCTCCAGCGTTCTTTCCGAACGCACATTCAGTTTGTCACCGATCATAGGGTGCGCCTGTCCACTGACTCGGTTGATCGACTGACCTTCATAAAGATGAATCAGTCTTGGATCACCACCAGCTACCAGGCACCTGAAACGGAATAATTTATAATGTTACATCCCTTCAAGACTGCCTATGCTGATGCTGAGTGACTGTCCTGTTATGTTCACTGACTATACTCTTCCTCCTCCTCAATGATCCATGCCACCACACCAGTGCCTAAGGCACAATTATTCAGCCCCTGTATAACAGGGGCGTGTACTTACAATTTTTTTTTAAAAATGCTTCGCAACAGGTGTGACTGCTGTGCTCCAAGTACAGTATCTGTGAGGGGTTGCAGTGTTGTGGCACCAGCACCAGTGCCTAAGGCACAATTTGTAAGCCCCTGTTGGGGCGTGTAATTACAATTTTTAGGCAATGCTTTGCAACAGGTCTCATTGCTGTGCTAAGAGTACAGTATCTGTGAGGGGTTGCAGTGTTGTGGCACCAGCACCAATGCCTAAGGCACAATTTTTAAGCCCCTGTTGGGGCGTGTAATTACAATTTTTAGGCAATGCTTTGCAACAGGTCTCATTGCTGTGCTAAGAGTACAGTATCTGTGAGGGGTTGCAGTGTTGTGGCACCAGCACCAATGCCTAAGGCACAATTTTTCAGCCCCTGTTTAACAGGGGCGTGTAATTACAATTTTTTAAAAAGATGCTTCGCAACAGGTGTGACTGCTGTGCTCCAAGTACAGTATCTGTGAGGGGTTGCAGTGTTGTGGCACCAGTGCCTAAGGCACAATTTTTCAGCCCCTGTTGGGGCGTGTAATTACAATTTTTAGGCAATGCTTTGCAACAGGTCTCATTGCTGTGCTAAGAGTACAGTGTCTGTGAGGGGTTGCAGTGTTGTGGCACCAGCACCAATGCCTAAGGCACAATTTTTCAGCCCCTGTTTAACAGGGGCGTGTAATTACAAATCTTGATCTAATAGTTCACAGCAGGGCCCATTCCTGCGCCCACCAAGAGTAACTATGAGGGCCTACAGTCTTGTGGCAACACCGTCCACCACCACCACCGCCAAAGGCCCAATTTTTCTGCCCTGTTCAACAGGTGCATGCAATTACAAATCTTGATCTAATAACTCACAGCAGGGCCCATTCCTGCGCCCACCAAGAGTAACTGTGAGGGCTTACAGTCTTGTGGCAACACCGTCCACCACCACCACCACCACCACCAAAGGCCCAATTTTTCTGCCCGGTTCAACAGGTGCATGCAAGTACAAATCTTGATCTATTAACTCACAGCAGGGCCCATTCCTGTGCCCACCAGTCTTGTGGCTACACCAACATCTAATAGGGCAAATTTCTGCAGAGTATATACGGCAGGCCCCTACTTTCAAACATCCAACTTACAAACGACTCCTACTTGCAAACGGAAAGAGAAAACAGGAAGTGAGAGGAAATCTACCCCTAGGAAGGGAAATTCTATCATGTTAGATTTAATTTGGGAAAAGGGTATCTCCTCTCTACTGATGCTTTATCACCAATCCTTGTTTCAATTAAAACCCCACTTTTCCAAAAACATTTGTCATTGGGACGGAAAGTGAGGTGACATGTTCTGAACAGATGTGTGCAAAGACAGCAAATGTTACAGGGGTGATAACCCCTCCCTATGTTCTCCAAAAAGCTTAAAAATAGATTTTTTTGGGATGGAGCTACACTTCATAATGTACCTGTTCAGATTCTACTTAAGAACAAACCTACAGTCCGTGTCTTGTTTGCACCACCTATATACTGCTGTTCAGAGTATATAGGGTTGTAGGTATAGGGTTTTATTTTGGGTGCGGGGTCCCCCTTAATATCCATACAAGACCCAAAGGGGCTGGGGGGGGGGGGGGGGGTGATGGGGTAGCCATGCCATTTTTCTCAAGGATTTTCAGCCATATGGCAGCCAGGACAAGACATGACATTAAAGCCGCAAGTGGTTTTAAATGGCTTCTTTTTTTCCTTTACAAATGTCATTTTGTGCAAGGACAGTTCTAAACACGGGAAACACATGCCACTTCACAGGCATACTTTAGACACCCCCCAGGTACTATATTTAAAGGAAAATTTCACTTTTTTTTTCACTTTATGCATCATTAAAATGACTGCTCCCGAAAAAAACGTTAGTTTTTAAAAGTTCTTTTTGCATTGATATATGTCCCCTGGGGCAGGACCCGGGTCCCCAAACCTGTTTTATGACATTAACATGCATATTGGCCATTGTAATTAGCAATTTTGATTTCGAAGTTCGCGTCCATTATAACGAATAGGGTTCGAAAATTCGCGCGAACTTTCGGTCCGTTCGAAGGTTCTGGTGCGAACCGAACCCGGGGGTGTTCGGCTCATCCCTAATCCCTTTAAACCCAAACACATATTAATTACACCGGTTCTGTGGCTGATTAAGGTGGTAATTAAACTCACTTGGTGCCTTATCTGCATTTATTAGCCTCAGAATCTGTGTAATTCAAAGGTGTTCGGGTTTAAAGGGATAAGGTGGCAACCCTACTTGAAACTGGAACGCTGTGTGATTTTGCCTGGGGAATGCTGTTCAGCTCCAAAAGGGGTTGAAGAGCTGCTCTCTTTGCTGGCTGGTGTGTTTGGTACAGAAGAACTTACTGGTATATGTGGCTTCATTATGTCATCTTCGTGGTATCCTTCAGATATGACCGTAGTATTGTCTCTGCCTTGCTTACATGGTCCAGTAGGACAAGGAGCATTGTAGGACTAGGGGCATTGAGCGCCTTGGGAGGATCATGTGAAGGATGATTATAGGTAGGGATTAGGAGTGCGCATCTTCACTGGGCTCACGATTCGATTCGATTACGATTATCATGTCCACGATTCGATTCGATTCCGCGATGCATCACGATGCATCACGATTAATACCCAAGTGCCCATGGTTTTCAAATTTTCATCAAAAAATTAATACAAGCAGTCAGAAATTGAATAAATATATTTATTTGTATCTGCTAATCAAACAAATACACCAAGTCCCCTGCATATAGCATAGTCTGAACATGAACAGGGCAGCAGACAACAGTATTTCTTTAAAACAGTACTGTGACATCAAACTGTTTTGTAATGTGTAGTGCTGCTGGCCTGGTGCAGTGCAGTAGTTTACATTTTAATATTTTCTTTTATGAATAAGTAAACTATAACTTGTAAACAGTAACTATAACACCCACATCTATAAAACAGAGCACTTCCAGTTCATAACTGGCAAACATCACAGTGAACCTGTAACAGTCACACAGTGTGTTGCAGAACTTCCTGGTTCACCGTGATGATTGTTTGTTTGCCAATGCCGCCACCACCACCACCAGCAAGTCAACACAGATGGAGGACAGCTAGATTGGCGTTATAAGCTCTCAGAGTTGTGTCACCTCACCCAGTCACTTTATAGAAAACGTTAATACCTGCACTCTACCACGATACGGAATCGGATACACCTGTAACTGAAGCCAAGCCACGCCACCATTAGAGGAAGCTGGAAAATCCTCGACAGAATAAATAATCAATTGAAGATTAAAACCTTGAGTTAAACCGTTAAGGGATCAGATATATACACAGTCACACAATACCAAAAAAGATTTTTGTTTTGTGTGTGTGTGTGTGTGTGTGTGTGTGTGTGTGTGTGTGTGTATTTGTGTGATCAAAGATTTACTCCACGTTTTAAGATTTAATTTATTCTTTTAAGGATTTGCCTTCCTCTGGTGGCTTGGCGGGCGTCAGTTGTCTGGAAAATTAGATACAGAATTCATTTGTTTGAAGGTTAAACCCCTAGAAACAGACAGACACAGTCACAGAGCATGACAGACACACACGATGACAGCGAGTAAAAATTCTAAATGGACAGTTGGACAATGGACATAGAAAACCATTCTCCATCTCCTCCCTCCAGTGCTAGAAAAGCTATAACAAATATAATATCATATACTCCAGGCAGGTTCTGTGATGATCATTGTTTGTTTGCAATTGCCAGTGCCACGGCTGTCAGGGAAAGGGGAAAGGGTAAAGGGGAATGGTTGGGAAAGGGGGAAAAAGAGAGGGAGAGGAAGGAGAGAGAGAGAGGGGGGAAGAAGAGAGAGAGGGGGAAGGGAGAGAGAGAGAGGGAGAGGGGGAAGAGGGAAGAGAGGGGGAAAGAGGGAGGAGGGAGGAAGAGGGAGCGAGAGAGAGGAGAGAGGAAAGAGAAAAAAAAGAGAAAAAAAAAAGGAAGAGTGGGAAAAAGAAAAAAAAGAGGAAGGAGAGGAAAGAAAAAGGAAGAGGGAGAAAGAGAGAGAGATGGAGAGTGAGGGCGAGAGAGTGAGCGAGAGCGAGAGAGAGAGAGAGAGAGAGAGAGGGGAAGAGAGAGAGGGGGAGAGGGAAAGAAAGAGAGAGAAAGAGAGGGGAAGAGGGAGAGGGGAAGAGGGGAGAGAAAGAAAGAGAGAGAAAAAGAGGGAGAGAGAGAAAAAGAGGGAGGGAGGGGAGAGAAAGAAAGAAAGAAAGAAAGAGAGAGAGAAAGAGGGGAAGAGGGAGAGAGAAAGAGGGAGGGAGAGAGGGGGAAGAGGGAGAGGAGAGGGGGAGAGGGGAAGGGGGGGGAGAGGGGAAGAGGGAGAGAGAGGGGGGAAGAGGGAGAGAGAGGGGGAAGAGGGAGAGGAGAGGGGGAAGAGGAAGAGGGAGAGGGAGAAAGAGAGAGAGAGAGAGAGAGCGAGAGAGAGAGACAGAAAGAGAGAGAGAGAGAGACAGAAAGAGAGAGAGAGACAGAAAGAGAGAGAGAGACAGAGAGAGAAAGAGACAGAAAGAGAGAGAGACAGAGAGAGAAAGAGAGAGAGGAGGGAGGGAGAGAAGAAAGAAAAAAGAAAGAGAGAGAGAGAAAGAGAGAGAAAGAGAGGGAAGAGGGAGAGAGAAAGAGGGGAAGAGGGAGAGGGGAAGAGGGAGAGGGGAAGTGGGAGGGAGAGGGGGGAAGAGGAGAGGAGAGGGGAAGAGGGAGAGGGGAAGAGGGAGAGGAGAGGGGAAGGGGGAGAGGGGAAGAGGGGAAGAGGAAGAGGGGAAGAGGGAGAGGGGGGAAGAGGGAGGGAGAGGGGGGAAGAGGGAGAGGAGAGGGGAAGAGGGAGAGGGGAAGAGGGAGAGGGGGGGGGGAATTGGGAGAGGGACGAGGATGGGAGAGGGACTTCCTGGATGTGGCAAAACTCATTAAAAAAAAAAAATGGATCAGTGGCAGTCTGGCAGACAGTGCAAGCAATGCTGCTCAGAATTTGGGAATGTGTAGATTTTTCTGTAAGAACACTAGTTGATCCGCATGCTCTGGTTTGAGTGTGCTTCTTTTTGCAGTTACCACATCTCCTGCAGTGGAGAAAACCCGCTCTGTAGACACGCTTGTGCCTGGGATACAGAAGTATTGCTTTGACAGCTGAGAAAGGAGGGGAAATATGACCTCATGCTCACGCCACCAGTTCAAAGGGTCCTCAGTGAGAGGCAGAGGTGGGGCTTTACAATATTTTTTTATTTCCTCTTCAGCCTTGGCATAGGGGGTCTTGGGTTCTATTGTACCTTCAGTGTCAGTGAAAGACTGTCCCAGCAAAGTCACGAGCAGCGATCTCTTTCTTTTGGGAGGAGATAGAGAATGGTTGTCCTCGATGGGTGAATTTTCTTCTTCTTCCACAGTTTCTTTTCTTCTAGTCATCACTTGACGTTGATCCTCATGTGTCCTCTTAGATGTAATCTGTGTTTAAACAAAAAAAAGAATAGAACAAAATAAATAAAACAAATTGTCAATTGCCTATGATTCTGATGGGGTGATGAAAAAGCACAGGAAACGGGCGGTGCAGTTCCCGCAACGCATCAGATTCAGAAGCGTGGCTTCAAATTAATTTAATTACCTCCAAGGATGCAGCCTCCTCAGTGAGTCCTTTGTATATCTCCAATCTCTCCTCCTCTGTGAGGATAAAAGGCAGTCCCTTAAAGCGAGGATCTAGCGCAGAGGCTGTATGAAGGATCTTCTTCTCTGTCTCACTGTTGTACCTCTTCTGGAGATCAGTTCTGATGGCATTCTTGATCTCATGGATCATGGGTGTGTCTCCCATGGTGTCTGTCATGCTCTGGAGGAGTTGTGCATGTAGAGGGGCAATGAGAGAAACTGTTGGATTGCGCTCTTCTGACATCAGCATGGTTGCATCCTTCATTGGCTTTAATGCACTCACAGCGTCCTCTGCATTTGACACATCTGTTTCGTTGAGAGTGCAGAGATCGGACTCCCCTTTTCTGACTTCTGGAGACAGCAATGTGGCACAGACTGCAGGTTGTTGTTCTAAGAACCTCTCAATCATGTCATATGCGCTGTTCCATCTTGTTGACACGTCGGTTATCAACTTATGATTCTTCAGGCCAAGGCATTTCTGCTTCTCTTTTAGACAGTGGCTTGCTCTAGTGCTACGGTGAAAGAACGTGGATATCCGTCGCACTCTGCCAAGAAGTCTGGAGAGTGTGGTCACTTTCAGCGCTCGTTGGGATGCAAGATTTAGTGTATGGGCGAAGCATTTCACATGGGGGAATTTCCCAACTTGAGCTGCAACAACACGAGACAGTAGCTCTGCCAGATGAGCACCCGTGTGAGACTCATAAATGGCTCTCGTTTGCAGCACATGCGACAAGATCTGCCAGTCCTTGCTAACATAATGTGCAGTTATTGTAACATAAGACTCTGTCGTGACTGAGGTCCATGAATCACACGTTATTGCGACTCTACTTGCTTGGCTCATTGAGGCAATTATCTGAGCTTTGGTTTCGTGGTAGAGTGCAGGTATAACGTTTTCTGTAAAGTGACTTCGTGACGGGATTTTGTAACGCGGCTCTATCGTCTTCAACAGGTAGCGAAACCCAGTGTTGTCCACAACTGAGTAAGGGCGCAGGTCCTTAGCTATGAAAGCTGCCACAGCTTTTGTTATTCTCTTCCCCCTTTCAGAGTTAGGTGGCAAAGTTGAGAGTATCGCATCAATTCTTGGCTGAGCTGGGTCTACTTTGGCACTGGTGGTGCTGGTGGTGGTGGTGGTGGCGGCAGGTGTTAGGATCTCTGAGTGAAAACGGCTAGCGTGGTTTCTCATATTAGTAGTATTCCCTAGATATTTAATTTTTGTGTGACAGGCTTTACACACAGCGTATGACTTGTCCAATTCACGGTTCCCAGTTTCATGTTCATAAAAGCCAAAATGTGCCCAGATGTTTGCTTTTAAAAAGCTAGGTGCATTTTTTATCTCTCGTTCTTTTTGGTCTCCTTCTGCCATTTTTACTAGTCTACCCGTAATTGTGACAGGGGGTGATGTGATGACGACAACATTCTCTACAAACTCTGTCAATATTAAAAAGAAAAAAAAAAGAAAATTAAGTGACTAAGCCTAAAGCCTGCCACAAGATCACCACCACAAAAGTAACAAGTTTTCTACTACTAGTCTAGTAGTCTAGTATATGTAATTGTATATGATGATATGTTAAACAAATAGTTGCCACAAAATCCTTATTTTTCTACCCCACACCGTCCGTCACTACTCGCAGTCGCACTGCCTCGCTAACGCTATGTGTTAAAAATGTGCATCGGTCTTTTAAACGCAACTTTTTGAGCAAAAAGATACTTTCATGAATAAAAAAAAAAAACGCAAGAGTAAAGTTAGCCTAATTTTTTTGTATAATGTGAAAAACATGATAAATTTAAATTTGCGCACCCTCGTGGAATGGTGACAAAAAAAATTACTACGGTGTCAGTAACTAAAAATCTCCAAAGGCAACACTTTAAAAAAATATATACAGAGTTACAGTTACAGACAGTCAGATATGATTATATTTTATATCATAGTTTAGTACAGTGTGTGATGGGAGAGTGTGTGACAGTGACACTGACAGTCAGACAGTTACCTACCTGTGATGATCATTGATGACGAAGACGACGACAAGTCGGCGGTGGTACAGTTACAGTACATGAGTCAGTGAACGGCGGTGGCACTGCTGCTGGAGTGGGTCTCTCTCTCCTCCTCTCCTGCTGCTGCTGAGGACTGGAGTCTGAGGACATGCGGACAGATGACAAGTTTTTAGTACTTCTTAGTCTTAAGTTACTAGTAGTGTGACATGACATGTGTGTGTCTGTTACCTACCTGTGATTATTATGATGCTTGCTGAAACACTCCTCCTGCTGTTTTTGCCTGTGAAGAGGACTGGAGTCTGAGGTGTGACTGTGAGCTGAGCTGTAGTAGTGTAGTGGGTCAAATTCAGGCACCGCGGCCTAGCTCGGCTCTCCTCCTCTGTGAAGTTCCACTCGGGCCAGATGGACAGCGCTGGATGCCTCTTGTGCAGTGTCTGACTGTGCTAAGTGTGCTTGCTGCAGTGTTAGGAGGAAAGCTCTGGGGGAAATCGGGTCGGACATGTGCTGCTGCTGCAGTCTTGTCTCCTCGTGAGCGACACAGTCAGGCTGGCACAGGCGTATGACGTCAACAAGGGGGAGGGACGCCGCGGGAGGCGGGAGACAACGGCGCGAAAGCTTCGGCTGTTTTCGGCTCTACTCGTCTCGCTCGGAGGCAGGCGGGCCGGCGCGAGGATGATGTCACCCGCATTAATCGATGTCTTAAAGCTACAGCATCGATGCCGCATCGTGGACGGTCGAATCGCGATGCATCGGACAAACGATTAATTTCAACACCCCTAGTAGGGATGAGCCGAACAACCCCCGGTTCGGTTCGCGGCAGAACATGCGAACAGACCAAAAAATTGTGCGAACACCATTAATGTCTATGGGACTCAAACGTGAAAAATCAAAAGTGCAAATTTTAAAGGCTAATATTATTATTATTACAGGATTTATATAGCGCAGACAGTTTAGGCAGCGCTTTACAATATAAAAGGGAAACAATACAGTTATAATACAATAAAATACAATAGGATTAAGAGGGCCCTGCTCAGAAGAGCTTACAATCTAATAGGGTGGGGGAGGTGGTACAAAATGTTGTAACTGTGGGGAATGAGCTGATGGAAGTGGTAAAAGATGAGTTGGAGACGTGATAGGCTTCCCTGAAGAGATGAGTTTTCAGGGATTGCCTGAAGGTAGCTAGAGTTGGGGATAGCCGGACAGGTTGAGGTAGCGAGTTCCAGAGGATGGGAGAGGCTCTGGAGAAATCCTGGAGATGAGCATGGGAGGAGGAAACGAGAGAGCTTGACAGTAGGAGGTCAATATGCAAGTTATTGTCCTAAAAAGTTTTTGGGGAGCCTGGACTTGCCCCAAGGGACATATATCAAAGCAAATAAAAGTTTTAAAAACTACAGGAGCAGTGATTTTAATAATGCTTAATGTGAAAAAATAAAACTGAAATATTCCTATAAATATCGTACCTGAGGGGTGTCTATAGTATGCCTGTAAAGTGGCGCGTGTGTTTCCCGTGTTTAGAACAGTCCCTGCACAAAATTACATTTCTAGAGGAAAAAAGTAATTTAAAACTGCTTGCGGCTGTAATGTAATGTCGCCCCCCCCCCCCTCTGGGTCTGGTATGGATATTAAGGTGAACCCTGCACCCAAATTAAAAAAAAAGGCGTGGGGGCCCCAGGCCCTATATACTCTGAACAGCAGCAGTATAAATGCGGTCCCCGGGTTACAAACAAGATTTTGGATAACATAGGGAAGGGTTATCACCCCTGTAACATTTGTTTTGCTGTCTGTGCCCCTGTTCAGAAGATTTCACCTCACTTTCTGTCTCAATGAGAATTGTATTTTGAAAATGTTGGGTTGTTGTAGAAACAAGAATTGGTGATAAAGCATCTGTTGAGACACCTTTTTCCCATAGTAACTCTTATGCCGCGTACACACGTTCGGACTTTGTCCGCCGGACCTACTCCGGCGGATTGTCCGCTGGACCTAGTCCGGCGGGACTTCCCCACACACGGCCGGACTTCCGAGCGTGTGACTTGCCCACACACGCCCGGACTTCTCCGGCGGACAATCCGATGGACAAAGTCCACGGGACTTTTGAAAATGAACGGACTTGCCCACACACGGAGCAGTCCGTTCATTTCGAACGTAACTTCAGGTACGTAGCTAGCGTAGGCAGTAAATGCCTGCGCGCTAGCTACGTCACCTGGCATGGATTTAAAGGGAATCCCCACGCCGAAAAACAGCGTGGGGGTCCTCCCCAAATCCATGTCAGACCCTTATCCGAGCACGCAGCCTGGCCGGCCAGGAAAGGGGTGGGGACGAACGAACGCCCCCCCCTCCTGAGCCGTACCAGGCCGCGTGCCCTCAACATGGGGGGTGCCCTGGGGAAAGGGGGGCCGTGCGGCCCCCCCACCCCAAAGCACCTTGTCCCCATGTTGATGAGGACAAGGGCCTCTTCCCGACAACCCTGGCCGTTGGTTGTCGGGGTCTGCGTGCGGGGGCTTATCGGAATCTGGGAGCCCCCTTTAATAAGGGGGCCCTCAGATCCCGGCCCCCACCCTATGTGAATGAGTATGGGGTACGATGTACCCCTACTCATTCACCTAAGGTGTAAAATGTAAAGTACAAAAACACACACACTTTTGAAAAAAATATTTTATTGCACTGCTCCGGGGGTCTTCTTCCATCTTGGGGGTCTTCTCGCCGGACTCCTCCGCTCTCTTCTGCTCTTTTACCTAGCTCTTTCACGAGCGGAGAAGTCCGGCTACCTTCTTCGTCGTCGCCGCCGTCGCCTGGGGGTCTCGATCCGCCTTCGGGGGTCTTCGGGGGTCTCTTCTGTTCTTGCGGCGGTCATCGTCTTCCGCGCCGCCGGCGCCGCCTTCTTCTTCTTGTCCTTCTTCTTGTTCTTCTTCCGATGTCCGCTCCCTCTGCCCGGAATGCCAGAGCCGCGCTGTGCTGGCACTTATATAGGGACAAGGGGACAGGGTCACATGCTCATGTCACATGGTGACCCCGCCCCCTTGTGATGTCACAGTCCCAGAATCCTCCGGGACTGTGACATTGCAAGGGGGCGGGGTCACCATGTGACATGAGCATGTGACCCTGTCCCCATGTCCCTATATAAGTCCCAGCGCAGCGCGGCTCTGGCATTCCGGGCAGAGGGAGCGACGTGTCAACATCGGAAGATGAACAAGAAGAAGAAGGCGGCGCCGGCGGCGCGGAAGACGACGACCGCCGCAAGAACAGAAGAGACCCCGGAAGACCCCCGAAGGCGGATCGAGACCCCCAGACGACGGCGGCGACGACGAAGAAGGTAGCCGGACTTCTCCGCTCGTGAAAGAGCTAGGTAAAAGAGCAGAAGAGAGCGGAGGAGTACGGCGAGAAGACCCCCAAGACGGAAGAAGACCCCCGGAGCAGTGCAATAAAATATTTTTTCAAAAGTGTGTGTGTTTTTGTACTTTACATTTTACACCTTAGGTGAATGAGCAGGGGTACATTGTACCCCATACTCATTCACATAGGGTGGGGGGCCAGGATCTGAGGGCCCCCTTATTAAAGGGGGCTCCCAGATTCCGATAAGTCCGTTCATTTCAAAAGTCCGGCGGACTAGCCTACTAACGGCGGGATTGTCCGCCGGACTGCCAAGTCCAGCGGATAGTTTTAAAACAAAACTTAAAACTTTGGTCCGCCGGACTTTGGCGCCAAAAAGTACGCCGACGCCCACACACGAGGGGATTGTCCGCTAGACTTGAGTCCAGAGGATAATCCCACGGGATTGTCCCTTCGTGTGTACGCGGCATTACAGGAGAGAATTTCCCTTCCTTGGGGTAGATTTCCTCTCACTTCCTGTTGTCTCCCTCCTTTTGTAAGGAGGAGTTGTTTATAATTTTGATCGTTGAAAATAGAGGACCGCCTGTATATACTATATGGCCTGCCCTATACACTCTGCGGAAAATTGGGCCTTAGGTGTTGGTGGTACCAGAACACTGTAAGCCCTCACAGTTACTCTTGGTGGGCGCTGTAACGGTCCCTGCTGCAAAATATTATATCAGGAATTGTAATTACATGCCCCTGTTAAACAGGGGCAGCAAAATTGGGTCTTAGCCAGTGGTGGTGGCACAACACTGTAACCCCTCACAGATACTCTTGTTGAGCGCAGGAATGGGCCCTGCTGTGAAATATTAGATCAAAAGTTTTAATTACGCGCCCCCCTTTAAACAGGGGCAGAAAAATTTGGCCTTAAGCAGTGGTGGTGGCACAACACTGTAACCCCTCACAGATACTCTTGTTGGGTGCAGGAACGGGCCCTGCTGTGAAATATTAGCGCAAATAATGTAAATACATGCCCCTGTTAAACAGGGGCAGAATAATTGGGCTTTAGGCACTGGTAGTCGTGCCACAACACTCAGAGATACTCTAGTTGAGCGCAAGAACGAGCCCTGCTGCAAAATATTACAGCAAAAATTATAATTATACACCCCTGTTAAACAGGGGTAGAAAAATTGGGCTTTAGGCACTGGTGGTGGTGCCCTGAAATAAAAATGTTCTTAAAAGCTATCACCATGAACATTGAGGAGGAATAGGATAGTCACTCAGCATAACAGGATAGTCACTCAGCATAGGCAGTCTTCAAGGGATCTCACATTCATAGAAAAATAATTTGGTTACATCAGCATCAGGTGCTTGGTAGCTGGTGATCCAAGACTGATTCATTTTTATGAAGGTGAGCCGATCAACTGAGTCTGGACAGGCACACTCTGTAATTGGTTACAAAGCCTCCAGCAGCACCGAATGTGCGTTCAGAAAGAACGCAGGATGCAGGACAGGCCAGTAGCTCAATTGCATATTGTGCAAGCTCTGGCCAGTGATTCATCCTCAAGACCCAGTAACCCAGTTTATTTTCGGTTGGAAAGGTCTCCAAGTCTGATCTTGTATTTCTGCACCATGTAAATCAGACGCTGGCAATGGTTTCTGGAACCAATCAGACCTTGGGGCTGCGGACTAAAGAATTGGCTGAACGCATTGGTCAGACGGCCACCTTCTCCACTGCTCCTTCTGTGACTGACCAAAGCCTCAGCAACACGTTGTCCAGGAGGACTAGGAAATTGTAACCTCCCGGGCTCTGGAAACGCATTGCACAAACCTTTCTGCAAGGCCTCCCGAAGATGTTTCATCCTCTGCTCGCTCTGCTAAAGCTGGATAAGTTCCGCAACCTTACCCTTGTAACATGGATCAAGAAGGGTTGTCAGCCAGTAATGATCCCTCTCCTTGATACCACGAATCCGAGGGTCCTTTCACAGGCTTTTCAGGATCAGGGAGGCCATGCAGCGAAGGTTTGCTGAGACCTCTGGGTCACTAAGGATGACATGATCCACAGCCAACTCCTCCCAGCCACGTACAAGTCCATGGGTTTCTGGGGACTGAAAACGATCCCATGAAGACTGCTGCTGATGCTGAGTACTAGGCTCCACATCCATGCTAACACAATCCTCATCCTCCTCTTCCTGTGAGATTGGTGGGCCCGCAGGAATACTGTCAGGATAAAGGTGGCCTCCCTCTGTTCTGCCTCAAGTGCCCTGTCCATTATTCCATGAAGCGTGTGCTCCAACAAGAAAACAAGAGGGACAGTATCACTGATGCATGCACTGTCACTGCTCACCTTCCTCAAATGGTGACAGGACAGTGTATGCATCCTTGATCAGTAGCCACTAGCGTGGTGAAAGAAACCTAAGCTCCCCTGACTCTGTCCTGGTGCCATACTCACACAGGTACTCATTGATGGCCCTCTGCTGCGTGTGCAGCCGCTGCAGCATTGCCAACGTTGAGTTCCACCCGGTGGGCATGTCACAAATGAGGCGGTTCTTGGGCAGGTTGCATTCCTTTTGAAGGTCAGCCAGCCGAGCACTGGCATTATATGACTGGCGGAAATGCCCACAGACTTTCCTGGCCTGCCTCAGGAGATCCTGTAAGCCCAGGTACCTGCACAAGAACCGCTGCACCACCAAATTAAGGACATGAGCCAAACAGGGAACATAGGTCAAGTGTCCCTGTCAGAGGGCGTAGAGGAGGTTGGTGCCATTGTCGCAAACCACCATTCCTGCCTGAAGCTGGCGTGGCATCAACCACCTCTGAGTCTGCCCCATGCAGAGCTGACAGAATCTCTGCCCCAGTGTGGCTCCTGTCCCCTAAGCAGACCAACTCAAGCATCGCATTTGCATATTTTTGCCTGAGTGCTTGCGTAGACCCTTAAATGCCTACGGAGCACAGCTGGTTCAGAGGAGAAATCTGCAGAGGAAGAGGCCATAGAGGAAGAAGAAGAGGAGGGGGTGGAGGAGAGAAGTGTGGCAAAATCACCACTATTAGCATTTTGGAGGCGTGGTGGCAGAACAAGCTCTAACAATACTGCACCCTGTCCTGCATCCTTCCCAGCTGCCAGTAGACTTACCAGTGCGCCGTGAAAGAAAGGTAACATTCCTGTCCATGTATCAGCGGTAATATGCACCTTACCGCTGACCGCCCTGTCCAACGAGGCCAAGACATTGCCTTCCACATGCCGGCAGAGAGCCGGAATGGCCTTCTGTGAAAAGAAATGGCCTTAGGGAACCTGCCACTGAGGTACTGCACATTCCACAAATTCACGAAAGGGGGCAGAGTCTACTAGCTGAAAAGGCAGCAGTTGGAGTGATAGCAATTTAGCCAAGCTATCATTCAGCCGCTGAGCATGTGGATGGCTGGGACTGAATTTTTTTCGACGGTTCAGCAACTGGGGTAGGGAAATTTGCCTGCTACATTCGGTGTGGATGTTGGTGTAGCAATAACAGATTGCCCGCAAGTACTTGGCACACCTAATTCTACACTTTCATTCCTCTCAGTGCAGGTTTCTGAGAGGACTGAAGGTATAGTGGGGTTGGAGATCCCAGCTGATGAGGAGCAAGGAGAGGTCTGCCTTGTTCTTTGGTGTGGGTCTTTTAAGTACTGTTGCCAACGGACTGCATGGGAGGTCATCATATGTCTGGTCAAGCATGTGGTGCCCAAGCGGTTGCTGTTTTGGCCACGCTTGATACGCTTCAGACATGTTGCCAACAGCAATGGTGCGATCTGCTGCACACGTATCAAAAAAGGCCCACACCAAAGAACTTTTCAAAATATGTGGGGAGTCAGCAGCGCACTGCACATGCAGAGTGATGCAGCTGGGTGGCTGCCCTCCTCTCTTCTATCAGGCACCAACGTAGAGTCAGTGACCTCATCATCCCCTCCCTCCTTGTCACTGGAGCAAACCTGGCAGTATGCTGAAGCTGGGGTTACATGACGATATGCCATGGGGGTCCCCCTGGCAACCCATGTTGAGGGCGCATGGCCTGGTATGGTTCAGGAGGAGCTGCACGCTTGCCCTTCCACCTTTACTGGGTAGCCAGGCTGCATGCTTGAAATAAGAGTCTGGTATGGATTTTCTGGGGGCACACACTTTTTTTGTGTGAGGTCCCCTTTAATATTCATCTTACACTCAGAGGGCCTGGTATGTATTTGGGGGTCTCTATACAATATTTCATTCTTGCTGTAGGACGGGCTACAGAAAAAGTGACATTTACAAAGAAAAAATCAGTCTAAATTGGCAGAAAATGACATTTTATTGCCGGTTTCCTTTTTTGTTTAAACATCACAAAGACCCTCCAAAGGTCCCCTGGATGTCTCATTAAAGAAAACTGTCCTCTGTCAGTGTTTCTCAACCTTTTTTCAGTCAAGGCACCCTCCAAAATTATGGACAGTCTTGAGGCGCCCCAATCTAAAATGTAAAAACGATTCTAATAGTTCTACATAATGCAACAACATCAATACACGTAGGACACCCAAAGTGATTTATTCTTCCAAAGCAAATAGACTTTTGCAAACTGGTACTGACTAGTATTCCAATGTTTCTCTTCTCCCTTTAGTTTTTCTCCATTACTCAGCTAATGAGACCCCAAAGCTGATGGAGAGGGGCGGGGGAGGGTTACATAAGGATGATATTAAGGCAACTGACATCCTCCTTATCAGCTCATGATATCATTGGTCGTTAGGAGGTTGGCAGCTAGAAGGTTGTAATGGTGTACAATGAAAACCTGAGGCTTTGTGTAACTAAAAGGCTTCATCCACCCTCCGGCTTGTATACAATTTTGGGGCAATTGTTCTACATTTTGCCAAGGCACCCCTGAAGAAACCTCAAGGCACCATGGTTGAAAAAGGCTGCTCTATGTGATAAAAAAAAAGAAAGATTTTTAATTGTACACAATTAAATTTCAACCCAAGCACAGAAAAGGCCCCACTCCCACATATACAAACATAAACTCACACATTGGGGCGCCTACACCTGAAAACGTTGATGGCGATACACATGTTATATATCGCTGCGCACACCGGATTGGGAGCGATAATTCTATCACCAGACCTCCTCAATAACACTAAACTGATGGTAGATGAGGAACAAGGAGATTGTCATAAGGGATAAGGAGATTGGGATCCCGATTTAGTCCCTCGGACAAGTCGTTTTTCAAAAAATGTCCACACCCCTGGAACTGTTTTTTACATGATGAAGATCAGCCATGGAGTATATATGAGGTGTATATCAGGGTGTGCTTCTTCCCCACATGAGAGCTGTGATGTCCAGCAACATTCATATAGAAGACATTTCCCGCACTCAAGGCACTAATACACCCCGAGGGTTGTGTGGGATCCCTGATGTACAGGAAGACATGACTTCAGTGAGGAACATTTCCTTCATACAGGACAGGAATATGGCTTCTCCCCGTGTGAGATCTCTGATGTGTGTCAAGATTGGACTTGTGTGAAAAACATTTCCCGCACTCAGGACAGGAATATGGCTTCTCCCCCGTGTGAGATCTCTGATGTGAGTAAAGATAAGACTTCAGTGAAAAACATTTCCCGCACTCAGGACAGGAATACGGCTTCTCCCCCGTGTGAGATCTCTGATGTGCGTTAAGACTGGACTTCTGTGAAAAACATTTCCTGCACTCAGGACAGGAATATGGCTTCTCCCCCGTGTGAGATCTCTGATGTTTGTAGAGATCGGAATTCGCAGAAAAACATTTCCCGCACTCGGGACAAGAATATGGCTTCTGCCCTGTGTGAGATCTCTGATGTGTGTCAAGAGTGGACTTGTGTGAAAAACATTTCCTGCACTCAAGACAGGAATACGGCTTCTCCCCCGTGTGAGATCTCTGATGTGAGTAAAGATAAGACTTCAGTGAAAAACATTTCCCGCACTCAGGACAGGAATAAGGCTTCTCCCCCGTGTGAGTTCTCTGATGTCTGTAAAGACTGGATTTCACTGAAAAACATTTCCCGCACTCAGGACAGGAATACGGCTTCTCCCCCGTGTGAGATCTTTCATGCACATTAAGGTGGGATTTATAATGGAAACACTTTCCGCACTCAGTACAGGAAAAGCTCTTCTCTGTTGGAAGGGCGGCACCGTCCCTCACAGTCTGAGGTTCCTCAGGATAAGAGGAATACGATGGTCCATCTACACTGTGTGGTGCCGGATGGACATTTGAGGTAGTCGGGTTTTCTCCTGGACTATACTGTGTGATGTCCTCATCTTCTACTTTACAGTCTGGAGACAAAGTGAGACAATCCTCTGAGGTTTTCCTCATCTCCCGTCCATCTACTAAAATAGAAATAAAAAGATTATTACTAGACATGAGCAGATTGGTTCCCCTAAACCAGGACTCCGCCCACATCAGGCAGCTTTGTCTCTGGGGATCTTACAATTCCCCCCTCAAGGTAACTAGTAAATGGGTCCTCTGATCTCCTACCAGTTCATTTCTTTATTCATGGGCCTTAGTCAGAGAGTGAGGAAACAACGAGAACTGTCTGTTATAGGAGTGACAGTGATGAGGGGATTATAGGACGAGTGTCCCCACCCCCTCTATCACTCATTGCCATCTTCCCAACTCAAGAAGTCCTGCACTTCCTTATTTAGTCTATGATTTAGTCATGAATAACAACGGGGCTGAGCCCCACCAGAGGTCAGAGAGTGAGGATGGGGGGAGAACAACCAAGATGAAGACTGGACTGATCCTGAAGACCACCATCATTGGGTTATTGACTCCTCCCTCATTATCACTTCCTATTTAAGGTTCCAAAGTTTGAGGATGTTATCACATTATTATCAACATGTAAAAGTCTGTGCTCCAATCAAATCATCAAATATAAAATGTCCAGCTGGTAGAAAATGGGTGCAAAATAAGTAAGTCCTATGTAATGTACAACTTATTATATGGAATAAAACAGTTAGGATTTTATAGTATCAGAATGATGTAATGGACAACATGCAGTATATAGTGCAGGGGTCAGGAGTATATAATGTACAATATAAATTATACAGTGTAAGGATCAGGACTCATAATATTGGTATTCAGTAATCAGTGGAAGCCTAAATGTTTACATGAGACACACTGCTGCCTCCCATCTCCTGAGACTGCACTCAGTGACTTGGGTCTGAAACTATACAGACATATCCCTCCACCCGGCACAGCCAGCAGACAACAGAGCAAGTAATCCCAGGAGAATTGTTCTGTCAGACATCTTGCCATACCCGGGTATGGGGCAGAAGACCCAAAGCCCATTCCCCAGGTGCCTCGGTCTAGTAACGTCTAAGAGGAAAATGAACATTTTGCTGCCAGCTGAACCCCTAAATAAATCCAGTCTAGATACATAAATTGTGTCTGCAGCACAGAGAAGGAAGATTATCTGAGAGAAATACAGGAATACAGGACGGGGAACACAGCTCAGGAAAGTGACCAGGGGATTACAGGCTGATATCACCCAGTCCTCATCCTACTCTGGACCAATCAGTGAGCAGTATGGGTGGAGGAATGTATTTATTGTTAATGACCCACCTGTACTGATCTCTGTAGGAGTGTCCTCCTCTATAAATGTCCCCGTTATTCCATCCTCCTTCATAGACTGCTGATCATCCCTCACATACCTCTCTTCTTCTTCTGCTTTAACCTCAAATTCTATATCGATTGGATCTCCACTCTAAATCAAGAAAATGAGAGAGACTATCATCTGTAAGATAAAAGCTTTGTTATTGTGACATCACATAGAAAATCCACACATTGTCTCCATGAGTCTGTGTTTTATAAGCTCCGTCCCCCCAACCTTGTAACAGTGAGGGATGGTGTGATCTTCTTGTGTGGAATCCGGGGAATACAGAGTATGAGGACATCTCTCTGGTGGGTTCCTGGTATTAGGTGGCTCCATCATATCCTTGTGTCCATCTGAAAACTCCTCCATCACTCCATCCTTCTCATCTTCTTCTTTATACTCCTCTTTAACATCAATATTATCGTCCCCGAGGTTTCCACTCTGAAAGATGTGATAAAACATTCATTGTAACAAACATGCTGTGTATAGGGGGGCGTGTCCAAGCCGCAGACCAAGATGGCCGCTTGGCTCTAGAACTTACTGCCACACCGGGTGTCTATTGCGGCTCACAGCGCACTAGACAGCCACTTTCAGTGTCAAACGGGGACAGAAACATTGGGGAACAACCAGGCTATGTCCCGCAGAAGAAATCAGAAACAAGAGGCCGCGCCACCTAACAGATTTCTTCATGCAGACGACCAGCAAGCATGCACAAGATGGCGCCCAGGAGAACGGCCCCTTTCCTCTTCCTCCTCACACAGAACCTTTACCTCCTACAGCCTCAGACCATCTCTCTGACATAGAGGACTCCTCACAGCAGCAAGACAACCCCACAGCTTCTGATAGAGGTAAGAGAGCGTAGAATCACCTGCACACTCTCCAAAGAATCATCACTGGGCAGACATCCCTGAGTCAGCAGCAAACACTCCAGCAGAGCACCCAGTACCCCTAGCTGCCTTCCCTGCATCAGATGCCCCTACCTCTGAAAACACCATTAAGGCTACGTTATTATCCCTCCAGGCTGGTCTGCATTCTGAGCTATGCTCCTCAGTGTCCCACCTTACTCACAGAATAGATGGCATTGAAAACCGCACAAATCACCTAGAATCACAGTTCAGAGTGATCATAAAAACATATGATGTAATGGAGGATGCTAATGAGGAAGACGGCCATGATCCGTACACTACAATTTGAAAGTTGCAGATTTAGAAGATCGCTCCTGCCGCAAAAAATTAAAGATAAGAGGAATCCCTGAAACTGTTAAACCACAAGAGCTCATACCTTACTTGCAGCAGCTTTTCCTAAAGCTCATCCCAGATCTCACACCTAGAGATTTACTAATGGATAGAGCACACAGGATCTCCAAACCAACACATCTGCCTGACACAGTCCCTAGAGAAGTGCTAACGAGGATTCATTTTTATCATATCAAAGAATGTCTGCTTAGAGCAGCCAGATCCTCCCGCACACTCTCCCCTCCATACCCGGGGATAGCCCTGTACCAGGACCTGTCTGCAGAACCTCAAAATTGAGAAAAGAATATACCCCTATCACTGCGATTTTGAGAGACCACAATATAGTTTACCATTGGGGCTTTCCCACCAAATTGCTGGTCACATATCAGAGCCAACAAATCACCATCACATCCCCTAAAGATGGCTACAAGATGATCCATAATTGGGGCCAAACACCTTCATCATCTACAAGTTGCCCAAGTAACAACTCAATCCGTAAATCCTGAGAGATATGCTGCATAGCAATCGCAAAACCTACCTGATGCTCTCATGACCATTTTCTAAAAAATGCTGGACTCTACACAAATCCCAGAGAAGACTCCATCGATGAAAAAATGGGAAGATACCCTGGACTTTTCTACAAACCTAACATCTTGGCACCTCGCAACACCCCTCACCTTGAAAGCCTATAGATGCATATTGCACTGAGAAACAGCGCCAAAAAGACTCCACCATTGGTATTACACGCCAACAAAATGATCCTGTTTTTCTCTATACTGTTCACCTGCGTGTTGGAGAAATTGCAGCATTGTTGGAGGAACAGGGTCCACGGTACATGTCTGGTGGTCCTGCCCTCTGCTCCTTCCCTTCTGACAATCTTTCTCAAACACTCATCACCAACACCGGCAACTCTACAAAAATCACACCCCAACTGGCATTGCTAGGCTTGGAAATGGGAACATGGAATGCTTCTCATCATATCATCCTTACCCACATCCTAATTGCAGCTAGACTTTCCATAACAAGGAACTGAAACATCATATCACCACCTTCTTCTCAACTAGTCCCCCAACTCCTTAATCAACATCTACAGATGAAAATTATGTTCGTCATAGCAAACCCGACCCTGCCTAAATTCCAGAGCGAATGGGCCCCATGGCTCAATTACTTCAATATTGACACCACCACCTTACTTCGTTGATTACACAGTACTACTCTCTGTTGAACCTGACGATGCCTACCCTATTAGCTGAACACAACCCTCTCTCTCTGCCTAATTGCTTAACCACTTGCCGACCGGCGCACGACGATATACGTCGGCAGAATGGCACGGACAGGCAGGAGGGCGTATATATAAGTCCCTCCTTTCTGCCTGTCCGTGCCATCGGGAGCGCGCCGGGAGCGGCGCGCTCCCGCGCCGGTCGGGACCCCCGTGAGTCCGGTCGCGGTCCCCGCAAGCTCGATCGCCGCGGGGACCCCCGCGATCGTCTCACGGGACGGCTGAACGGGGAGATGCCGAGATAAACAGCATCTCCCCGTTCTGCCTAGCAACTAGTGACGCCGATCTCTGCTCCCTGTGATTGGAGCAGAGATCAGCATTCACTAGCTGACAGCCACGCCCCCCCACAGTAAGAAACACACCTTTAGGCATACTTAACCCTTACACTGCCCCCTTGTGGTTAACCCCTTCACTGCCAGTGTCATTTATACAGGAATCAATGCATTTAAATAGCATTGATTGCTGTATAAGTGACAATGGTCCCAAAAATGTGTCAAAAATGTCCGATGTGTCCGCCATAATGTCGCAGTCACAAAAAAAATCGCAGATCTCCGCCATTACTAATAAAAAATAAATTATTAATAAAAATGCTATAAAACTATCCCCTATCTTGTAAACGCTATAACTTCTGCGCAAACCAATCAATAATCGCTTATTGCGATTTTTTTTACCAAAAATATGTAGAAGAATACGTATCGGCCTAAACTGAGGAAAAAAAATGTTTTTTTATATATTTTTTGGGGATATTTTTTATAGCAAAAAGTAAAAAAATAATGCATTTTTTTCAAAATTGTCGCTCTATTTTTGTTTATAGCGCAAAAAATAAAAACCGCAGGGGCGATCAAATACCACCAAAAGAAAGCTCTATTTGTGGGAAAAAAAGGACGCCAATTTTGTTTGGGAGCCACGTCGCACGACTGCGCAATTGTCAGTTAAAGCGACGCAGTGCCGAATCGCAAAAGGGGGCCTGGTCCTTTGGCTGCAAATTGGTCCGGTCTGAAAGTGGTTAAGTATAAAGTTGTCCACTACCTCACCATAACCCCCCCCCCCCCCCCCCCCCCCCCCCCCCATGTACCTGGATCTGAAATCTGGACTCCATAACATATTGTCATAAGAATTCTGCTTTGATATATTTGTATTCACTAACGTTTTCTTGATTGTCATATTGTAGATTGCCTGATCAATATTCCTATCGCACACGTTCCTGGTAGATATGGCTCATAAAATAGTGGGTGCTGCAGCGATTACCAGTTGGGTCCTGGAAACATCAAACAAGCGTACATGTTCGCCAGCACACCATGGATAGGCAATTTTCATCCAAAAAGTTTTAATGAAAAAGATCACATCACAAAGGAAGGTGCAACATTTCGGAGCCGCGCTGGACCCCTTCGTCCGGTCATGCGCGGCTTCGAAACACTGCATCTTTCTTTGTGATGTGATCTTTTTCATTAAAACTTTTTGGACGATGTCAAATGAAAGGTTAACAGCACTGGCACAGGATAAGATGAAACTGTTTCATAAAATATGGGACCCATGGATAGAATATCTCACAAACGACCCCAGGACACTTGCTAACTAGCTCTACTCTAGAGAAATGGGTCTTGGGACACGGGACCACAGCTCCCCAACCCCCCCCCTTCTTCTGACCTTTCTTGTTCTACCCCCCTCTCTTTATGATTTATAACTATCAGGTCTCAATTGTAGCATGATTTGTTGCAACATTTTTGCCATCCACTCCTGACAGAATACGGCCCACACGGATTGTGGTGGGTGGTACCTGCCTGGTGGGAGGACCCAGGATCCCCCGATAAGTAGATGGGGGCCTGGGTCATCCCAGCGGGTGGAGAATATGCAGGAGAATTAGAGTGGAAATAAGCTACAAACCATAGATGCTGTGGTGAAATGACAAGCTACAAATTAAAGATGTCAAGGAAGTAGAAGCCATATGTAACCCAGCTAGCAAAATGTAACAGACACTAGGAAGAAATGGCAGTCTAGATATGTCACCAAAGGAGTACCATCCGAGTAGACTGGAATAATAAATGTTTTGCTTTCTGAATATGTTGTATTTTACATAATGAAAAGTCGAGACCTTTGTTCAATGCTTTGTAAACCTTTAATAAAAACTATTGAAACATAAAACTTTTTGGACGAAAATTGCCGATCCATGGTGTGCTGGCGAATATACTGTAGATTGCATCACCTATGTCTTACGATGCACTCATAAGTAAAAGTTTGTAAAATTAGCAAAACTTTAATTAAAAAATAAAAAACATGCTGTGTATAAATCACAACTACCAATAATTGTCAATCATCTACCTGATGATGGTGAGGGATGGTGTGACCTTCCTGTGTGTAATCCCGTGAATACAGAGGACGGGGACATCTCTCTGGTGGGTTCCCGGTATTGGATCCATCTGTAGGAAACACACACACTGACTAAATACATTGTTTCTATGTGTTTATCAGATGATGGGGGATCTAGGTGGAGCCTCCGTACTGCTCTCTCCTTTACAATAAAGTCTCCTCTTACCCGGTGATGTGAGGGGCGGCTGATTGTCCATCATGACGTCCTTGTAGAGATCCTTGTGTCCTTCTAAATACTCCCACTCTTCCAATGAGAAATAGACAGTGACATCCTGACACCTTATAGGAACCTGACACACACAATGATACAGTCACCATCCAGACACATCCCTTGTCTGTTACTGGATAATGTCCCAGAATTCCCAGCACTGATCACCTCTCCTCCATCATCTCTCTGGTGACTTCTAGAATCTTCTTTTTATGTGATGGTCATATGATCTCCAGACTTCACAGGAGGAAAACTGTAGAATATGAACACAAATAGAAAAATTAAATGATATTCCCAGAATCCTCACCTGTCCATTCAGGTCTCCATTTTTGTAAAGACCCACTTCAGACTGAGGTATAATTCACTGACCCCCACACTATGCAGGTTCAAAGCTTGTTGCAGGCATTCTGACGTCATTACATACAATGGAGGACCAACTGTCCTACTTTGCTAGTGAGGATGCCAAGGGTCCGCCCACATCCTATAAGCATCAGAAAAACAGCCAGATGGAGGGACATTAGGAGGAGGAGCTGTGAGATCAGTGTGATGTCATAGGACATATAGACTCTGGATGGAGGAACATTTGAATGGGGAGATTGAGGGGCCCTCTATATGAGTCTCCCGTGCAAACCAAATCATTGTTCCTGGGTGAAGAGTGAACTTTGACCTTTACCATACAGAAATCTGTCAGGAATCTGTGAAAGTAAGCTCTCATGTGATCAGGTGACGTGTGGAGGAATGGAATGTAAATAGCAGACAATTTTCTCCAGAGCTCCTAATGGTGGGGATGGATTTTGCTGAGTGCTGGTGCCAAGTTTCCACCACTCCGGGATCACTGCAGGTGTGTAGAAAAGCTGTGCAAGAGGATATGGAGGAGAGATGAGGAGGAGATCCAGGAATCAGGATAAAGGTCAGGACAAGCAACAGACGAGCGCATCCAAGAGATGAAGCCGGGGTCACTACACAGAAAATCAATCCAAGGAAACGAGGAGACGATGAATAGCAAGAAGGAGCTCAGAGACAAATGAGAATATTGCTCAGCCAATGGGAGATTATCTCAGCATGACTTACATAATGAAGGAGATGAGGGGGAGGGGAGGAAGTCACTTAAGGTCACCATAGAGACATGGAAATTATGCTGGTTCAGCAGGGATCGGTCACATTTCCATCCATGTGTGGTCACTGCCGGATAAAAGTCACTCGATCAGCAGCTGCAGTAGGGTTGCCACCTGTACAGGATTCATCTGGACAGTCCAGGTTCTGAATCATCTGCCCGGTTTTCAGACTGCCTGAAACCCGGACAGACCATTCGGGCAGGGGGAGCTTCATTCTCATACTTGCCATTGTGGAGAAAGTCACAGCAGCAGTGTCATTGCTTCTCAATAAATACACACTGGTGTGTGTTGGGAATCTGAAGCTCCCTTCTGTCTCCCCCCTCCAGGCTCCTGCAGAGTCTCTGTTATCTCTGACCCCCCCCCCCTCCAATCACTAGTGCCGTGTTCTGAGAGAACGGGGAGGCGGAGCTGAGGAGATCACTGTGGCTCCTGTCGGTCTGGCCGCTGCTCACTACATGCAGGGAGGAGGTGAGCTGACTTTTTATTTTTCTAAGGAAAGATTCCATGGGCGGAAAGTTTCAGGAGGATTTCTTTTGCATCTATTGCATTGAAGGGTTAAGATAAGGAAAATCAGAAGAGACAGCAAGGGAGTGTGTGGAGGAGGGGGAGTCTGCAGCCCATTCACAGTACCTCCCAAGCAGCACACATATCTATCTATACAAACATCTCCCGATCCTCTATCCAGATTATGTGAAGTTCAATATATGACCATTTACTTAACCCCGTGTATATGTGGTGAGTCTACACCTCTGATTGTACAGACTCAGAGCCTGGATAACACAGAGTTATATGAATGGTCATACATTACCTTCACATCATCTGTACATACAGAGTGCTGGGGGCTGGCATCTTACAACAGGAGATTGTTTTCATTGAGTAATATTGTTGTATATATTAGTAGATGAGCACAATAGCTTTATTTTTATTATAGACATCACTATCTGACCACTTCTCAGCCCCCAACTCCCCCCCACAGCTTACATCACCCCAGACCACTTCATATATACATCACTCAAAGCTGCTTCCTAACCCCCCCCCCCCCCCCATCTGAGGGACATCATTCCATGGTCACCCCACAGACACTGCAAGAAATCCCTCACCATACTGCCCCCATTATACCCTCCACACTCCTCTCCCATACTTACTGCCCCCATCATACCCTCCGCACTCCTCTCCCGTACATACTGCCCCATTATACCCTCTGCACTCCTCTCCCGTACATACTGCCCCCCATCATACACTCCGCACTCCTCTTCCGTACATACTGCCCCATCATACCCTCCACACTCCTCTCCCATACATACTGCCCCCATCATACCCTCCACACTCCTCTCCCGTACATACTGCCCCCCATCATACCCTCCACACACCTCTCCCATACATACTGCCCCCATCATACCCTCCGCACTCCTCTTCCATACATGCTGCCCCATCATACCCTCCACACTCCTCTCCCGTACATACTGCCTCCATCATACCCTCCACACTCCTCTCCCGTACATACTGCCCCCCATCATACCCTCCACACACCTCTCCCATACATACTGCCCCCATCATACCCTCCACACTCCTCACCCGTACATACTGCCCCATCATACCCTCCACACTCCTCTCCCGTACATACTGCCCCCATCATACCCTCCGTACTCCTCTCCCGTACATACTGCCCCCATCATACCCTCCACACTCCTCTCCCATACATACTGCCCCCATCATACCCTCCACACTCCTCTCCCGTACATACTGCCCCCCATCATACCCTCCACACACCTCTCCCGTACATACTGCCCCCATCATACCCTCCACACTCCTCTCCTGTACATACTGCCCCATCATACCCTCCACACTCCTCTCCCGTACATACTGCCCCCATCATACCCTCCGTACTCCTCTCCCGTACATACTGCCCCCATCATACCCTCCACGCTCCTCTCCTGTACATACTTCCCAATCATACCCTCCGCACTCCTCTCCCATAGATACTGCCCCCATCATACCCTCCGCACTCCTCTCCCGTACATACTGCCCCATCATACCCTCCACACTCCTATCCCGTACATACTGCCCCATCACGCCCTCCACACTCCTTCTCCTGTACATACTGCCCCATCATACCCTCCACACTCCTCTCCCGTACATACTGCCCCTATCATACCCTCCGCACTCCTCTCCCGTACTTACTGCCCCCATCATACCCTCTGTACTCTTTTCCCGTACATACTGCCCCCCATCATACCCTCCGCACTCCTCTCCCGTACATACTGCCCCCATCATACCCTCCGCACTCCTCTCCCATACATACTGCCCCCATCATACCCTCCGCACTCCTCTCCCATACATACTGCCCCTATCATACTATTTAGAAATGTTATTTAATCACAAAACGATATGTATAGTGTATACTACATAAAAAATTGCCGTTCATTGCATTCTGAGAGCGGAGGAGCGCCCCCCCATTGTCAGAATATAATAGTGCAGCAGGGAGGATTCCCCCATCCCCCTCCAATGTGTGGATGGGGGAATCGGTTCAGTTTTTTCACTCATCCCGCTGACTGAACGATAAAACTGAACCATGTATGACCAGCTTTGGAAACAAGATATATTAATCATCAACTGATCCTCCCTGAAGGGGTTAATCTACATATTACCTCCTCTGCTGCCAGTTCCTGCAGTGTCTTCTCTCTACGTCCTATTAAATGGAATGTCCTGTTTGTAGCTGCCATCACTTCCTGTCTGTAACTGACATGACTTCCTGTCTGTATTTCATAGAGACTTTTTACTGGGTAGAGGTGAGGTTCACCACCTTGTGGAGCTCAGAGGAACTGCAGCTCAAGAAACATCTCATAGCGTGAACATGGCTGTTTCCAAGTATAGACACTGACACTGTGAAATGAAGACACTGCAAGCTGTTTGAGGAGTCATGTTGAATTGTATAAAAGGAACAGCAAACACAGAACAGGAAACAGGAAGTACAAGCAATGCAATATTACCATAGAATATTTTACAATAGAGTCACTGTATTTGTATAAGAACTCCATGACATCTCCTTTTTTTACATTCAATCCAAAAATCTGTAAACAACCTAAAAACAGATTGTGAACAGTCTTAAACATAACATACTGTGTTACTGGATGATACACTACAGATTGAGTCTTTTTGGCGGTCTTGAAACTAGGGTTGCCACCTCATCCCTTTAAACCCGAACACATATTAATTACACAGGTTCTGTGGCTGATTAAGGTGGTAATTAAACTCACTTGGTGCCTGATCTGCATTTATTAGCCTCAGAATCAGTGTAATTCAAAGGTGTTCGGGTTTAAAAGGATAAGGTGGCAACCCTACTTGAAACTGGAACGCTGTGCAAGGTCACAGTGATTTTGCCTGGGGAATGCTGTTCAGCTTCAGAAGGTGTTGAAGAGCTGCTCTCTTTGCTGGCTGGTGTGTTTGGTACAGAAGAACTTAATGGTATATGTGGCTTCATTATGTCATCCTCGTGGTATCCTTCAGATATGACCGTAATATTGTCTCTGCCTTGCTTACATGGTCCAATAGGACAAGGAGGGACATTGTAGGACATGGGGCATTGACCGCCTTGGGAGGATCATGTGAAGGATGCTCATAGGTAGGGACACCCCTAGTTCGGTTCGTGGCAGAAAATGCGAACAGACCAAAAATTTGTGCAAACACGCGACCCCCGTTAAAGTCTATGGGACTCAAACGTGAAAAATCAAAAGTGCGAATTTTAAAAGCTAATATGCAAGTTATTGTCCTAAAAAGTTTTTGGGGAACCGGGTCCTGCCCCAGGGGACATGTATCAATGCAAAAAACGTTTTAAAAACTACAGTTTTTTCAGGGGCAGTGATTTTAATAATGCTTAAAGTGAAAAAATAAAAGTGAAATATTCCTTTAAATATCATACCTGAGGGGTGTCTATAGTATGCCTGTAAAGGGGTGCGTGTGTTTCCTGTGTTTATAACTGTCCCTGACAAAATTAAATTTCTAAAGGAAAAAAAGTAATTTAAAATTGCTTGCGGCTGTATTGTAATGTTGATCCCCCCTTCTGGGTCTGGTATGGATATTAAGGTAAACCCTGCACCCAAATAAAAAAAAAAGGCGTGGGGGCCCCCAGGCCCTATATACTCTGAATAGCAGCAGTATACAGGCGGTCCCCAGGTTACAAACAAGATAGGGACTGTAGTTTTTTTCTTAAGTTGAATCTGTAATTTGGAACAGGTACATTTTCTAAGTGTAGCTTCAGCCAAAAAATCTATTCAAAAGCTTTTTGGATAAAAAATCACCCCTGTAACATTTGTTTTGCTGTCTGTGCCCCTGTTCAGAAGATTTCACCTCACTTTCTGTCCTAATGAGATTTGGATTTGAATTGAATTGGATTTTGAAAATGTTGAGTTGTTGTAGAAACAAGAAATGGTGATAAAGCATCAGTGGGGACACCTTTTTCCCATATTAACTCTTACAGGAGAGAATTTCCCTTCCTTGGAGTAGATTTCCTCTCACTTCCTGTTGTCTCCCTCCCTTTGTAAGGAGGAGTCATTTATAATTTCAATCGTTGAAAATAGAGGACTGCCTGTATATACTATATATTACTATATATATATTTTGGTATATAGATGAGATACCAAATAAGGCGATTTATTTTGTATGTCTCAATTTAGTGTCTATAATGACACTTTTTAGTTCTTTTATAAACATTATTTTTTGTATAGTATAATGTTTAATACACTATCAGGGGTTAATATGGCAATGTATTTCCTTTTTATTCATTGACGTATACATTAGCCATTTACTTGCATTCATCTTGGTTTTAAATTTCAAGCCTTTTTTCTATCTGTTTACTTCCCCTATTGAAAGGGAGGCTTGGTCAATTATGTCGTCCATCGAGTTTCTTTCAGGGACGACGTATGTGCGTCATATCCGGGCTCATATCGAGGCTTGGAAGTCAGCGCATTCCATTCGCCACCTTCTTCCGATGTAATCACGGAAGTTGCATCACTTCCGCTTCCGATGCCATTTTTCGATCACCTCAATATGAGTGCGGACGCTACGAAATCTTATTCAGACATACTGCTAATTAGTCACCTTTTAGAGATAACTAATAAAGCACCTTCAAATGGCATAACCCTGACCTAAACTTCTCATTTCACTTTGATGAATGAAAGAGGTTATTTATATTTTAACCATCTTACACTCAAAACGAGGCTTGAAACACAAGCCATGGGCGCCATCTTGAGTAAAACCGAAAGTGATCCCGGAAATGAACGAGCGGTGGTGGAAGGCTGACCTTATTGCAAGTACCCCTGTATCTATAAATGAGCAGTGGCTCCAGTGAATCAGCACCCCCAGATGATGCCTTACTGAGGCGAAACGCGTCAGTTCACAATTTGCTGATGCTACTGCTGCCAGAATTTTATACATGCTTTTAACCATTTTTGTACATGTGAGTACCCATCCTATGTGATTTTAATAAATTTAAATCGCCTAACGTTACTACACTATATGGTCCCCTCTTTTTATTGTCGGTAACATTACCTGGGATGAACCATACCATACACCGCCTACCATCTTGTCCTTGAGTTCCTCTCGACCATCCAGTTAAAGATCTTGTCTGCGGTTGTCGCGTGTTTGGGCTGGGAGCTGTTCCTATCGGTGCAGTTGACACCATCAAGTGTTTGTGACTCATAAGCCTACCTGAGTTCACATTTGGTAAGCCTTATTTCAACTGGTGACGGACCCCTTCAGACAAGCTGCACAAGTCACTTATATGTTTTTGCAACACACATTTGTCACGTGTTTGGTGTATTTGTTTATAGTCACAAATTCACTTTGAATAATTTTTTATGATTAACTAATATATATCTGCATGTGTTCTATCAGAGATGTATATATGAAATCATGTTTTTTAGTTCTTATTAGAGATTTAATTTATATAGTTGTCGTCTCATCACCACTATATGGGTATATTTGTTTTATTAAGGTCACAGTGTGAGGTTTTATTCAGTGACAAATAATTTAGTTTACAGTCACAATACACTTGAGTGTGTATAATGCACACATTGGACGTAAGATTTTGTATGAACTTACATATTTGCATATCACTTTATGTGAATGTTCAATATTTATTTTTTTGAACATTTAGAGCACCGCACTTTTTTATAACCACTGCTTTCATATAACACACATATTTTGTTGTGCAGGCTGCTATACCCCTCCTTTATAGATTTACTTTTATTTTTCTGTATATACTATATGACCTGCCCTGTACACTCTATGGAAAATTGGGCCTTGGTAAAGCATCAGTTAGATTTCCTCTCACTTCCTGTTGTCTTCCTCCTTTTGTAAGGAGGGGTCGTTTTTATAATTTCGATTGTTGAAAATAGAGGACCGCCTGTATATACTATATGGCCTGCCCTATACACTATGTGGAAAATTGGGCCTTAGGTGTTGGTGGTACCAGAACACTGTAAGCCCTCACAGTTACTCTTGGTGGGCGCTGTAACAGGCCCTGCTGCGTAATTTTATATCAAGAATTGTAATTACATGTCCCTGTTAAACAGGGGCAGAAATATTGGGCCTTAGGCGGTGGTGGTGGCACAACACTGTAAAGCCTCACAGATACTCTTGTTGAGCGCAGGAACGGGCCTTGCTGTGAAATATTAGATCAAAAATTGTAATTACACGCCCCTATTAAACAGGGGCAGAAAAATTGGGTCTTAGGCACTGATGCTGGTGCCACAACACTGTAACCCCTCACAGATTCTGTTGTTGAACGCAGGAACGAGCCCGGCTGTGAAATATTATAGTTACATGCCCCTGTTAAACAGGGGCAGAAAAATTGGGCTTTAGGCACTGGTAGTGGTGCCACAACACTGCAACCCCTCACAGATACTCTAGTTGAGCAAAAGAACGAGCCCTGCTGCAAAATATTACAGCAAAACTTGGAATTACACAGCCCTGTTAAACAGGGGCAGAAAAATTGTGCTTTAGGCACTGGTGGTGGTGCCACAACACTGCAACCCCTCACAGATACACTAGTTGAGCGCAAGAACGAGCCCTGCTGTGAAATATTACATCAAAAATTATAATTATACGCCCCTGTTAAACAGGGGTAGAAAAATTGGGCTTTAGGCACTGGTGGTGGTGCCCTGAAATAAAAATGTTCTTAAAAGCTATCACCATGAACATTGAGGAGGAATAGGATAGTCACTCAGCATAACAGGATAGTCACTCAGCATAGGCAGTCTTCAAGGGATCTCACATTCATAGAAAAATAATTTGGTTACATCAGCATCAGGTGCTTGGTAGCTGGTGATCCAAGACTGATTCATTTTTATGAAGGTGAGCCGATCAACTGAGTCTGGACAGGCACACTCTGTAATTGGTTACAAAGCCTCCAGCAGCACCGAATGTGCGTTCAGAAAGAACGCAGGATGCAGGACAGGCCAGTAGCTCAATTGCATATTGTGCAAGCTCTGGCCAGTGATTCATCCTCAAGACCCAGTAACCCAGTGGATTTTCGGTTGGAAAGGTCTCCAAGTCTGATCTTGCCCCTAGGTATTCCTGCACCATGTAAATCAGACGCTGGCGATGGTTTCTGGAACCGATCAAACCATGGGGCTGCGGACTAAAGAATTGTCTGAATGCATTGGTCAGACGGCCACCTTCTCCACTGCTCCTTCTGTGACTGACCGAAGCCTCAGCAACAAGTTGTCCAGGAGGACCAGGAAATTGTAACCTCCCAGTCTCTGGAAACGCATTGCACAAACCTTCCTGCAAGGCCCCCTGAAGATGTTTCATCCTCTGCTCCCTCTACTAAGGCTGGATAAGTTCCGCAACCTTACCCTTGTAACATGGATCAAGAAGGGTTGTCAGCCAGTAATGATCCCTCTCCTTGATACCACAAATCCGAGGGTCCTTTCACAGGCTTTGCAGGATTAGGGAGGCCATGCAGCGAAGGTTTGCTGAGCCATTCGATCTGGAGTCCTCTGTGTCACTAAGGATGACATGATCCACAGCCACCTCCTCCCAGCCACGTACAAGTCCATTGGTTTCTGGGGACTGAAAACAATCCCACGAAGACTGCTGCTGAGTACAAGGCTCCACCTCCATGCTGACACAATCCTCATCCTCCTCCTCTTCCTGTGTGATTGGTGGGCCCGCAGGAATACTGTCAGGATAAAGGGGGCCTCCCTCTGTTCTGCCTCAAGTGCCCTGTCCATTATTCCACAAAGCATGTGCTCCAACAGGAAGACAAGAGGGACAGTATCACTGATGCATGCACTGTCACTGCTCACCATCCTCGTAGCTTCCTCAAATGGTGACAGGACAGTGCATGCATCCTTGATCAGTAGCCACTGGCGTGGTGAAAAAAAGCCAAGCTCCCCTGACTCTGTCCTGGTGCCATAATCGCACAGGTACTCATTGATGGCCCTCTGCTGCGTGTGCAGCCGCTGCAGAATTGCCAACATTGAGTTCCACCTGGTGGGCATGTCATAAATGAGGCGGTTCTTGGGCAGGTTGCATTCCTTTTGAATGTCAGCCAGCCGAGCACTGGCATTATATGACTGGCGGAAATGCCCACAGACTTTCCTGGCCTGCCTCAGGAGATCATGTAAGCCCAGGTACCTGCACAAGAACCGCTGCACCACCAAATTAAGGACATGAGCCAAACAGGGAACATGGGTCAAGTGTCCCTGTCGGAGGGCGTAGAGGAGGTTGGTGCCATTTTCGTAAACCACCATTCCTGCCTGAAGCTGGCAACCACCTCTGAGTCTGCCCCATGCAGAGCTGACAGAATCTCTGCCTCAGTGTGGCTCCAGTCCCCTAAGCAGACCAACTCAAGCATCGCATTGGCATCTTTTTTCCTGGGTGCTTGCGTAGCCCCTTGAATGCCTACTGAGCACAGCTGGTTCATAGGCCATAGAGGAAGAAGAAGAGGAGGGGTGGAGGAGAGAGGTGTGGCAGAATCACCACTACTAGCATTTTGGAGGCGTGGTGGCAGAACAAGCTCCAACAATACTGCACCCTGTCCTTCATCCTTCCCAGCTGCCAGTAGACTTACCAGTGCACCGTGAAAGAAAGGTAACGTTCCTGTCCATGCATCAGCGATAATATGCACCTTACCGCTGACCGCCCTGTCCAATGAGGCCAAGATATTGCCTTCCACATGCTGGTAGAGAGCCGGAATGGCCTTCCGTGAAAAGAAATGGCGTTTGGGAACCTGCCACTGAGGTACTGCACATTCCACAAATTCACAAAAGGGGGCAGAGTCTACCAGCTGAAAAGGCAGCAGTTGGAGTGATAGCAATTTAGCCACGCTATCATTCAGCCGCTGAGCATGTGGATGGCTGAGACTGAATTTCTTTTGACGGTTTAGCAACTGGGGTAGGGAAATTTGCTTGCTACATTTGGTGTGGTAAGTTGGTGTAGCAATAGCAGATTGCCTGCAAGTACTTGGCACACCTAATTCTACACTTTCATTCCCCTCAGTGCAGGTTTCTGAGAGGACTGAAGGTATAGTGGGTTGGAGATCCCAGCTGATGAGGAGCAAGGAGAAGTCTGCCTTGTTCTTTGGTGTGGGTCTTTTAAGTACTGTTGCCAACGGACTGCATGGGAGGTCGTCATATGTCTGGTCAAGCATGTGGTGCCCAAGCGGCTGCTGTTTTGGCCACGCTTGATACGCTTCAGACATATGTTGCCAACAGCAACGGTGCGATCTGCTGGTATCAAAAGAGGCCCACACCAAAGAACTTTTTCAAAATATGCGGGGAGTCAGCAGCGCCCTGCACATGCAGAGCTCTGTGGTCTGATGCAACTGGGTGGCTGCCCTTAAGCCTCCTCCTCTCTTCTATCAGGCACCAATGTAGAGTCAGTGACCTCATCATCCCCTCCCTCCTCGTCACTAGAGCAAACCTGGCAGTATGCTGCAGCTGGGGTTACATGACTGCCTTTTTCTTGTCCTCCTTGGGCACCCCCTCGCTCTGGGCTCACGTTACTGCATTCCTCAACCTGGGTACCATCACTGGAGCCTTCAAACGCTGCGTATCCTCCTGCAGCATGTACCCGACACTGTGGTCGAACAGTTTGGGGGACTCCTCCGTGCATGATGGTGGGGCTAGGGAAGGAGTGACTGATGACATTAAGCCGATGGAATAGGCCGCTTTGGCATGCAAACTGCTCTGAGCCTGGGTGACAGAGGATGAGGACGGCTTAGCCTCCTCCTCCTCCTCCAACGTTTATGGCATTTGGTGCAGACTAATGCGACGGCTTCTGGTGTCACTGGTTTCTAGGGAAGCAACAGCTGCATCCTTAGCAACCGCTGACTTCACCCCGCCCATTCTCTTACATGGCCACGTAGACAAATGGGTGGAGCCTAAATCATGACATCTTTGTCCGAATATGACCATATCTGGGCAATGATGTCACCACTATCCCCGCCCCTTCCTTTATATATCTGATGACAGCTCAGGACACTATCAGTCAGCAAGTGTTCCCGTCGGATATCGTTCCTGTGTGGCGGATCATTGGGGTTTATTGGAGAGTCAGTGGGCAGTTGGCATCGTGATTGATGACAGATTTATAACGAGAGACGTTTTGGGGGATTTTTAAAAAAATAAAGGGCATTGAGGGTCTTTATTGCTTTATTTCCTTTTTGTGAATGAGTATGAGTGCTATGTACTCCAAACACATTCATTTAGGGGTGGCATCTGGATATGCACCCCAGACTCCCAAAACCACCACTTATCAAGATGGGGACAAGGCGATATGCCATGGGGGTCCTCCTGGCAGCCCATGTTGAGGGCGCATGGCCTGGTATGGTTCAGGAGGAGCTGCACGTTTGCCCTTCCCCCTTTACTGGGCAGCCAGTTCTACATTAAGGAACAACATCAATACACGTAGGACACCCAATGTTATAAATGATTTATTCTTCCAAAGCAAATAGACTTTTGCAAACTGATACTGACTAGTAAAGGGATAGACACGTGAATGCTCTATGGCTGTGTCTGTCAAATACCTATAGCAGCGCTAGGTACTAATTTTCAACATGATTTGAAAAATGAGTGCATATATATACATTTAGTGTGTATATAAATAAATAAACAATCAAAAAAAATGCCTAAAAGGTGTAAAGAAAAGTGTACCATGAAAAATCACCTTTACATTACGCCTTAAAGTGCTGAGTGCATAAATTAAATAAATTAAATAAATAAATAAGTTAATAATAAATTCAAGGTGCACGTGAACAAATAAATAAACGAGTTTGATCGATGAATGAATTGCACTGCGTATTTTCATCAAAAAATCAACAAAAAGTCCGCGTGACAAACAAACGATCCTCCAATCTGATGGATCAGCAATATGACGAAAGTGACAGTTCAAATTAGCATGTGACAATCGATTCTGTGTTGACTCTCCGTGAGTAATCCAAAAACTTCCACCTTAAGTGACACCGTGTTACAGGGATTAGCCCCTTTTGGGGGTACACTCACCAGAGGTATACTCAAAATACGCCTGTAGTATTATACCCTGAGGACCTTCTCCACCAGCATCTGCTACTGCATTCACCCGCGCATGGATACCTCCAGTGCATCAGCCTCTTTCTCCAGTGTGGTTATATACAGTTGTGCATGTAATTAAACAAGGGGCCACATAGCGTAATATTGCTAAAAAAACTTCATTTATTAAAAATTATTATTTTTCCCTAAACAAAAAAACTTCCCCCTAGGGGGTTAAGCGGAGCCTTTCCTGTTTCCTCAGAGAGAAAGAGTGGCGTCCTTCCTGTCCGGACCCGCTGACCTACGCCCTGACGCGTTTCGTCATTTCCGACTTCTTCTCGAGGGCGCCCTCGAGAAGAAGTCAGAAATGACGAAACGCGTCAGGGCGTAGGTCAACAGGAAGTGACGTCATACGTTTGCGGTTCACGGTGCGCTCCAGCGGGTCCGGACAGGAAGGACGCCACTCTTTCTCTCTGAGGAAACAGGAAAGGCTCCGCATCCGGCGCTAGAGAGCAGGCACAGTACCGTTCATGCATACATTTATCCAAATGCTGATATTTTAACTATTTCTGGTACGCTTAACCCCCTAGGGGGAAGTTTTTTTGTTTAGGGAAAAATAATAATTTTTAATAAATGAAGTTTTTTTAGCAATATTACGCTATGTGGCCCCTTGTTTAATTACATGCACAACTGTATATAACCACACTGGAGAAAGAGGCTGATGCACTGGAGGTATCCATGCGCGGGTGAATGCAGTAGCAGATGCTGGTGGAGAAGGTCCTCAGGGTATAATACTACAGGCGTATTTTGAGTATACCTCTGGTGAGTGTACCCCCAAAAGGGGCTAATCCCTGTAACACGGTGTCACTTAAGGTGGAAGTTTTTGGATTACTCACGGAGAGTCAACACAGAATCGATTGTCACATGCTAATTTGAACTGTCACTTTCGTCATATTGCTGATCCATCAGATTGGAGGATCGTTTGTTTGTCACGCGGACTTTTTGTTGATTTTTTGATGAAAATACGCAGTGCAATTCATTCATCGATCAAACTCGTTTATTTATTTGTTCACGTGCACCTTGAATTTATTATTAACTTATTTATTTATTTAATTTATTTAATTTATGCACTCAGCACTTTAAGGCGTAATGTAAAGGTGATTTTTCATGGTACACTTTTCTTTACACCTTTTAGGCATTTTTTTTGATTGTTTATTTATTTATATACACACTAAATGTATATATATGCACTCATTTTTCAAATCATGTTGAAAATTAGTACCTAGCGCTGCTATAGGTATTTGACAGACACAGCCATAGAGCATTCACGTGTCTATCCCTTTACTTATATTTCTCCAATCTTATTGTCATTTAAGCAGCAGCTACATATTGTATTTTAGCACACCTCTAAAATCAATTGTTTACAACTACTATTTATTTATTTATTTATAATTTAGTATCTAATAACCACATTTTTTATAATTATATTTATTTATTTTATTTATAATTTATACACAGTGCTACACCGAATATTTATTTATTTATTTATTCACTCACACAATATATATTTATTTATTTATCTATATATTTGCCCACTACATCTTTCTCCGGGGTCTACACCATTTATCACCCCAAAGATTGTAAGCACACACACCCAAGTAGCGCAGAGAGGTGTTGAGCATAGGAGGGCGGAAAGCTTAAAACACCATTTCTTCATGATACTGACTAGTATTCCAATATTTCTCTTCTCTCTTTAGTTTTTCTCCATTACTCAGCTAATGAGACCCCAAAGCTGATTGAGAGAGGCGATGGAGGGTCACATAAGGATGATATTAAGGCAACTGACATCCTCCTTATCAGCTCATGATGTCATTGGTCGTTATGAGGTTGGCAGCTAGAAGGTTGTAATGGTGTACCATGAAAACCTGAGGCTTTGTGTAACTAAAAGGCTTCATCCACCCTCCGGCTTGTATACAAATTTGGGGTAATTGTTCGACATTTTGCCAAGGCACCCCTGAAGAAACCTCAAGGCACCCTGGTTGAAAAGGGCTGCTCTATGTGATGAAAAAAAAAGATTTTTAATTGTACACAATTAAATTTCAACCCAAGCACAAAAAAGGCCCCACTCCCACATATACAAACATAAACTCACACATTGGGGCGCCTACGCCTGAAAACGTTGATTGCGATACACATGTTACATATTGCCGCGCACACCGGATTGGGAGTGATAATTCTATCACCAGACCTTCTCAATAACACTAAACTGATGACCTATATGGGGGGCTTTTAAAGCGTCACCTATAGAAAATATAGGGTACTAAAGTTTGTCACCATTTCACAGGCGCTTGCAAATTTAAGGTTTGATATGTTGGGTATCCATTTACTCGGTGCAACCTCGGCTTTTATATTTTACCAAAAAAATGGGTAATTTTTTTTTTTTTTTTGTGCCCCCTAAAATGAACTTTAGTGTTTTTTTACTGACATTTTGCGTTTTTCAGACTTTTGTGGTAATATTGTGTGACATGAAAAATTGGAACTACCACTATTTTATTCTCTAGGGTGTCTGCTTTCAGAAAATATATAATATTTTTTGGGTTTTATATAATCTTCAGTTCTAAAATGATTGTTTAACACATTCCCGCCGGCCTATAGCAGAATGACGGACAGGCAGGGGTTACATTATCCTGAGTGGAGGTCATATGACATCCAGAAGAATGAGCCGCTTGGCGATCCATGGTGTGGTGTGTGTCGCTCTAACACACCGCATCTCCAATCTCGGTAAACAGCCTATGATGTAGACTCTTTACCATGTGATTAGCTGTGTCCAATCAAAGCTCATCACATTGTAACCAGGAAGTGCTGGTTATCGGCTTTCCTTTATTCATGCTGACAAAGCGTGAGAAGAGGAGAGCCAATCAGTGTCTCTCCTGACAGAGGGGGATCTGCACTGATATTCAGCATTGATTATCAGTACAGGCCCATCCGCAATGATCACCAGTGATGCTAATCAGTGCCCACCATGTATGCCAATCAGTGCCCATCAGGGATGCTTGTCAGTACCTCCTCATCAGTGTCCATCATTGAAGGAGAGAACTACCTTATTTACTAAATTTTATAACAGAAACAAAAGAAAAACTTTTTTTTTTTAATTTTCTGTCTTTTTTTTTTATTAATAACAAAAAAAATAAAAACCCCAGAGGTGATCAAATACCACCAAAAGAAAGTTCTATTTGTGGGAAAAAAAGATAACAAATGTCATATGGGTACAGTGTTACATGACTGAGTAATTGTCATTCAAAGTGTGAGAGCGCTGAAAGCTGAAAATTTGTCTGGGCAGGAAGGGGGTGAAAGTGCCCTGTATTGAAGGGGTTAAACATGTGGGCAAAAAAACCCCCTGAAAATACTGCTCTGGCTGTGAAAGGGTTAAAGGAAACATTCACCTTCGGGAAGATGTTACATGTTCCTGTTCCTGCAGTGGTGCAGCGATCCGAGTCCTCTGTGTGACAGCAGTGCGGGGAGAAGTTCCCCGTACCGGCTGTCACTTTATGAAAAGAGCGCGGCCGTGCCATTCATTCACAGAGTTCTGTCCTTTGCCGATGTCGGCTTGTAGTTTTCAATGAACTCCCACACCACTGCTGAGCTCTCTGGTAGATGAGGAACAAGGAGATTGTCATAAGAGATGAGGAGATCGGGACCCCGATTTAGTCCCTCGGACAAGTCGGTTTTCAAAAAATGTTCACACCCCTGGAACTGTTTCTTACATGATGAAGATCAGCCATGGAGTATATCTGAGGTGTATATCAGGGTGTGCTTCTTCCCCACATGAGAGCTGTGATGTCCAGCAACATTCATATAGAAGACATTTCCCACACTCAAGGCAATAATACACCTCGAGGGTTGTGTGGGATCCCTGATGTACATGAAGATTTGATCAATTCTGTCACACAGGACAGGAATACGGCTTCTCCCCCGTGTGAGATCTCTGATGTTTGTAAAGATCGGAATTCGCTGAAAAACATTTCCCGCACTCAGGACAAGAATATGGCTTCTGCCCTGTGTGAGATCTCTGATGTTTGTGAAGATTGGACTTGTGTAAAAAACATTTCCCGCACTCAGAACAGGAATACGGCTTCTCCCCCGTGTGAGATCTCTGATGTGAGTAAAGATGAGACTTCAGTGAAAAACATTTCCCACACTCAGGACAGGAATACGGCTTCTCCCCCGTGTGAGATCTCTGATGTGCGTTAAGACTGGACTTCTGTGAAAAACATTTCCTGCACTCAGGACAGGAATACGGCTTCTCCCCCGTGTGAGATCTCTGATGTTTGTAAAGATCGGAATTTGCAGAAAAACATTTCCCACACTCAGGACAAGAATATGGCTTCTCCCCTGTGTGAGATCTCTGATGTGTGTCAAGAGTGGACTTGTGTGAAAAACATTTCCCGCACTCAGGACAGGAAAACGGCTTCTCCCCCGTGTGAGATCTCTGATGTCTGTAAAGACTGGACTTCACTGAAAAACATTTTCCGCACTCAGGACAGGAATGCGGCTTCTCCCCCGTGTGAGTTCTTTTATGCACATTAAGCTGGCATTTAAAACGGAAACCCTTCCCACACTCAGTACAGGAAAAGCTCTTCTCTGTTGGAAGGACGGCACCGTCCCTCACAGTCTGAGGTTCCTCAGGATAAGAGGAATACGATGGTCCATCTACACTGTGTGGTGCCGGATGGACATTTGAGGTAGTCGGGTTTTCTCCTGGACTATACTGTGTGATGTCTTCATCTTCTACTTTACAGTCTGGAGACAAAGTGAGACAATCCTCTGAGGTTTTCCTCATCTCCCGTCCATCTACTAAAATAGAAATAAAAAGATTATTACTAGACATGAGCAGATTGGTTCCCCTAAACCAGGACTCCGCTCACATCAGGCAGATTTGTCTCTGAGGATCTTACAATTCCACCCTCAAGGTAACTAGTAAATGGGTCCTCTGATCTCCTACCAGTATATTTCTTTATTCATGGGCCTTAGTCAGAGAGTGAGGAAACAACGAGAACTGTCTTTTATAGGAGTGACAGTGATGAGGGGATTATAGGACGAGTGTCCCCACCCCCTCTATCACTCATTGCCATCTTCCCAACACAAGAAGTCCTGCACTTCCTTATTTAGTCCATGATTTAGTCATGAATAACAACGGGGCTGAGCCCCACCAGAGGTCAGAGAGTGAAAATGGGGGAGAACAACCAAGATGAAGACTGGACTGATCCTGAAGACCACCATCATTGGGTTATTGACTCCTCCCTCATTATCACTTTCTGTTTAAGGTTCCAAAGTTTGAGGATGTTATCACATTATTATCAACATGTAAAAGTCTGTGCTCCAAACAAATCATCAGATATAAAAATGTCCAGCTGGTAGAAAATGGGTGCAAAAGTAGTAAGTCCTATGTAATGTACAACTTATTATATGGAATACAACAGTTAGGATTTTAAAGTATCAGAATGATGTAATGGACAACATGGAGTATATAGTGTAGGGGTCAGGAGTATATAATGTACAATATAAATTATACAGTGTAAGGGTCAGGACTAGGGATGAGCCGAACACCCCCGGGTTCGGTTCGCACCAGAACCTTCGACGGACCGAAAGTTTGCGCAAATTTTGGAACCCTATTCGTTACAATGGACGCAAACGTTCAAAATCAAAATTGCTAATTACAATGGCCAATATGCATGTTAATGTCATAAAACAGGTTTGGGGACCCGGGTCCTGCCCCAGGGGACATATATCAATGCAAAAAGAACTTTTAAAAACTAACGTTTTTTCGGGAGCAGTCATTTTAATGATGCATAAAGTGAAAAAAAAAAAAAAAGTGAAATATTCCTTTAAATATGGTACCTGTGAAGTGGCATGTGTTTCCTGTGTTTAGAACTGTCCCTGCACAAAATGACATTTGTAAAGGAAAATAAGAAGCCATTTAAAACCGCTTGCGGCTTTAATGGCATGTCTTGTCCTGGCCATATGGCTGAAAATCCTTGAGAAAAATGGCATGGCTACCCCATCACCCAGTCCCCCCCCACCCCAGCCCCTTTGGGTCTTGTATGGATATTAAGAGGGACCCCGCACCCAAAATAAAACCGTATACCTACAACCCTATATACTCTGAACAGCAGTATATAGGCGGTGCAAACAAGAGAGGGACTGTAGGTTTGTTCTTAAGTAGAATCTGAACAGGTACATTATGAAGTGTAGCTCCATCCCAAAAAAATCAATTTTTAAGCTTTTTGGAGAACGTAGGGAGGGGTTATCACCCCTGTAACATTTGCTGTCTTTGCACATCTGTTCAGAACATTCACCTCACTTTCCGTCCCAATGACAAATGTTTTTGGAAAAGTGGGGTTTTAATTGAAACAAGGATTGGTGATAAAGCATCAGTAGAGAGGAGATACCTTTTTCCCAAATTAAATCTAACAGGATAGAATTTCCCTTCCTAGGGGTAGATTTCCTCTCACTTCCTGTTTTCTCCTTCCGTTTGCAAGTAGGAGTCGTTTGTAAGTTGGATGTTTGAAAGTAGGGGTATTCCTGCCGTATATACTCTGCAGAAATTTGCCCCATTAGATGTTGGTGTAGCCACAAGACTGTAAGCCCTCACAGTTTCTCTTGGTGGGTGCAGGAATGAGCCCTGCTGTGAGTTATTAGATCAAGATTTGTAATTGCATGCACCTGTTGAACAGGGCAGAAAAATTGGGCCTTTGGTGGTGGTGGTGGACGGTGTTGCCACAAGACTGTAAGCCCTCACAGTTTCTCTTGGTGGGCGCAGGAATGGACCCTGCTGTGAACTATTAGATCAAGATTTGTAATTACACGCCCCTGTTAAACAAGGACTGAAAAATTGGGCCTTAGGCACTGGTGCTGGTGCCACAACACTGCAACCCATCGCAGATACTGTACTCTGAGCACAGCAATGAGACCTGTTGCAAAGCATTGCATAAAAATTGTAATTACACGCCCCTGTTATACAGGGGCTGAAAAATTGTGCCTTAGGCACTGGTGCTGGTGCCACAACACTGCAACCCCTCACAGATACTGTACTTGGAGCACAGCAGTCAGACGTGTTGCGAAGCATTGCTTAAAAAAATTGTAATTACACGCCCCTGTTCAACGGGGGCTGAAAAATTGTGCCTTAGGCATTGGTGCTGGTGCCACAACACTGCAACCCCTCACAGATACTGTACTCTGAGCACAGCAATGAGACCTGTTGCAAAGCATTGCCTAAAAATTGTAATTACACGCCCCAACAGGGGCTGAAAAATTGTGCCTTAGGCACTGGTGCCACAACACTGCAAGCCCTCACAGATACTGTACTTGGAGCACAGCAGTCAGACCTGTTGCGAAGCATTTTTTTTTTAAATTGTAATTACACGCCCCTGTTATACAGGGGCTGAAAAATTGTGCCTTAGGCACTGGTGTGGTGGCACCCAGAAACAAAAATGTTCTTCCAAGCTATCAAGGAATGGATCATTGAGGAGGAGGAAGAGGATAGTCAGTGAACATAACAGGACAGTCACTCAGCATCAGCATAGGCAGTCTTGAAGGGATGTGACATTATAAATTATTCAGTTATATCTGCTTCAGGTGCCTGGTAGCTGGTGGTGATCCAAGACTGATTCATTTTTATGAAGGTCAGTCGATCAACCGAGTCGGTGGACAGGCGCACCCTGTGATCGGTGACAAATCCTCCAGCAGCACTGAATGTGCGTTCGGAAAGAACGCTGGATGCAGGACAGGCCAGTAGCTCAATTGCATACTGTGCAAGCTCTGGCCAGTGATCCATCCTCAAGACCCAGTAAGCCAGAGGATTTTCGGTTGGAAAGGTGTCCAAGTCTGACCTTGCCCCTAGGTATTCCTGCACCATGTATATCTGAACGCATCGGTCAGACGTCCACCTTCCCCACCGCTCCTTCTGCTACTGACCGAAGCCTCAGCAACTCGTCGTCCAGGACCAGGAGTTTGTAACCTCCCAGTTTCTGGGAACGCGTTGCACAGACCTTTCTGCAAGGCCTCCCTGAGATGTCTCATCCTCTGCTCCCTCTGCGACGGCAAGATAAGGTCCGCAACCTTACCCTTGTACCGTGGATCAAGGAGAGTGGCCAGCCAGTAATGGTCCCTCTCCTTGATCTGAAGAATACGAGGATCCTTCCGCAGGCTTTGCAGGATCAGGGAGGCCATGCAACGTAGGTTAGCTGAGGCATTCGGTCCGGAGTCTTCTGGGTCACTGAGGACGACATGATCGCCAGCCACCTCCTCCCAGCCACGTACAAGTCCACTGGTTTGTTGGGACTGTACATCATCCCTAAAAGACTGCTGCTGCTGAGTGCCAGGCTCCACCTCCATGCTCACACAATCCTCCTCCTCCTCCTCTTCCTGTGTGATGGGTGGGACAGAAGGAACACTGTCTGGATAAAGGGGGCCTTGAGAGGCAAGGAAGTCCTCCTCTTCCTGCCTCTGTTCTGCCTCAAGTGCCCTGTCCATTATCCCATGCAGCGTATGCTCCAACAGGTGGACAAGAGGTACAGTGTCACTGATGCATGCACTGTCACTGCTCACCATCCTCGTGGCCTCCTCAAATGGTGACAGGACAGTGCATGCATCCCTGATCATGCTCCACTGGCGTGGGGAAAAAAAGCCAAGCTCACCTGACCCTGTCCTGGTGCCGTAGTCGCAAAGGTACTCATTGATGGCCCTCTGCTGCGTGTGCAGTCGCTGCAGCATGGCCAACGTTGAGTTCCATTGGGGGGCATGTCACATATTAGGCGGTTCTTGGACAGGTTCAACTCCTTTTGCAGCTCAGCCAGCCGAGCACTGGCATTATACGATTGGCGGAAATGCACACAGACTTTCCTGGCCTGCCTCAGGACATCCTGTAAGCCTGGGTACCTGCCCAAGAACCGCTGCACCACCAGGTTGAGGACGTGAGCCATACAGGGCACATGGGTGAGCTGCCCCTGTCGCAGGGCGGAGAGGAGGTTGGTGCCATTGTCAGAAACCACCATTCCTGGCTTAAGCTGGCGTGGTGTCAACCACCTCTCGGCCTGCCCCTGCAGAGCTGCCAGAACCTCTGCCCCAGTGTGGCTCCTGTCCCCCAAACGTACAAGCGCAAGCACGGCATGGCATCTTTTTGCCTGCGTACTCGCGTAGCCCCTTGTACGCCTATGGAGCACCGCTGGTTCCGAGGACAGAGCACTCGAAGAGGCCATGGAGGAAGAAGAAGAGGAGGGGGTGGAGGAGAGAGGTGTGTCACAACCAGTAGTAGCATTTTGGAGGCGTGGTGGCGGAACAACCTCCAACACTACTGCACCTTGTCCTGCATCCCTCCCAGCTGCCAAAAGAGTGACCCAATGGGCCGTGAAAGACAGATAATGTCCCTGTCCATGCCTGCTGGACCATGAGTCAGCGGTAATATGCACCTTACCACTGACCGCCCTGTCCAGCGAGGCATGGACATTGCCTTCCACATGCCAGTAGAGAGCCGGAATCGCCTTCCGTGAGAAAAAGTGGCGTTTGGGAACCTGCCACTGAGGAACCGCACAGTGAACAAACTCACGGAAGGGGGCCTAGTCTACCAACTGAAAAGGCAGCAGTTGAAGTGCTAGCAATTTAGCCAAGCTAGCATTCAACCGCTGGGCATGTGGATGGCTGGGAGTAAACTTCTTTCCACGGTCCAGCAGCTGGGGCAGGGAAATTTGCCTGCTACAATCGGACGTCGGTGTACTGCAAGTACTTGGTTGTGACACACCTAATTCTACACCTTCAGTCCTCTCAGAGCAGCTTTCAGAGAGGACTGAAGATATAGTGGGGACGGAGATCCCAGCTGATGAGGAGCAAGGAGAGGTCCGCTTTGTTTTTTGGTGTGGGTCTTTAATGTGCGCTTGCCAACGAGCTGCATGGCAGGTCGACATATCTCTGGTCATGCTTGTGGTGCCCAAGCGGCTGATGTTTTGGCCACGCGAGATACGCTTGAGACAAATATTGCAAATAGCAGTGGTGCAATCTGATGTACTCGTCTCAAAAAAGGCCCACACCAAAGAACTTTTGTGATAACGTGCAGAGGCAGCGCCCTGCACAGGCGGAGCTCTGCGGTGTGATTCAGTTGGTGTGCTGGCCTCTAGCTGGCCTCCGGAGGGCATCCTGCCTCGTTGGACATGTGCCGCCACATCCTCCTCCTCTCTCCTTTCAGGCACCCACGTGGAGTCAGTGACCTCATAATCCCCTCCCTCTTCACCACTAGAGCAAACCTGGCAGTAAGCTGCAGCTGGTGGAACATTACTGCCAGACTGCTGTCCTTCAGCATCCCCTCTCTCTGCGCGCACACTACTGCCTTCCTCAAGCTGGGTATCATCATCCGAGCCTTCAAATCGTTGGGCATCCTCCTGGAGCATGTACCCAACACTGTGCTCAAACAGTTCGGGGGACTCCTCAGGAGGACATGGTGGGTCTAGGGAAGGGGTGCCTGATGATGCCATTGAGTACGCGTTGGCAGCTGCTCTGCCAGTACCCTGAGCCTGGGTGAGAGAGGATGAGGAGGATGAGGAGGGCTTGGTCATCCATTCTACCAAGCCTTCGGCATGATGCGGCTCAACATGTCCAGCTGCCGAAAACAAAGACAAGCGTGTCCCATGGCCACGTGCTGATGACGATGCACGACCACGTCCACGACCAGCACTGTTGTCTCTAGAAACAGAGCCTGCTTGCCCTGTGTTCTTGCCTCGGGACTGTCTGCCTCTCCTTGGCGGTCTTCCAGCCATTGTAGTGGGTAGTGTATATTGTGCTGGAGTCACACAGCACACACACTAACTCCTGCAGATGGATGCCTTAGATGACAGCAACAGGGCCCTATGGCAGATAGAGGCTGCCTTAGATGACAAGAACTGGGCTGACACACACACACTAGCTCCTATGTGTGCTGACACACACACACACACACACACACACACTAGCTCCTATGTGTGCTGACACAAACACACTATAGCTTCTATGTGTGCTGAGAACACACTATAGCTCCTATGTGTCCTGACAACACACTATAGCTCCTATGTGTCCTGACACACACACACACACACACACACACACACTATCTCCTATGTGTGCTGACACACACACACACACACTAGCTCCTATGTGTGCTGACACAAACACACTATAGCTCCTATGTGTGCTGACAACACACTATAGCTCCTATGTGTGCTGACAACACATTATAGCTCCTATGTGTGCTGACACACACACACACACACACACTAGCTCCTATGTGTGCTGACACAAACACACTATAGCTCCTATGTGTGCTGACAACACACTATAGCTCCTATGTGTGCTGACAACACATTATAGCTCCTATGTGTGCTGACAAAAAAATATAGCTCCTATGTGTGCTTACACATACACACTATAGCTCCTTTGTGTGCTGACAACACACTATAGCTCCTATGTGTGCTGACAACACACTATAGCTCCTATGTGTGCTGACAACACACTATAGCTCCTTTGTGTGCTGACACAAACACACTATAGCTCCTATGTGTGCTGACAACACATTATAGCTCCTATGTGTGCTGACAAAAAAATATAGCTCCTATGTGTGCTTACACAAACACACTATAGCTCATTTGTGTGCTGACAACACACTATAGCTCCTATGTGTGCTGACAACACACTATAGCTCCTACGTGTGCTGACAAAAAAATATAGCTCCTATGTGTGCTTACACAAACACACTATAGCTCATTTGTGTGCTGACAACACATTATAGCTCCTATGTGTGCTGACAAAAAAATATAGCTCCTATGTGTGCTCACAACACAATATAGCTCCTATGTGTGCTGACACAAACACACTATAGCTCTTATGTGTGTTGACAACACACTATAGCTCCTACGTGTGCTGAATCAGACTTCCTATAATCCTTTGTACTCTCCAAGTACTGGAGGACGCACCTCCTAACATCCAACTTATGAAATGTGCGTTCCTGTTCCCTCACAGGGTTTACACAGAAGGTAGGCAAAATTATTTCTTGGCCTCTATGAAAACTTGAAGCCACTTTAGGTAAAAATGCCGGATCAGTTCTAAAAACCACCCGATCCGGAAATATCTGAAAAAAAAGGTGCCCTAATGGAAAGGGCCTCGAGTTCACTTACTCTTCTTGCCGTGGTGATCGCCACCAAAAACACCGTTTTGAGGGTGATCGACCTCAACGTACAAGCCTCCAATGGTTCAAACGGTTCACCAGTGAGGGCTTGTAACACTAAAGAAAGATCCCATACTGGAAAAGAGGATACTCTTACTGGCCTCTGCCTGTTCAGAGCTTTAAAAAACCTAGATATCCAGGGATCTAAAGCTAACTGTTTTTCCAAATATACACTTAAAGCAGACACTTGTCCTTTCAGTGTGCTAACAGCCAACCCCTTGTCTGCCCCCGCTTGCAGAAATTCCAGTACCGCTACCGGACTGCTTGTGTCGAAGGAACTATCCGCACACCAACTATTAAAGCGTTTCCACACTTTCAGGTAGATAGCTTGCGTCTCCTTTTTTCTGCAACTTAGTAGGGTTGACACCAACCGATCTGAGAACCCTTTGCCCTTCAGCAATTCCTCCTCAGTAGCCAAGCAGCCAGGTTCCACCGCTCCACCTGAGGACAACAGATTGGACCCTGGGACAGAAGATCTTCCTGGAATGGCAGAATCCACGGGGGTTCCACTGCCAGACTCTTCAAGATGGAAAACCACGGCCTCCTGGGCCAATGAGGTGCTATCAGAATGAGAGTTGTGCTCTCCAACTGTAGCTTCCTCAGTACTGCTGGAATTAGTACAGGAGGGGGGAAGGCATAGCACTTGGAGAACTCCCAGCTCTGAGCCAGTGCGTCCACTCCAAGTGCTCCGTCCCATCTGCTCAGGGAGAAGAACAGATCTGTTTTTCTGTTTTCCCTTGAAGCGAAGAGGTCTATACAAGGCATCCCCCACCTCTGGGTAATTGCCTTGAAGACATCCTGGTTCAAAATCCAGTCGCCTTCTCTCAGCTTTCTCCTGCTGAGAAAATCCGCAACCTGATTTTGATCCCCTTTTAGATGTACCGCCGACAGGGACAGAATATTTGTCTCGGCCCACCTGAGAATGGTGCTTGTCAAGCTCCACAGAGACCTGCTTTTGGTACCTCCCTGCCTGTTGAGGTATGCTACTGCAGAGGAGTTGTCTGACCTGACTCTCACGTGTTGACCCTGGAGTTCTTCCTGAAAGGCTCTGAGCGCCAACTCTATGGCTTTCAGCTCCCTCCAGTTCGAGGATTCCCTTGCCTCTTGCTTTAGCCAGGTGCCCTGAACCATCCGGGAACCTAGATGAGCTCCCCAACCTGTGCCGCTTGCATCGGTCGTGATGGTTTTGGATACCGGGAGGACCCATTCCAAACCCTGGGAAAGATTGGCCCCTTTTCTCCACCACCAAAGTGACCTCTTTACCTGACTTGGTACCTCTATCAGAGCATCCAGGGAATTCTGACTGTGGTCCCAAATTCCCAGTATGAACAGTTGTAAAGGGCGAAAATGCAGCCCTGCCCACTGTACTGCTGGGAGCGAGGATGTCAATAGCCCTAGGGCTGACATGGCTTTCCTTATTGAGATCTGTTGATTGCCCTGCAAGAGCAACATCGCCCTGTCCACCTTCTGGATTTTTTCTTCCGGAAGAAAAACTTTTTGTTTTGTTGAATCCAACCTGTAGCCCAGGAAGATGATTTTCTGCGATGGGGTCAGGCTGGATTTTTCCAGGTTCAAGAGCCATCCTAGATTTTCGAGGATTTCCCTTGTTACCTGCAGATCTCTGGACAGCTGCTCTGGGGAAGAAGCAAATAGGAGCAGATCGTCTAGATATGCGACTATTGCGATGTTTCTGAGTCGCAAGAAGGCCAGAACCTCCACCATGACTTTGGTGAATATACGGGGGGAAGAAGATAGCCCGAAGGGAAGAGCCCTGAATTGTAGATGCACTATCCCTTCTGGGGTCTTCACCGCCAACCTGAGGAACTTCTGGTACCCCTCTGCTATGGGGATGTGCAGATAGGCATCCTTCAGGTCTATGGACGCCATGAAGCAATTCTGGGGAAGAAGTGCTTTTACCGAATAGATCGAGTCCATTCGGAACTTCCTGTATGTAACCGAGACGTTCAGGGGCTTCAAGTTCAGGATAAGTCTGAACTTTCCCGATGGTTTGCGGACCACAAAGATGTGGGAATAGAAGCCCCTGCCTGTCTCTTCCACCGGAACTCGGGTTACCACCTCTTGTTCCTCCAACTCCTGTAGAGAGGAAAGAAGAGCTGAAGCCTTCTCTGCACATTTTGGTAGCGTGGTGACCAGAAGCCTGAGAGGTGGGGGTTTTGAAAACTCCAACCTGTAACCCCTCCTTATAATCTCCAAAATAAAATGGTTGGAGGTGATCAACTCCCACTGTGGGAGGAAGTATCCCAGTCTTCCTCCCACCTTGGTTCCGTCATTTAGACTTTTTGGGCTGTTCAGGAGGGCGAAAAATAGCTCCCCCACGCCCTTTGCCCTTCTGCCAAACTTTTTTCTGTTGCTCATTTTTAGGAGGTTCAAACTTCCTCCTGGGTTGAACCCTCCTTTTGGCTTCTGCAAATTTCTTTTTGAGAGGAAAGGCCTTTTTCCTGTCGGCCGTCCTATCCAAGACGGCCTCCAAGCCAGGACCGAACAACAAGTCCCCTGTGAGGGGAATACCGCAGAGCTTGACTTTTGACGCGCTATCTCCTTGCCACGTCTTAAGCCAAAGGGCCCGCCTTGCTGAGTTGGACAAGGCTGCTGACCTTGCTGACATCCTTACTGACTCCGCTGAGGCGTCAGCCAGATAAGCTACTCCATTAAGGAGCATAGGAAAGGAAGACAGGATTGTTTCCTTAGGAGTTCCTGCCTCAATGTGCGCCTTAATTTGCGTCAACCAGTACTCCATGTTCCGTGCCACCACTGTGGACGCCATGGCGGGTTTGAGGTTGCCTATTGATGAATCCCAGGATTTTTTCAATAAAGAGTCCATCCTTTTATCCATAGGATCTGGGAGGGCTCCCATATCCTCAAAGGCAAGGTCGGTGTGCCTAGAGACCTGTGAGAAGGCCGCATCTAGTTTAGGAATTTTATTCCACACTAGAGCTTCCTCCTCTGCAAAAGGAAACCTCCTTTTCAAACTTCTTGAAAAGAATGGTTTCCTTTCCGGGTCCTGCCATTCTTTTTTAATGGCGTCGACCAGTACTTCATGGACCGGAAACACTTTCCTTTTCTGTTCCCCTAAGCCCCTGTACATTTGGTCATGGAGCGATAGCTTTTTCCTTTCTTCCTGGATTCCCAAAGTGGTGTGAATAGCTCCCAAAAGCTCTTCCACTTCCTCCAGAGAAAGCTTGTAGCGAGAGGTTCTCGTGGACTCGCCATCCACCTCCTCTCCCTCGGATTCCCCTTGGGAATCAGAAGCAACGCTATCTGGCTCCTCCTCAATCTCTTCTCTAGAGCCCCCCGGATTCTCACCACTCGCCGAGGGAGCATCCGTTAGGCTTGGCGCAACACTCTGCTGTGCTGGTGGAGGGTTAATCTGAGTCTGCGGAAACTGAAAACTAGAGAAGAGCGTTTTAAAAGATTGTACGGTGTTTGCTAGTTCCTTGACGGACGCAGCTAACTCCGTATTTTGCTCCGCTGACTGCTCCCTCACTAGCCCCTCTATACATTCCCTACAGAGTGCTTTGGACCACGATTCCCCCATTGTGGCTCTGCACGAAGGGCATTTTCTCTTTGAATTGTGGGGCGATTTGGTTTTCTCAGCAGACTTGCTCTGAAAAAAGACAAACATAAAAGAGAGCAGTCAGACTCCCCTTAACCACCAGCAATACACACAGAGGGCCACCAGGGGTGCTATAACTTTGACCACCACCACCAGGGTCCTAGTTACCCCCCATCTTCCCCACCACCAAGGGAGACAAACACACCTGTGGAGCTTACAGGTTGTCTAGTAAGGGAACACCACCCCAGGGTTCCACTTACCTTAGAGTGGCTGGTGCAGGCATCTCCAGGAGCCGTTCGGGAAGCCTCTACTTCCGACATTTCCCGCTGAGGATCGGTGGTGCCTTCGCTTCCGAACGCTTGTCGCTACAGGCCGAAAATGAAGCAGCACCAGCCAAAACGCTCGTTCCGCTTTTCAAATCCCGCGGCCGGAACCGGAAGCCGCGGAACGAACGGAAGCACTGACCTCCGTCGGAAATGACGTCACCCGCCATCCGACCCGGCGCACTGAGCTCCACGCCGAACATGGCGGCCTCCAGTGCTTCCGTTGGCGTCCCCCTGGACAGGAGAAGAGCGGAACCCTCCGGCTTAAATTTCAAAATCTAAGGCGGTGTTTCCTGAAAGGGGAGGAGCCAGGGTCTCTCTATGGTGCTGTCCTGAAAGACGGATGGGGAAAATATAGCTCCTATGTGTGCTGACAACACACTATAGGTCCTATGTGTGCTGACACAAACACACTATAGGTCCTATGTGTGCTGACACAAACACACTATAGCTCCTATGTGTGCTGACACAAACACACTATAGCTCCTATGTGTGCTGACACAAACACACTATAGCTCCTATGTGTGCTGACACAAACACACTATAGCTCCTATGTGTGCTGACAACACACACACTAGCTCCTATGTGTGCTGACACAAACACAATATGGCTCCTATAAATCCCTGTCTGCCTGGGATGGGACAGAAGGTTGGGACAGAAAGTTGGGGTGCAATGCTGTTCTAACAGAACTGCGATTGGTGCTACTGCAATGCTGTACTAACAGCACGCACACACCAGACTAATCCCCAGCAGCAGATAATGTCACACTCAGCAGTGCAATCAGCAGCAATGATCAGTATTGAATGAATCAGCAATGGTTTAGCAAAGAAGAAATCAATCAGCAGACTGCCTATTCACTCTTCTAAAAGCCGGAACACATGTGCCCTGGGCCGACGGCGTGGCAGCCTTTTATAGAGTGGGGCGTGTACTAAAGCCCCTGAGCTTTAATTGGCTACAGGCGTCCTGCCTGTAGCCAATTATTGCTCTCCTCGATGCCGGCACTGTGATTGGCCAAGCATGCGGGGTCACAGTGCATGCTTGGCCAATCATCAGCCAGCAATGCACTGCGCCGGCCGCAATGCATTGCGGGCCGCTCGCATCACACGAATGTGATGCGAACGGCCCAAATAGTTCTGGGCTTGCCGAGCAGGCGAAGGCCCGGTGCTCGATTCGAATGTGGGTTTGAATCGAGCACTGGGCCCATCCCTAGTCAGGACTCATAATATTGGTATTCAGTAATCAGTGGAAGATTAAATGTTTACATGAGACAAGTTGCAGAGGTCCCACACCGCTGCCTCCCATCTCCTGAGACTGCACTCAGTGACTTGGGTCTGAGACTATACAGACATATCCCTCCACCCGGCACAGCCAGCAGACAACAGAACAAGTAATCCCAGGAGAAATGTTCTGTCAGACATCTTGCCATACCCGGGTATGGGGCAGAAGACCCAAAGCCCATTCCCCAGGTGCCTAGGTCTAGTAACGTCTATGAGGAAAATTAACACTTTGCTGCCAGCTGAACCCCAGAATCTCCATAAATCCAGTCTAGATACATAAATTGTGTCTGCAGCAAAGAGAAGGAAGATTATCCGAGAGAAATACAGGAATACAGGATGGGGAACACAGCTCAGGAAAGTGACCAGGGGATTACAAGCTGATATCACCCAGTCCTCACCCTACTCTGGACCAAACAGTGAGCAGTATGAGTGGAGGAATGTATTTAGTGTTAATGACCCACCTGTGCTGATCTCTGTAGAAGTTTCCTCCTCTATAAATGTCCCCGTTATTCCATCCTCCTCCATAGACTGCTGATCATCCCTCACATACCTCTCTTCTTCTTCTGCTTTAACCTCAAATTCTATATCGATTGGATCTCCACTCTAAATCAAGAAAATGAGAGAGAATATCATCTGTAAGATATAAGCTTTGTTATTGTGACATCACATAGAAAATCCACACATTCTCCATGAGTCTGTGTTTTATAAGCTCTGTCCCACCAACCTTGTAACAGTGAGGGATGGTGTGATCTTCCTGTGTGGAATCCCGGGAATACAGAGTATGAGGACATCTCTCTGGTGGGTTCCTGGTATAAGGGGGCTCCATCATATCCTTGTGTCCATCTGAAAACTCCTCCATCACTCCATCCTTCTCATCTTCTTCTTTATACTCTTCTTTAACATCAATATTATCGTCCCCGAGGTTTCCACTCTGAAAGATGTGATAAAACATTAATTGTAACAAACATGCTGTGTATAGGGGGCGTGTCCAAGCCGCAGACCAAGATGGCCGCTTGGCTCTAGAACTCACTGCCACACCGGGTGTCTCACATCGCACTAGACACCCACTTTCAGCGTCAAACGGGGACAGAAACATTGGGGAACAACCAGGCTATGTCCCGCAGAAGAAATCCGAAACAAGGGGCCGCGCCACCTAACAGATTTCTTCATGCAGACGACCAGCAAGCATGCACAAGATGGCGCCCAGGAGAACGGCCCCTTTCCTCTTCCTCCTCACACAGAGCCTTTACCTCCTACAGCCTCAGACAGACAATCTCTCTGACATAGAGGACTCCTCACAGCTCCTGATAGAGGTAAGAGAGCTGTAGAATCACCTGCACACTCTCCACAGAAACTTCCACAAAAGACATCACTGGGCAGACATCCCTGAGTCAGCAGCAAACACTCCAGCAGAGCACACAGCACCCCTAGCTGCCTTCCCTGCATCAGACACTCCTGCCTCTGAAAACACCATTAAGGCTATGTTATTATCCCTCCAGGCTGGTCTGCATTCTGAGCTACGCTCCTCAGTGTCCCACCTTACTCACAGAATAGATGGCATTGAAGACCGCATAGATCACCTAGAATCACAGTTCAGAGTGATCATAAAAGCATATGATGTAACGGAGGATGCTAATGAGGAAGACGGCCATGATCCGTAAACTACAAATTGAAAGTTGCAGATTTAGAAGATCGCTCCTGCCGCAAAAAATTAAAGATAAGAGGAATCCCTGAAACTGTTAAACCACAAGAGTTCATACCTTACTTGCAGCAGCTTTTCCTAAAGCTCATCCCAGATCTCACACCTAGAGATTTACTAATGGATAGAGCACACAGGATCTCCAAACCAACACATCTGCCCGACACAGTCCCTAGAGAAGTGCTAACAAGGATCAATTTTTATCATATCAAAGAATGTCTGCTCAGAGCAGCCAGATCCTCCCGCGCACTCTCCCCTCCATACCCGGGGATAGCCCTGTACAAGGACCTGTCTGCAGAACCTCAAAATTGAGAAAAGAATATACCCCTATCACTGCGATTTTGAGAGACCACAATATAGTTTACCATTGGGGCTTCCCCACCAAATTGCTGGTCACACATCAGAGCCAACAAATCACCATCACATCCCCTAAAGATGGCTACAAGATGCTCCATAACTGGGGCCTAACACCTTCATCATCTACAAGTCACCCAAGTAACAACGCAATCCGTAAATCCTGAGAGATATGCTGCATAGCAATCGCAAAACCTACCTGATGCTCTCATGACCATTTTCTAAAAAATGCTGGACTCTACACAAATCCCAGAGAAGACTCAATCGATGAAAAAATGGGAAGATACCCTGGACTTTTCCACAAACCTAACATCTTGGCACCTCGCAACACGCCTCATCTTGAAAGCCTCTAGATGCATATCGCACTGAGAAACAGCGCAAAAAATACTCCACCATTGGTATTACACGCCAACAAAATGATCCTGCTTTTCTCTATCCTGTTCACCTGCTTGTTGGAGAAATTGCAGCATTGTTGGAGAAACAGGGTCCACGGTACATGTCTGGTGGTCCTGCCCTCTGCTCCTTCCCTTCTGGCAATCTAGTTTAAACACTCATCACCAACACCGGAAACTCTACAAAAATCACACCCCAACTGGCATTGCTAGGTTTGGGAATGGGAACATGGAATGCTTCTCATCATATCATCCTTACCCACATCCTAATTGCAGCTAAACTTGCCATTCCATGTTCCCCATAGCAAACCCGACCCTGCCTAAATTCCAGAGCGAATGGGCCCCTTACTTCGTTGATTACACAGTACTACTCTCTGTTGAACCCGACGATGTCTACCCTATTAGCTGAACACCACCCTCTCTCTCTGCCTAATTGCTTAAGTATAAAGTTGTCCACTACCTCGTCATAACACCCCCCCCCCCCCCCCCCCCATGTACCTGGATCTAAAAGCTGGACTCCATAACATATTGTCATAAGAATTCTGCTTTGATATTTTTGTATTCACTAACGTTTTCTTGATTGTCATATTGTAGATTGCCTGATCAATATTCCTGGTAGATATGGCTCATAAAATGGTGGGTGCTGCAGCGATTACCAGTTACGGCCTGGAAACATCAAACAAGCGTACATGTTCGCCAGCACACTATGGATTGGCAATTTTCATCCAAAAAGTTTTAATGAAAAAGATCACATCACAAAGGAAGGTGCAACGTTTCGGAGCCACGCTGGACCCCTTCGTCAGGCATGTGATGACACACTGCACCTTCCTTTGTGATGTGATCTTTTTCATTAAAACTTTTTGGACGAAAATTGCCAATCCATGGTGTGCTGGCGAATATATTGTAGATTGCATCAACTATGCCTTACGATGCACTCATAAGTAAAAGTTTGTAAAATTAGCAAAACTTTAATAAAAAAACATGCTGTGTATAAATCAGAACTACCAATAATTGTCAATCATCTACCTGATGATGGTGGGGGATGGTGTGACCTTCCTGTGTGGAATCCCAGGAATACAGAGGACGGGGACATCTCTCTGGTGGGTTTCTGTAGCTGGATGACTCCACCATGGTGTCCTGGTACAGATCTTTATGTTCTTTAAGATACTCTGACTCCTCCATCACCCCATCCTCATCATCCTCCTCTTTTATCTCTTCTTTGACCTCAACTTTAGAATCTCTCAGGTTTCCACTCTGAATATATAATAACAATGACATCAATGGTAACAATGCAGATAATGTACAGATCCTAATGATACTATCAGTGATTGTTCCTCATCTACCTGATGATGGTGGGGGATGGTGTGACCTTCCTGTGTGGAATCCTGGGAATACAGAGGACGGGGACATCTCTCTGGTGGGTTCCCATTACTGGATCCATCTGTAGGAAACACACACACTGACTGAATACATTGTTTCTATGTGTTTATCAGATGATGGAGGATCTAGGTGGAGCCTCCGTACTGCTCTCTTTTTCTTTTACAATAAAGTCTCCTCTTACCCGGTGATGTGAGGGGCGACTGATTGTCCATCATGACGTCCTTGTAGAGATCCTTGTGTCCTTCTAAATACTCCCACTCCTCCATGGAGAAATAGACAGTGACATCCTGACACCTTATAGGAACCTGACAAACACAATGATACAGTCACCATCCAGACACATCCCTTGTCTGTTACTGGATAATGTCCCAGAATTCCCAGCACTGCTCACCTCTACTCGATGATCTCTCTGGTGACTTCTATAATCTTCTTTTTATTTCTCTATTATATCAGGGAGGGAGGTGGAGGCAATGTGATGGTCATATGATCTCCAGACTTCACAGAAGGAAAACTGTAGGATATGAACACAAATACTAAAATGAAATGATATTCCCAGAATCCTCCTCACCTCACCATTCAGGTCTCCATTATAATAAAGCCCCACTTTAGACTGAGGTATAATTTACCCACACAGGACCCCCAACACTATGCAGGTTCAAAGCTTGTTGCAGGCATTCTGATGTCATTACATACAATGCAGGACCAACAGTCCCACTTTGCTAGTGAGGATGCCAAGGGTCCGCCCACATCCTAAGAGCATCAGAAAAAAAAACTAGATGAAGGGACATTGGAAGGAGGAGCAGTGAGATCAGTGTGATGTCATAGGACATATAGACTCTGGATGGAGGGACATTTGGATGGGGAGATTTGAGTGGCCCTCTATATGAGTCCCCCGTGCATACCAAATCATTGTTCCTGGGTGAAGAGTGAACTTTGACCTTCACCATACAGAAATCTGTCAGGAATCTGTGTAGTAAGCTCTCATGTGATCAGGTGATGTGCGGAGGAACGGAATGTAAATAACAGTCAATATTCTCCAGAGCTCCTAATGGTGGGGATGGATTTTGATGAGTGCTGGTGCCAAGGTTCCACCGCCCAGGATCACTGCAGGTGTGGAGAAAAGCTGTGTAAGAGGATATGGAGGAGAGATGAGGAGGAGATCCAGGAATCAGGATAAAGGTCAGGACAAGCAACAGACAAGCGCATCCAAGAGATGAAGCCGGGGTCACTACACAGAAAACCAATCCAAGGAAACAACAGGCAGGACGAGGAATAGTCAGGAGGAGCTCAGAGACAAATGAGAATATTGCTCAGCCAATGGGAGATTATCTCAGCATGACTTACATAATGAAGGCGATGAGGGGGAGGGGAGGATGTCACTTAAGGCGACCATAGATACATGGAAATTCAGCTGGTTCAGCAGGGATCGGTCACATTTCCATCCATGTGTGGTCACTGCCGGATAAAAGTCACTCGATCAGCGGCTGCAGTAGGGTTGCCACATGTATGGGATTCATCCTAACAGTCCGGGTTCTGAATCATCTGCCCGATTTTCAGACTGCCTGAAACCCGGACAGACCATTCGGGCAGGGGGAGCTTCATTAGCATACTTGTCACTGTGGAGAAAGTCACAGCAGCAGTGTCATTGCTTCTCAATAAATACACACACTGTGCTGGTGTGTGTGGTGGGAATCTGAAGCTCCTTCTGTCTCCTCCCCACCTCTTCAGGCTCCTACAGGGTCTCTGTTATCTCTGACCCCCCCTCCAATCACTAGTGCCGTGTTCTGAGAGAACGGGGAGGCAGAGCTGAGGAGATCACTGTGGCTCCTGACAGGATGGCCGCTGCTCACTAAATGCAGGGAGGAGGTGAGCTGACTTTTTACTCCTCTCCCGTACATACTGCCCCCTATCAAACCCTCTGCACTCCTCTCCCGTACATACTGCCCCCCATCATACCCTCCGCACTCCTCTTCCGTACATACTGCCCTATCATACCCTCCGCACTCCTCTCCCGTACATACTGACCCCCAACATACCCTCCGCACACCTCTCCCGTACATACTGCCCCTATCATACCCTCCGCACTCCTCTCCCGTACATACTGCCCCATCATACCCTCCGCACTCCTCTCCCATATATACTGCCCCATGATACCCTCTGCACTCCTCTCCCGTACATACTGCCCAATCATACCCTCCGCACTCCTCTCCCGTACTTACTGCCCCCATCATACCCTCTGCACTCCTCTCCCATATATACTGCCCCATGATACCCTCTGCACTCCTCTCCCGTACATACTGACCCCCATCATACCCTCCGCACTCCTCTCCCGTACATACTGCCCCATCATACCCTCCGCACTCCTCTCCCATATATACTGCCCCCATGATACCCTCTGCACTCCTCTCCCATAAATACTGCCCCCATGATACCCTCTGCACTCCTCTCCCGTACATACTGCCCAATCATACCCTCCGCACTCCTCTCCCGCACATACTGCCCCCATCATACCCTCCACACTCCTCTCCCGCACATACTGCCCCCATCATACCCTCCACACTCCTCTCCCGTACATACTGCCCCATCATACCCTCTGCACTCCTCTCCCATACATACTGCCCCCATCATACCCTCCGCACTCCTCTCCCGTACTTACTGCCCCCATCATACCCTCTGCACTCCTCTCCCATATATACTGCCCCATGATACCCTCTGCACTCCTCTCCCGTACATACTGACCCCCATCATACCCTCCGCACTCCTCTCCCGTACATACTGCCCCATCATACCCTCCGCACTCCTCTCCCATATATACTGCCCCCATGATACCCTCTGCACTCCTCTCCCATATATACTGCCCCCATGATACCCTCTGCACTCCTCTCCCGTACATACTGCCCAATCATACCCTCCGCACTCCTCTCCCGCACATACTGCCCCCATCATACCCTCCACACTCCTCTCCCGCACATACTGCCCCCATCATACCCTCCACACTCCTCTCCCGTACATACTGCCCTCATCATACCCTCCGCACTCCTCTCCCATACATACTGCCCCCTGTCATATCCTCCACACTCCTCTCCTGTACATACTGCCCCCATCATACCCTCCGCACTCCTCTCCCGCACATACTGCCCCTATCATACTATCCAGAAATGTTATTTAATCACAAAACTATATGTATAGTGTAAACTACATAAAAAATTTCCGTTCATTGCATGCTGAGAGCGGAGAAGTGCCCCCCATTGTCAGAATATAATAGTGCAGAGGGGAGGATTCCCCCATCCCCCCTCAATGTGTGGATGGGGGAATTGGTTCAGTTTTTTCACTCATCTCGCTGACTGAACGATAAAACTGAACCATGTATGGCCAGATTTGGAAGCAATTTATTAATCATCAACTGTTCCCCCCTGAAGGGGTTAATCTTAGGGCTGTGGAAATTAAAGATTAATTCCTTGATTAATCGTTAATTTTTTTTTGATCGATCAAAATTCTTTTGATTGGTACTCCGCCAGCTTCCGGGTCTTCGGGGAGTTCCGTCAGAGATCCGGTGACGTCACTGACATTGCCGTCACCGGACTACTCCCCGCTTCCCCAAGTGCCTCCGTCTGCTAATGAAGGGAAGGGGGAGGAGTCCGTGACGTTAAAGTTCTGATTGAACATAACGCGTATGGGGGAGGAGCTATGCATGACGTCACCCGCTGCTGCCCTACAGAACTAACACGATTGTCGGCTAAACATGCTGTGTTTTTATCATCTTTATGTGAGTAGCTTGTGTTTGAACACAAAAATTAAATCTTTTACTTAACCAATTGGCGCCCACGCTATAGCCTGCACACGGCTTCAGTGTGGACGCTCCCTGCCGGGAGGACGTCCTTGGACGTCCTCCTGTTTACTTCTGCAATGCGCGCTCCTGAGAGCGTGCATCGGGGAAGTTCTGTGCTGGCCGTGTCCCTCGGACACAGCCAGTCATAGATCGCTGTAAACGGCCAATCACATCGGCCATCGGCGTGTCCAATGAGAGATGATCTCATATGTAATCATATGAGATCATCTCTCAGCGCCGCTCTCCCTCCTCACACAGAGACAGCGTGTGAGGAGGGAGAGACGAACGGCTGCAGCGGCCGTGAGTTTAAAAAAATAAAAAATAAACTAAAATAAATGTGCCATCTATCCCCGCTGCCATCTGTCCCCATTTCCATCTGTCCCCACTGCCACCTGTCCCCACTGCCACCTGTCCCCACTGCCACATAGTGCCATCTGTCATCAGTGCAACATATTAGTGCCATCTGTCATCAGTGCCACGTGCCATCAATGCCACGTATTAGTGCCATCTGTCATCAGTGCCACGTATTAGTGCCACATGATATCAGTGCCACATATAAGTGCCATCTGTCATCAGTGCCACATATAAGTGCCATCTGTCATCAGTGCAACATATTAGTGCCATCTGTTATCAGTGTCACGTGCCATCAATGCCACGTATCAGTGCCATCTGTCATCAGTGCCACGTATTAGTGCTATCTGTCATCAGTGCCACGTATTAGTGCCACATGATATCAGTGCCACATATAAGTGCTATCTGTCATCAGGGCCCCGTATTAGTGCCATCTGTCATCAGTGCCACGTGTCATTGTCCTGGTGCTCCAGGGCCTTCAAAAGTGTAATAGGTAGTCAACAAGTTAGATGTGTAATTTATGCTCCTAGAACACGTGATGGCGCTCCCTGCATGTTGGGCCTCTCTAAGTGGCCAGGCTGTGGAAATATCCCACACATGTGGAATCGTAATACTCAGGAGGAGTAGCAGAATTTATTTTGGGGTGTCATTTGTGGTATACACATGCTATGTGAGAGAAATAACCTATTACAATGACAATTGTGTGGGGAAAAAAAATAATTTTGCAAAGAATTGTGGGAAAAAATGACAACATCAAAAACCTCACCATGCCTCTTACTAAATACCTTTGAATGTCTTCTTTCAAAAAAGGGGTCATTTGGGGGGTATTTGTACTTTCCTGGCTTGTTCGGGTCACAGGAAATGAGATAGGCCGTCAGTACATCAGGTGTGATCAATTTTGTATGATTTGCACCACAGCTTGTAGAGTCTCTAACTTACACAAAGACCAAATAATATCCACTAATTTGGGTTATTTTTACCAAAGATATGTAGCAGTATAAATTGTGGCCAAAATTTATGAAGAAAAATTTATAATTTGCTAAATTGTATCACAGAAATTGTGAAAAATTTTCGGTCTTTTTTCATTTATAGCGCAAAAAATAAAAAACCCAGAGGTGATCAAATACCACCAAAAGAAAGCTCTATTTGTGGGGGGGAAAAAGGACAAACAATTCATTTGGGTACAGTGTTGCATGACTGAGTAATTGTCATTCAAAATGTGAGAGCACCGAAAGCTGAAAATTGGTCTGGGCAGGAAGGGTGTTTAACCGCTTCCCGACCGCCCACTGCATATATACATCAGCAGAATGGCACGGCCAGGCAAAATCACGTACGGGTACGTGGCCCTTTAATTGCCTGGCCGTGGGTCGCTCCGTGAGTGGATCGGGTCACAGAGCTGAAGAACGGGGAGAGGTCTGTGTAAACAAACCTCTCCCCACGCTTCCTACTCTGCCTGTCATTGATTGGCTGTTCCCTGTCATCGGGAAAGCCGATCAATGACGTCAGACGTCAGCCCCGCCCCCAATGTAAAAAAACACACACGTCACAGCCCGTAACCCCTCCCCTCCCCCTAGTGGTTAACTCTTTCACTGCATGTGTCATTTATACAGGAATCAATGCATTTAAATAGCATTGATTGCTGTATAAATGACAATGGTCCCAAAAATGTGTCAAAAATGTCCGATGTGTCCGCCATAATGTCGCAGTCACAATAAAAAAAAAAAAAAAAAAAAATCGCTGATCGCCGCCATTACTAGTAAAAAAAAAAAATATTAATAAAAATGCTATAAAACTATCCCCTATTTTGTAAACGCTATAACTTTTGCGCAAACCAATCAATAATTGCGATTTTTTTTTACCAAAAATATGTAGAAGAATACGTATCGGCCTAAACTGAGGGAAAAAAAGTTTTTTTATATATTTTTTGGGGATATTTATTATAGCAAAATGCAAAAAATATAGCATTTTTTTCAAAATTGTCGCTCTATTTTTGTTTATAGCACAAAAAATAAAAACCGCAGGGGCGATCAAATACCACCAAAAGAAAGCTCTATTTGTGGGAAAAAAAAAGGACGCCAATTTTGTTTGGGAGCCACGTCGCACAACCGCGCAATTGTCAGTTAAAGCGACGCAGTGCTGAATCGCAAAAAGGGGCCTGGTCCTTTGGCTGCCAATTGGTCCGGGGCTGAAGTGGTTAAGTGCCCAGTAAGCAAGTGGTTAAGCGAAGAGCACTTAGATCTCTCCTTTCTACCCATATCCTGGCGTCCTTGCTGAGATCTAAGGAGACGTGAGAGAAGTTTATGGTCCGTGTTAACCCTTTTGATACCCGCTTGCATGACCACCTGTTTGCACAGGGGTCCATGCCATAAGGTGAGAGTGATTAGTTAAAATGATTTACGTCAGTGCTACAGTTTGAATTTAAAACGTATTTGTGTGAACTTTGAAGTTAAGTCATGAATTGTGGAAACTAACTAGTGTCTCGTGATTGTATATAGTGTATACCATATTAACCACTGACTAATGCAGAGTTGCAAAGCAAGGAGATCAGCTAAAAGTAGTTGGATCTGTATGTGCGTTAAAATTAATCGAAATTAGTTGATTAATCAATTAAAAAAAAAATCGATGAATCGAACACGAAAATTTTAATCAGTAACAGCCCTAGTTAATCTACATATTACCGCCTCTGCTGCCAGATCCTGCAGCGTCTTCTCTCTACGTCCTATCAAATGGAATGTCCTGTTTGTAGCTGCCATAACTTCCTGTCTGTAACTGACATCACTTCCTGTCTGTAACTGACATCACTTCCTGTCTGTATTCCATAGAGACTCTTTTTTACTGGGTAGAGGTGAGGTTCACCACCTTGTGGAGCTCAGAGGAACTGCAGCTCAAGAAACATCTCATTGCGTGAACACGGCTGTTTCCAAGTATAGACACTGACACTGTGAAATGAAGACACTGAAAGCTGTTTGAGGAGTCGTGTTGAATTGTATAAAAGGAACAGCAAACACAGAACAGGAAACAGGAAGTACAAGCAATGCAATTGTAGCGATACCCCCAATTAAGAGGGCCGCAAGTTTGATTTGGGTCCCTGAGTACAGCTCCACCAACCCCCCGGCAGTTTGCTCTACCCGCTCTGGCACAGTTAGTAAAGGGGTATGTATCTTTGCACATATAAATATCACTTATACTCTAAGTGTAATGGACTCAAACTCACAGGCAGACTGCTAACTGTAATAACTTTCTTTACTTTGGCAGTATGAAAAAGAAATAGTAACATGCATCAAACATTTGACTTACAACACATTAGCAGGTCCCTGCAATGTGCACTATAACATGTAAGCATATATGTATCAGGATAGCAATGGGGAACGGAGCGCCACGTGCAGCGACCGTCTGCTATGCACCTCTGAGGTGCAACAAATCTAACTGCGACTATCTAATGGATCAGGCCTGACCCCTAACAATAGAGCTCAGTCCTTGGGGAACCCCAGTATTCTTCACCGGCACAAGAACTGTAGAGGTGGTGCACATGTAGCTTTAAATAGTGTATTTGTAATCCACAAGAAAGAACACTCTTCTGCTCTGAGGTAAATTTGCCTTGGCAGTTCAATAGGCATAAAGTGAAATACAGTACAAGATGAGCTTTCCAGCTCGCTCACCACTCCGGATACCGTCCTCAGCTCCGGGACCTCCACTGGCGGCGTCCGGCCTCCTCCGTCACAGCCCCTGCGTCCGGGCCTTTCTCTGACCGACCGTTCTCAGGCAAAAGTCTCCGCTCTGCTGCTGCTGACAATGAGGGGTGAGAGTCTCTCTCTGTCTGCTGCAAGGCCCAGGCTTCAGGCCTTCAGCAGTCCCGGTCCGCACAGGTGTCTCCTCTCTCAATGATCCCTGCGTCAGGAGAACCGTCAGAAGAGGAAGAGGCGGTCCTTCCTCTTCCCTTTTATCACCTCCCCCATCAGCCTCTCGGGCGGAAACAACCATCCTCCCGGGAGCCTGGGGAATTATGGGAACTGTAGTCTTATCCCCTAAAAGGGGAACGACCCCGCTACACACTCCCCCCACTTTGAATCTTTGGTCCCCAAAGACATTGTTCAATCTACAAGCTTTCTTTGAAACAACACGTTCACATAATTCAGACAGAGGAACTTCCCACCAATTGTCATAGGATGGGGAGCTGTCCTGTCTACAGGTCACTCCAGTGAGGGCGACCTGTCTAACTGTGCCAGAGAGTGAGCTGGGGTTGCCCTCCACCAAATGAACAGTGGATGGGTCAGGGCGTTCAGCACTTCTCCTTGCTGTAGTAACAGAGTCCTCTGAACTTTTTCCCATTTGGGGGTAAGTTAACTTCTTGGGAGGCCTCACAACTCTGCGAGCTCTCTGTTCTCTTGGTACTTCAGGCACTGATACCACAGGTTCTTCTTCAGGAACACACTCTGGCAGCATCACTGATTCTGGAACTTCTACTTCTTCTTCTTCTGAGTAGAGACCAGGGATATCTTCCCAGCACTCAGGCACAACACTGAATGGAACAAACTCTGTAGCTTCTGGGTTCAATGTTTTATCTTCCACATCCTCAGTAAGTGGAAGATCTATGGCGGAATTTCCTGGAGTTGAGGAAGGCCATAGCCATTCAAGTTCTCCTCTTTCTTCTTCTGCTGGTTGGGGGTCCTGTCCATCCCTAGTTTGGGATGTCTGAGACCGAGTGTTGGGTCTGGGGGTATCCAGAATGGAAACAGATTCAGGTAAGTCTCTCGCTGGAGGTATTCTGACTGCTTCAGTGAGTGGGAGCAAGTGATTCCTATGCCAGGTCTTCAAAGGCCCCACTCTTCCTTCTGGCTTCAACTTGTAGACAGGCAATCCAGGTAGCTTTCTACAGATGATATATGGTTCTGATCTCCATCTATCAGCAAGCTTGTGTTTTCCAGGGATCCCTAGGTTTCGTAACAGTACACGGTCCCCAGGCTGTAGGTCTTGTACTCGAACCTTCAAGTCAAAGTTCCGCTTGTTTCGGGCCCCCCTCTGGTCAGAGGCCACCTGAGCTTTCTCATAAGCTATCTTCAAACTGTGCCTCAGTCTGTCCACATATCCTTTGTGAGAGGCCTCAGAGGCATGGTCTAAGGAAATGCCGAAGGCCAGATCCACTGGCAACCTTGCTTCTCTCCCAAACATAAGCCGGTAGGGGGAGAAACCCGTCACATCACTTGTGGTGCAGTTGTAGGCATGCACCAGAGCTGATATGTGTTGACTCCAATGTTGCTTCTTCTCTGTTTCTAAAGTTCCCAACATGTTCAATAGGGTCCTGTTGAACCTTTCAGGCTGGGCATCACCTTGAGGGTGATATGGTGTAGTTCTGGTCTTCTCTACTCCTAAAGAATCTAGTAACTTCCGGATCAGGCGACTCTCAAAGTCCCTTCCTTGGTCTGAGTGAATTCTCTGTGGTAGTCCATAATGAACAAAGTATTTTTCTAGGAGCACTTTGGCCACTGTAGAAGCCTTCTGGTCCTTGGTTGGGAATGCCTGGGCATAACGAGTGAAATGGTCGGTTATCACCAGAACATTTCCCAATCCGCTCAAATCGGGTTCGAGGCAGAGAAAATCAATGCATACCAGATCCATTGGGCCTTGACTCTGTAGATGGCCCATTGGGGCAGCTTGATGGGGTAAAGTCTTCCTCTGAATGCATCTTGCACAGGAATGGCAATACTCCTCCACTTTGGCCCTCATGCAGGGCCAATAAAACCGGTCTCTGACAAGTTGGAAGGTTCTCTCTGCTCCCAAGTGACCATGCTGGTCATGTAGGGCAATCAGCACAGTCTCTCGATGCTTTTCGGGGAGAAACAGCTGCCACTTATCTTCTGGGCTATCAGAGGGGCCCCTTCGGTAGACCACTCCCTGATGCACCTGTAATTTGTCCAACTCTCTCCTCAGTAGGCGAGCCTCTTTGGAAGGGTGAAGTCGAAGTCCCTCTGGACTCTTGTCTTCCAATGCTTCCAGGACCAATTTCCCCATGGGGTCTTCCAATTGGTCACACCTTAACTCTTTCTTTGACAGCTTCGGTAGGCACTCTTCTTCTAGTCGAGTTACCCCACAGTAACATTTTGGGACTCCCACTGTGGTAACTCCTATCTCTTCAGCTCTGGATCCTCCTCTGGCTTGGAGTTCAGCCCCCTGACAAAGGGCTCGCACTCCTTCTGGTGCCACTTGAGTCCAGTCTTCCCAATCATCGACCATGACATGGGATCTTCGGGACAGGGCATCTGCATCCCTATTTCCAGCCCCTGGCCTGTACTTGAGGCTGAAATTGAATCCAGACAACGCCGCCAACCATCTGTGTCCAGTTGCATCCAGCTTGGCGGTGGTGAATAGGTAGGTCAAGGGGTTGTTATCTGTTTTTACAGTAAACTCTGCCCCATAGAGATAGTCTTTTAGTTTGTCAACTACTGCCCATTTGAGGGCTAAGAACTCCAACTTGTGAGTGGGGTAGTTCTTCTCGGAGGGGGTCAGGCTCCGGCTCACATAGGCCACTGGTCGTAGCTGATCTTCATACTCCTGGTAGAGTACTCCACCTAGGCCCTCATGGCTGGCATCAACATGTAGCTCATATGGTCTAGTGGGGTCAGCATAGGCCAAAACTGGGGCTATGGTGAGTCTTCTCTTCAAGGTTCTGAAAGCCTCTTCACACCTTGAGTTCCATTGGTCTTGAACCGACTCACCGGGCCTCCTAGGCCCCAATCCATCTTCCTCTCCTTCTGTCTTGAGCAGTTCGTTTAGGGGTTTTGCAATGCGGGCAAACCCATCCACAAACCTGCGGTAGTAGGAGCAGAACCCCAAGAAAGATCGAAGTTCGGTGACTGTTGTGGGTCTTGGCCACGAAGTAACTGCCTCCAACTTCTCAGGGTCTGTAGCCACTCCTTCTTCAGACACTATGTGTCCCAAATAGTTCACAGAAGACTGATAGAACCGACACTTCTCGGGGGAAAGTTTGAGTCCCTCTTCACTGAGCCTCTTTTATACTTTCTCCAATCTGGCTTCATGTTCTTCCAAAGTTTTTCCAAAAACAATGACATCGTCCAGGTACACAAGGACTTCTATGAGGTTCATGTCTCCAACTGTCCTTCCCATGAGGCGTTGAAAGGTAGCAGGAGCTCCAGACAAGCCCTGAGGCATCCTGTTGAACTCAAAGAACCCTACTGGGGTTATGAAGGCAGTCTTTTCTCTGTCTTCTGGATGCATGGGAATTTGATAGTACCCACTCTTGAGGTCCATCACACTGAACCACTTAGCTCCAGATAAACTCTGTAAGGCATCCTCTATCCTTGGCGTGGTGTACTGATCAGGAATGGTCCTCCTGTTGAGAGTTCTGTAGTCAATGCAAAGCCTCAACGACCCATTCTTCTTCCTGACCACCACTATTGGGGAGGCATAGGGGCTTCTGGACTCCCGAATCACTCCCGTCTTCTTCAGTTCCGCAAGCTGCTCCCTCAGATCCTCCAGATCTGCTAGCGGGACCCGCCTCACTCTCTCTCTGAGTGGCTTGTCCTCTTGCATGCGGATTCGATGGGTGGCACTCCTCGCACACCCCACATCAAACTCATCTTTAGAGAAGATCTTCTCCCATCTGGTCAGCTGGGCCTTGGCTCTCTCCTTCCAAGCTCCAGGTAGGTTTGGGTTTTCCATGGAGAGTTTCTTCCAAACGTCTTCTCCTTTACCTGCCCCTTTCACTTCTGACCAGCCAACTGGGACAGCAGGGCTCACCTGTCCCAGCAGCATCCTGGCAGGGATCTCCACGGGCCGCTCCGTGGGGTTCCTCACACTGACTGGGACTCTTCCTCTGGCCTTCTTCAATGCCTTGATTGGGATCACTTCTGGGATCACTTCCAGGCCTGAGTGACCCTCCATTGGGTCAGATTCCAGCATAACAAAGGGCCCAGGCTGCTCCCAATTAAGCTTCACTGTGGCCCTCAGGCAGGTCACCTCTCCGGGCTGTAGCACCGCTCCTTCTCTTCCAAGTCTCCAAACCTTGCCTATCCCCTCGCTTGGAATCTTCTGCTCTAAGACCAGTCGGTGGTAGGCTGCCTTCAGCATGGGATGGATCTTGGGGGCCGAATGATTCTGCTTCTGTACAAGGGGGGTCAGGAGCCTTCTGACCAGATCCGTGTTCGTCCCTATGATCAGGGAGGTCTTGCTGGTTCCTGGCGGGCGGGGGCACACCACTGCCAAGGTGTCAAACACTTCAGCCTTTCCAGCCATGGATGGGTCAAAGGTCAATCTTATGGGTAGGTAGCCGTCGTAGGGGAAACTCTGAGTTCCCAATCCCCATATCTCCAGCTCCTCTATCTTCTGAATGGGCAGATGACTCAGGTATCTGTCATAGAAGTCCCTGTACAATAAGGTCACTTGTGCTCCAGTGTCTAGGAGGGCCTGTGTGTATACTCCTTCCACTTGGATGGGTACAGTAGGAGATGGACCAACCAGCTCTTCTGGATAGGGCCGGGTTGATGCTGTCCTCTCCTTTGGACTCTTTTCTTTCCAACTGGATTTGCGCTTGATTCTTTCCTGAGCCTGGTATGCATTAATTTTCTCCCTCGCTATGGGAGCGTGAACCCGCTGAGGGACATTGTTATCTCTCACTTTTAAAGGTTCTCGCTTGGGAGTGCTGTGTCTCTTCGGAGGGGTCTTGCCCCCTCTCTCTGGGGTGTATCTTGGTTGAGGAACCCTGGGTTCCTTCCGAGGAGTTTGGTCTCCTCTCTTTCTTTTCATGCCATTCTTCTTGGAGCTCACTGAAGGTGATGGGCACCCGGTTGACTCCTTCACCGGGGCCCTCTGGCGTTTCCCGCCGGCTGGCGGCTATCTGTTTTCTTCCTCTTGGGACTGGAACATACAGCTGCAATATGGCCCACTCCCCCGCAGTTAAAACAGATCATCTCTCCGTAGTCAGGTGGGGATGCTGGTGCTGAAACAGTTGGAAATAATTCCCTCCTGCTTGCTTCTTTCATGGGACTGGGCGTCTCTTTCGCCACCAGAGATGTCAGTATCTCCATCATCTGGGACATCTGCGACTTCAGGGCATCTACTTCTGTCTTGCTTTCAGCGGTTAAGGCCGACCTGACCGTGGCCACTGGAAGTTTTGTAGACCCCATCCCCTGCTTTTCCCGTTTCTCTTCCAACATGGCCTCTTCCTCTCTGACCATTCGAATGAGATCGGGGAAGTCCAGGCTCCTTCCATCCTGTCGGGTGCGTAGTACTAGTGCGACAGGGTCTAGGGGTTGGGCTTCATCTACCTTCCCTGGATCTATCCCCTTCTTCAGGATAATCCTATGTAGAATCTTGTCTATACGTCCCATATACTCCGACAGCTTCTCCCCTGTCTTCTGGTAACAGTGTTCCAGTTGATAGGTGAGCTCCGTGATTTTCTCTGTCCCACCAAACACACTTTCCAGGATGTCTAGTTAATCCTGGGCAGTGCAATCTTTCTTGCTTGTCTTCAAGTTGCGTATGGCCTCTAAGGCAGGCCCTTTTAGGCTCTCAACAATCCTTTGCTTCTTTCTACCTTCTGGGACCTCCCATTCTTCCAAGGCCTGTGTGGCGCCATCTAACCACTCTTCAAATCCCTCTTCCCCCGAGGGTACAGGTTTTCTCCCTGAAAACATCCAGAGTTTCCTGTATCCCGACATCGGGTAGTCCCCGGGGTCTCTTCTGCACTGAGTCACAATCTCCCCTAGGACAGCGCACAGTTCTGCACTAAGAGTGGTTTTCACAGGTACGGGACTCTCTGTGCCCTTCTGCTCTTCCTTCTTTGGGGATAGCATGGTTTTCATTTGAAAACAGTCTCCCTTGCGCGGCAGCGCATGCAGCAATTGATAGGTCTGACCATCCAATGCTTGTATGCTTTGGCTCCTGAACTGCTCTGGGGTCTCACTTCTCCATTCTACTAGGGCGTATGTACACCCGGCATCATTTCTCATGTCCATTATCCGTGCTTTGTGGCCTGGGGATAATGACATTATGAGCTGCTTGACTGCCTCTTCCTGCCATATCCCTGGCAGTTCAATGACTGCTGCTGCAGCTGGATCAGTGCCCCATATTGTGTACCACCGTCCCACTTCTATCGGGTCCATGCCGGTACCTTCTGGCGGGTTTTCCCGCTGTCTCAGGATCCCGGATTACGAGCCCCCACGTGTAGCGATACCCCCAATTAAGAGGGCCGCAAGTTTGATTTGGGTCCCTGAGTACAGCTCCACCAACCCCCCGGCAGTTTGCTCTACCCGCTCTGGCACAGTTAGTAAAGGGGTATGTATCTATGCACATATAAATATCACTTATACTCTAAGTGTAATGGACTCAAACTCACAGGCAGACTGCTAACTGTAATAACTTTCTTTACTTTGGCAGTATGAAAAAGAAATAGTAACATGCATCAAACATTTGACTTACAACACATTAGCAGGTCCCTGCAATGTGCACTATAACATGTAAGCATATATGTATCAGGATAGCAATGGGGAACGGAGCGCCACGTGCAGCGACCGTCTGCTATGCACCTCTGAGGTGCAACAAATCTAACTGCGACTATCTAATGGATCAGGCCTGACCCCTAACAATAGAGCTCAGTCCTTGGGGAACCCCAGTATTCTTCACCGGCACAAGAACTGTAGAGGTGGTGCACATGTAGCTTTAAATAGTGTATTTGTAATCCACAAGAAAGAACACTCTTCTGCTCTGAGGTAAATTTGCCTTGGCAGTTCAATAGGCATAAAGTGAAATACAGTACAAGATGAGCTTTCCAGCTCGCTCACCACTCCGGATACCGTCCTCAGCTCCGGGACCTCCACTGGCGGCGTCCGGCCTCCTCCATCACAGCCCCTGCGTTCCGGTCCTCTCTCTGACCGACCGTTCTCAGGCAAAAGTCTCCGCTCTGCTGCTGCTGACAATGAGGGGTGAGAGTCTCTCTCTGTCTGCTGCAAGGCCCAGGCTTCAGGCCTTCAGCAGTCCCGGTCCGCACAGGTGTCTCCTCTCTCAATGATCCCTGCGTCAGGAGAGCCGTCAGAAGAGGAAGAGGCGGTCCTTCCTCTTCCCTTTTATCACCTCCCCCATCAGCCTCTCGGGCGGAAACAACCATCCTCCCGGGAGCCTGGGGAATTATGGGAACTGTAGTCTTATCCCCTAAAAGGGGAACGACCCCGCTACACAATATTACCATAGAATATTTTACAATAGAGTCACTGTATTTGTATAAGAACTCCATAACATCTCCCTTTTTTTACATTCAATCCAAAAATCTGTAAACAGCCTAAAAACAGATTGTGAACAGGCTTAAACATAACATACTGTGTTACTGGAAGATACACTATAGATTGAGTCTATTTGGCGGTCTTGAAACTAGGGCTGCCACTAGGGATGAGCCGAACACCCCCCAGTTTGGTTCGCACCAGAACCCTTGAACGGACCAAAAGTTTGCACGAACGTTAGAACCCTATTAAATACAATGGACGCGAACGTTCAAAATCTAAAGTGCTAATTATAACGGCCAATATGCATGTTATTGTCCTATAAAAGGTTTGGGGACCGGGTCCTGCCCCAGGGGACATGTATCAATGCAAAAAGAAGTTGTAAAAACTGACGTTTTTTCGGGAGCAGTCATTTTAATGATGCATAAAGTGAAAAAAAAAGTGAAATATTCCTTTAAATATGGTACCTGGGGAGTGTCTAAAGCATGCCTGTGGCATGTGTTTCCCATGTTTAGAACTGTCCCTGCACAAAATGACATTTGTAAAGGAAAAAAAGCCATTTAAAACTGCTTGCGGCTTTAATGTAATGTCTTGTCCTGGCAATATGGATGAAAATCTTTGAGAAAAATGGCATGACTACCCCACCCCAGCCCATTACCAGCCCCTTTGGGTCTTGTATGGATATTAAGGGGAACCCTGCACCCAAAATAAAACCCTATACCTAAAACCCTATATACTCTGAACAGCAGTATACAGGCGGTGCAAACAAGACAGGGTCTGTAGGTTTGTTCTTAAGTAGAATCAGTTTGTAATTTTTTTTAAACAGGTAAATTTTTAAGTGTAGCTCCAGCCAAAAAATCTATTTTTAAGCTTTTTGGAGAAACATAGGGAAGGGTTATCACCCCTGTAACATTTGTTTTGCTGTCTGTGCACCTGTTCAGAACATTTCACCTCAATTTCCGTCCCAATGACAAATGTTTTTGGAAAAGTGGGTTTTTTATTGAAACAAGGACTGGTGATAAAGCATCAGTAGAGAGGAGACACCGTTTTCCCATATTAAATCTAACAGGATAGAATTTCCCTTCCTGTTGTCTCCTTCCGTTTGCCAGTAGGAGTCGTTTGTAAGTTGGATGTTTGAAAGTAGGGGCCTGCCGTATATTAGATCAATAATTGTAATTGCATGCCCCTGTTGAACAGGGGCAGAAAAATTGGGCCTTTGGTGGTGGTGGTGGTGGATCGTGTTGCCACAACACTGTAAGCCCTCACAGTTACTCTTGGTGGGCGCAGGAATGGGCCCTGCTGTGAATTATTAGATCAAGAATTGTAATTGCATGCCCCTGTTGAACAGGGTCTGAAAAATTGGGCCTTTGGTGGTGGTGGACGGTGTTGCCACAACACTGTAAGCCCTCACATTTACTCTTGGTGGGCGAAGGAATGGACCCTGCTGTGAATTATTAGATCAAGATTTGTAATTACATGCCTCTGTTAAACAGGGTCTGAAAAATTGGGCCTTAGGCACTGGTGCTGGTGCCACAACACTGCAACCCCTCAGATACTGTACTTGGAGCACAGCAATGAGACCTGTTGCAAAGCATTGCATAAAAAGTTCTAATTACACGCCCCTGTTAAACAGGGGCTGAAAAATTGGGCCTTAGCCACTGGTGTTGGTGCCACAACACTGCAACCCCTCACAGATACTGTACTTGGAGCACAGCAATGAGACCTGTTGCAAAGCATTTCATAAAAAATTGTAATTACACGCCCCTGTTAAACAGGGGCTGAAAAATTGGGCCTTAGCCACTGGTGCTGGTGCCACAACACTGCAACCCCTCACAGATACTGTACTTGGAGCACAGCAATGAGACCTTTTTTTAAAGCATTGCATAAAAAATTCTAATTACATGCCCCTGTTAAATAGGGGCTGAAAAATTGGGCCTTAGCCACTGATGCTGGTGCGACAACACTGCAACCCCTCACAGATACTGTACTTGGAGCACAGCAATGAGACCTGTTGCAAAGCATTGCATAAAAAATTGTAATTACACGCCCCTGTTAAACAGGGGCTGAAAAATTGTGCCTTAGCCACTGGTGGTGGCACCCAGAAACATGTTCTTCCAAGCTATCATCAGGATCATTGAGGAGGAAGAAGATAGTCAGTCAACATAACAGGACAGTCACTCAGCATCAGCATAGGCAGTCTTGAAGGGATGTGACATTTCAAAATAAATTATTCTGTTACATCAGCTTCAGGTGCCTGGTAGCTGGTGGTGATCCAAGACTGATTCATCTTAATGAAGGTCAGTCGATCAACCGAGTCTGTGGACAGGCGCACCCTGTGATCGGTGACAAAGCCTCCAGCAGCACTGAATGTGCGTTCCGAAAGAACGCTGGATGCAGGACAGGCCAGTAGCTCAATTGCATACTGTGCAAGCTCTGGCCAGTGATCCATCCTCAAGGCCCAGTAAGCCAGAGGATTTTCGGTGGGAAAGGTGTCCAAGTCTGACCTTGCCCCTAGGTATTCCTGCACCATGTATATCAGACGCTGGCGATGGTTGCTGGAACCGATCATACCTTGGGGCTGCGGACTAAAAAATTGTCTGAACGCATCGGTCAGACGGCCACCTTCTCCACCGCTCCTTCTGCTACTGACCGAAGCCTCAGCAACTCGTTGTCCAGGACCAGGAGTTTGTAACCTCCCAGTCTCTGGGAACGCGTTGCACAGACCTTTCTGCAAGGCCTCCCGGAGATGTCTCATCCTCTGCTCCCTCTGTGATGGCAAGATAAGGTCCACAACCTTACCCTTGTACCGTGGATCAAGGAGAGTGGCCAGCCAGTAATGGTCCCTCGCCTTGATCCGAAGAATACGAGGATCCTTCCGCAGGCTTTGCAGGATCAGGGAGGCCATGCAACGTAGGTTAGCTGAGGCATTCGGTCCGGAGTCTTCTGGGTCACTAAGGACGACATGATCTGCAGCCACCTCCTCCCAGCCACGTACAAGTCCACCGGGTTCTTGGGACTGTAAATCATCCCTAAAAGACTGCTGCTGCTGATGCTGAGTGCCAGGCTATACCTCCATCCTGACACAATCCTCCTCCTCCTCCTCATCCTCTTCCTGTGTGATGGGTGGGAGAGAAGGAACACTGTCTGGATAAAGGGGGCCTTGAGAGCCAAGGAAGTCCTCCTCTTCCTGCCTCTGTTCTGCCTCAAGTGCCCTGTCCATTATTCCAGGCAGCGTATGCTCCAACAGGTGGACAAGAGGTTCAGTGTCACTGATGCATGCACTGTCACTGCTCACCATCCTCGTGGCCTCCTCAAATGGTGACATGACAGTGCATGCATCCCTGATCATGCTCCACTGGCGTGGTGAAAAAAATCTGAGCTCCCCTGACCCTGTCCTTGTGCCGTAGTCGCAAGGTACTCATTGATGGCCCTCTGCTGCGTGTGCAGTTGCTGCAGCATGGCCAACATTGAGTTCCACCTGGTAGGCATGTCACATATAAGGCGGTTCTTGGGCAGGTTCAACTCCTTTTGCATCTCAGCCAGCCGAGCACTGGCATTATATAATCGGCGGAAATGCACACAGACTTTCCTGACCTGCCTCAGGACATCCTGTAAGCCTGGGAACCTGGCCAAGAACCGCTGCACCACCAGGTTAAGGATGTGAGCCATACAGGGCACATGGGTCAGGTGTCCCTGTCGCAGGGCAGAGAGGAGGTTGGTGCCATTGTCGCAAACCACCATTCCTGGCTTAAGCTGGCGTGGCGTCAACCACCTCTCGGCCTGCCCCTGCAGAGCTGACAGAACCTCTGCCCCAGTGTGGCTCCTGTCCCCCAAACACACCAGCGCAAGCACGGCATGGCATCTTTTTGCCTGCGTACTTGCGTAGCCCCTTGAACACCTACGGAGCACCGCTGGTTCAGAGGACAAAGAACAGGAAGAGACCATGGAGGAAGAAGAAGAGAAGGCGGTGGAGGAGAGAGGTCTGTCACAACCAGTAGTAGCATTTTGGAGGCGTGGTGGCGGAACAACCTCCAAAACTACTGCACCTTGTCCTGCATCCTTCCCAGCTGCCAAAAGAGTGACCCAATGGGCCGTGAAAGACAGGTAACGTCCCTGTCCATGCCTGCTGGACCATGAGTCAGCGGCAATATGCACCTTACCGCTGACCACCCTGTCCAGCGAGGCATGGACATTGCCTTCCGTGAGAAAAAGTGGAGTTTGAGAACCTGCCACTGAGGAACCGCACATTGCACAAACTCACGGAAGGGGCCCGAGTCTACCAACTGAAAAGGCAGCAGTTGAAGTGCTAGCAATTTAGCCAAGCTAGCATTCAACCGCTGGGCATGTGGATGGCTGGGAGTGAACTTCTTTCGACAGTCCAGCAGCTGGGGCAGGGAAATTTGCCTGCTACAATCGGACGTCGGTGCACACCTAATTCTACACCCTCATTCCTCTCAGTGCAGCTTTCAGAGAGGACTGAAGGTATAGTGGGGTTGGAGATCCCAGCTGATGAGGAGCAAGGAGAGGTCCACTTTGTTCTTTGGTGTGGGTCTTTAAGGTATGCTTGCCAACGAGCTGCATGGCAGGTCAACATATGTCTGGTCATGCTTGTGGTGCCCAAACGGCTGATGTTTTGGCCACGCGAGATACGCTTGAGGCATATGTTGCAAATAGCAGCGGTGCGATCTGATGCACTCGTCTCAAAAAATGCCCACACCAAAGAACTTTTGTAATAACGCGCAGAGGCAGCGCCCTGCACAGGCGGAGCTCTGCGGTGGGATTCAGTAGGTGTGTTGCCCTTAAGCTGCTCCTGCCTCGTTGGAGATGTGCCTCTTCCTCCTCTCTCCGATCAGGCACCCACGTGGAGTCAGTGACCTCATCATCCCCTCCTTCTTCACCACTGGAGCAAACCTGGCAGTATGCTGCAGCTGGTGGAACATGCCAGATTGCTGTCCTTGAGCATCCCCTCTCTCTGCGCTCATGCTACTGCCTTCCTCTAGCTGGGTATCATCATCTGAGCCTTCAAAACCCTGGGCATCCTCCTGGAGCATGTACCCAACACTGTGGTCAAACAGTTCGGGGGACTCCTCAGGAGGACATGGTGGGTCTAGGGAAGGAGTGACTGATGACTGATGGGCGGTGGCGAGGAAAAGATTAATTCGCCCATGTCAATACTCTCCCTGTACCCCCTTGTGGGAGAACCCCTCCCTCCCTCACTTTAGGACGGTACCGGATCCGCAGATGTGGGTCCGGTATGGGATTGCGGTCCTCCAGGATGTTATACATTCTGGGGCCCTGCTGTCCTTTCAGGATCTAGTGAATAAAAATGGTCTTCCAGGAAACATGATATATAGGTATTACCAATTGCGACACACAGCTAGAGCCCAATTCCATGGACTCATTACACTGGACACGGATCCCGTCGAGGATACCCTGGCACAGGAAACGCTTCAAAAAACTCTCTCTACCTTATACTTTACTCTGTTGGGGGTGGACTCACCCAAGATGAACGCCATCTAGGACAAATGGAGTGCTGATATCCCCAGCTTAGACAGGGAAGCTTGGGAAGAATGTTTTGAAGACGGGTCCAAAATGCTCATATCCTCTAGGGACAAACTGTTACACACCAAATTTCTGCACCCCGTCTACTATACGCCGCAGAGGCTGCACAGAATTTACCCCTTTAGGTCTCCTGACTGCCCTAGATGTCACTCAATTGATAGCTCATTCCTACATATGTTCTGGTCCTGCCCCCATCTTGAACGATTTTGGGCAGCCGTGTTTGAATGCATTAACGTTCGCTTGCAACTCACTGTACCTGTATCACCTGAGCTGGCCCTACTGGGTATTCATGAGGACGACCAACGGCCCAGGTACACTAAGCTGCTGATTTCCTTCCTGGTCTTTTATGCCAGGAGGGAGATCCTTATGAAGTGGACATCGCCCACCCCCCCCCCCCCCCCCCCACGGTTGAATCATGGGATGCCACAATTAATGCGGTACTCCCCATGTATAGGATGACATACGCTAACAGAGGGTGCCCTCTGAAATTTGACCAAATCTGGTCGCCCTGGATTGAACAATTTTAGATCTCTTTGCCGCCTCTACACCACCGATTTTCTTTTAATAGCGGAAAGGGGAATGGGATGGCTGCGCCCCCCCCCCCCCTCCTGGATTGATGCTTCTGTTTCATTTGTAATGATATAAGTGCTAATCTGATTATATTTCTACTGTAAGATGTACGTTTTATTCTCGCTGTTTTGTTATGTGATGTATATATTTCACTGTACTACCTGACTGTGAATTATTTTGCAAATATTTTTTTCAATAAAAACCAACCTGGTTGTTAAAAAAAAGATAACACCAGCAAAGAAGGGCAGATACAGGTGTATACTGTGCTGTGCTAGAGTCACACAACACAACACACACTAACTCCTGCAGATGGCTGTATTAGATAACACCAGCAAAGAAGGGCAGATACAGGTGTATACTGTGCTGTGCTGGAGTCACACAACACACACTAACTCCTGCAGATGGCTGTATTAGATAACACCAGCAAAGAAGGGCAGATACAGGTGTATACTGTGCTGTGCTAGAGTCACACAACACAACACACACTAACTCCTGCAGATGGCTGTATTAGATCACACCAGCAAAGAAGGGCAGATACAGGTGTATACTGTGCTGTGCTAGAGTCACACAACACAACACACACTAACTCCTGCAGATGGCTGTATTAGATAACACCAGCAAAGAAGGGCAGATACAGGTTTATACTGTGCTGTGCTGGAGTCACACAACACACACTAACTCCTGCAGATGGCTGTATTAGATAACACCAGCAAAGAAGGGCAGATACAGGTGTATACTGTGCTGTGCTGGAGTCACACAACACACACTAACTCCTGCAGATGGCTGTATTAGATAACACCAGCAAAGAAGGGCAGATACAGGTTTAAACTGTGCTGTGCTGGAGTCACACAACACACACTAACTCCTGCAGATGGCTGTATTAATAGAGAACAACAGCACTAAAGGGTAGATACAGGTGTATACTGCGCTGGAGGCACAGAGCACACACTAAGTCCTGCAAATGCCTGGTAAAGAACACACTGTCCCTGCCTATCAAGCTCTTTCCCAGCACGCCGGAACACACTACACAAGGCCGCTGCGCTGGTGGCCTTATATAGTGTGGGGCGTGTACTAAACCCCCTGAGCTATAATTGGCCACAGGCATCCTGCCTATGGCCAATTATGGCTCTCCTCGCTGCCGGCGCTGTGATTGGCCAAGCATGCGGGGTCACAGTGCATGCTTGGCCAATCATCAGCCAGCAATGCACTGCGACTGGCGCAGTGCATTGTGGGCCGTTCGTATCACACAAATTTGATGCGAACGGCCCGCAAACCCCACCGGGCTCATCCCTAGTTACCACCTCATCCCTTTAAACCCAAACACATATTAATTACATAGGTTCTGTGGCTGATTAAGGTGGTAATTAAACTCACTTGGTGCCTGATCTGCATTTATTAGCCTGAGAATCTGTGTGATTCAAAGGTGTTCAGGTTTAAAGGGATGAGGTGGCAACCCTACTTGAAACTGGAACGCTGTGCAAGGTCACAGTGATTTTGCCTGGGGAATGCTGTTCAGCTCCAGAAGGTGTTGAAGAGCTGCTCTCTTTCCTGGCTGGTGTGTTTGGTACAGAAGAACTTACTGGTATACAGTGGTGTGAAAAAGTGTTTGCCCCCTTCCTCATTTCCTGTTCCTTTGCATGTTTGTCACACTTAAGTGTTTCGGAACATCAAACCAATTTAAACAATAGTCAAGGACAACACAAGTAAACACAAAATGCAATTTGTAAATGAAGGTGTTTATTATTAAAGGTGAAAAAAAATCCAAACCATCATGGCCCTGTGTGAAAAAGTGATTGCCCCCTAAACCTAATAACTGGTTGGGCCACCCTTAGCAGCAACAACTGCAACCAAGCGTTTGCGATAACGTGCAATGAGGCTTTTACAGCGTCCTGGAGGAATTTTGGCCCACTCATCTTTGCAGAATTGTCCTAATTAAGTTACATTAGAGGGTTTTCGAGCATGAACGGCCTTTTCAAGGTCATACCACAACATCTCAATAGGATTCAGGTCAGGACTTTGGCTAGGCCACTCCAAAGTCTTCATTTTGTTTTTCTTCAGCCATTCGGTGGTGGACTTGCTGGTGTGTTTAGGATCATTGTCCTGCTGCAGAACCCAAGTTCGTTTCAGCTTGAGTACACGAACAGATGGTCGGACATTCTCCTTCAGGATCTCTTGGTAGACAGCAGAATTCATAGTTCCTTTTATCACGGCAAGTCTTCCAGGTCCTGAAGCAGCAAAACAGCCCCAGACCATCACACTACCACCACCATATTTTACTGTTGGTATAATGTTCTTTTTCTGAAATGCAGTGTTCCTTCTACGCCAGATATACTTGGACACACACCTTCCAAAGAGTTCCACTTTTGTCTCATCGGTCCACAGAATGTTGTCCCAAAAGTCTTGGGGATCATCAAGATGTGTTGTGGAGAAATTGAGACGAGCTTTGATGTTCTTTTTGCTCAGCAGTGGTTTTCTCCTTGGAACTCTGCCATGCAGGCCATTTTTGTCCAGTCTTTTCCTGATGGTGGAGGCATGAACGCTGACCTTAACTGAGGCAAGTGAGGCCTGCAGTTCCTTGGACGTTGTTGTGGGGTCTTTTGTGACCTCTTGGATGAGTCGTCGCTGCGCTCTTGGGGTAATTTTGGGCGGCCGGCCACTCCTGGGAAGGTTCACCACTGTTCCATGTCTTCGCCATTTGTGGATAATGGCTCTCACTGTGGTTCGCTGGATTCCCAAAACTTTGGAAATGGCTTTATAACCCTTTCCAGACTGATAGATCTCAATTACTTTCTTTCTCAATTGTTCCTGAATTTCTTTGGGTCTCGGCATGATGTGTAGCTTTTAAGGATCTTCTGGTGGACCTTACTGTGTCAAGCAGCTCCTATTTAAGTGATGCCTTGATTGTGAACAAGTGTGGCAATAATCAGGCCTGGGTGTGGCTAGAGAAATTGAACTCAGGTGTGGACAACCACAGTTATAGTATGTTTTAACAAGGGGGGCAATCACTTTTTCACACAGGGCCATGATGGTTTGGATTTTTTTTCACCTTTAATAATAAACACCTTCATTTACAAATTGCATTTTGTGTTTACTTGTGTTGTCCTTGACTATTGTTTAAATTGGTTTGATGTTCCGAAACACTTAAGTGTGACAAACATGCAAAGGAACAGGAAATGAGGAAGGGGGCAAACACTTTTTCACACCACTGTATGTGGCTTCATTATGTCATCCTCGTGGTATCCTTCAGATATGACCATAGTATTGTCTCTGCCTTGCTTACATGGTCCAGTAGGACAAGGAGCATTGTAGGACTAGGGGCATTGAGCACCTTGGGAGGATCATGTGAAGGATGCTCATAGGTAGGGATGAGCCGAACACCCCCTGGTTCGGTTCGCGGCAGAACATGCGAACAGACCAAAAATTTGTGCGAACACCGTTAAAGTCTATGGGACTCGAACGTGAAAAATCAAAAGTGTGAATTTTAAAGGCTAATGTAACGCCGAGCGCTCCGGGTGTCCCATCCATCCCGGAGCGCTCACGGTGTTCTCTGTCCTGCAGCGCCCCGGTCAGCTCCTCTGACCGCAGGCGCTGCTCTGTCTCCGGGATGCGATCCACGCGGCGGCCCCGGTCTGCCCGGGGATCGCATCCCGCTCCTCTCACCTGTCCCCGCCTGCTCCTTCCGGCGCGCGCACCCCCGCTCCCTAGGCACGCGCGCGCGACACTGCTTTTACTTAAAGGGCCAGCGCACAATTGATTGGTGCCTGGTCCAATTACTGGTACACCAGAATCCCTTAAAAACCCACTTCCCCTTCCTGTCCTCGCCGGATCTTGTGTTGCCTTTGTGCCCAGTGAAAGCGTTTGTGTTTGCTCCTGCCTGTGTATCCAGATCTCTGCTGTTGCCCCTGACTACGAACCATTGCCGCCTGCCTTGACCTTTTGCTACGTTTGACCTTGCCTCTGCTTAATCCCTGTGTACCTTGCCTTTCTCAGCTGTCAGTGAGGTCGAGTTGCTATTGGAGGACACGACCTGGTTGCTACCGCCGCTGCAAGTCCATCCCGCTTTGTGGCGGGCTCTGGTGAAAACCTGTAGCAACATTAGAACCGGTCCTCCAATACAACCCGTGCTATCGCCTCACTGGCATAGGGGATTCACCTCCTGTTTCCCGGCATACCCGGAGTGTGACAGCTAATATGCAAGTTATTGTCCTAAAAAGTTTTTGGGGACCCGGGTCCTGCCCCAGGGGACATGAATCAATGCAAAAAAAAAAAAAAGTTTTAAAAACTACAGTTTTTCGGGAGCAGTGATTTTAATAATGCTTAACGTGAAAAATAAAAGTGAAATATTCCTTTAAATATCGTACCTGGGGGGTGCCTATAGTATGCCTGTAAAGTGGCGCGTGTGTTTCCAGTGTTTAGAACAGTCCCTGCACAAAATAAAATTTCTAAAGGAAAAAAAGTAATTTAAAACTGCTTGCGGCTGTAATGTAATGTGCCCCCCCTCTGGGTCTGGTATGGATATTAAGGTGAACCCCGCACCCAAAAAAAAAGAAGGTGTGGGGCCCCCAGGCCCTATATACTCTGAACAGCAGCAGTATACAGGCGGTCCCCGGGTTACAAACAAGATTTTGGATAACATAGGGAAGGGTTATTACCCCTGTAAAATTTGTTTTGCTGTCTGTGCCCCTGTTCAGAAGATTTCACCTCACTTTCTGTCCCAATGAGAATTGGATTTTGAAAATGTTGGGTAGTTGTAGAAACAAGGATTGGTGGTAAAGCATCAGTGGAGACACCTTTTTCCCATATTAACTCTTACAGGAGAGAATTTCCCTTCCTTGGGGTAGATTTCCTCTCACTTCCTGTTGTCTCCCTCCTTTTGTAAGGAGGAGTCGTTTATAATTTCGATCGTTGAAAATAGAGGACCGCCTGTATATACTATATGGCCTGCCCTATACACTCTGCGGAAAATTGGGCCTTAGGTGTTGGTGGTACCAGAACACTGTAAGCCCTCACAGTTACTTTTGGTGGGTGCTGTAACGGGCTCTGCTGCGAAATATTATATCAAGAATTGTAATGAAATGCCCCTGTTAAACAGGGGCAGAAATATTGGACCTTAGGTGGTGGTGGTGGCACAACACTGTAAAGCCTCACAGATACTCTTGTTGAGCACAGGAACGGGCCCTGCTGTGAAATATTAGATAAAATGTTTTAATTACGCGCCCCTGTTAAACAGGGGCATAAAAATTGGGCCTTAGGCCGTGGTGGTGGCGGCACAACACTGTTACCTCTCACAGATCTCACAGATATTCTTGTTGGGCGCAGAAACGGGCCCTTCTGTGAAATATTAGATCAAAAATTGTAATTACACGCCCCTGTTAAACAGGGGCAGAAAAATTGGGTCTATGGCAGTGGTGGGGGTGGCACAACACTGTAACCCCTCACATATACTCTTATTGAGCGCAGGAACAGGCTCTGCTGTGAAATATTAGATCAAAAATTGTAATTACAAGCCCCTGTTAAACAGGGGCAGAACAATTGGGCTTAAGGCACTGGTGGTGGTGCCCTGAAACAAAATTGTTCTTAGAAGCTATCAACATGAACATTGAGGAGGAATAGGATAGTCACTCAGCATAGGCACTCTTCAAGGGATCTCACATTCATAGAAAAATTCATCGGTTACATCAGCATCAGGTGCTTGGTAGCTGGTGGTCCAAGACGGATTCATTTTTATGAAGGTGAGCCGATGAACTGAGTCTGTGGACAGGCACACTCTGTGATTGGTTACAAATCCTCCAGCAGCACTGAATGTGTGTTCAGAAAGAACGCTGGATGCAGGACAGGCCAGAAGCTCAATTGCATATTGTGCAAGCTCTGGCCAGTGATCCATCCTCAAGACCCAGTAACCCAGTGGCTTTTGGGTTGGAAAGGTCTCCAAGTCTGATCTTGCCCCTAGGTATTCCTACACCATGTAAATCAGACGCTGGCGATGGTTACTGGAACCGATCAGACCTTGGGGCTGCGGACTAAAGAATTGTCTGAACGCATCGGTCAGACGGCCACCTTCTCCACCGCTCCTTCTGTGACTGACCGAAGCCTCAGCAACACGTTGTCCAGGAGGACCAGGAAATTGTAACCTTCCAGGCTCTGGAAACGCATTGCACAAACCTTTCTGCAAGGCCTCCCGTAGATGTTTCATCCTCTGCTCCCTCTGCTAAGGCTGGATAAGTTCCGCAACCTTACCCTTGTAACGTGGATCAAGAAGGGTTGCCAGCCAGTAATGATCCCTCTCCTTGATATCACGAATCCGAGGGTCCTTTCGCAGGCTTTGCAGGATCAGGGAGGCCATGCAGCGAAGGTTTGCTGAGGCATTCGATCTGGAGTCCTCTGGGTCACTAAGGATGACATGATCCACAGCCACCTCCTCCCATCAACGTACAAGTCCATGGGTTTCTGTGGACTGAAAACGATCCCTTGAAGACTGATGCTGATGCTGAGTGCTAGGCTCCACTTCCATGCTGATACAATCCTCCTCCTCCTCTTCCTGTGTGATTGGCGGGCCGGCAGGAATACTGTCAGGATAAAGGGGGCCTTGAGAGGTAAGGAAGTCCTCCTCTTCCTCCCTCTGTTCTGCCTCAAGTACCCTGTCCATTATTCCACGAAGTGTGTGCTCCAACAGGAAGACAAGAGGGACAGTATCACTGATGCATGCACTGTCACTCCTCACCATCCTCGTGGCCTCCTCAAATTGTGACAGGACAGTGCATGCATCCTTGATCAGTAGCCACTGGCGTGGCGAAAAAAAGCCAAGCTCCGCTGACCCTGTCCTGGTGCCATACTCACACAGGTACTCATTGATGGCCTTCTGCTGCGTGTGCAGCCGTTGCAGCATTGCCAACATTGAGTTCCACCTGGTGGGCATGTCACAAATGAGGCGGTTCTTGGGCAGGTTGCATTCCTTTTGAAGATCAGCCAGCCGAGCACTGGCATTATATGCCCGGCGGAAATGCCCACAGACTTTCTTGGCCTGCCTCCTGTAAGCCCAGGTACCTGCACAAGAACCGCTGCACCACCAAATTAAGGACATGAGCCAAACAGGGAACATGGGTCAAGTGTCACTGTTGGAGGGTGAGAGGAGGTTGGTGCCATTGTCGCAAAATACCATTCCTGCCTGAAGCTGGCGTAGCATCAACCACCTCTGAGTCTGCCCCTGCAGAGCTGACAGAATATTTGCCCCAGTGTGGCTCCTATCCCTTAAGCAGACCAACTCAAGCACTGCATTGGCATCTTTTTGCCTGAGTGCTTGCGTAGCCCTTTGAACGCCTACAGAGCACCGCTGGTTCAGAGGAGAAATCTGCAGAGGAAGAGGCCATAGAAGAAGAAGAAGAAGAGGAGGGGGGTGGAGGAGAGAGGTTTGGCAGAATCACCACTACTAGCATTTAGGAGGCATGGTGGCTGAACAAGCTCCAACAATTCTGCACCCAGTCCTGCATCCTTTCCAGCTGCCAGTAGACTTATTTAGTGCGCCGTGAAACAAAGGTAACGTCCCTGTCCATGCCTGCTGGACCATGAGTCAGCGGTAATATGCACCTTACCACTGACCGCCCTGTCCAACGAGGCCAAGACATTGCCTTCCACATGCTGGTAGAGAGCCGGAATGCCCTTCCATGAAAAGAAATGGCGTTTGGTAACCTGCCACTGAGGTACTGCACATTCCACAAATTCACGAAAGGGGGCAGAGTCTACCAGCTGAAAAGGCAGCAATTGGAGTGCTAGCAATTTAGCCAAGCTAGCATTCAGCCACTGAACGTGTGGATGGCTGGGACCGAATTTCTTTAGACGGTTTAGCAACTGGGGTAGGTAGGGTAAATTTGCCTGCTACAATCAGATGTTGGTGTAGCAATAGCAGGTTGCCCGCAAGTACTTGGCACACCTAATTCTACACCTTCATTCCTCTCAGTGCAGGTTTCTGAGAGGACTGAAGGTATAGTGGGTTGGAGATCCCAGCTGATGAGGAGCAAGGAGAGGTCCACCTTGTTCTTTGGTGTGGGTCTTTTAAGTACTGTTGCCAACGGACTGCATGGGAAGTCGTCATATGTCTGGACAAGCATCTGGTGCCCAAGCGGCTGCTGTTTTGGCCACGCTTGATACGCTTCAGACATATGTTGCAAACAGCAACAGTGTGGTCTGCTGCACATGTATCAAAAAAGGCCCACGCCAAAGAACTTTTCAAAATATGCAGGGAGTCAGCAGCACCCTGCGCATGCAGAGCTCTGCGGTGTGATGCAGTTGGGTGGCTGCCCTTAAGCTGGCCCCTGGAGGGCATCCTGCCTCATTGGAGATGTGCCGCCTCCTCCTCTCTTCTATCAGGAACCCACGTAGAGTCAGTGACCTCATCATCCCCTCCCTCCTCGTCACTGGAGCAAACCTGGCAGTATGCGGCAGCTGGGGTTACATGACTCCCAGTTTATTGTCCTTCTTGGTCACCCCCTCTCTCTGAGCTCACGTTACTGCCTTCCTCAACCTGGGTACCATCATTGGAGCCTTCAAAATGCTGCGCATCCTCCTGCAGCATGTACCCGACACTGTGGTCAAACAGTTCAGGAGACTCCTCTGTGCATGATGGTGAGGCTAGGGAAGGAGTGACTGATGACATTGAGCTGCTGGAATAGGCCGCTTTGGCAGCTGCATTGGCAGGCAAACTGCTCTGAGCATGGGTGACAGAGGATGAGGAGGATGAGGACGGCTTTGTTATCCACTCTACCAACGCTTCTGCATGTTGTGGATCAACATGGCCAGCTGCCGAAAAAAAGGACAAGCGTGCCCCACGGCCACATGCTGAGGATGCACCGTGTCCACGACCAGCACTGTTGGCTGTAGACACAGAGCCTGCTTGCCCTCTTTTAGTGGCCTATAAGCGTCTGCATCTCCTTGGTGGCCTTCTAGACATGCTGTAAAATTGTATTAGCAAAACACTGCCTGAAGTTTACTAGAAAAAGTACACCAGGAATGCCCTACAGTCAGATATAGGCTTGGCTAGACTTGAATGCAGTTGATATATATATATATATATATATATATATATATATATATATATATATGTAGGAGACTGTATATATATTTTATGCACTGCAGATCACTGAATCACCTGCCTGCTTGCCTGAAAGTGTAATTGAAAATGTACACCAGGAACTACCTACAGTCAGATATAGGGCTTGGCTAGACTAGAATGCAGTGGATATAATATATATACCGTGTTTCCACGAAAATAAGCCCAGGTCTTATATTAATTTTGGCAACCAAAAACACACTAGGGCTTATTTTTGGGGTAGGTCCTATCAGGCCATGTGCTGTCTTCTTTCCCCTCTGCCTGTCAGAAATCCCCTGTGGAACTGTGTAACAGTGCTTAAAAATTCCTAAAATCCACAGCACCACATATTGCAAAATGTGTATGTCTGCAATCCAATTGTGCCACATACCTTCTTCTAGTGCTGGGCGCATCTGCAACCCGCCGGAGCTCTCTTCCCCTCTTTGAGCACTGCAGAGGGAGGGGGCCCGACATCAGCTGAGTGCCGCTTGGCGCTTCCACGGCCCACCGGAGGCCTCTTCCCAGCTTTAAGGAATACAGAGGGAGAGGGGCCTGAGATCCCCCGCTGACAGCTTGCAGAAGAGCAGAGCAGCGTGACATCAGCTGAGCGCCACTTGGTGCTTCCATGGCCCGCCTGAGACCTTTTCCCAGCACTATACCGAAGGTATTTGACACAACTAGATCACATAAACACACACACACAGTCTACACTATATAACAGTGTAATAGAGTGGACTCTAGTATTTCACCAGCACTTTAAACTAGGGCTTATTTTTGGGGTAGGGCTTATATTGCAGCCCTTCCTGAAAATCGGGGTAGGTCTTATTTTTGGGGTAGATCTTATTTTCGGGGAAACACGGTTTGTAGGAGACTGTATACAGTATACATACTAGACTGACTGATAATGCTGATAATGAAATACACTGCAGCTAACTGAATCACCTGCCTGCCAGAAGTATAGTAGAAACAGTACACCGCCAGGAAGGGACCGCAGTGAGATCTAGCTAAACTGTAAACTGTATGCAGTGGATATATATATATATATATATACACACACACACACACACACACACACACACACACACACACACACACACACAAACACACACACATACACTAAAACAAGGTAAAGCTACACTAAGGATTGATTTTGGAAGGCATAAACCATTAGAAATAAGCCAAATGTGTTATCAATGGCAAACGGGTGAATGCAAAATATTAATACAAAGGCAGGTGAAAGCCAATGTGATACCGTGTGAAAATAAACACAAATAAAAGGAAAAAAAAAAATATGTGATGAAAAAAATATGATATATAAAAAAAGAAATAAAAAATAATAAATAAAAATACAAAAAAACCACACCAAGTGTATGTCTAAATGGATTAATAAAACCCAATTTTAAAGTGATGCTATGATAGCAAAACATAGGAAGAAAAATGTATTAATAGTGAACATATACTGTACGACAGGAATGTAATAATCAACAAGTGAATCCTGATTAACAAACAAAAAAATTAGTCCATAAAACATGTGATGTCCGGAGATAAAAAAAACGGATTCAAAATGAGTCCATACACAATAGGTAAAAAGCGTAATCACGGTGCCAAACATCCAAACCCCATGGAAACCGTGCAAAGGATGAGAAAGATGCCTCCACCTGCAAACACACTGCCTCTTACCGGAACAATATGGTCCACTATGACTTTTGATTCATAAACATTGTCCTACATATATTCTGCTACATGTTTTTGATCCAAAAACAAATCCCAATACGTGTATATTGATTGGTGTGTGTGAAAGTTATAGCGCCTACAAACTATAGAATATGTACTGGAACTTTTATTTGTTTTATACTACAAATGACAGCGATAAATGACTTCTAGCGGGACTGTGATAGTGTGATCTGACACTAACTGTCGCTGGGAGGAACTGACATCACCAGTGACACTAATACAGTGATCAGTGCTAGAAATATGACACTGGCTGGGAAGGGGTTAACATCTAGGTGTGATGAAGGGGTTAAATATGTTCCATAACTCGGTGTAATGTGTGCACAGTGTGCTGCTTCATACTAATGATCACTGACAAATCACTCCCTCTGTACACAACCCAACACAGAGCTCTGAGCTGTGATTGGACACAGCAGATCCCGGGTGTGAATCATTGGCCGGGACGCTGTGTACAATCACACAGGACCTAGGTGGGGAACATGCGTTTGCCTTAAACCTGGGAGAAGGCAGAGACATACTAGCACATCGCTTTGGCTACAGCGCGCCCCCCCCCATCCTCAGAACAACCCTCCCCGTCCTCAGTACAGCGCTCCCCATCCTCAGTACATCGCCCCTCCCGTCCTCAGTACAGCGCTCCCCATCCTCAGAACAACCCTCCCCGTCCTCAGTACAGCGCTCCCCATCCTCAGTACATCGCCCCTCCCGTCCTCAGTACAGCGCCCCCCGTCCTCAGTACATCGCCCCTCCCGTCCTCAGTACAGCGCTCCCCATCCTCAGTACAGCGCTCCCCCATCCTCAGAACAACCCTCCCCGTCCTCAGTACAGCGCTCCCCATCCTCAGTACATCGCCCCTCCCGTCCTCAGTACAGCGCCCCCCGTCCTCAGTACATCGCCCCTCCCGTCCTCAGTACAGCGCCCCCCGTCCTCAGTACAGCGCCCCCCATCCTCAGTACAGCGCTCCCCATCCTCAGTACAACGCTCCCAATCCTCAGAACAGCGCTCCCCATCCTCAGTACAGCGCCCCCCTTCCTCAGTACAGCGCCCCCCTTCCTCAGTACAGCGCCCCCCTGTCCTCAGTACAGCGCCCCCCGTCCTCAGTACCGCGCCCCCCCCCTGTCCTCAGTACAGCGCTCCCCATCCTCAGTACAACGCTCCCAATCCTCAGAACAACCCTCCCCGTCCTCAGTACAGCGCCCCCCTTCCTCAGTACAGCGCCCCCCGTCCTCAGTACCGCGCCCCCCCCCCCTGTCCTCAGTACAGTGCTCCCCTTCCTCAGTACAGCGCTCCCCCGTCCTCAGTACAGCGCTCTCCCGTCCTCAGTACAGCGCTCCCCCGTCCTCAGTACTGTGCTCCCCATCCTCAGTACAGCGTCCCCCTTCCTCATTACCACGCCCACCCCTTCCTCAGTACAGCGTCCCCCTTCCTCATTACCACGCCCACCCCCTCCTCAGTACAACACTCCCGTCCTCAGTACATCGCCCACCCCATCCTCAGTGCAGTGCCCCCCCCGTCCTCAGTACAGCGCCCCCCCCCCGTCCTCAGTACAGCGCCCCCCGTCCTCAGTACAGCGCCCCCCATCCTCAGTACAGCGCTCCCCATCCTCAGTACAACGCTCCCAATCCTCAGAACAGCGCTCCCCATCCTCAGTACAGCGCCCCCCTTCCTCAGTACAGCGCCCCCCTTCCTCAGTACAGCGCCCCCCTGTCCTCAGTACAGCGCCCCCCGTCCTCAGTACCGCGCCCCCCCCCCTGTCCTCAGTACAGCGCTCCCCATCCTCAGTACAACGCTCCCAATCCTCAGAACAACCCTCCCCGTCCTCAGTACAGCGCCCCCCTTCCTCAGTACAGCGCCCCCCGTCCTCAGTACCGCGCCCCCCCCCCTGTCCTCAGTACAGTGCTCCCCTTCCTCAGTACAGCGCTCCCCCGTCCTCAGTACAGCGCTCCCCCGTCCTCAGTACAGCGCTCCCCCGTCCTCAGTACTGTGCTCCCCATCCTCAGTACAGCGTCCCCCTTCCTCATTACCACGCCCACCCCTTCCTCAGTACAGCGTCCCCCTTCCTCATTACCACGCCCACCCCATCCTCAGTACAACACTCCCGTCCTCAGTACATCGCCCACCCCATCCTCAGTGCAGTGCCCCCCCGTCCTCAGTACAGCGCCCCCCCCCCGTCCCCAGTACAGCTCCCACCCCATCTTCAGTACAACGCTCCCCATCCTCAGTACAGCGCCCCCCCATCCTCAGTACAACACTCCCTGTCCTCAGTACATCGCCCCCCCCCGTCCTCAGTACAGCACTTCCCATCCTCAGTACAGCGCACCCAATCCTCAGTACATCGCCCCCCCCTGTCCTCAGTACAGCGCTCCCCATTCTCAGTACAGCGCCCCCCCTGTCCTCAGTACAGCGCCCCCCCTGTCCTCAGTACAGTGCTCCCCATCCTCAGTACAGCGCTCCCCCGTCCTCAGTACATCGCTCCCCATCCTCAGTACAGCGCCCCCCTTCCTCATTACCACGCCCACCCCGTCCTCAGTACAACACTCCCGTCCTCAGTACATTGCCCCCCATCCTCAGTGCAGTGCCCCCCCGTCCTCAGTACAGCGCCCCCCCCCCGTCCTCAGTACAGCTCCCACCCCATCTTCAGCACAACGCTCCCCATCCTCAGTACAGCGCCCCCCCATCCTCAGTACAACACTCCCTGTCCTCAGTACATCGCCCCCCCCCCCCCCCCCCGTCCTCAGTACAGCACTTCCCATCCTCAGTACAGCGCTCCCCATCCTCAGTACAGCGCCCCCCCCCCCTGTCCTCAGTACAGCGCTCCCCATTCTCAGTACAGTGCCCCCCCTGTCCTCAGTACAGTGCTCCCCATCCTCAGTACAGCGCTCCCCCGTCCTCAGTACAACGCTCCCCATCCTCAGTACAGCGCCCCCCTTCCTCATTACCACGCCCACCCCGTCCTCAGTACAACACTCCCGTCCTCAGTACATTGCCCCCCATCCTCAGTGCAGTGCCCCCCCGTCCTCAGTACAGCGCCCCCCCCGTCCTCAGTACAGCTCCCACCCCATCTTCAGTACAACGCTCCCCATCCTAAGTACAGCGCCCCCCCGTCCTCAGTACAACACTCCCTGTCCTCAGTACATCGCCCCCCGTCCTCAGTACAGCACTCCCCATCCTCAGTACAGCGCTCCCCGTCCTCAGTACAGCGCTCCCCGTCCTCAGTACATCGCCCCCCCATCCTAAGTACAGCGCCCCCCCGTCCTCAGTACAACACTCCCTGTCCTCAGTACATCGCCCCCCGTCCTCAGTACAGCACTCCCCGTCCTCAGTACAGCACTCCCCGCCCTCAGTACAGCGCTCCCCGTCCTCAGTACAGCGCTCCCCGTCCTCAGTACAGCGCCCCCAATCCTCAGTACAGCGCTCCCCGTCCTCAGTACAGCGCTCCCCGTCCTCAGTACAGCGCTCTCCGTCCTCAGTACAGCGCTCTCCGTCCTCAGTACAGCGCTCCCAGTCCTCAGTACATCGCCCCCAGTCCTCAGTACATCGCCCCCCCGTCCTCAGTACAGCGCCCCCCCCGTCCTCAGTACAGCGCCCCCCATCCTCAGTAATGCTCCCCTCGTCAATAGTACAGCGCTCCCCATCCTCAGTAAAGCGCCCCCCCGTCCTCAGTACCACGCCCACCCCGTCCTCAGCACAACACTCCCACCCCGTCCTCAGCACAACACTCCCGTCCTCAGTACATCGCCCCCCCGTCCTCAGTACATCGCCCCCCCGTCCTCAGTACAGCGCCCCCCGTCCTCAGTAAAGTGCCCCCCGTCCTCAGTACCACGCCCACCCCGTCCTCAGCAAAACACTCCCGTCCTCAGTACATCGCCCCCCCTGTCCTCAGTACAGCGCTCCCCATCCTCAGTACAGCGCCCCCCTCTGTCCTCAGTACAGCGCTCCCCCGTCCTCAGTACAACGCTCCCCATCCTCAGTACAGCGCCCCCTTCCTCATTACCACGCCCACCCCGTCCTCAGTACAACACTCCCGTCCTCAGTACATTGCCCCCCATCCTCAGTTCAGTGCCCCCCCGTCCTCAGTACAGCTCCCACCCCATCTTCAGTACAACGCTCCCCATCCTAAGTACAGAGCCCCCCGTCCTCAGTACAACACTCCCTGTCCTCAGTACATCGCCCCCCATCCTCAGTACAGTGCTCCCCATCCTCAGTACAGCGATCCCCGTCCTCAGTACAGTGCTCCCCGTCCTCAGTACAGCGCCCCCGTCCTCAGTACAGCGCTCCTCATCCTCAGTACAGCGCCCCCCGTCCTCAGTACAGCACCCCCAATCCTCAGTACAGCGCTCCCCGTCCTCAGTACAGCGCTCCCCGTCCTCAGTACAGCGCTCTCCGTCCTCAGTACAGCGCTCTCCGTCCTCAGTACAGCGCTCCCAGTCCTCAGTACATCGCCCCCAGTCCTCAGTACATCGCCCCCCGTCCTCAGTACAGCGCCCCCCCCGTCCTCAGTACAGCGCCCCCCATCCTCAGTAATGCTCCCCTCGTCAATAGTACAGCGCTCCCCATCCTCAGTAAAGCGCCCCCCCGTCCTCAGTACCACGCCCACCCCGTCCTCAGCACAACACTCCCACCCCGTCCTCAGCACAACACTCCCGTCCTCAGTACATCGCCCCCCCGTCCTCAGTACATCGCCCCCCCGTCCTCAGTACAGCGCCCCCCGTCCTCAGTAAAGTGCCCCCCGTCCTCAGTACCACGCCCACCCCGTCCTCAGCAAAACACTCCCGTCCTCAGTACATCGCCCCCCCTGTCCTCAGTACAGCGCTCCCCATCCTCAGTACAGCGCCCCCCTCTGTCCTCAGTACAGCGCTCCCCCGTCCTCAGTACAACGCTCCCCATCCTCAGTACAGCGCCCCCTTCCTCATTACCACGCCCACCCCGTCCTCAGTACAACACTCCCGTCCTCAGTACATTGCCCCCCATCCTCAGTTCAGTGCCCCCCCGTCCTCAGTACAGCTCCCACCCCATCTTCAGTACAACGCTCCCCATCCTAAGTACAGAGCCCCCCGTCCTCAGTACAACACTCCCGGTCCTCAGTACATCGCCCCCCATCCTCAGTACAGTGCTCCCCATCCTCAGTACAGCGATCCCCGTCCTCAGTACAGTGCTCCCCGTCCTCAGTACAGCGCCCCCGTCCTCAGTACAGCGCTCCTCATCCTCAGTACAGCGCCCCCCGTCCTCAGTACAGCGCCCCCCCGTCCTCAGTACAGCGCCCCCCGTCCTCAGTACTGCAACCCTCGTCAATAGTACAGCGCCCCCCATCCTCAGTACAGCGCTCCCTGTCCTCAGTACAGCGCTCCCCGTCCTCAGTAAAGTGCCCCCCGTCCTCAGTACCACGCCCACCCCGTCCTCAGCACAACACTCCCGTCCTCAGTACATCGCCCCCCCGTCCTCAGTACATCGCCCCCCCCGTCCTCAGTACATCGCCCCCCCCGTCCTCAGTACATCGCCCCCCCCCCGTCCTCAGTACATCGCCCCCCCGTCCTCAGTACAGCGCCCCCCCATCCTCAGTACAGCGCCCCCCATCCTCAGTACTGCAACCCTCGTCAATAGTACAGCGCCCCCCATCCTCAGTACAGCGCCCCCGTCCTCAGTACAGCGCTCCCCATCCTCAATACAGCGCTCCCCGTCCTCAGTAAAGTGCCCCCGTCCTCAGTAAAGCGCCCCCCCTGTCCTCAGTACAATGCCCCCGCCCTCAATACAGCGCCCCCCGTCCTCAGTACAGCGCCCCCCGTCCTCAGTACATTATGGCTGGGTGATCATTAAGTGGATAATATTTGCACCAGAACAGATATGATATTCAGGAAAATGGAGGTTTAATGCCGACATTCCATTGAACTGTAGAACATTTTCCTGTGTGGAGATCGATGTGTGTCTCAATCCTGGTCCTGTTAGTCGGCATGAAGGGCAAACAAGGACAATGAGATTGTGATTAGAGACATGGATTGTATTCTTCTTCCAACATAAACATGAACTTCCATCATCACCAAACCTGTACATTGGGAAATAATAAATAATTTGATTTTACAAGCAGAGCACTTTAACAGAAAGTACAAAACCTCCCAAAAACATCTTCCTGTATTTCTGCAAATCCCAACAGAATGGATCAGTGTGTGCTGCAGACTGCAGTCACTGGAGCTCCACTCTACACAGGAATCATGTGACCTCCACTTCCTGTAGTGGAGCTCCAGCTGCAGAGATTCACAATAAAGATCGGTAAAAAAAAAAAAAGGAGTGGAGTGGAGGCCACGTGCTTCCTGTCATCAATGGAGCTCCACTCTGCAGCCACACCCCTCTTATTCAACGTGACTCCTCAAACAGCTTGCAGTGTCTTCATTTCTATACTGTAAAGCACTGCGTAAACTGTTGGCACTATATAAATCCTGTATAATAATAATAATACTCGAAACAGGCATGTTCACACTACGAGACGTTTCTTGAGCTGCAGTTCCTCTGAGCTCCACAAGGTGGTGATCTCACCTCTACCCAGTAAAAAAGTCTCTATGGAATACCGACAGGAAGTGATGTCAGTTACAGACAGGACATCCCATTTGGAAGGACGTAGAGAGAAGACATTGCTGGATCTGGCGGCAGAGGAGGTAATATGTAGATTAACCCCTTCAGGGGGATCAGTTGATGATTAATATATTTTGCTTCCAAAGCTGGCCATACATGGTTCAGTTTTATCATTCGGCCAATGGGTTGAGAGGAAAAAACTGAAGTGATTCCCCCATCCACACATTGGAGGGGGATGGGGGAATCCTCCCCGCTGCACTATTTGTATTCTGACAATGGGGGGCGCTCCTCCGCTCTCAGAATACACAGATCAGTGATGAAGCTATTGGCTGCAGCCGCTGATCGAGTGACTGTTATCCGGCAGTGACCACACATGGATGGAAATGTGACCGATCCCTGCTCACACGTCGCCTGCCACCAGATGCCATCAGTTTACCCAGCAGAGCCCGGTCCTTACATCATTGTCCCCAGCAGAGCCCAGTTAATGCATCAGTGTCCCCAGCAGAGTCCATCCATACGTGTCCCCAGCAGAGTCCATCCTTACATCAGTGTCCCCAGCAAAGCCCAGTCAATACATCGGCTTCCCCAGCAGAGTCCATCCTTACATCAGTGTCCCCAGCAGAGCCCAGTCAATACATCGGCTTCCCCAGCAGAGTCCATCCTTACATCAGTGTCCCCAGCAGAGCCCAGTCAATACATCGGCTTCCCCAGCACAGCCCAGTCCATACATCAGTGTCCCCAGCAGAGCCCAGTCCTTACATCAGTGTCCCCAGCAGAGCCCAGTCCTTACATCAGTGTCCCCAGCAGAGCCCAGTCCTTACATCAGTGTCCCCAGCAGAGCCCAGTCCTTACATCAGTGTCCCCAGCAGAGCCCAGTCCTTACATCAGTGTCCCCAGCAGAGCCCAGTCCTTACATCAGTGTCCCCAGCAGAGCCCAGTCCTTACATCAGTGTCCCCAGCAGAGCCCAGTCCTTACATCAGTGTCCCCAGCAGAGCCCAGTCCTTACATCAGTGTCCCCAGCAGAGCCCAGTTCTTACATCAGTGTCCCCAGCAGAGCCCAGTCAATACATCGGCTTCCCCAGCAGAGTCCATCCTTACATCAGTGTCCCCAGCAGAGCCCAGTCAATACATCGGCTTCCCCAGCACAGCCCAGTCCATACATCAGTGTCCCCAGCAGAGCCCAGTCCTTACATCAGTGTCCCCAGCAGAGCCCAGTCCTTACATCAGTGTCCCCAGCAGAGCCCAGTCCTTACATCAGTGTCCCCAGCAGAGCCCAGTTCTTACATCAGTGTCCCCAGCAAAGCCCAGTCCTTACATCAGTGTCCCCAGCAAAGCCCAGTCCTTACATCAGTGTCCCCAGCAGACTCCATCCATACATCAGTGTCCCCAGCAAAGCCCAGTCCTTACATCAGTGTCCCCAGCAAACTCCGTGCGTACATCAGTGTCCCCAGCAAACTCCGTGCGTACATCAGTGTCCCCAGCAGACTCCGTGCGTACATCAGTGTCCCCAGCAGAGCTCAGTCCTTACATCAGTGTCCCCAGCAGAGCTCAGTCCTTACATCAGTGTCCCCGGCAGAGCTCGGTCCTTACATCAGTGTCCCCGGCAGAGCTCGGTCCTTACATCAGTGTCCCCGGCAGAGCTCGGTCCTTACATCAGTGTCCCCGGCAGAGCTCGGTCCTTACATCAGTGTCCCCGGCAGAGCCCGGTCCATACATCAGTGTCCCTGGCAGAGCCGGTCCATACATCAGTGTCCCCGGCAGAGCCTGGTCCTTACATCAGTGTCCCCATTAGAGCCCAGTCCTTACATTACCGTGTCCCCACAAGGGGGCGAAGGGTTTGCGGCGGCTACATTTAGATCTCTTCCTTGTTCAGTGGGGAGGGGTCTCCGATCTGTTTAGCCAGTCGGCTTGAGTGTACAAGAGATTTGTCTACTTGAACACTGAAGAGAGAAGTTGATTGGCTGCCCCTCCCCTCTCCACTGAACACATAGAGAAACAGTCCTCGTGGTGGCAGCCATCTTTTTGTAGCCCGCTGCCGCTTTTGCCCAAAACCGTCCCAATTTCCTGGGACAATAGCAAAATCCCGGGATTTTAATCGAGATGAGCTCCCAAAATTGGGAGGAGGGTCCCAAAATCGGGATTGTCCCGGGAAGATCGGGACTGTTGGCGAGTATGTATTCCTCATCCTGCCTGTTGTTTCCTTGGATTGATTTTCTGTGTAGTGACCCCGGCTTCATCTCTTGGATGCGCTCGTCTGTTGCTTGTCCTGACCTTTATCCTGATTCCTGGATCTCCTCCTCATCTCTCCTCCATATCCTCTTACACAGCTTTTCTCCACACCTGCAGTGACCCTGGGGGGTGGAAACTTGGCACCAGCACTCAGCAAAATCCATCCCCACCATTAGGAGCTCTGGAGAAAATTGTCTGCTATTTACACTCCGTTCCTCCGCACGTCACCTGATCACATGAGAGCTTACTACACAGATTCCTGACAGATTTCTGTATGGTAAAGGTCAAAGTTCACTCTTCAGTTTAGGAGAGGAAGGACACACCCAGGAACAATGATTTGGTTTGCACGGGAGCCTCATATAGAGGACCCCTCAAATCTCCCCATCCAAATGTCCCTCCATCCAGAGTCTATATGTCCTATGACATCACACTGACCTCACAGCTCCTCCTCCCAATGTCCCACCATCCCGCTCTTCTTTTTTTTTTTTTTTTTTTTTTCTGATGCTCTTAGGATGTGGGCGGACCCTTGGCATCCTCACTAGCAAAGTGGGACTGTTGGTCCTGCATTGTATGTAATGACATCAGAATGTCTGCAACAAGCATTTATCCTGCATAGTGTGGGGGTCCTGTGTGGGTAAATTATACCTCAGTCTGAAGTGGGGCTTTAATAAAATGGAGACCTGAATGGTGAGGTGAGGAGAATTCTGGGAATATCATTTGATTTTACAATTTGTGTTCAGATGTAGAGTTTTCCTCCTGTGAAGTCTGGAGATCATATGACCATCACATTGCCTCCACCTCCCTCCCTGATAGAATAGAGAAATACAAAGAAGATTCTAGAAGTCACCAGAGAGATGATGGAGGAGAGGTGAGCGGTGCTGGGAATTCTGGGACATTATCCAGTAACAGACAAGGGATGTGTCTGGATGGTGACTGTATCATTGTGTGTGTCAGGTTCCTATAAGGTGTCAGGATGTCACTGTCTATTTCTCCATGGAGGAGTGGGAGTATTTAGAAGGACACAAGGATCTCTACAAGGACGTCATGATGGACAATCAGCCGCCCCTCACATCACCGGGTAAGAGGAGACTTTATTGTAAAGGAGAGAGCAGTACGGAGGGTCCACCTAGATCCCCCATCATCTGATAAACACATAGAAACAATGTATTCAGTCAGTGTGTGTGTTTCCTACAGATGGATCCAGTAATGGGAACCCACCAGAGAGATGTCCCCGTCCTCTGTATTCCCGGGATTCCACACAGGAAGGTCACCCCATCCCCCACCATCATCAGGTAGATGAAGAACAATCACTGATAGTATCATTAGGATCTGTACATTATCTGCATTGTTACAATTTAAGTCATTTTTATTATATATTCAGAGTGGAAACCTGAGAGATTCTAAAGTTGAGGTTAAAGAAGAGATAAAAGAGGAGGATGATGAGGATGGGGTGACGGAGGAGTCAGAGTCTCTAAAAGAACACAAAGATCTGTACCAGGACACCATGGTGGAGTCATCCAGCTACAGAAACCCACCAGAGAGATGTCCCCGTCCTCTGTATTCCCGGGATTCTACACAGGAAGATCACACCATCCCTCACCATCATCAGGTAGATGAGTGACAATTATTGGTAGTTCTGATTTATACACAGCATGTTTGTTACAATGAATGTTTTATTATATATTCAGAGTGGAAACCTCGGGGATGATAATATTGATGTTAAAGAAGAGTATAAAGAGGAGGATGAGGAGTATGGAGTGATGGAGGAGTTTTCAGAAGGACACAAGGATATGATGGAGCCACCTAATACCAGGAACCCACCAGAGAGATGTCCCCGTCCTCTGTATTCCCGGAATTCCACACAGGAAGATCACACCATCCCTCACTGTTACCTCAAGGTTGGTGGAGCATTTAGAACATGAACTTGAGGAAATAGGGGGGTTTATTTGCTAAAGAAAAATCCACTGTGCACTTGGAGGTGCAGTCGCTGTAGATCTGAAGAGAACATAGAAGGAAAATAAAAAAACAGCATTTTTGCTTGCATATGATTGGATGATAGAAATCAGCAGAGCTTCCCCTAATTTCAGATATTCCCCTCAGATCTACAGTGACTGCACTGCCAAGTGCACTTGTAGTGTGTAGCGGATTTGCCTTTTTTTATATAATGTCACAATAATAAATCTTATATCTCACAGATGATAGTCTCTCTCATTTTCTTGATTTAGAGTGGAGATCCAATTGATATAGAATTTGAGGTTAAAGCAGAAGAAGAAGAGAGGTATGTGAGGGATGATCAGCAGTCTATGGAGGAGGATGGAATAACGGGGACATTTATAGAGGAGGACACTCCTACAGAGATCAGCACAGGTGGGTCATTAACACTAAATACATTCCTCCACCCATACTGCTCACTGATTGGTCCAGAGTAGGGTGGGGACTGGGTGATATCAGCCTGTAATCCCCTGGTCACTTTCCTGAGCTGTGTTCCCCGTCCTGTATTCCTGTATTTCTCTCGGATAATCTTCCTTCTCTGTGCTGCAGACACAATTTATGTATCTAGACTGGATTGATGGAGATTCTGGGGTTCAGCTGACAGCAAATAGTTAATTTTCACCATAGGCTTTACTAGACCTAGGGACCTGGGGTATGTGCTTTCGGTCTTCTGACAAGATCTCCGATAGAACAATTCTCCTGGGATTACTTGCTCTGTTGTCTGCTGGCTGTGCCGGGTGGAGGGATATGTCTGTATAGTCTCAGACCCAAGTCACTGAGTGCAGTCTCAGGAGATGGGAGGCAGCGGTGTGGGACCTCTGCAACTTGTCTCATGTAAACATTTAATCTTCCACTGATTACTAAATACCAATATTACGAGTCCTGACCCTTACACTGTATAATTTATATTGTATATTACATACTCCTGACCCTTACACTATATATACTCTATGTTGTACATTATATACTCCTGACCAGGGTCGGTGAGAGGATTTTTGTCTACTTAGGCGAAGGTGCATTTTTATGCCCCCCCCCCCCCCAACCTTCCTCCTGTTACCTCCCTCCCCTCCACAATGCAAACCCCACCCCCATATGACATACACTTTATTTGCCTGACGTTACATCATCAATGTTTTTCCTTGCATTCATTCATGAATATAATGCAGTGTACATCGCATCGCATTACATTCTTTTCTGGCCTTCATGGCTGGGGAAACTGTCAAAGTTGCTTTCAAGTCAGAAACAAGAAGGGAAGGAGAGCGGACCTGTGTCTGTTCTCCTCCCTCCCTTCTACCCGGCAGCACACACTATGGGCAAGCAGAGCCCAGGATACATAGAAGGGGGGGGGGAATCGGGGATTTTTAGTGGGACTGCCACACTGCGGCGGACAAATCGCAGACTGTGGACATGGCACATGGGAGGTCAGAGACTGCGGACATGGCACATGGGAGGTCAGAGACTGCGGACATGGCACATGGGAGGTCAGAGACTGCGGACATGGCACATGGGAGGTCAGAGACTGCGGACATGGCACATGGGAGGTCAGAGACTGCGGACATGGCACATGGGAGGTCAGAGACTGCGGACATGGCACATGGGAGGTCAGAGACTGCGGACATGGCACATGGGAGGTCAGAGACTGCGGACATGGCACATGGGAGGTCAGAGACTGCGGACATGGCACATGGGAGGTCAGAGACTGCGGACATGGCGCCTGGGAGGTCAGAGACTGCGGACATGGCGCCTGGGAGGTCAGAGACTGCGGACATGGCGCCTGGGAGGTCAGAGACTGCGTACATGGCGCCTGGGAGGGCATAGACTGCGTACATGGCGCCTGGGAGGGCATAGACTGCGTACATGGCGCCTGGGAGGGCATAGACTGCGGACATGGCACATGGGAGGGCATAGACTGCGGACATGGCACATGGGAGGTCAGAGACTGCGGACATGGCACATGGGAGGTCAGAGACTGCGGACATGGCACATGGGAGGTCAGAGACTGTGGACATGGGAGGTCAGAGACTGTGGACATGGCACATGGGAGGTCATAGACTGCACACATGGCACATGGGAGGTCAGAGACTGCACACATGGGACATGGGACAAGAGACAGATATAAAGCTAAAAGTAGCATTGATCTTGCTTACCCTTCCACAGTGCCGGCAGTCTTGCAGATACAACATCCTTTCATCTGTGCTGTGACACTCGCACGCCTCCTATGCCTTCTGCTGGGCCCTGGCCCCTCCCCCTTGTCTCACCGACTCCTCCCAAGCCTCCCCCTCACCTCATCTCACACAGCCTTCCATTCAGCGGCGATTGTCTCAGTGTGTTGCTGGACTGGAGGTGTTCGTGTATTTTTGCCACCACCCAGGGGGGAGGAGGGGATTTTTTCTTTTTGCTGCCATAGCAATCCCCGAGGGCTCTCTAGTCTCTGAGGAAGACTGTGTTGCTCTTCCTGTCCTGCACCTGTCAGAGAGGAGGAGGGGGAGAGGAGTAGGCGGGGCCGGGACACAGGAGAGGAGCTCCAGCTATGGAGTCTGAAGTTAACAGGGCATGAGGGTGTGCTGTGCTGCTGGCCTGTGTCAACTTACTGAGCCGGGTAAGGATGAGAGGAGGGCCGCCGCCAGCATTAGCACCTGGCACCGCGTGGGCAAGCCTCCCCCCTCATGCTCTGGCCGTGTATTCTAGTCCCCTAGGAGGTAAATTGCTTCTCTCAATAGCATATTGCCGTAAGGTCCTCCCTGGAGCTGAAAATACGCCATTTCTGTCCTGTTGCTCAACCGCAAGATGACTGGTCACCCTTGATTCAGTGTCCAAGTCCCGCTACAAATCAAAAGGGGAACAAAGATTCGCTGTCCAAGGACCACGGCTATGAAATGCACTACCAACCTACATTCTCATGGAAGAAAACCATCAGGCCTTCAGGAAAAAACTCAAGACCTACCTCTTCTAAGAAGCTTGACAACAAAGCACTAATACATCGCCTTGAGGCGATTCGGTTCGCATTGTAGCGCTATACAAATTATTCATTCATTCATTCATTCATTCATTCATTCAGTGTAGCAAGGTCAAAGTGCTAAAAAAAGGCTGCCCGAACTTCAAGCGCTTTCGAGACTACCCTCCTTGGCTGACAATCTCCGCTTGCCTTGACCGACAGACGCTCGCAGTGTGCCGTCCAGGCTGTCTTGCCGATATGATTCGTCACAATGATCCAGTCCAATGGTTTGTGAAATCCTCAAGGTCTTTCCATCACCGCGGACCGCTATACATACTGCGTGACACTGACCATAGCTGCGCCGGATCCTGTTTCCTCCATTGTAGTTGAACCTGGTACAGGTGCCCATGCACCCAAGGAATCATCGGTATGAATGACCACATTATGGCCAGGAGGCTGAGACACCTAGAAGTCGTCCAGGAAGTAGAGGCATCTGATCTCAGAATTCTCCTGACCGTCAACGTCCTTTTCTGATGGAAGCAAAACAGAGGAACCAGTAGAGTCCCCACAAGCACTTTAACTGTTGAAAAGCAAAAGTTGGCTTTTTTTTTTTTTTTTTAGGTAGAAAGGAATGACGCCCAGGTAGTGGCAGACCCTGTTCTCCAAGAGGAACTGACACAGGACTGAGACCTCTGTGAACATTCTTAGCCCCCATACACACGGTCGGAAATTCCGACCACAAAATCCGTCAGATTTTTTCAGACGGATTTTGTCCGACACTGGTGCAACATACACACGGTCGGAAAAAAGTTGTCGGAAAATCCGATCATTCTGAACGTGGTGACGTTTGTTGCGTACGACGGAACTACGTAGAGGCTAGTAGCCAATAGCTTTGGTCTCGTAATTTGATCTGAGCATGGGTGGCACTTTGTCCGTCGGAATTCTCTACACACGATCGGAAAAAGTCAGATCGGATTTTGTTGTCGGAAAATTTGAGAGCAGGATCTCAAATTTTTTTCTGTAGAAAATTCCGATGGAAAAAGTCCGATGGAGCCCACACACAGGCGGATTTTCTGACAACATGGTCCGATCGGACATTTTCCGTCGGAATTTCCGACCGTGTGTACGGGGGCTTAGAGATATTCATAGGCTAAAAGGTAGGCTGAAAAAGCGGAGATGTGTCCAACCGATCGCCAAACTTACTTATTTTGAAAAACAAAATGAAAAGAAAAAAGTTTGGGATGTAAGATTAACTCCTGACGATCTATCGAAAGCCTCCAGCCATCTGCTGCAAGCGAAATGCTCATCCCCCAACCCCTGCGACCTACAAACAGGGCTGGGTAGGAAACCTGCAATCTCTCCTGTGAAATGGGACCAGTACAGCTCCCCCCTGAGTCTGAAGTGTCTGTAAGAATTGTAGCAGCCGTGGTTGCGGTGGATCGGGCAGCTCCGAGGGGGAGAAAAGGTCTGGAGAAGGAACAGTGAGGAATCCACCGAAAGTGACCATGAGTGCCTATCCTCCAAGGATCTGCACAATACGCTTTCCAGTAACCCGTGAAGTGTGCCCACTGGGACTTACTTTAAAAGTCTGGGCATGCGCCCGGTAAAAGGGTTTTGTGGGTACCTGCGGTACACCCAAAGCTTTTCATTTATGGACCTTATGAAAGGTTGCCCCTAAAGGAGCGGAACCTAGCGGGAGAAACACATTTCTCCCTTTTATTTATTTATTTTTTACATGAAGCCAAACACAGCCCCGGGTCTCAACCATAGGGCCCCCCAAGCCGTGACTGAGTAAAGCATTGCCTTGGCCAGGCACCTGGTTGAGCCTATTGCTGCTTTCGCAGTGAAATTTGCCGATACATCTTGGCCAGGACCCGAATGATATCAGCCTTAAGGATTTCCTCCCCAACTGCTGCCTCTACATCCTGGGACAAGAAACCCAAAGTACCCGTCACCAAGGTAAGGGCCGCTGTCGAGTGGCAGGCCCTTCCCAGCCGCCACCCTATTGGACAACAGCCGGTCCCACTGTAGGCATGGATTTCAGCAATGCTATATCCGCCTTGATTTAAACCTGTTTCCTAATGGAAAAGTGATTGCTCATTGAAAGGGTAAATATGACTTTGTCTTTTAACCCATGTAATGGTCTGCATGACTGCCTAGATACAGTTCTCCAAAGAAAAACTGAAACCAAGTAGCTCCAGACCTTCCTCTGGTGAAAGGGATTTAAAATCATTTGCAGGCTGCCCCCTCTCATCAGGAGAACTGAGAGGATGAGTGATCCATGTGGCAGGCTGTTCTGCTAATGGCTAGACCGGCAACAAGGGGGCTGACTAGCTAGAGTACTTACAGTGAGTTCAAAACAGAAGTTTGTGCCACCTTATATGTAATAAAGACATTCGGTATTACCTGTCAGCTGCAAACTTCAACCAGGCAGACTTTACTCACCAGACTCCTGGGCATAGGCACCGCGCCACAGGTCCTGCAGGACTCTTGTTGGGGTGCTGGCTCTGGGAAAGAGGAGCTAAGACGTTTTCCTTGGAACCCCTCTCCTGAGTGGGAGCCGCATCCGAGCTATGCTTCTCTGAAGAACGTCCGCCTTTCCCTGGCCTCTGGCTCTGGCCTTTGAGAGCGTGAGCTTGCGGAGCTGAAGCAAATCAAAGCAATCCGCATAAGAGGCACTCTTTTCCTGAAAACTTACCGACATGGTGGTCCCCAACCTAAGTGTTGAGGGTCTTTTTTTGTATGGGTGGTGACTGATATTCGAACCATTGAGAAATGGGATGACCAGCTGGGAGACAAACAGCATGTGTGTGTGTGTGTACACACACACACACACACACACACACACACACACGTACGTACGTCTATATACTCTCTCTTTGATTTGATGCATATTGTTAAAAAAATTAAAAAAAGAGAGAGTATATAGACACGTGTGTGTGTGTATATCTCCCTTTTAGAATGTAAGCTCTACGAGCAGGGCCCTCCTGTACCTTTTGTATTGAACTGTACTGTAATTGTGTTGTCCCCCCTATACATTATAAAGCGCTGCGTAAACTGTTGGTGCTATATAAATCGTGTATAATAATTATGTATGTGTAGCGCTGGCTCCTTACGAGCAGGTGCTATTTTTTTGTCAAAAATTAAGTTGTCTGAAGCGACAGTTGGGCTTCAGGATAATTTCTCCAAATTTCTGGTTTCAGTACCAGTCCAGCTGGGTTGCACTGGGTTCTCCTTGACTGCAGGTGTCGCTGACACCACAGGCAAGGCAAGAAACACAGTCTAGCTGGATGCATAGAATGCCACTTACCTCTCGGAACCAGCCCAGTGAGAGTGTTTTCCTGCTGTACTTTCTGGGGGGGGGGGGGGGGGGGGGGGTATTTAAGGTACCAACGCCATGTTCTCGCGGAAGTATTTTCTGTCTGTTTGGTTCTGGTGGTCCTCCTGACCCAGCCTCATGGCCCTCCTGCCCTGGGGTGCGGAACTATGCATTCTATGTCTCGGAGCTGGCTAGCCCGAGGCGACGCAACTGAAGGGATAGGCCTGAGTGACTTGCGGAGCTTACTGATCCAAGGGAGGCCCGGTGCCATCTCATCTGAAGGGAGAGGCCCAGCAACTGAATTACCCCAGGGGTGGACTCGTTCAGGAGAAGGCCGTGCGCAAGGCTGGCATCTCTGAAGGAGCCTGGAGGCTTAGTTGAAGGACGCAACCTGAATCAACACTCATACGGTATCGCCAGATCGGCTGAGAGAAACTGGTACCGTATGTCAGTTCTTTAAAATTCATCCAAATCCCTCAGTAACACTCAAGTGTAACTTATAAGTCTGTGGCAGAGACTTTACCGAGCATCTCACCGGTTGCTAGGCCTAGTGAGAGAGGCCTATCTGGGGGTTGTTGAATTCAGTTTGTGGAACAGTTTTATCCTCCTGGATTCTGCTAATATTTTTACCCTGCAATTCAAGTACCTGAACTCACCCCTAACCCTCTACCGTGTACCGAGAGACTTTGTCTTTTTTTTCTAAATAAATAACCCAAAAGAGGATTCAGTTTCCGTTTCAACATTCTTTGGGCCACTTTCCACGGGATCTCCAAGATGGAAAAGCAAGCGGGTGAGGTAACGGTAAGCCCAAATAAAACCAGCAGCTCCTTCGGGGGTCAGTGCTACATATGTGTAATAATAAATATATATATATATATAGTTATATATATATATATATATATATATATATATATATATATATATATATATATATATATATATATATATATATAATTGTGGCGTTAGGACCCTGTGCTACCTGGAGGATTGCTGTTTTACGCCAGATTTTGGAGAGAAAGGCATGCTGATTGCACAGCTGTGTGCTGGGCTATTTAGTTTTGACCTGGCTTTGGCTCGGGGTTCCACCCAACAGACAGGAAGTCTGTGCATGGGAGTCAGGTGGACTCCCATTCCTCTGAGAGGAGTCAGAGGCTGCAGGGGGCAGCCAGAGTATGCATGTCTGCAGGAGGCAGACGTACTTGGTGACAGAGCAACAAGGCACTGATCAGGAGTGAGCTAGGAGAGAGCTTAACTCTAGGAAACTCTTTTGGGTCTGAGGAGCAGACCTAAGGCCTAGGCTAAAGGCCTGAATCAGTTGTATGGGAAGAATGTAAGCCAGGAGGCTAAAGTATTGAGTGTGCAGGATGCAGTAATGGTGGAACCCCCCCCCTGCGTGGGTACTGGTGTCTTTGTGAACTTTTTTGTGCTTTTAAATAAAAGTGGGCTACCAGGCCCTTAAAAATACAGTTTTGTACTGGCGTACTCACTGGAAAACACACACACCCGTTGAGTCTGATAACCCCAACAACTTACAATATATATATATTTATACCGTGTTTCCCTGAAAATAAGACCTAGCTGTATTTTTCAGGAGTGCTGCAATATAAGCCCTACCCCGAAAATAAGCCCTAGTTTAAAATGCTTGTAAAATCCTGTAATCCACTCTATTACAGTAGTAATATAATGTACAATATGTGTGTTTCTGTAATATAATTGTGGGGACGAGAGCTCCGGCGGGTCACAGAAGTGCAGAGCGGCACTATAATGAAGGTATTTGGCACAATTATATTACAGAAACACACACATTGTACATCATATACTACTGTAATAGAGTGGTTTATAAGATTTTCGTAGCATTTTAACTCCGTTCACACTGGGGATTCCTGTCAGGCAGGCAGGCAGGGAGAGAGAGGGGGAGAGAAGACAGCACATTACATGGTAAGACCTACCCCGAAAATAAGCCCTACTGTGTCTTTTGTTGCCAAAATTAATATAAGACCCGGGCTTATTTTCGGGGAAACACACACACACACACACCTACACACACACACACACCCACACCCACACACACACCTACCTACCTATACACACACACACCTACCTACCTATACACACACACACCTACCTACCTATACACACACACACCTACACACCCACACACACACCTACCTACCTATACACACACACCTACCTACCTATACACATACACACACCTACCTACCTATACACACACACACACACACCTACCTATACATACATACATACACACACACACACACACACACACACACACACACACACACACACACACACACACACACCTACCTATATACACACACACACCTACCTACCTATATACACACACACACCTACCTACCTATACACACACACACACACCTACCTACCTATACACACACACACCTACCTACCTATATATACACACACACACACACACACACCTACCTATATACACACACACACACCTACCTATATACACACACCTACACACACACCTACCTACACACACACACCTACCTACCTACACACACACACACACACCTATACACACACACACACCTATACACACACACCTATACACACACACCTACACACACACACACACACACACACACACCTACCTACACACACACACACACACACACACCTACCTACCTACCTATATATACACACACACCTACCTACCTATATATATATATATACACACACACACACACACACCTACCTATATACACACACACACACCTACCTATATACACACACACACACACCTACACACACACCCACACACACCTACACACACACACACCTACACACACACCTACACACACACACCTACCTATACACACACACACACACACACACACCTACCTACCTATACACACACACACCTACCCACCTATACACACACACACACACACACCTACCTACCTATACACACACCTACCTATATACACACACACACACACACACACACACCTACCTATACACACACACCTACCTATATACACACACCTACCTACATACACACACACACACACACACACCTACCTATATACACACACACACACTACCTATATATATATATATATATATATATATATATATATATATATATATATATATATATATATATATATATATATATACACACACACACCTACCTACACACACACCTATACATACACACCTATACATACACAACACACAAAAACATAAGCTGTACCTACAGCCGGCAGCAGGGGTGCCAGCGGACATATCTCTGTGGAGGGACTGAGAAAAAAATAAATACATGCTGGAGCTATGGATATGATCCTAGCCACCGCCCGCTCATCTAAACCACACACACACCTACACACACACACACACACACACACACACACACACCTACCTACACACACACACACACACACACACACCTACCTACCTATATATACACACACACCTACCTACCTATATATATATATACACACACACACACACACACACCTACCTATATACACACACACACACCTACCTATATACATATACACACACACACACACACCTACACACACACACCTACACACACACCTACACACACACCTACACACACCTACACACACACACACACACCTACACCTACCTATACACACACACACACACACACACCTACCTACCTATACACACACACACCTACCCACCTATACACACACACACACACACACACACCTACCTACCTATACACACACCTACCTATACACACACACACACACACACACACACACACACCTACCTATACACACACACCTACCTATATACACACACCTACCTATATACACACACACACCTACCTATATACACACACACACACACACACACACACCTACCTATATACACACACACACACACCTACCTATATATATATATATATATATATATATATATATATATATACACACACCTACCTACACACACACCTACACACACACCTATACATACACAACACACAAAAACATAAGCTGTACCTACAGCCGGCAGCAGGGGTGCCAGCGGACATATCTCTGTGGAGGGACTGAGAAAAAAATAAATACATGCTGGAGCTATGGATATGATCCTAGCCACCGCCCGCTCATCTAAACCACACACACACCTACACACACACACACACACACACACACACACACACACACACACACACACACACACACACACACACACACACACCTACCTACCTATATATACACACACACCTACCTACCTATATATATATACACACACACACACACCTACCTATATACACACACACACACCTACCTATATACACACACACACACACCTACACACACACACCTACACACACACCCACACACACCTACACACACACCTACACACACACCTACACACACACACACCTACACCTACCTATACACACACACACACACACCTACCTACCTATACACACACACACCTACCCACCTATACACACACACACACACACACCTACCTACCTATACACACACACACACACACACACACACCTACCTATACACACACACCTACCTATATACACACACCTACCTATATATACACACACACACACACACACACACACCTACCTATATACACACACACACACCTATATATATATATATATATATATATATATATATATATATATATATATATATATATATATATATATATATATATATATACACACACACCTACCTACACACACACCTACACACACACCTATACATACACAACACACAAAAACATAAGCTGTACCTACAGCCGGCAGCAGGGGTGCCAGCGGACATATCTCTGTGGAGGGACTGAGAAAAAAATAAATACATGCTGGAGCTATGGATATGATCCTAGCCACCGCCCGCTCATCTAAACCTATCGGGGCTCCAAAACTATCTCTGGAGAGAAAAGTCTCTTTCTTGGACCTTCCTCTCCATTACTAGCAAAAAGGCACAATTTGCCTATAGCCAAAATTGGCACCTGTTCTCCTGGCCGAACAGTGCGTAAGCGTGAACTGGCGCTCTCTGACGATGTCACCGAGCGCGTCCAAGCATATAAAAACGGAGCTGGGCGGCCGCGCTCCTCCTAAAGGGATGTTAAGACACCAAAGGACAGAGAACCTGTCTTGGGGGAGTAATATACCCAGAACAGTGCCACTGCAGGGGGAAAGGAACAGGAGATGCAAAAAAGGACAGGAGATGCAAAAAAGGACAGTAGACAAACACCTCAGAGGGAAAAGGTAAGAAGGATGCATAGCTGGCCTCCCCCAAACCTCACAAGCGCTGCAGTCACCAACCTTAAAGGCAGATTTCATTCCTGAAGAGGAAAAACTGCACAGCTCCATTGAGACCCACAGAAGGTGCTCCCAAGCTACTCTGGCGCCTTTAGCAGCCTGATACTGGGACTTCGCACTGGGAGAGACTTAACCCAGACGGAAGCTGCCTGAAGGCAGAGGTAGGAACACAGAACTGCTTACTATTCACTGGTGTGTGGAGGTATGAGGAAAAAAATAAGAGTGGGGCAGGGCCTAACTGGCCTTTAATTTTAAACTATTTCATTGGTCCTGAAAAGAGGTTTAACTTGTTGCTGACCGCCCACTGTCAAATGACGGCGGAACGGTGCAGCTCTTGTGGCGGGCCGCCGTCATATGACGGCGCTAGCTTTTTGGCCACTAGGGGGCGCACGCACCCGCTGCGTCGCTGGGGACCCGATGCGTGTGCCCGGCGGCCGCGATGTCCGCTAGGCACCCGCGATTGCCCGGTAACTGAGCAGGACGTGGATCTGTGTGTGTAAACACAGATCCACGTCCTGTCAGAGGAGAGGAGACCGATGGTGTGTCCCTTGTACATAGGGACACCGATCGGTCTCCTCCCCCAGTCAGTCCCCTCCCCCCCACAGTTAGAATCACTAACATAGGGAACATATTAACCCCTGCAGTGCCCCCTAGTGTTAACCCCTTCCCTGCCAGTCACATTTACACAGTAATCAATGCATTTTTATAGCACGGATCGCTGTATAAATGTGAATGGTCCAAAAATGTGTCAAAAGTGTCCGAAGTGCGACAGCGCTGAAAGCTGAAAAATGGCTTGGTCAGGAAGGGGGTGTTCGTACCTGGTAGGCAAGTGGTTAACCTTAAACTACGTAGAGGGTTCTTTACTGTAAGAGCGGCAAGGATGTGGAATTCCCTTCCACAGGCGGTGGTCTCAGCGGGGGGCATCGATAGTTTCAAAAAAATATTAGATAAGCACCTGATTGACAACAACATACAGGGATATACAATGTAATACTGACATATAATCACACACATAGGTTGGACTTGTGTCTTTTTTCAAACTCACCTACTATGTAACTGTCACTCCTATAAAAGGCAGTTCTCGTTGTTTCCTCACTCTCTGACTAATTTCAATGAATAAAGAAATGAACTGGTAGGAGATCAGAGGACCCATTTACTAGTTACCTTGAGGGGGGGAATTGTAAGATCCTCAGAGACAAAGCTGCCTGATGTGGGCGGAGTCCTGGTTTAGGGGAACCAATCAGCTCATGTCTAGTAATAATCTTTTTATTTCTATTTTAGTAGATGGACGGGAGATGAGGAAAACCTCAGAGGATTGTCTCACTTTGTCTCCAGACTGTAAAGTAGAAGATGAGGACATCACACAGTATAGTCCAGGAGAAAACCCGACTACCTCAAATGTCCATCCGGCACCACACAGTGTAGATGGACCATCGTATTCCTCTTATCCTGAGGAACCTCAGACTGTGAGGGACGGTGCCGTCCTTCCAACAGAGAAGAGGTTTCCCTGTACTGAGTGCGGGAAGTGTTTCCATTCTAAATCCCATCTTAATGTGCATGAAAGATCTCACACAGGGGAGAAGCCGTATTCCTGTCCTGAGTGCGGGAAATGTTTTTCAGACAGGTCTGGCCTCTCCAAACATCAGAGATCTCACAAGGGGGAGAAGCCGCATTCCTGTCCTGAGTGTGGGAAATGTTTTTCAGAGAAGTTCAGCCTTTCCAGGCATCAGAGATCTCACACGGGGGAGAAGTCATATTCCTGTCCTGAGTGCGGGAAATGTTTTTCACGGAAGTCCAGTCTTTACACACATCAGAGATCTCACACGGGGGAGAAACCGTATTCCTGTCCTCAGTGTGGGAAATGTTTTTCAGTAAAGTCCAATCTTTACCAACATCAGAGATCTCACACAGGGGAGAAGCCGTATTCCTGTTCTGAGTGTGGGAAATGTTTTTCACAGAAGCCCCATCTTGACACACATCAGAGATCTCACACAGGGGAGAAGCCGTATTCCTGTTCTGAGTGCGGGAAATGTTTTTCACTGAAGTCCAATCTTTACAATCATCAGAGATCTCACACTGGGGAGAAGTCGTATTCCTGTCCTGAGTGCGGGAAATGTTTTTCACTGAAGTACAATCTTTACCAACATCAGAGATCTCACACAGGGGAGAAGCCACATTCCTGTCCTGAGTGCGGGAAATGTTTTTCACTGAAGTCCAATCTTTACACACATCAGAAATCTCACACTGGGGAGAAGCCGTATTCCTGTCCTGAGTGCGGGAAATGTTTTTCACTGAAGTCCCATCTTTACAGACATCAGAGATCTCACATGGGGGAGAAGCCATATTCTTGTCCTAAGTGAGGGAATTGTTCCTCACTGAAGTCCTGCCTTCCTGTACATCAGGGATCCCACACAACCCTTGAGGTGTATTAGTGCCTTGAGTGTGGGAAATGTCTTCTATATGAATGTTGCTGGACATCTCAGCTCTCATGTGGGGAAGAAGCACACCCTGATATGCACCTCAGATATACTCCATGGCTGATCTTCATCATGTAAGAAACTGTTCATAAGTAGATCAGAGATCACCAAAGACATGGATGAAGTGTTGTACCGTGTTGGCCATTGATAGCAGGAGAAAAATTAAAAATGAAGTAATTACCTTTCATTGGCTGAGTACATTTTGTGGTGTAAGCTTTCACAAACACTAATTCAGCGTTCACACGATCGGACTATCCGGCGGACTTGGTCCGACCGCGTTTGGGCTCCGGCGGAGTTTTTCTTCCCAAAAGTCCGGCGGACTTAGGAAGAAGTTTTCACTCAAAATTATCCACTGGACTCGTCAGTCCGGAGGACAATCCGGCGGTCTGCGTGCTAGTCCACGGGACTTTTGAAATGAATGGACTTGCCGGCACACGGAGTAAAGTCCATTCATTTTGAACGTGACTCCATGTAGACGGGACTAGCAAAGGAAGTTAATGCCGCCGCCTCGATCGGCGAGATTGACACCTCACTAGCCCCGTCGCCTGGTATGGATTTAAAGGGGAATCCCTACGCCGAAAAAATGGCGTGGGGTCCCCCCCAAATCCATATCAGACCCTTATCCGAGCACGCAGCCCAGCCGGTCAGGAAAGGGTTTGGGGACGAGCGATCGTCCCCCCTCCTGACCTGTACAAGGCCGCGTGCCCTCAACATGCGGTGCTTTGGGAAAGGGGGGCCTGCGGCCCCCCACCATTTTGATGAGGACAAGGGCCTCTTCCCGACAACCCTGGCCGTTGGTTGTCGGGGTCTGCGGGCGGGGGGCTTATCGGAATCTGGGAGCCCCCTTTAATAAGGTCTTCCGACTTCGGGGGTTTTGTCCCACTCTTCGTTTGTTCTGCCGTGCCCCCGCTTCCTTCTTCCAGCTCTTTTACTAGCGTTGGCCCGGTCTTCTGCTTCGTCGCTGTTGTCGCCACTGCCTTCTTTTTCTTCTTTCTTCTCATGATGTTGACACAACGCTGTCTCCGCTTGTAATGGCCGAGATGTGTTGTGCAGCCACTTATATAGGGACAAGGGGCGGGGTCACTGGCTCATGTCACATGGTGACCTGCCCCGTATGATGTCACAGTCCCAGCATCCTCCGGGACTGTGACATCATAAGGGGGCAGGGTCCCTATATAAGTCGCCGCACAACGTGTCCCTGCCATTGCGCCCACAGGAAGAAGGAGAAGAAGCAGAAGGCGGCGGCGACAGAAGACCGGGCCAACGCTAGTAAAAGAGCTGGAAGAAGAAAGCAGAGGCCCGGCAAGAAGAACCGAAGAGAGGGACAAGACCCCCAAGGTTGGAAGAAGACCCCCGGAAGGCGACAAAGGAGAAAGCCGAGCTCCTCCGCTAGTAAACGAGCAGAAGATAGCGGAGGAGTCTGGCGAGAAGACCCCCGAAGACAGAAGAAGAGAAGACCCCGGAGCTGTCTAATAAAGTATTTTAAAAACCTGTGTTGTGTTTTTTTATGTACACTTTTTTTCCCCCAGGTGAATGGGTAGGGGTACATGGTACCCCATACTCATTCACATAGGGTGGGGGGCCCCCTTATTAAAGGGTGCTCCCGGATTCCAATAAGCCCCCCGCCCGCAGACCCCGACAACCAACGGCCAGGATTGTCAGGAAAAGGCCCTTGTCCTCATCAACATGGGGACAAGGTGCTTTGGGATGGGGGGGGCCCCCCTTCCCAAAAGCACCCCCCGTGTTGAGGGCACGCGACCTGGTAATGCTCAGGATGGGGGGCGCTCGCTCTTCCCCACCCCCTTTCCTGACCAGTTAGGCTGCGTGCTCGTATAAGGGTCTGATATATATATATATATATAAAGTCCGGGCGTGTGTGGGCAAGTCCGCACGATCGGAAAGTCCAGCGGAACTGTCCGGGGGAATAGTCCGATCGTGTGTACGCGGCGTCAGAGTTCACCCAGCTGTGATATATATTGGATGTATTTTATTTCATACACTGATTTCCTTGGCTCCATCTAGTGGCCAATAAAGCAGTATTGTGATATTTTTACTGATTGAGGCATTTTTTTAAAAATACAGTTTTATGGCCACTAGATGGAGCTGACAATCATAGGAAATCACTGTCTTAAATTATAGCAATATGAGGGGCGTGGCCTGAAGCTGCATGGCGTAGGACGCACATAGTGAGCTCCCGCTGCATGAGATCCTGTTTATTGATCCTTTGGGGCCAAAATCACCTCCTACTGCAGTATTGGACACCGGACTCGTTGGGTGAACCCATTGTGCCCATGTCGCCACCTAAAATAGCCCAAGGGGCGATCGCAAGGCTCAATAAATACAGAGCAGACGACCGGGACCCAGTGGAGGAAGATGGCGCCGCGTCCAGCTCTGGTGAGGAAGTTCCGCCCTCCGGAGACACCGCTTGCATCCTCAACGCTGTCTCCCTCTGCCAAACCACCCTCACCTCCAGAATTGAAAAGGTCAAGGTCGACATCTCCTTGATCCGCCAGAGTGTGTGTGTGTCAGCACACATAGGAGCTAGTGTGTGTGTGTCAGCACACATAGGAGCTAGTGTGTGTCAGCACACATAGGAGCTAGTGCCCAGTTGTTGTGATATATATAAGGCAGTCTCTATCTGCCGTAAGGCCCAGTTCTTGTCATCTAAGGCAGCCTCTATCTGCTGTAAGGCCCTGTTGCTGTCATCTAAGGCATCCATCTGCAGGCGTTAGTGTGTGTGCTGTGTGACTCCAGCACAATATACACTATCCACTACAATGCCTGGAAGACCGCCAAGGAGAGGCAGACAGTCCCGAGGCAAGAACACAGGGCAAGCAGGCTCTGTTTCTAGAGACAACAGTGCTGCCTGACGGGGGGGAGAGCCGTCATGCAGACGTGAGACGGCGACGTAGGGGGAGGAGCCCGCAGATGGCGGAGACACAAGCCGCGCTGAGAGGTGCCGGGTCATGTGAGCTAGGAGACCCGGGGAGCGAAGCGGCGGTGAGAGCCCGCGCAGCCCCGTCCAGGTACAGCGGGATCACCCTCCGCCATACTCCCGAGCGCCGCTGAACCCCCCGCCCGCCATCCATCTACTCACAGGGCAAAGTTGATATCCTCCTAGCTTTGGAGGAGTTCGAGACTCACCTACCTGCACGCTGTGAGGGGAGGAAGGAGAAGGGGACATCCGCAGAAGGGGAAGGAAGGGAAAAGAGAGGAAAGGAAAATCTCAGGGCAAATAACTGCCCACAAGCGAATTGTGCAGCGTTCCCCTCCTGAAGCATCCCCTTCTAAGGCATCCCGCGGACCCCCGCACCCTTGAACCCAGCGCCCCTGCAGATAAATTCCACCCGATCCCTGGCTCTGAAGATCTGCTTCCCGACGACAGAAGACAGGAGACGGGGGGGACGCCCGCGGTGGGCACTCCCCGTCCAGGTATGAAACTTTGCCTTATATCTCTATTTAAAGCATATGAATAAATCCTGAAGAAATGGCTGGAGAAATTGCTTGCTGATAAACAGTTTGAGCTATGAATGGACTTAAAACTGTATTTTATTACAAATACTGATGTAAGGAAGAGGAAGGGAAGGGGTAAGGAAGAGAAGAAGAGAAAAGAGGGGGCGCTGAAAAAGTTCATAGTTACTGCCATAACACAAATTTCTCAGAGGACTATAGCACAAAACCCCAGGGGACCACAGAGCCCAGCATAAAAGAGCGCCTTATTATAATAACCCCTGCAGGGTGGTTAACGGCAACAGTGAACCCCCCCCTACCAACATAACTCGTCTGCAGAAAACAATATATTTGGGCCCACATTGATACAGGCCTCAGGGACTCTCTAGCTATACAGAGACCCTGGCCCAGGCCTCCCAATCAACGTACTACGGAAGCATAGCTCATAGAATAGAGCCAGAAAAAGGGATCCTACATCTCAAATAATCCGTAATACATATAAAGAAAACAAGATAATAGTAGAATACGGCAAGATGCCTGAATTTGGAGGGTCTACACAATTATAATCCGGACAAGGCCCAGATTAAACGGAAACTTAAACAGCTCACTGACTTGCGGCCAAGGCTATTCCATCTAGTAGACCCCCCCGGGACTCGAAAGATTCCGGCCGCCCTAGAAGCAAAATTTATTTTTTCTTTCTGTTGAACAATGTGGTAATCTTATAAATTAGCACAATCTAGCCCTGGGTAGCCACTGAAGCACCATACACCCCTCTACGGAAATAACATCTACGGTCTCTGACAGTAGGAGCATTTCAGACCTATTGAAAGGGGGAATAAAGCAAATTTCTTGGTGGCCCAGATAAAATGAAGGGGAGGTCACAAAGGGCAACTGAACCTAAAACCCCTAAAGACAGTCTTAATAACAGTACAATCTCGAAATATCTTAAGGATATAAGTCTTAAAAGTCCAGAGATGGAAAAGAGGCAACAGGGGACAAAGGAAAAAAAGAAGGAAACAGAGAAACAGAAGCAGGAGTTGGCCGAGGTATCCAGAATAGAGGTAGAACAAGAAAGGCCCGGGGACACCGGGGGACAAACGACAAATCGGGACTTTACACAAATACCCACCAAAACGGATATGGCAGAAATGTTTTCCCGCCTCGAAAATTCAATTAAAACCGAAATCAAAAATGTGCGTCTGGATATGGGCCAAATATTGAAAAGAGTGGAGACCATTGAAAATGTCTCCTCTGAACAAACTAAAGACCTCCAGCAACTTAGAAAACAAATGGAAACAATGCATATAAAGCAAAGAGACATGACTTACAAAATGGAGAGTATGGAGGACCAGAACAGACGTCAAAACTTGAGGATTAGGTCCCTCCCAGAGCAGAGGGGAGAAGACCTGGTGACAAAAATTAACAGCATTTTCAAACCATTACTAGGAAAACCGGATGCACCAGATTTGAAAATTGACCGGGTTCACCGGGTCAGAAAACCTTTAGGAGTAAGAGAAGAAGCCCCCAGAGATGTGCTGGTCCGTTTTCATTCATACGAAGAGAAGGCCCAAGTGTGGAGCAAACTTCGGGGAAGCCCCCCTTTGAAATACGAAACATCAGAACTCCAGATTTTCTCAGATCTCTCTCCTGGGACACTTGCAAGAAGGAGACAGATGAGACCCTTACTTGAAATATTGCGTACATCAAACATAAAATATAGTTGGGGTTTTCCTGCATCCCTGATTGTTGTTAGAGAAGGACGAACATCCCGAATGAAATTTATGGACGAAATGCCAAATTTCTGCCAGGAATTAGGGATCATTCCACCTATCATACCTGGTCCGCCGGACTAATTAAGATGAATTGATATAGTGCACATATTGCAGGGGAGAGGGGGGGGGGGGGAGAGGAGGGGTGGTGTTGATGCGGGGTGTGTTTTTTTTGTTTTTTTTTATTTTTATTTATTTTTTATTTTTTTCCCCTTCCTCTCCTGCAGGTGTGGTTGTTGGGCTTCACCCCCACTTAGGGGGTAGATTATTAAATAAATAGCGGTGGATGTATGGGGGGGGGACGGGACGGGGGGAGATGCTCGGGGGAGGACGGTCACGGTTTCGGTGCCTCCGCCCTCCTCCCTCAGCGGCAGGGGGAGGGTGGCGGAGAGCAGTAGGTTCTTCGCCTGAAGCGGAGCGCCACCCCTAGAGGGGCCAGTGTACAGGGGGGATCCCTACGGGATGCCCGGCGGTACACATAGGGTCGGAAAAAGACAGGGGGGAGAGGGGAGGGTGGGAATGGGAGGTAGAGGGGGGGGAGGAGGGAAGAGGCAGTCCCTGCCCAGCAAAAACGCAAAAAGAAGAATAAGTTCAAATGGTCCATTTGGGCCAAGGGTTTACGCTTAAAATATGACTGAAGGTACATTGAAGCTTATAACATATAATGTAAAGGGTATTGTCTCGCAAGAGAAAAGATTTAAGATCCTTAAGGAAATGGGGGAGTACCACACAGATATCATTTTCCTACAAGAAACCCACCTTCAACATGAAAAAAATATTAAGATCGCTTCTTATGACTACCCAAATTGGTATTATAGTGACTCTCCAACAAGAGGCGCGAAGGGGGTGGCCATAGGGGTTGCTAGAAATTTAAAATTTAAACTGCTGGATAGACTGACCGATTTTGACGGAAGATTTTTGTTTGTGAAATGTAAAATAGGAGAGCAGACACTTACTTTAGTAAATCTATACGCCCCAAATAAAGACCCAACGGGTTATCTAGCAAGGGTCTTGAGCCGGTTGGCAAAATTCCGTGAGGGAGAGACCATCCTGGCTGGGGACCTGAACTTTGGCCTGGACCCCAAACAGGATAGTTCATCAGGAATACAGAGTACGAGCCAGGTAAAACTAAAAAAAAATAAAACTAAAGATCTATCAGAATCAGATGGTAGACGCCTGGAGAGTACAGCATCCAGGGGTTAAAGATTATACTTTCTTCTCTCCTGCCCACGGCACACACTCCCGATTAGATTACTTTTTGGTAGAGCACAAAGTCTTAGAACAAATAGTCACAACACAGATTGAGATAACTACCCTCTCGGATCATGCCCCTGTGTCGATGGTCATGAAGCTTAGGGGTCTACAAAGGCCTCCATATACGTGGTGTTTGAACGACGGTCTCCTGGCAGAGGCCTCAGTGGAAGAGGTCATCAGAGGGGAGATCGTATCGTTTTTCGAGACCAACGACACAGGGGAGATCTCCGAGGGTACATTATGGGAGGCACACAAAGCCTTTATCAGGGGGATATTTATTTCAATTGGGGCTGCCAAGAAGCGAGAGAAAAGAGAACTTAGGGAACATCTAAGGGAAGAGATCCGGAGGTTGGAGCAAAAGCATAGAGAGTCAAGTACCCACAGGCAGGATATTTTCCATAGACTCTTAAACAAAAGGGAGGAATTAAAAACCTGCCTAGAACAAGATGCCAGGAAATGGTTCCATAAAGTCGCAGAAGATAGACATCATTGGGGAAATAAGTCGGGCAAGCATTTAGCTAGAATATTAAAAAAGAAACGAGAAATTAATTATATAGAGAAAATTCAAAATGAAACTGGAGCAATTCTCAACTCCTCCAAAGACATTGCCAACGAGTTTCGAAAATATTATGAGGCACTATACGATGTTAAATTAAATGAGCACCATCACGAAAGGCCCCAAAACCAGAGTCAGGATTTCGTAAAGAATAGCTCACTCAGCGCCCTTTCAAAGACGGACAGTCTGAATATGGATAGACCCATAACAGAGAAAGAGATACTGGAAGCTATAAATACTTCCCCTAAAGGCAAGAGCCCAGGAATGGATGGGTACACTCTTACATATTATAAATGCTTCAAGGATATCCTCGTGCCGAGAATGTGCCGTTATTGGAACAGGCTTGGAGAGGATTGTACTATGAGATCTGAAGCTCTAATTGCGTCTATTACAGTGATCTTAAAAGAGGGGAAAGATAGAACGCTATGCTCGAGCTACCGACCAATTGCCTTGCTTAATGCCGATACAAAGCTGTTTGCCAAGGTGTTGGCAAACAGATTTAATGAACATATGACACAACTGGTCCACCCAGACCAGGTGGGGTTTACCCCGGGAAGGGAAGGAAGGGACAACGGGATTAGGGCCCTGTTGGTACTTCAGGCGGCAAGACAGGGGAAAGCCCCCAGTCTATTCCTGTCACTGGACGCCGAGAAGGCCTTTGACAGGATAGACTGGGGGCACATGATTAACACACTTGAGGTCATAGGCATAGGACAGAGAATGATCGGCTGGGTGAGGGTCCTGTATGATTTTCCCCAGGCAAGGGTAAGGATCAATGGGGTGCTCTCACAACCATTGGTCATGAGGAATGGCACGCGTCAGGGGTGCCCCCTGTCCCCTCTCCTCTTTGTTTTATCTCTGGAACCCCTTCTTTCTACTATTAGGAATTCTGTGGATATAAGGGGAGTGGGGGCAGGGGGAGAGGAGCACAAGATGGCGGCATACGCCGACGACGTGCTATTTTTTGTGACTAACCCCCGGATTACTCTGCCAAACCTCCTTAGGACTCTGAAACTATATGGTTCAGTATCAAACTTTAAAATCAACCTTGCCAAGTCAGAGATCTTGAACATAAACATAGAGCCAGCCGAAGCCGATCGACTCTCAAAAGGGTTCCATTTCCCCTGGAGAGATAAAATAAAATACTTAGGAGTTATGCTCTCATCTACCCTAAGGAAAATTTACACATTAAACTATTTACCATTGCTGGAGGAGATTAAAGCAGAAACTAAAAGATTAGCTCCCTGCCCCTTGTCTTGGCTGGGGAAAATTAACGCGGTCAAAATGGTTATTGTCCCAAAAGTAAACTACAAACTACAGATGCTCCCGCTCTCAGTGCCGCAAGTTTTTTTTGCTATACTAAATAGAATAATTTCTAAATTTATATGGTCCAACAAGAAGCCTCGCATATCTAAAAACATTTTATCCAAGGAGAAAAAACAGGGGGGGCTAGCATTCCCCGATTTTGAGAAATACTATAGGGCTATAGCCCTTTCAAGGGCAATAGAATGGACGAAAGGGGGAAATAACAAAAGATGGGTGAATATAGAGAAAGCACAAAGTAACACACAACTGGGTCACATTATATGGAATCCCCCAAAATTTAGAGTAGAGGGGGAAGGGACACATGAAATCACATTGGTTACATTAAAAGAGTGGGATAGGTTGTTTAGAAAGAATAAATGGGTGTATAATTCACCGTTGATTTATCTAAAAGGTAATATTTTTTTTACACCAGGTAGGAGTCAAATAGGGGGAAATTGGATTAAAAACGGGGAAGCACAGTTACAAGATATTATTAAGCAAGGAAGAATACTCACTTATCACGAATTAAGAGAAAATAGGGAACTTATGTCGATTGACGCCTGGAGGTACTCACAGCTTAAACATTTTGTGGAAAGTCTCCCACAGCCAATCCGGGGAGGTGAGGATCTCACAGCTCTGGAGAAGATATGTGTACGAACAACAACAAGAAACAATATATCTCGATTATATAAGATGTTGATTCAGGAGGAAAACGACTGGGTCCCTCCAGGTGTCAAAAGATGGGAAGGGGAACTAGGAACCCCATGTAGTAAAGATAGAATTAATAGAATTTTTCACGTAATGCACAGTTCCGGGTTTAACACAAAAACAGTAGAAGTGAATTTTAAATGTATCTCAGGTTGGTACCTGACCCCCCAGAAGCTTAGTAGATTTCAAAAAGATAAATCTCCGGAATGCTGGCGAGGATGTGGGAATATAGGCACGATGGCTCATATATGGTGGGAATGTCCTAAGATCAAAAAATACTGGCAACAAATTTTGGAGCTAATCAAAATAATTACTGGGAACAATATTCCAGAAGACCCATGGACAGTACTGTTCCATGGGGCAGACACACCCATGGGCCAGTATAAATCCTCAGTTATACCGATACTGCTAAATGAGGCAAAAAACCTTATTGCCAAGCACTGGCGAGATCCAGAGACACCGCGTACAGGGGAATGGATAAGTAGAGTAAATCTGCAGCAAAAAGTAACAAGTTCGGAGGCACATATAATAGGCGATGAAAAAGTGGAGGAGAGGAGGAGGAAATGGGCAGGTTGGGAAATCTTTAAAGACTCATGGAGATTCGCGGAAGAAATAATGGGATAAGGCTGATAGTGCGTCCCACAATGGATACTTCATACGATCTAGGCCAGATAAATCTGTACACAGGAGGGATATAGGAAATCAATAGACAATACCAATAAGGCGTCAGGCAGGGCAGGGAAGGGGGGGGGGAGGGGCACGGGAGAAAAAGGTAAATGTATCTGTCTGCTTTTTATAAGGTATATGAAGTAAGTTTTATGTATGCATTTGAAAAATTTATAAATAAAGATTTAAAAAAAAAAAAAAGAGACAACAGTGCTGGTCGTGGTCGTGCATCGTCATCAGCACGTGGCCATGGGACACGCTTGTCTTTTCGGCAGCTGGACATGTTGAGCCGCATCATGCCGAAGGCTTGGTAGAATGGATGACCAAGCCCTCCTCATCCTCCTCATCCTCTCTCACCCAGGCTCAGGGTACTGGCAGAGCAGCTGCCAACGCGTACTCAATGGCATCATCAGGCACCCCTTCCCTAGACCCACCATGTCCTCCTGAGGAATCCCCCGAGCTGTTTGAGCACAGTGTTGGGTACATGCTCCAGGAGGATGCCCAACGTTTTGAAGGCTCGGATGATGATACCCAGCTTGAGGAAGACAGTAGCGTGCGCGCAGAGAGAGGGGATGCTGAAGTGCAGCAATCTGGCAGTCATGTTCCACCAGCTGCAGCTTACTTCCAGGTTTGCTCCAGTGGTGAAGAGGGAGGGGATGATGAGGTCACTGACTCCACGTGGGTGCCTGAAGGGAGAGAGGAGGAGGCGGCGGCACATGTCCAATGAGGCAGGATGCCCTCCGGAGGCCAGCTAGAGGCCAGCACACCAACTGAATCACACCGCAGAGCTCCGCCTGTGCAGGGCGCTGCCTCTGCACGTTATCACAAAAGTTCTTTGGTGTGGGCCTTTTTTTGAGACGAGTACATCAGATCTCACCACTGCTATTTGCAATATTTGTCTCAAGCGTATCTCGCGTGGCCAAAACATCAGCCGCTTGGGCACCACAAGCATGACCAGACATTTGTCGACCTGCCATGCAGCTCGTTGGCAAGCGCACATTAAAGACCCACACCAAAGAACAAAGAGGACCTCTCCTCATCAGCTGGGATCTCCAACCCCACTATATCTTCAGTCCTCTCTGAAAGCTGCTCTGAGAGGAATGAAGGTGTAGAATTAGGTGTGTCACAGCCAAGTACTTGCAGTACACCGACGTCCGATTCTACCAGGCAAATTTCCCTGCCCCAGCTGCTGGACCGTCGAAAGAAGTTTACTCCCAGCCATCCACATGCCCAGCGGTTGAATGCTAGCTTGGCTAAATTGCTAGCACTTCAACTGCTGCCTTTTCAGTTGGTAGACTCGGCCCCCTTCCGTGAGTTTGTTCAATGTGCGGTTCCTCAGTGGCAGGTTCCCAAACGCCACTTTTTCTCACGGAAGGCGATTCCGGCTCTCTACCGGCATGTGGAAGGCAATGTCCATGCCTCGCTGGACAGGGCGGTCAGCGGTAAGGTGCATATTACCGCTGACTCATGGTCCAGCAGGCATTGGGTCACTCTATTGGCAGCTGGGAGGGATGCAGGACAAGGCGCAGTAGTGTTGGAGGTTGTTCCGCCACCACGCCTCCAAAATGCTACTACTGGTTGTGACACACCTTTCTCCTCCACCCGCTCCTCTTCTTCTTCCTCCATGGCCTCTTCAAGTGCTCTGTCCTCGGAACGAGCGGTGCTCCGTAGGCGTACAAGGGGCGGTGTGTTTGGGGGACAGGAGCCACACTGGGGCAGAGGTTCTGGCAGCTCTGCAGGGGCAGGCCGATAGGTGGTTGATGCCACGCCAGCTTAAGCCAGGAATGGTGGTTTCTGACAATGGCACCAACCTCCTCTCCGCCCTGCCACAGGGGCAGCTCACCCATGTGCCCTGTATGGCTCACGTCCTCAACCTGGTGGTGCAGCGGTTCTTGGGCAGGTACCCAGGCTTACAGGATGTCCTGAGGCAGGCTAGGAAAGTCTGTGTACATTTCCGCCAATCGTATAATGCCAGTGCTCGGCTGGCTGAGCTGCAAAAGGAGTTGAACCTGCCCAAGAACCGCCTTATATGTGACATGCCCACCAGGTGGAACTCAACGTGGCCATGCTGCAGCGACTGCACACGCAGCAGAGGGCCATCAATGAGTACCTTTGTGACTACGGCACCAGGACAGGGTCAGGGGAGCTCAGATTTTTTTCACCACGCCAGTGGAGCATGATCAGGGATGCATGCACTGTCCTGTCACCATTTGAGGAGGCCACGAGGATGGTGAGCAGTGACAGTGCATGCATCAGTAACACTGTACCTCTTGTCCACCTGTTGGAGCATACGCTGCATGGGATAATGGACAGGGCACTTGAGGCAGAACAGAGGCAGGAAGAGGAGGACTTCCTTGCCTCTCAAGGCCCCCTTTATCCAGACAGTGTTCTTTCTGTCCCACCCATCACACAGGAAGAGGACGAGGAGGAGGATTGTGTGAGCATGGAGGTGGAGCCTGGCACTCAGCATCAGCAGTCTTTTAGGGATGATGTACAGTCCCAACAAACCAGTGGACTTGTACATGGCTGGGAGGAGGTGGCTGGCGATCATGTCGTCCTCAGTGACCCAGAAGACTCCGGACTGAATGCCTCAGCTAACCTACGTTGCATGGCCTCCCTGATCCTGCAAAGCCTGCGGAAGGATCCTCGTATTCTTCGGATCAAGGAGAGGGACCATTACTGGCTGGCCACTCTCCTTGATCCACGGTACAAGGGTAAGGTTGCGGACCTTATCTTGCCATCGCAGAGGATGAGACATCTCAGGGAGGCCTTGCAAAAAGGTCTGTGCAACGTGTTCCCAGAAACTGGGAGGTTACAAACTCCTGGTCCTGGACGACGAGTTGCTGAGGCTTCGGTCAGTAGCAGAAGGAGCGGTGGGGAAGGTGGACGTCTGACCGATGCGTTCAGACAATTTTTTAGTCCGCAGCCCCAAGGTATGATCGGTTCCAGCAACCATCGCCAGCGTCTGATATACATGGTGCAGGAATACCTAGGGGCAAGGTCAGACTTGGGCACCTTTCCCACCGAAAATCCTCTGGCTTACTGGGTCTTGAGGATAGATCACTGGCCAGAGCTTGCACAGTATGCAATTGAGCTACTGGCCTGTCCTGCATCCAGCGTTCTTTCCGAACGCACATTCAGTGCTGCTGGAGGATTTGTCACCGATCACAGGGTGCGCCTGTCCACCGACTCGGTTGATCGACTGACCTTCATAAAGATGAATCAGTCTTGGATCACCACCAGCTACCAAGCACCTGAAGCGAATATAACTGAATAATTTATAATGTCACATCCCTTCAAGACTGCCTATGCTGATGCTGAGTGACTGTCCTGTTATGTTCACTGACTATCCTCTTCCTCCTTCTCAATGATCCATTCCTTGATAGCTTGGAAGAACATTTTTGTTTCTGGATGCCACCGCACCAGTGCCTAAGGCACAATTTTTCAGCCCCTGTTTAACAGGGGCTTGTAATTACAATTTTTTAAGCAATGCTTCGCAACAGGTCTGACTGCTGTGCTCCAAGTACAGTATCTGTGAGGGGTTGCAGTGTTGTGGCACCAGCACCAGTGCCTAAGGCACAATTTTTCAGCCCCTGTTTAACAGGGGCGTGTAATTACAATTTTTTAAGCAATGCTTCGCAACAGGTCTGACTGCTGTGCTCCAAGTACAGTATCTGTGAGGGGTTGCAGTGTTGTGGCACCAGCACCAGTGCCTAAGGCACAATTTTGCAGCCCCTGTTTAACAGGGGCGTGTAATTACAATTTTTTAAGCAATGCTTCACAACAGGTCTGACTGCTGTGCTCAGAGTACAGTATCTGTGAGGGGTTGCAGTGTTGTGGCACCAGCACCAGTGCCTAAGGCACAATTTTTCAGCCCCTGTTGGTGTGTAATTACAATTTTTTATGCAATGCTTTGCAACAGGTCTCATTGCTGTGCTCAGAGTACAGTATCTGTGATGGGTTGCAGTGTTGTGGCACCAGTGCCTAAGGCACAATTTTTCAGCCCCTGTTTAACAGGGGCGTGTAATTACAAATCTTGATCTAATAGTTCACAGCAGGGCCCATTCCTGCGCCCACCAAGAGTAACTGTGAGGGCTTACAGTCTTTTGGCAACACCGTCCACCACCACCACCACCACCAAAGGCCCAATTTTTCTGCCCTGTTCAACAGGTGCATGCAATTACAAATCTTGATCTAATAATTCACAGCAGGGCCCATTCCTGCGCCCACCAAGAGTAACTGTGAGGGCTTACAGTCTTGTGGCAACACCGTCCACCACCACCACCACCAAAGGCCCAATTTTTCTGCCCTGTTCAACAGGTGCATGCAATTACAAATCTTGATCTAATAATTCACAGCAGGGCCCATTCCTGCGCCCACCAAGAGTAACTGTGAGGGCTTACATTCTTGTGGCAACACCGTCCACCACCACCAAAGGCCCAATTTTTCTGCCCTGTTCAACAGGTGCATGCAATTACAAATCTTGATCTAATAATTCACAGCAGGGCCCATTCCTGCGCCCACCAAGAGTAACTGTGAGGGCTTACAGTCTTGTGGCAACACCGTCCACCACCACCAAAGGCCCAATTTTTCTGCCCTGTTTAACAGGTGCATGCAATTACAAATCTTGATCTAATAATTCACAGCAAGGCCAATTCCTGTGCCCACCAAGAGTAACTGTGAGGGCTTACAGTGTTGTGGCTACACCAACATCTAATGGGGCAAATTTCTGCAGTATATACGGCAGGCCCCTACTTTCAAACATCCAACTTACAAACGACTCCTACTTGCAAACGGAAGGAGAAAACAGGAAGTGAGAGGAAATCTACCCCTAGGAAGGGAAATTCTATCCTGTTAGATTTAATTTGGGAAAAGGTATCTCCTCTCTTCTGATGCTTTATCACCAATCCTTGTTTCAATTAAAACCCCACTTTTCCAAAAACATTTGTCATTGGGACGGAAAGTGAGGTGAAATGTTCTGAACAGATGTGCAAAGACAGCAAATGTTACAGGGGTGATAACCCCTCCCTATGTTCTCCAAAAAGCTTAAAAATAGATTTTTTTTTGGATGGAGCTACACTTAAAAATGTACCTGTTCAGATTCTACTTAAGAACAAACCTACAGTCCCTGTCTTGTTTGCACCGCCTGTATACTGCTGTTCAGAGTATATAGGGTTGTAGGTATAGGGTTTTATTTTGGGTGCGGGGTTCCCCTTAATATCCATACAAGACCCAAAGGGGCTGGGGGGGGGGGGGTGATGGGGTAGCCATGCCATTTTTCTCAAGGATTTTCAACCATATTGCCAGGACAAGACATGACATTAAAGCCGCAAGTGGTTTTAAATGGCTTCTTTTTTTCCTTTACAAATGTCATTTTGTGCAGGGACAGTTCTAAACACGGGAAACACATGCCACTTCACAGGCATACATTAGACACCCCCCAGGTACCATATTTAAAGGAATATTTCACTTTTTTTTTTTCACTTTATGCATCATTAAAATGACTGCTCCAGAAAAAAACTTTAGTTTTTAAAAGTTCTTTTTGCATTGATATATGTCCCCTGGGGCAGGACCCGGGTCCCCAAACCTGTTTTATGACATTAACATGCATATTGGCCGTTGTAATTAGCACTTTTCGAAAATTCGCACAAACTTTCGGTCCGTTCGAAGGTTCTGATGCGAACCGAACCCGGGGGTGTTCGGCTCATCCCTAATCTTTATATGTTTTTATTCTTAATTTGTCTGACAGGTGCTGGAAAGTTATGTTTTCACTGTAATGTAATGTTTTGTCTGCACGTCTGCACATGTCCTGGCGCGGTTCGCTGCAGGCTTCCTATACGCGAACCCGCCACGAGGTGGGCACCGGAACGCATTCTTTGCTGCGCACTAAATATATCCATTAACTGCATTGTATTTGTATGCGGGTTCGGGTCTCCCCCTGCTGGTCCGACTGAAATATACACCACTGCAAATTATAGCATGGCCCACCTTAAGGTAGTCACGTGGAATGTGAGAGGGGTCAGGGCCAGGCCCAAACGGCTTGCTGTCCTCTCCCATCCCAAACGTATGCAAGCAGACATATCTGTGTTGGTGGAGACCCATATTACGGGTCAATTGCAAATATCCCTCAAAAGACCGTGGGTGGGCTGGCTCTACCAGGCCCCCTACACGAATAATTCCAGGGGAATCGCCATTCTCGTGGCTAAATCAGTCCAATTTCAACTGCACTCCATACAGTCAGACCGACAGGGCAGATTCCTTTTCCTACATGTAACCATAGGGGGCCTTGAACTTCTTCTTTTAGCCTTCTACATCCCTCCACCTTTTCAGTTTGTGGCCCTTAGAGAAGGTATAGATTTTATGACAAAACACCCCACGGTGCCAGCCATGTGGGTGGGGGATTTCAACGCGGTAATAGACCCCTCTTTAGACAGACTCCACCACCCCACCGCACCAACACCTCACCCCTCACCCACCAGATTTGGCAAATTCCTATGCGAGTTTGCCATGACTGATACATGGAGGATTAAACACCCCAACACAAAAGCGTATTCCTGCTTCATCCCAGACCGCAATGTCGCGCATAGACATGATCTTAGTTTCCCCCACCCTAACCCCACACCTACAGGAAGTTGGGTTTGGCACCAGGATCTGTCGGATCATTCGCCATACTGGGCTACTTTTCGACTGCCCTCTACCCCATCGACCTGCATTTGGAGGTTGAACCCATTCTGGCTTACGGTCCTCACTGATTTGGAGGACGTCCAGCGAGAGTGGATTAACTATTTTCAATCTAATGTGGGGTCGGCCTCTACTGGTATGATTTGGGAGGCTTTCCAACTGCATGCTCGTATGATCCTGTCCGCCCGCATAAACAGACATAAAGCCTCCTCAAAGCTTGTCCTACAACAGGCTGAAGAGGCACTGGACTTGAGCAGGTGTTCCTTATAAATCCCACAGCCTCTAATTCAACTAAACTGCGCCTACAATCCAGACTCACAGACCATCTGCACTTTGAGAAGGTCAAGAGGGGGATCTTTTTTACCAAACAAAAAGTATACAAGCATGGAGAGAGGGCAGGGAGAATTCTAGCCTACATGGCTCATCTGGACCACAGCTCCCCTGTAGTGGTCCAGCTCCAATCAGACACCGGCACTGTCCTTACAGATCCACAAGAGGCAGCCCAGGAGTTTAGATGTTTCTATGCCAATTTGTACACCTTAAGGGCCAATCGCCCATTGAGCGAACTACATACCCTCCTACAAAACGTGGACTTTCCCACTTTCACAGACTCCCAAGTAGACAGCCTAGAAGCCCCTATAACAGAAGACTGCATTGCGGAAGTCCTAGCATGTTTGCCACCATCCAAGGCCCCAGGCTCTGATGGCCTCCCACTAGAATTCTATGCCCAATTCTGAGAAATTCTCCCCCCCAAACTTCATTCCCTATACTCCCACATTTACGAAACTGACACCCTCCCACGCTCCATGAGTAAAGCCTTGATTGTTCTCATTCCCAAACCCGGCAAGGACCCCTTACACCCGGAATCGTACCGCCCCATCTCCCTCCTTCAATTAGATGTTAAAATACTTGCTAAAGTGCTCAGCCTAAGACTAAATAAAGTAATAACCAGCCTTATCCACGCTGACCAAACCGGCTTTATGCCCAACAAAAATACGGCCTTCAACCTTAGAAGACTATTTATGAACCTCCAAGCCCCCCATGACAACACTGGTGCAAGGGTAGTAGTCAGTCTAGGCGACTCCAAAGCATTTGACTCGGTGGAGTGGAGCTACTTATGGGAGTGCCTCCGCCGCTTTGGCCCTAGATTCGTTAAGTGGCTCCTTCCCGTTGTCCCGTGGAACACGCCAGGGCTGCCCTATCTCACCCTTGCTCTATGCACTGGCAGTAGAACCCCTGGCCATTGCCATCAGAGCACACCCTGATATTCGTGGCTTACACATGGGCTGGGTGACTGAGGTAATCAGCCTTTACGCAGACGACATGCTGTTGTACTTAGAAGATGCAGGCCCCTCCTTGACAGCAGCCCTGAAATTAATCCAGAGCTTTGGCATCTTCTCAGGACTACAAATAAATTGGTCCAAGTCCCAAATTCTCCCAATAGATGTCACTGCCCCCACGGACACTCAGGCAGCCCTGCCCAGGGGCGGACTGACAACTCATGGGGCCCCCGGGCAATAGAAGATCATGGGGCCCCCTTGGTCCCCACACTCAAGGGGACCAAGCGCACACACAGGGGGGGATACACGCACACACAGGGGGACACTGGAGGGAGAGCGCACACACAGGGGGACACTGGAGGGAGAGCGCACACACAGGGGGGCACACACAGGGGGAAACTGGAGGGAAAGCGCACACACGGGGTCACACAGGGGGACACTGGAGGGAGAGCGCACACGCGGGGGGGGGGGGGGCACGCACACGCAGGGGGATACTGGAGGGAGAGCACACACGCAGGGGGACACTGGAGGGAGAGCGCACACGCAGGGGGACACTGGAGGGAGAGCGCACACGCAGGGGGGGCACGCACACACAGGGGGACACTGGAGGGAGAGCGCACACACAGGGGGGCACACACACACACAGGGGGACACTGGAGGGAGAGCGCACACACAGGGGGGCACTGGAGGGAGAGCGCACACACAGGGGGGCACACACACACAGGGGGACACTGGAGGGAGAGCGCACACACAGGGAGGCACACACACAGGGGGACACTGGAGGGAGAGCGCACACACAGGGGGACACTGGAGGGAGAGCGCACACACAGGGGGACACTGGAGGGAGAGCGCACACACAGGGGGACACTGGAGGGAGAGAGCACACACAGGGGGGCACACACACACAGGGGGACACTGGAGGGAGAGCGCACACACAGGGGGGCACACACACACAGGGGGACACTGGAGGGAGAGCGCACACACGGGGGGGACACGCACACAGGGGGACACTGGAGGGAGAGCGCACACGCACACAGGGGGACACTGGAGGGAGAGCGCACACACAGGGAGGCATACACACAGGGGGACACTGGAGGGAGAGCGCACACACAGGGGGGCACACGCACACAGGGGGACACTGGAGGGAGAGCGCCCACACAGGGGGACACTGGAGGGAGAGCGCACACACCGGGGGGGACACGCACACAGGGGGACACTGGAGGGAGAGCGCACACACAGGGGGGCACACGCACACAGGGGGACACTGGAGGGAGAGCGCACACACAGGGAGGCACACACACAGGGGGGACACTGGAGGGAGAGCGCACACACAGGGGGGCACACGCACACAGGGGGACACTGGAGGGAGAGCACACACACAGGGGGGCACACGCACACAGGGGGACACTGGAGGGAGAGCACACACACAGGGGGGCACACGCACACAGGGGGACACTGGAGGGAGAGCGCACACACAGGGGGCACACACACACAGGGGGACACTGGAGGGAGAGCGCACACACAGGGGGGCACACGCACACAGGTGGACACTGGAGGGAGAGCGCACACACAGGGGGGCACACGCACACAGGGGGACACTGGAGGGAGAGCGCACACACAGGGGGGGGGGCACACGCACACAGGGGGACACTGGAGGGAGAGCGCACACACAGGGGGGGGACACGCACACAGGGGGACACTGGAGGGAGAGCGCACACAGGGGGGGACACGCACACAGGGGGACACTGGAGGGAGAGCGCACACACAGGGGGGGACACGCACACAGGGGGACACTGGAGGGAGAGCGCACACACAGGGGGGGACACGCACACAGGGGGACACTGGAGGGAGAGCGCACACACAGGGGGGCACACACACACAGGGGGACACTGGAGGGAGAGCGCACACACAGGGGGGCACACACACGGGGACACTGGAGGGAGAGCGCACACACAGGGGGGGGCACACACACAGGGGGACACTGGAGGGAGAGCGCACACACAGGGGGGCACACACACAGGGGACACTGGAGGGAGAGCGCACACACGCACACACAGGGGGGGACATGCACACAAGGGGACACTGTGGGCTGGGGGGGTGACACTGTGGGCTGGGGGGTGACACTGTGGGCTGGGGGGGTGGGCTGGGGGGTGACACTGTGGGCTGGGGTGACGCTGGGGGGGTGACACTGTGGGCTGGGGGGTGACACTGTGGGCTGGGGGGGTGACACTGTGGGCTGGGGGGTGACACTGTGGGCTGGGGGGTGACGCTGGGGGGGTGACACTGTGGGCTGGGGGGTGACACTGTGGGCTGGGGGGTGACGCTGGGGGGGTGACACTGTGGGCTGGGGGGTGACACTGTGGGCTGGGGGGGACCCGGGGCCCGTGACTCACCGATGCCGATGCTCCCCGCCGGCCCCTCCACTCTTTCCTTCCATTAGGGGCCCGGACTCGGCAGGTTGAAGCGGCTGTATTACATGCCGCGAATACTGCTAACAGCGCGCGGCTCCCCACCGGCCCCTCCTTCCCTCCCGTCCGTCCCAGGTGACTTCACGACGCATACAGTAGAAGCACCTGGGACTGACAGGAGGGAAGAAGGGGCCGGCGGGGAGCCGCGCGCCGCTAGCAGTATTGTTAGCGGCATCGCGGCATGTAATACAGCCGTTTCAAGTGGCCCCTCATGTGGCCGAGTCCGGGCCCCTAATGGCCCCGGGCCCTCGGGCGGCGCCCGAGTCACCGACCTGTCAGTCCGCCCCTGGCCCTGCCTCTTGTGTGAACCAGCCAACCTAAATACCTAGGTGTACACTGCTCTTGCTCCCTCACAGACTACATACCTCTGAACCTGGAACCGCTCTTTGAACTTTTGAAATGCAAAACACAGGTCTGGTCCAGACTCCCCCTCGGGGTCAGGGGCCGACTCAACTTGGTGAAAATGATCCTCCTCCCCAAATTGTTGTACCTCTTCTGGCATGCCCCACTCTATGTCTCGGCCTGTATGTTTAAAAATATGTAATCCATCCTCAATACCTTCATTTGGGGCTCTTCCAGGCATAAATTGGCATGGCAGACCCTCAAATGCCCTACCCACTTGGGTGGCACAGCTTTACCCGACCTGACACTATACTATCTTGCCTCCCAACTATCCCACCTTTATCATCTCAATGGCCATGATAGAATTCGGTATTCCCCGCTGGTATGCATGGCGGCCACAGACGTAGTGGCCCACCCTTTTCAGATAATTTTCTCCAAACACCGGGGCCTTTCAAGATTGGGCGATAAAAGACATATGCTCACACACCACAGCAGGATCTGGCATATGGCGCTTGCCCATGTTGGGGCTCCCCCCCTGCATGCCCACGTGCCCCTCTGGGAAAACCCCCACCTCTCGGAATTGATGAGTATTCCGGACTATAAAATATGGATAGCCAAGGGGGTCATATACCTATCACAACTCTATACCGGCCGCACCATCAAAACATTCCAAACCCTTAAGGAGGAATTCGACCTCCCCAACTACACATTCTTTCGCTACCTGCAGGTCCGGCACGCCATTCAGACTCAGTGCGGGCGCTCCGCACTGGAACCAGTGGCCCTAGCGGAGACGGTACTTGGTGCTGACTCCAAGAAGATGATCTCCATCTTATATACACACCTCCTTACACCTAAAGCCACTGCTCATGCTTACCGCTTAAAAACAAAATGGGAGGCGGACCTCAGGGAAATCGAAGACGAACAGTGGGGGGGAAATCTTATGCCGCGTACACACGTGCGGACTTTTGCCGGCGGACTTAGTCCAGCGGACAATCCGCCGGACTTTCCAGCTGAGTCCGCCGGACTTTACGAGCGTGTGGACTTGCCCACACACGCACGGATTTCTCCGGCGGATAATCCGCCGGCCAAAGTCCGCGGGACTTTTGAAAATTAAGGGACCCACACACGGAGCAGTCCGTTCATTTCGAACGTAACTTCAGGTACGTAGCTAGCGTAGGCAGTAAATGCCGGCGCGCTAGCTCCGTCACCTGGCATGGATTTAAAGGGAATCCCCACGCCGAAAAACGGCGTGGGGGTCCCCCCCAAATCCATCTCAGACCCTTATCCGAGCACGCAGCCTGGCAGGCCAGGAAAGGGGTGGGACGAACGAGCGTCCCCCCCTCCTGAGCCGTACCAGGCCGCGTGCCCTCAACATGGGGGGTGCCCTGGGGAAAGGGGGGCCGTGCGGCCCCCCCACCCCAAAGCACCTTGTCCCCATGTTGATGAGGACAAGGGCCTCTTCCCGACAACCCTGGCCGTTGGTTGTCGTGGTCTGCGGGCGGAGGCTTATCGGAATCTGGGAGCCCCCTTTAATAAGGGGCCCCCAGATACCGGCCCCCCACCCTATGTGAATGAGTATGGGGTACGATGTACCCCTACCCATTCACCTAAGGTGTAAAATGTAAAGTACAAAAACACACACACTTTTGAAAAAATAGTTTATTGCACTGCTCCGGGGGTCTTCTTCCGTCTTGGGGGTCTTCTCGCCGGACTCCCCCACCATTTACCAAGCTCTTTTACCGAGCGGGGAAGTCCGGCTACCTTCTTCGTCGTCGCCGCCATCGTCTGGGGGGTCTCGATCCGCCTTCGGGGGTCTTCCGGGGTCTTCCGGGGGTCTCTTCTGTTCTTGCGGCGGTCGTCGTCTTCTGCGTCGCCGGCGCCTTCTTCTTCTTCTTGTCCTTCTTCTTGTTCTTCTTCTTCTTCCGATGTTGACCCGATGCTCTCTCTGCCCGGAATGGCAGAGGCGCGCTGCGCTGGGACTTATATAGGGACATGGGGACAAGGTCACATGCTCATGTCACATGGTGACCCCGCCCCCTGTGATGTCACAGTCCCGGAGGATGCTGGGACTGTGACATCACAAGGGGGCGGGGTCACCATGTGACATGAGCATGTGACCCTGTCCCCATGTCTCTATATAAGCCCCAGCGCAGCGCGCCTCTGCCATTCCGGGCAGAGAGAGCATCGGGTCAACATCAGAAGAACAAGAAGAAGGACAAGAAGAAGAAGAAGGCGCCGGCGGCGCGGAAGACGACGACCGCCGCAAGAACAGAAGAGACCCCGGAAGACCCCGGAAGACCCCCGAAGGCGGATCGAGACCCCCCCAGACGACGGCGGCGACGACGAAGAAGGTAGCCAGACTTCCCCGCTCTGTAAAAGAGCTTGGTAAATGGCGGGGGAGTCCGGCGAGAAGACCCCCAAGACGGAAGAAGACCCCCGGAGCAGTGCAATAAACTATTTTTTCAAAAGTGTGTGTGTTTTTGTACTTTACATTTTACACCTTAGGTGAATGGGTAGGGGTACATCGTACCCCATACTCATTCACATAGGGTGGGGGGCCGGTATCTGGGGGCCCCCTTATTAAAGAGGGCTCCCAGATTCCGATAAGCCCCCGCCCGCAGACCCCGACAACCAACGGCCAGGGTTGTCGGGAAGAGGCCCTTGTCCTCATCAACATGGGGACAAGGTGCTTTGGGGTGGGGGGGCCGCACGGCCCCCCTTTCCCCAGGGCACCCCCCATGTTGAGGGCACGCGGCCTGGTACGGCTCAGGAGGGGGGGGGCGCTCGTTCGTCCCCACCCCTTTCCTGGCCTGCCAGGCTGCGTGCTCGGATAAGGGTCTGAGATGGATTTGGGGCGAACCCCCACGCCGTTTTTCGGCACGGGGAGTCCCTTTAAATCCATGCCAGCTTACGGAGCTAGAGCGGCGGCATTTACTGCCTACGCTAGCTACGTAACCTGAAGTCACGTGCTAAATGAACGGACTTGCCGATGAGCGGCAAGTCCGTTCATTTTCAAAAGTCCCGCGGACTTGCCTACTGACGGCGGGATTGTCCGCAGGACTGCCAAGTCCAGCGGATAATTTTAAAACCAAACTTAAAACTTTGGTCCGCCGGACTTTGGCGCCAAAAAGTCCGCCGGCGCCCACACACAAGGGGATTATCCGCTGGACTTCAGTCCAGAGGATAATCCCGCGGGATTGTCCCTTCGTGTGTACGCGGCCTTAGAAACACCTAAAAAGGTGTCTCCCAAGTTATCAGACAGGCTCACCCACCTATACATCCTACACAGATCATACATCAACCCTGCCCGACTGTCTAAATACAGACCTGACGCTGACCCGACTTGCCCCAGATGCGGTGATACTGACAGCACTTTTTATCACCTCATTTGGTCCTGCCCACTCATTCAACAATTCTGGATACAGATCATCAAATTCCTTCATGACCAAATGGGATCCCCTCTAACAGTATGCCCCCGCCAATGTATACTTGGTCTTCTACCCCTACCTGAGGAAGAGAAATATCTTGGAAACACATTGACGCATGCTCAGAAGCATTAAACTTCCCTTTTATAGTGCAGTTGAACGTTTTTTAGGGCGTGGTGTTATTGACCGTCGGAATTTGGTGTGACCGTGTGTAAGCAAGACAGTTTGAGCGAAATTCCGTCGGAATTCCGACGGGAAAACCATCAGAGCTTTTTCCGACGAGAATTCCGACCGTGTGTACACGGCATTAAGATGCTGTATTTTCTTATATACTCAATAAACTTTATTTTGATTTAAAAAATTATAGCAATATGTGTAACAGCTGAATGAATTTTCTATAAGTAGACCCCTTATGCCGCGTACACACGGTCGGAATTTCCGATGGAAACAGTCTGATGGGAGCTTTTCATCTGATTTTCCGACCGTGTGTATGCCCATCGGTCTTTTTCTGTCAGAATTTCCGACGGACTTTGGATTGAGAACCTGTTCTTAATTTTTCCGACGGAAAACCTTTCTATCGGATTTGCCGATCGTGTGTATGCAATTCCGACACGCAAAATTCCAAAGCATGCTCGGAAACAATTCGACGCATGCTCAGAAGCATTAAACTTCCCTTCTATAGTGCAGTCGAGCGTTTTTTAAGGCGTGGTGTTATTGACCGTCGGAATTTGGTGTGACCGTGTGTAGGCAACACAGGAATTCCGACGGGAAAACCATCAGAGCTTTTTCCGACGAGAATGTGTGTATGCGGCATTAGTTTCCTTTGTCAGACATGATTTCATACTAATACCTGAGATCATACTCATACACTTATCAGTACAGCAGATATTGGGGGATATAAGGTAAAGTGTATGTAAGCCTAGATAATAAAAGAAAGGGAGTTTGGGACTATAATTGAAGCATCTGAATAGTGGGAATGGGTTACAAAGTAAGAAGTTTATTTAATAACATAGATCCAAGGACTTAGACCCATTGTTAATTTCTTAAAATATACATAGACTGTACATAGGGCCTGAACATGATAACTAAAGGAATACATGCATAATAACACATTCCAAGAAGTAGATATATGAATATATATGGCCTACTAGTGCCACTGGCAGCATGCCCAAGCACTGGCACATGTGCCCACATGGTACATATGTATCCACCGGATGCTGTATTGACAATGTCATGGAGTCTAGTAGTACTAAAGGAGTAAAATTGATCCGTAAAAATATTGCTGTGGCATCAAATAAAGCTCGACGCGTTTCATGGGTAATTCCCATTCATCAGGAGCGGATGCGACAGTCCTTCCTATAAAATATCTGTAAAAAAATATATATTTATTGTAAAAAATATATATTTATATATTGAGCCATGCTCTAGAAGGAATTTGTCAAAAGTAATATTATTGTATATATCGATGGTTAACCCACCACACTCACCAACCCAGACAGCAAGCGCAGCGCAGGGACAATGGTGCAGGGCCAGCCGAGAACATGACCCCATCGCGGGAGCTGAGGCGGCATAATACAGGAAGACAGCATCGGACAGTGTGGAACGTGCAGGGTACGACTCCACAGGTCAGGAAGTGGTGTGTATTTCATGAAGTGAGGGTATCTAGGAACAAAATGTTTTAGATTTATGTGTGGTTGTAAAAATAATGTGCTTGGTGTGGTGGGGTGTAATTGAGTGATAAGCCTGGTGCAACTCCATAAGAAATAATGGTAAAAGTAAGTATGGTGCCTGTTATGTACAAAAGTCTGTGTCTAATGGGGCTGGACAGTGAGAGAGAACAAAAAAAAAAAAAAAAAAAAAAATGTAAGGAGCTTGAAAAAGCAAAATAAGGAACAAAAATGCAAAGTGAAACACTATCACACCAAAGAAAAAGGGGGGGGGGGAGGGGGGAAATCTGGACTGTAGGGTAGCTTACCTCGATGCTGCTTCAAAGCGCTACCAGCGGTTGGTTGGAGCTGGTGCGCCATAACCCCCAGAGGGAGACTAGTCAAGGAGACAGCTCTCTAAAATGGGGATTATATCTGTATATGCCGCCAACACCACGCTGTTGGACCAATGGGGGAAGAGAAAACGCACCTGGACCGAATAACCACTCGGGAATGGCGCGGAAGTTCCCCCATGGGAACACAGGATGTTATGGCTAAACGTCGGCGCGATGACGTCACAACTGACGTCACACGCACGGCGTGTGTGCCGTCACACAGAGGGCGTGACAAGCGTGGTGCCGATGCGCGAAGGGGCACCCGCCCGGTCCTCCAAGCATCAGAAGATGCAAGGGGAGGAGGGGCCAATAGGCGCATCGCAGCTCCCGCGATGAGGAGAGACCGCAGCAACGCCCCAGCCCCAGTCATCCATACACTGCACAGAGCTGACCAGGCCGATGCGGTGCTTGGGACATCTAGATAGAGACAATCCATGTGGGAACATGAAATCAGTACAGGGAACGCTGCATGGAAGCAGATACCATGTTCAAAATTCACAAGTGAATAACAAGAAACAGTCTGGATACATATAAATACAATCAGTTAATAACCTTATCACAAAGAGGTACCCTATAGTGAGGGAAACCTCACACGGGGATGGCAGGGGAACACTGCCAAACCCCATTATTCAAAATGCTTCCATCCCGACAATTGTATGAAAATAGAGAAGGGGTTGGGACTTTAAATGAAGCACCCGAGGGTGCTTCCATCCCGGTTACTAGATAATAAAAGAAAGGGAGTTTGGGACTTTAATTGAAGCATCTGAATAGTGGGAATGGGTTACAAAGTAAGAAGTTTATTTAATAACATAGATCCAAGGACTTAGACCCATTGTTAATTTCTTAAAATATACATAGACTGTACATAGGGCCTGAACATGATAACTAAAGGAATACATGCATAATAACACATTCCAAGAAGTAGATATATGAATATATATGGCCTACTAGTGCCACTGGCAGCATGCCCAAGCACTGGCACATGTGCCCACATGGTACATATGTATCCACCGGATGCTGTATTGACAATGTCATGGAGTCTAGTAGTACTAAAGGAGTAAAATTGATCCGTAAAAATATTGCTGTGGCATCAAATAAAGCTCGACGCGTTTCATGGGTAATTCCCATTCATCAGGAGCGGATGCGACAGTCCTTCCTATAAAATATCTGTAAAAAAAATATATATTTATTGTAAAAAATATATATTTATATATTGAGCCATGCTCTAGAAGGAATTTGTCAAAAGTAATATTATTGTATATATCGATGGTTAACCCACCACACTCACCAACCCAGACAGCAAGCGCAGCGCAGGGACAATGGTGCAGGGCCAGCCGAGAACATGACCCCATCGCGGGAGCTGAGGCGGCATAATACAGGAAGACAGCATCGGACAGTGTGGAACGTGCAGGGTACGACTCCACAGGTCAGGAAGTGGTGTGTATTTCATGAAGTGAGGGTATCTAGGAACAAAATGTTTTAGATTTATGTGTGGTTGTAAAAATAATGTGCTTGGTGTGGTGGGGTGTAATTGAGTGATAAGCCTGGTGCAACTCCATAAGAAATAATGGTAAAAGTAAGTATGGTGCCTGTTATGGGGTCATGTTCTCGGCTGGCCCTGCACCATTGTCCCTGCGCTGCGCTTGCTGTCTGGGTTGGTGAGTGTGGTGGGTTAACCATCGATATATACAATAATATTACTTTTGACAAATTCCTTCTAGAGCATGGCTCAATATATAAATATATATTTTTTACAATAAATATATATGGGGTCATGTTATATATATGGCATATATATGGGGTCATGTTCTCGGCTGGCCCTGCACCATTGTCCCTGCGCTGCGCTTGCTGTCTGGGTTGGTGAGTGTGGTGGGTTAACCATCGATATATACAATAATATTACTTTTGACAAATTCCTTCTAGAGCATGGCTCAATATATAAATATATATTTTTTACAATAAATATATATTTTTTTACAGATATTTTATAGGAAGGACTGTCGCATCCGCTCCTGATGAATGGGAATTACCCATGAAACGCGTCGAGCTTTATTTGATGCCACAGCAATATTTTTACGGATCAATTTTACTCCTTTAGTACTACTAGACTCCATGACATTGTCAATACAGCATCCGGTGGATACATATGTACCATGTGGGCACATGTGCCAGTGCTTGGGCATGCTGCCAGTGGCACTAGTAGGCCATATATATTCATATATCTACTTCTTGGAATGTGTTATTATGCATGTATTCCTTTAGTTATCATGTTCAGGCCCTATGTACAGTCTATGTATATTTTAAGAAATTAACAATGGGTCTAAGTCCTTGGATCTATGTTATTAAATAAACTTCTTACTTTGTAACCCATTCCCACTATTCAGATGCTTCAATTAAAGTCCCAAACTCCCTTTCTTTTATTATCTAGTAACCGGGATGGAAGCACCCTCGGGTGCTTCATTTAAAGTCCCAACCCCTTCTCTATTTTCATACAATTGTCGGGATGGAAGCATTTTGAATAATGGGGTTTGGCAGTGTTCCCCTGCCATCCCCGTGTGAGGTTTCCCTCACTATAGGGTACCTCTTTGTGATAAGGTTATTAACTGATTGTATTTATATGTATCCAGACTGTTTCTTGTTATTCACTTGTGAATTTTGAACATGGTATCTGCTTCCATGCAGCGTTCCCTGTACTGATTTCATGTTCCCACATGGATTGTCTCTATCTAGATGTCCCAAGCACCGCATCGGCCTGGTCAGCTCTGTGCAGTGTATGGATGACTGGGGCTGGGGCGTTGCTGCGGTCTCTCCTCATCGCGGGAGCTGCGATGCGCCTATTGGCCCCTCCTCCCCTTGCATCTTCTGATGCTTGGAGGACCGGGCGGGTGCCCCTTCGCGCATCGGCACCACGCTTGTCACGCCCTCTGTGTGACGGCACACACGCCGTGCGTGTGACGTCAGTTGTGACGTCATCGCGCCGACGTTTAGCCATAACATCCTGTGTTCCCATGGGGGAACTTCCGCGCCATTCCCGAGTGGTTATTCGGTCCAGGTGCGTTTTCTCTTCCCCCATTGGTTCAACAGCGTGGTGTTGGCGGCATATACAGATATAATCCCCATTTTAGAGAGCTGTCTCCTTGACTAGTCTCCCTCTGGGGGTTATGGCGCACCAGCTCCAACCAACCGCTGGTATCGCTTTGAAGCAGCATCGAGGTAAGCTACCCTACAGTCCAGATTTCCCCCCCCCCCCCCCCCCCCCCCCCCCTTTCTCTTTGGTGTGATAGTGTTTCACTTTGCATTTTTGTTCCTTATTTTGCTTTTTCAAGCTCCTTACATTTTTTTTTTTTTTTTTTTTTTTTTTGTTCTCTCTCACTGTCCAGCCCCATTAGACACAGACTTTTGTACATAACAGGCACCATACTTACTTTTACCATTATTTCTTATGGAGTTGCACCAGGCTTATCACTCAATTACACCCCACCACACCAAGCACATTATTTTTACAACCACACATAAATCTAAAACATTTTGTTCCTAGATACCCTCACTTCATGAAATACACACCACTTCCTGACCTGTGGAGTCGTACCCTGCACGTTCCACACTGTCCGATGCTGTCTTCCTGTATTATGCCGCCTCAGCTCCCGCGATGGGGTCATGTTCTCGGCTGGCCCTGCACCATTGTCCCTGCGCTGCGCTTGCTGTCTGGGTTGGTGAGTGTGGTGGGTTAACCATCGATATATACAATAATATTACTTTTGACAAATTCCTTCTAGAGCATGGCTCAATATATAAATATATATTTTTTACAATAAATATATATTTTTTTACAGATATTTTATAGGAAGGACTGTCGCATCCGCTCCTGATGAATGGGAATTACCCATGAAACGCGTCGAGCTTTATTTGATGCCACAGCAATATTTTTACGGATCAATTTTACTCCTTTAGTACTACTAGACTCCATGACATTGTCAATACAGCATCCGGTGGATACATACTGTCAGGAACGGTGCTATTACTTGGATCGCCTGCTGGTGTCACTGTTTCCTTTGGCATCAAAGGGTGCAGTTCTGGTGGCCACCAGCAGGGGTCTCCCAGCCGATGGACATTGTCAGGAATGGTGTTATTACCTGGATCGCCTGGTGGTGTCACTATTTCCTTCGACACCAAAGGGTGCAGTTCTGGTGGCCACCAGCGGGGGTCTCCCAGCAGACGGACATGCCAGCAACCTAGCTGCACCTGTTGTGGATTTGCAGACTATATAAGCCTGTCCCTCACTGAAGCTCAGTGCTTCAGTATTCCTTTCTGTAGCCCTGTCTTGCCTGTCTGAAACCTGATCCTGATCCTGATCCTGATCCTGATCCTGGACCTGAAACCTGTACCTGTACCTGTACCTGTAACCTGACCCATTATCTGCTTCCTGCCCTGTCCTGGATGTTGTCCCCCTTACCTGGTTCCTGAGACCCGTCCCCTGTCTCCTGCCTTGATGTTCCCTTGCTTCCTGTTTCCCCCTTGGTCTCTCCTCCCTGCCTTGTATATATATATGTTCCATTGCTTTGAGGGTATTGTTAGCTAGTTAGTTAGATTAGGGCTTGGGGGTTTGCTGTGTTATTTGTGTTCTTGCTTGTTTGTGGTTGCTGTGTTCACGTGTGTCTTTATTATTAATAAATATATCTTTATCACTACCTTTTGGAGCCTGATTCCTTTAGTGCAGCCCATCGATCTGTTCACCTGTGTTGGATGCCTGTGTTTAGGCTCCATCCCTAACAGAATACTGAGGCATACTAACAGATCGGCTGCACTTGGGAATTGGGTCTGGACACTTGCTTTTGTCAAGGAAGATGCAGCTGGAAGATATTTTGTATCTTTCACTCCTGGCATTGGAAGAAAGAGATCTTTGTTATCAGACTTTGGGTGGCTATACTAGGGAGCAACTACTGGAGTGCAACCGTATAGTCCATGCTTTTGTTGATCAGGGCCATTTTCTTTTTGAGGACGTGCAGCCCCTGATCCAGATTTGTGCCGAGCTGGCCCTACCCTGTATTCCTGAGGGCCGTGATGATTTCACTCCCCTTTTGATATGAATCAGGTTGTATCCCTAGTATGGCTTTTTGAAGATGATCCCGACGACTTTTTTGAGCACTACTCTGGCTGCTCCCCACAGGTGATTTCTGAGTGCATTGTGTCTGCGCAGTCTTTTGTTAGACAGGGAAACTTGAATTCACAATTTGTACAACCCATACTTTCAGCATGGTCTGGCATGATGCAATTAGCCCCAGCCAAACAAACCACTTCTGCCATCAGACACCAGCCTACCCAAATGTATGTTTCCCCATCACCCATACCACACCCAGTTTCCACCCAGTATACACTGCTCCCAACCAAATATTCATATCCGGTCTCCTCTCCCTGTACCTATCCTGCATACAACTCCCCTACCTCTTCTCTGCCAAATCCCAACACTCCTTTCCTGTCTGCTGCACCCCCAACCTACAAAGCTTCAGCGACCAAGTCAAAGAAAAAACGAAAGTTCTTCCCGACCAAAACGATCCTGCCAGTAACCCAATCTGCCTCCACACCCACTAATCTGTCCCAGCCTGAATCACCAGAGTTCCAGCCGGAGGTGCCAGCAATCCAACCTGAAGAGCCAGTACTAGCCTTCCAGCCTGATGTCCTGGTGCCAGCCCTCCAGCCTGATGTTCCAGCCTTCCAGCCTGATGTCCTAGCCTTCCAGCCTGATGTCCCAGCCTTCCAGTCTGATGTCCTGGTGCCAGCCCTCCAGCCTGACGTTCCAGCCTTCCAGTCTGATGTCCTAGCCTTCCAGCCTGACGTCCCAGCCTTCCAGTCTGATGTTCCGATGCCAGCCTTCCAGCCTGATGTTCCAGCCTTCCAGCCTGATGTTCCAGCCTTCCAGCCTGATGTTCCAGCCTTCCAGCCTGATGTTCCAGCCCTCAAGCCTGATGTCCCAGCCTTCCAGTCTGATGTCCTGGTGCCGGCCTTCCAGCCTGATGTCTCAGCTTCCCAGTCTGATGACCCGCTGCCAGTTTTCCAGTCTGATGACCCGCTGCCAGTTTTCCAGTCTGATGACCCGCTGCCAGTTTTCCAGTCTGATGACCCGCTGCCAGTTTTCCAGTCTGATGACCCGCTGCCAGTTTTCCAGTCTGATGACCCGCTGCCAGTTTTCCAGTCTGATGACCCGCTGCCAGTTTTCCAGTCTGATGACCCGCTGCCAGTTTTCCAGTCTGATGACCCGCTGCCAGTTTTTCCAGTCTGATGACCCGCTGCCAGTTTTCCAGTCTGATGACCCGCTGCCAGTTCTCCAGTCTGATGACCCGCTGCCTGCCTTCCATCCTGATGTGCCCGTGTCTGCTGCCCAGCCTGATGTGCCCGTGTCTGCTGCCCAGCCTGATGTGCCCGTGTCTGCTGCCCAGCCCAAAGTGTTCCTGTCTGCTGCCCAGCCCGAAGCGTTCCTGTCTGCTGCCCAGCCCGAAGCGTTCCTGTCTGCTGCCCAGCCCGAAGCGTTCCTGTCTGCTGCCCAGCCCGAAGTGTTCCTGTCTGCTGCCCAGCCCGAAGTGTTCCTGTCTGCTGCCCAGCCCGAAGTGTCCCTGTCTGCTGCCCAGCCTGATGTGCCTGTTCCTGCTGCCCAGCCTGATGTGCCTGTTCCTGCTGCCCAGCTTGATGTGCCTGTTCCTGCTGCCCAGCTTGATGTGCCTGTTCCTGCTGCCCAGCTTGATGTGCCTGTTCCTGCTGCCCAGCTTGATGTGCCTGTTCCTGCTGCCCAGCTTGATGTGCCTGTTCCTGCTGCCCAGCTTGATGTGCCCGTGCCCGCTGCCCAGCTTGATGTGCCCGTACCCGCTGCCCAGCTTGATGTGCCTGTGCCCGCTGCCCAGCTTGATGTGCCCGCTGCCCAGCTTGATGTGCCCGTGCCCGCTGCCCAGCTTGATGTGCCCGCTGCCCAGCTTGATGTGCCCGCTGCCCAGCTTGATGTGCCCGTGCCCGCTGCCCAGCTTGATGTGCCCGTGCCCGCTGCCCAGCTTGATGTGCCTGTGCCCGCTGCCCAGCTTGATGTGCCCGCTGCCCAGCTTGATGTGCCCGCTGCCCAGCTTGATGTGCCCGCTGCCCAGCTTGATGTGCCCGTGCCCGCTGCCCAGCCTGAGGTGTTCCTGTCTGCTGCCCAGCCTGATGAGTTCCTGTCTGCTGTCCAGCCTGATGAGTTCCTGTCCGCTGCCCAGCCTGATGGGTTCCTGTCCGCTGCCCAGCCTGATGGGTTCCTGTCCGCTGCCCAGCCTGATGGGTTCCTGTCCGCTGCCCAGCCTGATGGGTTCCTGTCCGCTGCCCAGCCTGATGAGTTCCTGTCCGCTGCCCAGCCTGATGAGTTCCTGTCCGCTGCCCAGCCTGATGAGTTCCTGTCCGCTGCCCAGCCTGATGAGTTCCTGTCCGCTGCCCAGCTTGATGAGTTCCTGTCCGCTGCCCAGCTTGATGAGTTCCTGTCCGCTGCCCAGCTTGATGAGTTCCTGTCCGCTGCCCAGCCTGATGAGTTCCTGTCCGCTGCCCAGCCTGATGAGTTCCTGTCCGCTACCCAGCCTGATGACCCGGAGCCTGCTGCCCTGTCTGTTTTTATTTCCAGATCTAAACTTCCAGACCCTGGTGGTGGGGTACATGCCCCATTGTCGGACTCGGGTGGCATGCCTCCTAGTAGGTTAAGAGACTCTGGCCAGAGAGCGCAAGGAGGTCTGCCGTCACAGAGAAGACTTTTTTGGACTCTTCCACTTTTACACGCACTGCCAGATCTAGGACAGAATGGAGTGTCCAGAGGCCACTCCTTAGGGGGGGGAACTGTCAGGAACGGTGCTATTACTTGGATCGCCTGCTGGTGTCACTGTTTCCTTTGGCATCAAAGGGTGCAGTTCTGGTGGCCACCAGCAGGGGTCTCCCAGCCGATGGACATTGTCAGGAATGGTGTTATTACCTGGATCGCCTGGTGGTGTCACTATTTCCTTCGACACCAAAGGGTGCAGTTCTGGTGGCCACCAGCGGGGGTCTCCCAGCAGACGGACATGCCAGCAACCTAGCTGCACCTGTTGTGGATTTGCAGACTATATAAGCCTGTCCCTCACTGAAGCTCAGTGCTTCAGTATTCCTTTCTGTAGCCCTGTCTTGCCTGTCTGAAACCTGATCCTGATCCTGATCCTGGACCTGAAACCTGTACCTGTACCTGTAACCTGACCCATTATCTGCTTCCTGCCCTGTCCTGGATGTTGTCCCCCTTACCTGGTTCCTGAGACCCGTCCCCTGTCTCCTGCCTTGATGTTCCCTTGCTTCCTGTTTCCCCCTTGGTCTCTCCTCCCTGCCTTGTATATATATATGTTCCATTGCTTTGAGGGTATTGTTAGCTAGTTAGTTAGATTAGGGCTTGGGGGTTTGCTGTGTTATTTGTGTTCTTGCTTGTTTGTGGTTGCTGTGTTCACGTGTGTCTTTATTATTAATAAATATATCTTTATCACTACCTTTTGGAGCCTGATTCCTTTAGTGCAGCCCATCGATCTGTTCACCTGTGTTGGATGCCTGTGTTTAGGCTCCATCCCTAACACATATGTACCATGTGGACACATGTGCCAGTGCTTGGGCATGCTGCCAGTGGCACTAGTAGGCCATATATATTCATATATCTACTTCTTGGAATGTGTTATTATGCATGTATTCCTTTAGTTATCATGTTCAGGCCCTATGTACAGTCTATGTATATTTTAAGAAATTAACAATGGGTCTAAGTCCTTGGATCTATGTTATTAAATAAACTTCTTACTTTGTAACCCATTCCCACTATTCAGATGCTTCAATTAAAGTCCCAAACTCCCTTTCTTTTATTATCTAGTAACCGGGATGGAAGCACCCTCGGGTGCTTCATTTAAAGTCCCAACCCCTTCTCTATTTTCAAGTGTATGTAAGCCTCACCTTATAATACAACCAATTCAGTTTAAAATGGTAATGAATGGCAAAACATTTGTGTATAGATATAAAATATATTATAAGTACTTTTCTACCCTTTTTTTATAAATGATCACATTCCCTCTGTTCTCAGCTGCGATAAGAGTTGGGATAGGAGAAACAACAACTCACCTGGTCTTCCCAGTGAATGGCTGCGCGGGGGGGGGGGGGGGTTGTAAGCACAAGTCTAATGATTGGAGGAGAGAAGGTTGACTTCCAAGCTCAGCACAGCCAGCAAACTGACCATGTGGTGCTCTCCTGCCTAGTGTGGTCAGTTCTTAACCATAAAGTAGAGGGACTGGCAGGATCACCGGGGATGTCACACAAAGGAAGCAATACATAGAGAACAGGAGACATCTTCATACCAGTAAATGGTACAGCAGACACATATCAGGAAGAGGAAATGTTGGACTTAGTCCGTTCATTTAGAACGTAACTGCAGGTAGACGGGGCTAGCGAAGGCAGTGAATGCCGCCGCGCTAGCCCCGTCACCTGGTATGGATTTAAAGGGAATCCCTACGCCGAAAAAACGGCATGGGGGTCCCCCCCAAATCCATCCCAGACCCTTATCCGAGCACGCAGCCCGGCCGGCCAGGAAAGGGGTGGGGACGAGCGAGCGCCCCCTCCTGAGCCGTACCAGGCCGCGTGCCCTCAACATGGGGGGTGCCCAGGGAAAAGGGGGGCCGTGCGCCCCCCCCACCCCAAAGCACCTTGTCCCCATGTTGATGAGGACAAGGGCCTCTTCCCAACAACCCTGGCCATTGGTTGTCAGGGTCTGCGGGCGGGGGGCTTATCGGAATCCGGGAGCCCCCTTTAATAAGGGGGCCCCCAGATCCCGGCCCCCCACCCTATGTGAATGAGTATGGGGTACGATGTACCCCTACCCATTCACCTAAGGTGTAAAGTGTAAATAAAAAAAAAACATAATTTTTTAAAAATATTTTATTGCACTGCTCCGGGGGTCTTCTTCCGTCTTGGGGGGTCTTCTCGCCGGACTCCTCCGCTATTTTACCTAGCTCTTTTACTGAGCAGAGGAGCCCGGCTCTCTTCTTCGTCGTCGCCGCCGTCTGGGGGTCTCGATCCGCCTTCGGGGGTCTTCCGGGGTCTCTTTTGTTCTTGCCGCTGTCGTCGACTTCTGCACCGCATTGCGGACATAATTTCGTCAATGCTAAAAGGGAGTTCCCGGGGAGAGGGATTGGTGCCAGAAATCCACCCTAGATGTATATAGATCTGAATAAAATTAAACAAAAGCATCGGCTATATCTCTGTGTTTGGGGCAAAGAGTACATGGTTCATTATAAATTCAGGGATTAGAGGCTGACACTTGCGGTGAGTGGGCCAAATATGGTAATAATTTACTGTTCTTATTACCAAACTCGAAGATACGTTGCGACTAGTACAGCAACTTTTTTTAGTCTTTTCCACCAACTCTAGGTCCAGTTGGAGGGCCTTATCCCTCCAGACCCCGAGGTTAGTAGAGGTAGGATTACTAATATATTCTACTTCCGCTTCTGTAGCGACCTGCTCACATTCTTTAACATTCCATTCCCTATCAGACCTGAGTTTTTTTAATTAACCCCGAAATGGATCCTCAGAGAGTGACTTTAAAAGCATCCCAGGTGGTACCAATGGAAACCTCCCCTTTGTTTTCTGACCAGAAGTTTGTTATATCAGTGGCTGTTGACCTCTCAAAACCATAACCATAATGGGTTCAGTCTCCACAGCGTATAACCTTGGCACTGGCCCATGTTCATGGAAAATAACAGGAGGGAGTGGTCCGAAATGGCCCTTGGGAGATATTGTACATTAGTCACCCTCTGGAACACCTCCCCAGTCACAAAACACATATCTAGTCTGGATAAGGTGTTATAAGAGGAGGAGAAACACGAATACTCTCTCGCATCAGCGTTCTTCCAGCGCCACACCTCCTCCAGACCATACTGTTCCGCACATGTGGCCAATGGAGGGGCACATTTAGAGACCGTGTGGAATCTATCCATATCTGGGGATACTACCGTATTTAGATCCCCCGCCATGATAATTGGGCCTTTTGCCACCTGGAGCACCTTTGCCATCACTGTATCCCACAACGCAATTGTGAACGGCGGCGGTACGTAAATCGCCACAAATGTATGGGGAGTATTATCTATGATGAGAATCACTATTACAAACCTTCCAAAGGGGTACATACAGGATTTTGCCCGCCTGCTCTCTCACCCGCCCAGCAGCCCACCCACGGAGCCGCCCGCCGAGCCACTCAGCTGCCTGGCCCGCCCGCTCTCTCATCCACCCGCAGAGCCGCCCGCTCTCTCACCCGCCCACTAACTCATCCGCATCTAATTTTTCGGGGGGGGGGGGGGCATTGCCCCATTGCCCCCCCTGGATCCACCCCTTGTCAGCATAACATAGTTAGCTGCATAGGTAGAAAGTGAATTATCAGAAGCATGAAAAGCATAAAAAAGGAAAACTTGAGTCCCCAACTTTGTAAGTAGTGATCCAGAACATAGGAACACAAACCCCCCTCCCCCCACCCTGCCCGCAGTCCCCAACATACTACAGGCCTCTTCCCCAAACAATAACATCAACGTCACCCTAGCGGGGTGGAATCCTTCCTTATCCAGCCGGATAGAAAGGGGAAGGGTGATAACTTGGTGAACTGCTGAGCAAACTGTGAACCGTTTGATAAGAGGATTATTCAATGCAGCCAAACAACAGTGCACTATTTTTAAACAAGAGCCTATATCCATAGGTAAGGCACACTAGGAGGCTTTGAAAGTTCCAAACAGGGGACCAGTAAGGATTCCTTCAGCACGATTCCAGACATATGTTAGCTTCCTTAGGAGAGGTAAAGAATTGCACTTTTCCCTTATGGATCACTCTAAGCTTTGCTGGATATAGCATACTGTATGGCCGGCTACGCTCACGCAGGCATTGCTTCACACTCTGGAACGCTGCTCCTCACTTCGGTGTAGCCACTGAAAAATATGGGAAAATAGTTATGCGATTATTATTGTAGAGTAATTCCGGCATATCGCGAGCTTTATGACGGATAGTTTCTTTTGTCCCTGAAGTATAGGAAACGGGCCAGCATGGGTCTGGGAAACTGACCTGGCAGTGGGGCTCTATGCGGCACCCGATGCACCCTCTCAATAGCAAACAAGTGGGAAAATGAATCAGCTCCAAAGGTTTGTTTGATCCAGGTCATTAGGAATACCTCCGGCTGTTTCCCCTCCATGCCCTACAGGAATCCCAGGAAATGCAGGTTGTTCCGGACAAAGTCTGTCTTCAATATCTCCGAGCTTGGATTCCAGACTGTCACCATGAGGGGGGTCAAATCATCCTCAACCACACCAATGCAGTGTTCGGCTGTGGTGACTCGGTTTCTAATTTTATGAACATCACCATTTAGCAGGGCTAAGTCCACCCAAATGGTTTCTATTTGAGTCGGCAGGGACGCATGGCAGCTTTTAATGGTCACCATGATTTGAGACAGTTATGGCTCTCCTACCTGGATGAGGAGGCCACAGGCTCAGGCTCCCGAAGGTGGGACCGGGATTGCCAAGGGGTCTGTAGCATCTATCCAATCTGCCTCACCCTCTGCCCAGGGCTGGTCAGCAGCAGCAGATGCACGCGGCCTCTCCAGGTGTTGGGAGCCATCTTGGCCGGCCTCGTGGGCAAAATGAGCAAGCCTTTCTGCAGGCGACGGGTCCACGCTTGGCCAGTATTTGACCATGTTCGTGCTCCCCGGGTGTTCTCCGACCCGTCTATGAGGTTGCCTTTGAGAAAATTCTGTGTATGGTAGCACAGGATAATGAAGGATTTGAGCACGGTCCGGAGCTCAGAAGAAATGCTGCTCACATACCCGAAGTCGACAAGCCCCCGCTACACCTACTTCATTGATCTTATAGTGTTTATCAATATATTAAGGGAAACTGAACACCTACTTCATTGATCTTATGGTGTTTCTCAATAAATTAAGTAAACTGAACCATGTGCAAAATTCATATACAACATAAAGTGCGTTATGCTCAAGATGCTGTTCCCTGCAGATCCACTGCTTCCACTTTGCACCTACTTCTTTAATCTTATAATATTTGCTGCTATATTAAAGTAAAAATCTGTGCAAATTCATCTAAACATACAATATTTTGTACTCAATATAGTGTTATCTGCAAATCCAATGCGTCCACTTTACATCTACTTAACTGCTTGTCAACCATCCGTCGCAGTTTTACTGCGGCAGAATGGCACGGCTGGGTGAAACAACGTTACCTTACATCACTTCGCCTTTTGGCCACTAGGGACGCACGCCTAGTGTCCAAAAGGCGCAGCGTGTGCCCAGAGCCGATGCGTGTGCCTGGCGGGCGCGATGTCTTCCGGGGCTAAAGTGGTTAAAAACAAATCCACCTCTTCCACACGTGATGGTGAGGGCGCCCCCTTAGTAGTGCTTCCTCACTCACCAGAGCAATATGACTCCCAGCTTTTCATCTACCAGAGTCACCAACATCCTTCACACTCTCCTCACCTCCGATGGCAAAGGAACTGGATCCTCCTTGCTCACTCTTGCAAGTCTGCTTCGCTTTCTGTCAGTCTCTCTCCTAGACTCCTCCTCTTCCGACCGCTGTTCCAGCAGGAGCTCCGCCTCTTCATACACACTCAAAGCTCCGCCTCTTCATACACACTCAGAGCTCCGCCTCTTCATACACACTCAGAGCTCCGCCTCTTCATACACGCTCAGAGCTCCGCCTCTTTATACACGCTCAAAGCTCCGCCTCTTCATACACGCTCAGAGCTCCGCCTCGTCATACACGCTCAGAGCTCCGCCTCTTCATACACGCTCAGAACACCGACTCTTCATACACGCTCAGAACACCGACTCTTCATACACGCTCAGAGCTCCGCCTCTCCATACACCCTCAGAGCTCTGCCTCTTCATACATGCTCAGAGCTCCGCTACTTCATACGTGCTCAGCGCTCCGCCTTTTCATACATGCTCAGAGCTCCGCCTCTTCATACACGCTCAGAGCTCTGCCTCGTCATACAAGCTCAGAGCTCCGCCTCTTCATACACATTCACAAGCTCCGCCTCTTCATACACACTCAGAGCCCCGCCTCTTGATACACACTCAGAGCTCCGCCTCTTCATACACACTCAGCTCCAACTCTTCATACACACTCAGGGCTCTGCCTCTTCATACACACTCAGAGCTCCGCCTCTTCATACACACTCAGAGCCCCGCCTCTTGATACACACTCAGAGCCCCGCCTCTTGATACACACTCAGAGCCCCGCCTCTCGATACACACTCAGAGCTCCGCCTCTTCATACACACTCAGGTCTCCGCCTCTTCATACACACTCAGAGCTCCGCCTCTTCATACACACTCACAAGCTCCGCCTCTTCACACACATGTACAGGCTCCGCTTCTTCATACACACTCACAAGCTCCGCCTCTTCATACACACTCACGAGCTCCGCTCCTCTTCACACACACATTTACAGGCTCCGCTTCTTCATACACACTCACGAGCTCCGTTCCTCTTCACACACACTCAGAGCTCCGCCACTTCATACACACTCAGGGCTCTGCCTCTTCATACACACTCACAAGCTCCGCCTCTTCACACACACATTTACAGGCTCCGCTTCTTCATACACACTCAGAGCTCCGCCTCTTCATACACACTCACAAGCTCCACCTCTTCATACACACTCAGGGCTCTGCCTCTTCATACACACTCACAAGCTCAGCCTCTTCACACACACATTTACAGGCTCCGCTTCTTCATACACACTCAGAGCTCCGCCTCTTCATACACACTCACGAGCTCCGCCTCTTCATACACACTCACGAGCTCCGCCTCTTCATACACACTCACGAGCTCCACCTCTTCATACACACTCACAATCTCCGCCTCTTCATACACACTCAGAGCTCCGCCTCTTTATACACACTCAGGATCTTAGCCTCTTCATACACACTCAGGGCTCCGCCTCTTCATACACACTCAGGGAGGAGAGAAAGGGGAAGGATATACAGTGTATACACACACACAGCACAAGGCCGTGTTCACATTATGAGACGTTTCTTGATCTGCAGTTCCTCTGAGCTCCACAAGGTGGTGATCTCACCTCTACCCAGACAGGAAGACTCTATGGAATACAGACAGGAAGATGTCAGGTACTGGCAGACATTCCATTTGGAAAGACGTAGTGAGAACTGGAGGCAGAGGAGGTAATACATAGATTAAACCCTTCAGGGGGATCAGTTGATAATTAATTTATCTTTTTTCCAAAGCTGGCCAAACACGCTCAGAACTCCGACTCTTCATACACCCTCAGAGCTGTGCCTCTTCATGCATGCTCAGAGCTCTGCCTCTTCATGCATGCTCAGAGCTCCGCCTCTTGATACACACTCAGGGCTCTGCCTCTTCATACACACTCAGGGCTCGGCCTCTTCATACACACTCAGAGCCCGCCTCTTCATACACACTCAGAGCTCCGCCTCTTCATACACACTCAGGGCTACGCCTCTTCATACACACTCAGAGCTCCGCCTCTTCATACACACTTACAAGCTCCGCCTCTTCACACACACATTTACAGGCTCCGCCTCTTCATACACACTCACGAGCTCCGCCTCTTCATACACACTCAGAGCTCCGCCTCTTCATACACACTCAGAGCTCCGCCTCTTCATACACACTCAGAGCTCCGCCTCTTCATACACACTCACGAGCTCCGCCTCTTCATACACACTCACGAGCTCCGCATGCTTCTCAACGGGGAATAGATGTTGAAACACCTTGTGAGGGATCTTCAATATTCAAAGGACACCGTGAATCCACCACCACATAAATTGAAGGCTTACCAGCTATACAAGCTGTTAGTGCTTGTGGCTAATACCCAGCCAGGGCCTTTAAATCCTTCCGATATCTCCAGTGGCTTACGAGCCAAGCGTTCCTGAAGACTTGATGGGTATCCGGCAATCAGACAAGCAGCCACGAACATATCCTCGGTAAGTGAGTTAAGCCCATAAAAAGAGACAAAAAAGGTCTGGGCGGAGACGTCACACCTCTGAGAGGAGGACAGACTTTTTACAATAAACACCACCTGGTTTTTACTGATGGCCAACCTTTTTTTTGCCCTATCAAGTCTGCCCCATCATACTGCCATAATCAAAACTGCCCTCATCAAAATTGCCCCATCATACTGCCGCCATCAAAACTGCCCCATCAAAATTGCCCCATCATACTGTCATGGCCGAGACACATCAAAATATAATATTTTTCATTTAGACTTTCACTGAGTCATTGCTCCAGGAGAGCCCCTCCCCCTCCCAACAGAAATGGTGATTAGGTTATCCGATCCATTAAAGGACTAAAATAAAGAGACCAAATCTATGTGTGAAACCAAATAAACATGAACAATAGAGCCGTCTGAGAGCGAAAACCAGCTCTGTGTGTTTTCAGGACCAATTTACAAAACCTTTTAATCAAAAGGTAAAACTTGTGTAAATAACCCCCCATTGTTCAGAGTAAGAGCCCCTTGTTGACTCAGCTTCCCCTCAGACAATGGATGAGATATGAGGTTATTGTTCCACCAAATCACACACAGGCACCAATCTCCGAACAGTCAATAATTATCATGTCTCGGTTTTGGCTGATAGAAGAAAGTGCTTGGACATTTAAAAACCTGAATACATGTAATATTATACATATATGTGAGCAGAAGTGATGCAATATATACAGTATCTCACAAAAGTAAGTACACCCCTCACATTTTTGTAAATATTTTATTATATCTTTTCATGTGACAACACTGAAGAAATTACACTTTGCTACAATGTAAAGTAGTCTCCATACCTCCAGACCTAAACCCTATTGAGCATCTGTGGGGCATCCTCAAATGGAAGGTGGAGGAGCGCAAGGTCTCTAACATCCACCAGCTCCGTGATGTCATCATGAAGGAGTGGAAGAGGACTCCAGTGACAACCTGTGAAGCTCTGGTGAACTCTGGTGAAATGTCCAAGAGGGTTAAGGCGGTGCTGGAAAATAATTATGGCCACACAAAATATTGACACTTTGGGCCCAAATTGCAGTGATCGCTGTATAAATGTGAATGGTCCCAAAAATGTGTCAAGTGTCCGCCATAATAAAAATCACAGATCGCCGCCATTACTAATAAAAAAATAATTATTAATAAAAATGCCATAAAACTATCCCCTATTTGTAGGCGCTATAACTTTTGCGCAAACCAATCAATATACGCTTATTGCGATTTTTTTTTTTACCAAATATATGTAGAAGAATACGTATCAGCCAAAACTGAGGAAACATTTTTTTTTTAGATATTTTTTGGGGATATTTATTATAGCAAAATGTAAAAAAATATTGAATTTTTTTCAAAATTGTCGTTATTTTTTTGTTTATAGAGCAAAAAATAAAAGCCAGAGAGGTGATCAAATACCACCAAAAGAAAAGCTCTATTTGTGGGAAAAAAAGCACATCAATTTTGTTTGGGAGCCACGTCGCACGACCGCGCTATTGTCAGTTAAAGCGACGCAGTGCCGAATCGCAAAAAATGCTCTGGTCTTTTGCTAGCCAAATGGTCCGGGGCTGAAGTGGTTAAATACCCATCATTGTTGTAAAGACATAGTAACGGTGACCACATCTACATGAAAATACCCAGATAACACGTGTTGTCACAAGACAAATAGGTCTTCATAGGAGATACAGGAGTCATCCATTTATCCATATAAACATCCATTGTGTGTGATATTAACCACTTGCCTACTGTGCACTTAAACACCCTTCCTGCCCAGACCAATTTTCAGCTTTCAGCGCTCGCGCACTTTCAGTGACAATTGCGCGGTCATGCAATGCTGTAACCAAATTAATTTTTTATCATTTTGTTCGCACAAATAGAGCTTTAGTTTGGTGGTATTTATTCGCGACTCCGTTTTTTATTTTTTGCGATATAAGCGAAAACATAGCGGAAATTTTGAAAAAAAACAATATTTTCTCCTTTCTTTTTTAAAAGAAATCCAATAAAATCAAATTTTGTCATAAATTTAAGCCAAAATGTATTCTGCTACATGTTTTTTGTAAAAAAAATTCCGTTAAGTGTATAATAATTGGTTCGCGTGATCACGGACATATGTACGCAAATGATCATGTAAAAGGGGTGTGCAGGTGATCACGGACATATGTGTGCAGATAATCATTGGCACATGTGATTTTAGTGGGACATATGTGAGGGACATGTGTTTTTATTATTTAGGGACATGTGTGTTTTGGGGACATGTGTGTTTTGGGGACATGTGTGTTTTACTGTGGGGACATGTGTGTCTTACTGTGGGGACATGTGTGTTTTACTGTGGGGACGTGTGTTTTACTATGGGGGACCCTAGACTGGTGATCAGTGAGTAAAAAAACATCTCATACTCACTGATCACCAGCCGGCTGCAGCGATCCGCTCTCCTCTCCTCACCGACGACTTCCGTGTGAGGAGAGGAGGGCCGATTGCCTAGCAACCGGCTGTTTGTTTACATCACATGACAGCCGTGATTCGTCACGGCCGTCATGTGATCAGGAGGGCCAATCACCGTGCCCTCCTGCCGATTCGAGATGCGCCGTGTCCGGGTGACACGGCCGCATCGGGATCGCGCCGCTGCGCGGGCACGCGCGCGCGCGATCCCTCTACTTCTGAAGGACGTTCCTGAACGTCCTATCAGAAGTAGACGGCTCCCACCCGGCCGTATATCTACATTGGCCGGGTGGGAAGTGGTTAATTAATCAAATTTATACTGAGTGTATTGTATTTTGTACCAATTGCCGGGGTCCCTGAACAATATAGATATATATTCAAAAGCCCCAATATATAGATAGATAAATACCAATTATAAAAGAAAACATATTTTTTTTTCCTTTAACAAATAGTTTAGAATACATTTTCTGTCCTCAGACACCCCTAGTGGCTGAAAATGATATTACCTGAGCTTACCAGGTAAATCATTAAAGTTCTCCAACCAATGGAGAATAAGCCAAACCTTTTGGGCTGAACTTACGATAATTGTATGAGCTTATTGTCCCAGATGGTATAAAGGATGTAAGGGCCATAGACAGAGGATCACAGACCCACATGCCGGATACAACCCCTAGACCAGCCTTTCTCAACCTTTTCGACACAGAGGAACCCTTGAAAAAGTTCTCAGGTCTCGTGAAACACTTGAAATAGTTCTCCAGTCTCGAGGAACCCTTGAAATAGTTCTCCGGTCTCGTGGAACCCTTGAAATAGTTCTCCAGTCTCGAGGAACCCTTGAAATAGTTCTCCAGTCTCGAGGAACCCTTGAAATAGTTCTCCGGTCTTGAGGAACCCTTGAAATAGTTCTCCAGTCTCGAGGAACCCTTGAAATAGTTCTCCAGTCTCGAGGAACCCTTGAAATAGTTCTCCAGTCTCGAGGAACCTTTGAAATAGTTCTCCGGTCACGAGGAACCCTTGAAATAATTCTCCGGCCTCGAGGAACCCTTGAAATAGTTCTCCGGTCTCGAGGAACCCTTGAAATAGTTCTCCGGTCTCGAGGAACCCTTGAAATAGTTCTCCAGTCTCGAGGAACCCTTGAAATAGTTCTTCAGTCTCGAGGAACCCTTGAAATAGTTCTCCGGTCTCGAGGAACCCTTGCTAAAAATTTGAACTCTACAACTCATGAGAGGAATGGTGCTTACAGATAGCTAAAAAGATCAATGGTGTCGGTGGGAACTTATCTGAGAGGCAGAAATTGCCCATTGCTGAAGGAACCCCTAGCAAGTCTGCTGATAATTGACCACTCCCCATCTTGCTGGACCCTGTGATTGGAACCACTCGGAGTACTTAAAATTGGTCGGATATCTTCCCCGTTTAAACTGTTGGTAAGATACAGACCATACAAATCTTAATTATCTTTTTCTCTCAAAATTTTAGGGATTATATTTTATAGTTTATATATTGATATTATCATATGCTGTATGTAGGGTAGTTTATCATTATCATTTGCCCATATTGATTGTCCAGGCTGTGTATTATTGTAGCCGTGTTTGGGGGGAATTCAGACATAAACTTTTATAACATCAATTTAAATTTCTGTGGTCTCACTGAAAGTATTTATTGCCCCATTCAATTATCGTAAGTTCTGTTGATTTAACCACTTCAGCCCCGGAAGATTTTACCCCTTTCCTGACCAGAGGACTTTTTGCGATTCTGCACTGCGTCGCTTTAACTGATAATTGCGCGGTCGTGCGACATTGCACCCAAACAAAATTGACGTCCTTATTTCCCAACAAATAGACCTTGTTTTTGGTGGTATTTGATCACCTCTGCGGTTTTTAATTTTTGCACTATAAAGAAAAAAAAGAGCGACAATTTTGAAAAAAAAAATGCATTATTTTTTACTTTTTTGCTATAATAAATATCCCCCCGAAAATATAATTATTTTTCCTCAGTTTAGGCCGATACGTATTGTTCTACATATTACGCAATAAGCGTTTATTAATTGGTTTGCGCAAAAGTTATAGCGTCTACAAAATAGGGGATAGTTTTATGGCATTTTTATTTTATTATTCATTTTTTTTTAGTAATGTCGGCGATCTGCGATTTTTATTGTGACTGCGACATTATGGCGGACACATCGGACACTTTTGACACTATTTTGGGACCATTGTCATTTATACAGCGATCGATGCTATAAAAATGCACTCATTACTGTGTAAATGACATGGGAAGGGGTTAACCACTAGGGGGCGATGAAGGGGTAAAGCGTGTCCTAGGGAGTGATTCTAACTGTGGGGGGTATGGGCTTCAAGTCACATGACAGCGATCACTCCTTACGATTACAGGGAGCTGTGATCTCTTTCTTGTCACTAAGCAGAATGGGGAAATGCTTGTTTACACAAGTATCTCCCCGTTCTTCCTTTCCGATCGCAGGCACGCGGCGGACATCGAATCCGCGGGACCCGTAGTCATAGAGACCGCGGCGGACGCGCACGCACTTGCGCCTCTTAAAGGGGACGTTCATGTACGCCCTTTTGCCTGCCAGTGCCATTCTGCCGACGTAAATCGGCGCGCGCTGGTCGGCAAACGGTTAATATTTCTTTCAAATTGGCAATTTATCACTGTCGCGCGACGTGGCTCCCAAACAACAAAATCAACGTCCTTTTTTTCCCCACAAATAGAGCTTTCTTTTAGTGGTATTTGATCACCTCTGCGTTTTTTATTTTTTGCGCTATAAACAAAAAAAGAGCGACAATTTTGAAAAAAAATAAAGCATTATTTTTTACTTTTAGCTATAATAAATATCGCCCAAAAATATATAAAAATAAATTTTTTCCCCAGTTTAGGCCGATATGTATTCTTCTACATATTTTTGGTAAAAAAAAATCGAAATAAGCGATTATTGATTGGTTTGCGCAAAAGTTATAGCGTCTACAAAATAGGGGATAGTTTTATAGCATTTTTATTAATCGTTTTTTTTTTTTACTAGTAATGGCGGCGATCAGCGATTTTTCTTGTGACTGCGACATTATGGCGGACACATCGGACATTTTTGACACATTTTTTGGGACCATTGTCATTTATACAGCAATCAGTGCTATACAAATGCACTGATTCCTGTAAATGACACTGGCAGTGAAGGGGTTAACCAGGGAGGTGGCAGTTTAGGGGTTAAGTGTTCCTAGTAGCGTGTTACTAACTGTGGGGGGGGGGGGGGTGTGGCTGTGTTTTAGTGAACACTGATCTCTGCTCCAATCACAGGGAGCAGAGATCAGTGTCACTTGTTGCTAGGCAGAACGGGGAGATGCGGAAGTAAACAGCATCTCCCCGTTCTGCCTAGCAATAAGTGACACTGATCTCTGCTCCCTGTGATTGGAGCAGAGATCAGCCTCCCCGTGAGACGATCACGGTATCACGCGGCGATCGAGTCCGCGGGACCCGACCGGCGCGCGCGCAATGGCACGGCGGCAATCTTAAAGGGACGTACCTGTACGCCCTTTTGCCTGTCCGTGCCATTCTGCCGACTTACATCGTCGTGCGCCGGTCGGGAAGTGGTTACTCCAGGAGAGCGTTCCCCTCCCCCCCTCCCATCAGAGAAGGCCGATTGCTGAAGTCAAGAGACAAAAACTGATGTTGAATCCGAGTAATACCTGAAGAATAGATCCGTCTGATAGGAGACCAGCTGACAACGTCACATGTGTGTCCTCACACCCGAGGTACAAAGACTTTAATGATAGGAAGAGCTTGTGTACCTAACCCCCATTGTCTCACAGGGTGAGATCACCTCCAGAATAAGAACCCAATGTTGACTCAGCTTTTCCCTCAGACAATGGCTGAGATACGAGGTTAATAATACATCAGAAGGACAAACAGGCTCAAGAAGTATCTGAAGAGCCGAATATACAGAATATGTGTCTGAGATGACTGGAAGGAGGAATTGTTTGGACAGCTAAACCTGATTGAGATCCTCATGGAGCAGCTCCAAGGTTCATTTCTAATGCTGTAGGAAAACAGTTAAAACCTGTCTACATGTACATATATGTCATCATAAAGTACTTTGTGGTTGAACTGGATGGACTTGTGTCTTTTTTCAACCTAACTAACTATGTAAAGTAGAAATATAATATTTAAAATAAAGTACAAATGAAGAATTGTGTAAAGATACCCATCATGGTTATAAAGACATAAGAGACAGTGACCACATCTACATGAAAATCCCCAGATAACACGTGTTGTCCCAAGACAAATAGGTCTTCATAGGAGATACAGGAGTCATCCATTTATCCATATAAACATCCATTGTGTGTGATATTAAATTAATCTAATTTATACTGAGTGTATTATATTTTGTACCAATTGCCGGGGTCCCTAAACAATATAGATATATATTCATAAGCCCCAATATATAGATAAATACCAATTACGAAAGTGAAACAAATAGTTTAGGATACATTTTCGGCCCTCAGACACCCCTAGTGGCTGAAGATGATATTACGATGAGCTCACCAGGTAAATCATTAAAGTTTTCCAACCAATGGAGAATAAGCCACACCTTCTGGGCTGAGCTTATGAGCGTATTGTCCCAGATGGTATAAAGGATGTGGCCAAAGGGCCAAAGAGAGAGGATCACAGACCCACACGCCAGATACAACCCCCTTAGACGATCGAGAAGTCTGCTGATATTTGACCACCCCCCATCTTGCTGGACCTTGTGATTGGAACCACTCGATGTACTTTAAAATTGGTCGGATATCTTCCCCTATTAAACTGTTGGTAAGATACAGACCATACAAATCTTAATTATCTTTTTCTTTCAAAATTGTAGGGATTGTATTTTATAGTTAATGTGTTAACCTTATCATGTGCAGTGTGTAGGGTGGTTTTTATAATGAATCATTTGACCATATTGATTGTCTAGGCTGTGTATTATTGAAGCCTTGTTTCGGAGGAAATTCAGACACAAACTTGTATAACATCAATTAAAATTTCTATGGTCCCAGGGAGAGTATTTATTGCCCCATTCAATTTAGTAGCTCTGTTGGTTTAACCACTTTAAGACCAGCCTCGTTTTGGATTTTAGGTGTTTACATGTTTTAAAACAGTTTTTTTTTGCAAGAAAATTACTTAGGACCCCTAGAGAATAAAATGGCGGTCGTTGCAATACTTTTTATCACAGCGTATTTGCGCAGCGGTCTTACAAGCGCACTTTTTTTTGGAAAAAATTCCCGTTTTTGAATAAAAAAATAAGACAACAGTAAAGTTAGTCCAATTTTTTTATATATATTGTGAAAGATAATGTTACGCCGAGTAAATTGATACCCAACAGGTCACGCTTCAAAATTGCACCCGCTCGTGGAATGGCGTCAAACTTTTACCCTCAAAATTCTCCATAGGCGACGTTTAGAAAATTCTACAGGTTGCATGTTTTGCGTTACAGAGGAGGTCTAGGGCTAGAATTATTGCTCTCGCTCTATCCATCGTGGTGATACCTCACATGTGTGGTTTGACCACCGTTTTCATATGCTATTTCATATGTGCTACTCGTGTATGCGTTCGCTTCTGCACGCAAGCTCGTCGGGAAGGGGCGCTTTAAAAAAAAATATATATATATATATTTTTTTCTTATTTTATTTTTCTTGATTTTATTTATTTTTACACTGTTTTAAAAAAAAAAATTGTCTCACTTTTATTCTTATTACAAGGAATGTAAACATCCCTTGTAATAGAAATAAAAGCATGACAGGTCCTCTTAAATATGAGATCTGGGGGTCAAAAAGTCCTCAGATCTCATATTTGGACTTAAATGCAAAAAAAAAAAAAAAAAAAATGTAATTTAAAAAAATGACATTGAAAAAATATGTGCCTTTAAGACGTATGGGCGGAACTGAAGTTTTGATGTCGCTTCCGCCCTGCTATGGTATAGAGACGGGTGGGGGCCATCTTAGCCTCACTCGTCTCTATACCCAGCCAACGATAGGACCCGTTCGCCTCCGCTTCTGCCGACAGCTCCGGTAAGCGGCGGAGGGCGCGGGAGAGCAGCGGGAGGGGTGGGGGCACCTCTCCCGCCACCGATAACGGTGATCTTGCGGCGAATCTGCCGCGATGACCACCATTATCGGAATGCCGACCGGCGCCTGAAGAGATGGATATCTCGGTTGTGGCAGCAGCTGCTGCCGTTACCGAGATATCCCTCTTTAAAAAAGGGACGTACATCGTCGTGCGCCGGTCGTAAAGTGGTTAGTATTTGTTTCTGTTGATTCCAGGAGACATACTTTGGATTCCTTCCGGCCGGAGAATTTCAGAGGACCATTTCCCCGAGTGACAAGGGATATTGTATTTTTGAACGTAAAGCACAGTTACCACAAATATTTTTTTAACAGAACCATTGGGGCTTCCCTGAGTTATTAGTATATATTAAGAAATATTGTTTTATTGTGTGGACAGTGGCGGCCCTTCCATAGGGGGCGTTCGGATGCCGCCCCCCCCCCCCCCAATCTGTAAAATAAAATAAAATGGTCACTTTAAGAGTGATTGGGCGCTGGACATGCGGCGGTCTATGAGAAGCTTCCCAGGGAAGCCGATTTGCCCACGTTTAGGGAGTGTCTGGGGCGCAAGAGATGCACCCGCAAACACTCCCCCATTCTCCAATGTCCAGTAAATTGCCATTGCAGGTCCTGTTCTTTTAATTTATTGGCCAAGACCGGAGGACGGTGGGCAGCGCTTTTCGCAGCACCGCGTCACTTCTCTCGGCTCACTGTGTTTGCCGTGAGACGAGTGGAGGAGTGGACAGAGACGGATCCGGGCACGTGGTGTGACTGTGTGGAGTGAGCTTTTCTGACGCAGCTTCTGGTATGTAAACCACAGCGGGCTCTCTCTCTCTATGGCCGTGGCACACGAGCGGGGCTCTACTCCACACACACTAATCACTGGAAGCCTGACTGGACCCTTCGTTCCCTTCTCTGCAGTGCTCTGCCCCTCTCTCATTCTTTCCACTCACTCAGTGAGTGACTGGGGGGTCTGTGCTGATGATGGTGGGTGCAGACTGGGGGGCTGGTAATTGTGCAGACGGGGGGAGGGATAATTGTGCAGACTGGGGGGGTGGTAATTGTGCAGATGTAGGGTGGTAATTGTGCAGACCCCCCGTCTGCACAATTACCACCCCCCGTCTGCACAATCCCCCCCAGGTAATTGTGCAGATGGTGGGTGGTAATTGTGCAGACAGTGGGTGATAATTGTGCAGACTGGGGGGGGGGGGGTAATTGTGCAGACTGGGATGGTTGGTAATTGTGCAGACGGGGGTAATTGTGCAGATGGGGGTGGTAATTGTGCAGACTGGGGTGGTTGGTAATTGTGCAGATGGGGGTGGTAATTGTGCAGACAGGGGTAATTGTGCAGATGTAGGGTGGTAATTGTGCAGACTGGGGGGGTGGTAACTGTGCAGACTGGGGGGGCGTGGTAACTGTGCAGACTGGGGGGGAGTGGTAATTGTGCAGACTGGGGGGGCGTGGTAATTGTGCAGACTGGGGGGGTGGTAATTGTGCAGACTGGGGGGGGGGTGGTAATTGTGCAGACTGGGGGGGGGGTGGTAATTGTGCAGACTGGGGGGGGGGTGGTAATTGTGCAGACTGGGGGGGTGGTAATTGTGCAGACTGGGGGGTAGTAATTGTGCGGACGGGGGTGGTAATTGTGCAGATGGGGGGGGGTAATTGTGCAGATGGGGGGGTAATTGTTTAGACTGGAGGGGGGTAATTGTGCAGGATTTGTGCAAAATGCAGTTTTTGTGTGAAATGCTATATACTAGGCTTTGTGTGAAATGCTATATACCAGGCTTTGTGCGAAATGCTATATACCAGGCTTTGTGCGAAATGCTATATACCAGGCTTTGTGCGGAATGCTATATACCAGGATTTGTGCGGAATGCTATATACCAGGCTTTGTGCGAAATGCTATATACCAGGCTTTGTGCGGAATGCTATATACCAGGATTTGAGGTCTGATGGGGCAGGAATTGGGACTGATCTGAGGGGTGAAGGGACAGGAATTGTATTAATGGGCACAGTGGCTGCGTTTGATGGCACAGTGAAGCTGTAATTGATGGGTTTTTTTCAGAATTTTTCAGTTTGTTTGCGCTCCCCCAAAAATTTTGAGCACCAGCCGCCACTGCGTGTTGATAATGTGTGTGTGTGTGTGTGAAAGGTCAAATCACCAGATATTCCAGGTTCTGTATGAAATTGTATAACTATACTTGTTAATTAATAACATCAAATTATTTACTTATTAAATTTGTTGGGAGATATTTATACATTGGTAAGAATTCCCCATAAATTAACAAACTCAGGAAAGTTTTGTGGTATGTACTGATTATCTGAACACAGTTAACAAATTTCCCATAAGGTGGGAGGTACTGAAAAACAAAACACTGAGATCTTAATTAAGATTCCATACCACACTCACAACAGTCCCATCATACTGCCACCATCAAAATTGCCCAATCAAATTACCCCAATCAAAATTGCCCCATCATACTGCCACCATCAAAATTGCCCCATCATAGTCAAACCAGTCAATCCGTATGAAGCTGCTGCCTGGTGACAGGACTGGTCACTGGAGACTGGGCACTTCTGTTCAGAGGGTTGCTCCTCACTCATATCCTGTAGATGTGGAAGGCAATCGCTACCGCCGCAATCGATTGGACCTTTGAGTGGCAGAACAACTCACAGCACAAGCCTATGAGCATCCTACACATGATCCTCCTAAGGCACTCAATGCCCCTAGTCCTACAATGTCCTTAGTCCTACAATGCCCCTAGTAGTGATGAGCCTGGTGTTCGATTCAAATCCATGTTCGAATCGAACATCGTCCGTTCTTCGAAACCAGAACTTTGTGGGCCATTCGCATCAAATTTGTGTGATACGACCGGCCCACAATGCAATGCGCCAGTCGCAGTGCATTGCTGGCTGATGATTGGCCAAGCATGCACTGTGACCCCACATGCTTGGCCAATCACAGCGCCGGCAGCGAGGAGAGGCATAATTGGCCCCAGGCAGGATGCCTGGGGCCAATTATAGCTCAGAGGGGTTTAGTACACGCCCCCACACTATATAAGGCCGCCAGTGCGGCGGCCTTGTGTAGTGTTGTGCGGCGTTCATAGAGAGCAGGATAGGCAGGGACAGTGTCAGCTGTGCTTTACACTTCTTTAGATAGCGCTGTTACAGTGGGAGTAGTGTTCAGGGAGAGAACAGGATAGGCAGGGACAGTGTTAGCTTTGCTTCCTAACCTGGCGCTGTTACAGTGGGTGTAGTGTGCCTCCTGCACAGCATACACCTGAATCTACCCCCTCATTGCTGGTGTTGTGTAGTTGATTTGTGCAACACAGGCATCTATATTCAGTCAGTGTAGTGTGCCCCCTGCACAGCATACACCTGAATTTAAATAGCACTGATTGCTGTATAAATTACAATGGTCCCAAAAATTTGTCAAAAATGTCCGATCTGTCCGCCATAATGTCACAGTCACAATAAAAATCGCTGATCGCCGCCATTATTAGTAAAATAAATATTAATAAAAATTCTAAAAATGCTTTAAAACTATCCCCTATTTTGTAAACGCTATAACTTTTGCGCAAACCAATCATTAATCGCTAATTGCGACTTTTTTTTATTTACCAAAAATATGTAGAAGAATATGTATCGGCCTAAACTGAGGAAAAAAAATGTTTTTTTATATATTTTTTGGGGATATTTATTATAGCAAAATGTAAAAAATATTGCATTTTTTTCAAAATGATCGCTCTATTTTTGTTTATAGCGCAAAAAATAAAAACCACAGAGGTGATCAAGTACCACCAAAAGAAAGCTCTATTTGTGGGAAAAAGAGGACGCCAATTTTGTTTGGGAGCCACGTCGCACGACCGCGCAATTGTCAGTTAAAGCGACGCAGTGCCGAATTGCAAAAAGGGGCCTGGTCCTTTGGCTGCAAATTGGTCCGGGGCTGAAGTGGTTAAATGGCTTTTTTTCCTTTACAAATGTCATTTTTTGCAGGGACAGTTCTAAACACGGGAAACACATGGACAATAACATGCATATTGGCCATTATAAATAGCACTTAAGATTTCGAACGTTCGCATCCATTGTATTTAATAGGGTTCGAACGTTCGTGCGAACTTTGGGTCCGTTCGCAGGTTCTGGTGCGAACTGAACCGGGGGGTGTTCGGCTCATCCCTAGCCCCTAGTCCTACAATGCCCCCAGCCCTACAATGCCCCTCCTTGTCCTACTGGACCACATAAGCAAGGCAGAGACAATACTATGGTCATATCTGAAGGATACCACGAGGATGACATAATAAAGCCACATATACCAGTAAGTTCTTCTGTACCAAACACACCAGCCAGAAAAGAGAGCAGCTCTTCAACACCTTCATGTCCTACAATGCTCCTAGTCCTACAATGCCCCTTGTCCTACAATGCTCCTAGTCCTACAATGCCCCTTGTCCTACAATGCCCCTTGTCCTACAATGTCCCTAGTCCTACAATGCTCCTAGTCTTACAATGCCCCTTGTCCTACAATGCCCCTTGTCCTACAATGTCCCTAGTCCTACAATGCCCCTTGTCCTACAATGTCCCTAGTCCTACAATGTCCCTAGTCCTACAATGCTCCTAGTCTTACAATGCCCCTTGTCCTACAATGCCCCCTAGTCCTACAATGCCCCTTGTCCTACAATGGCCCTAGTCCTACAATGCTCCTAGTCCTACAATGCTCCTAGTCCTACAATGCTCCTAGTACTACAATGCCCCTAGTCCTACAATGGCCCTAGTCCTACAATGCTCCTAGTCCTACAATGCTCCTAGTCCTACAATGCTCCTAGTACTACAATGTCCCTAGTCCTACAATGCCCCTTGTCCTACAATGTCCCTAGTCCTACAATGTCCCTAGTCCTACAATGCTCCTAGTCTTACAATGCCCCTTGTCCTACAATGTCCCTAGTCCTACAATGTCCCTAGTCCTACAATGCTCCTAGTCTTACAATGCCCCTTGTCCTACAATGCCCCTTGTCCTACAATGGCCCTAGTCCTACAATGCTCCTAGTCCTACAATGCTCCTAGTCCTACAATGCTCCTAGTACTACAATGCCCCTAGTCCTACAATGCCCCTCCTTGTCCTACTGGACCCCATAAGCAAGGTAGAGACAATACTACGGTCATATCTGAAGGATACCACGAGGATGACATAATGAAGCCACATATACCAGTAAGTTTTTCTGTACCAAACACACCAGCCAGGAAAGAGAGCAGCTCTTCAACACCTTCTGGAGCTGAACAGCATTCCCCAGGCAAAATCACTGTGACCTTGCACAGCGTTCCAGTTTCAAGGTGGCCACATAGACTCAATCTGTAGTGTATCTACCAGTAACACAGTATGTTATGTTTAAGACTGTTCACGATCTGTTTTTAGTTTGTTTACAGATTTTTTGGATTGAATGTAAAAAAAGGAGATGTTATGGAGTTCTTATACAAATACAGTGACTCTATTGTAATATACTCTATGGTAATATTGCATTGCTTGTACTTCCTGTTTCCTGTTCTGTTTGCTGTTCTTCTTATACAGTAAACAGCTTGCAGTGTCTTAATTTCTATACATGGAACAGCCGTGTTCACACTACCACACGATTCATGAGCTGCAGTTCCTCTGAGCTCCACAAGGTGGTGATCTCACCTCTACCCAGTAAAAAGTCTCTATGGAATACAGACAGGAAGTGATGTCAGGTAAAGACAGCTTTCTTTTTAGTAAGCAGTAGAGAGAAGACACTGCGGGATCTGGCGGCAGAGGAGGTAATATGTAGATTAACCTCTTCAGGGGGATCAGTTGATGATTAATATATCTTCCTTCCAAAGCTGGCCATACATGGTTCAGTTTTATCGTTCAGCCAATGGAATGAGAGGAAATAAACTGAAGTCATTCCTCCATCCACACGTTGGAGGGGGATGGGGGGATTCCCCCCCTGCTGCACTATTGTATTCTGACAATGGGGGGCGCTCCTCCGCTCTCAGAATACACAGATCAGTGCTGAAGCTATTGGCCGCAGCCACTGATCGAGTGACTTTTATCCGGCAGTGACCACACATGGATGGAAATATGACCGATCCCTGCTGAACCAGCTGAACTTCCATGTCTCTATGGTCACCATAAGTGACTTCCTCCCCTCCCCCTCATCTTCTTCATTATGTAAGTCATGCTGAGATAATCTCCCATTGGCTGAGCAATATTCTCATTTGTCTCTCAGCTCCTTCTTGCTATTCCTCGTCCTGCCTGTTGTTTCCTTGGATTGATTGTCTGTGTAGTGACCCCGGCTTCATCTCTTGGATGCGCTCGTCTGTTGCTTGTCCTGACCTTTATCCTGATTCCTGGATCTCCTCCTCATCTCTCCTCCATATCCTCTTACACAGCTTTTCTCCACACCTGCAGTGATCCTGGTAGGTGGAAACTTGGCGCCAGCACTCAGCGAAATCCATCCCCACCATTAGGAGCTCTGGAGAAAATTGTCTGCTATTTACACTCCGTTCCTCCGCACGTCACCTGATCACATGAGAGCTTACTACACAGATTCCTGACAGATTTCTGTATGCTAAAGGTCAAAGTTCACTCTTCAGGAGTTTAGGAGAGGAAGGACACACCCAGGAACAATGATTTGGTTTGCATGAGAGCCTCATGTAGAGGATCCCTCAAATGTCCATTCGTCCAGAGTCTACATGTACTATGACATCACACTGACCTCACAGATTCTCCTCCCAAGGTCCCTCCATCTCTTTTTGGTTTCTGATGCTCTTAGGATGTGGGCGGACCCTTGGTATCCTCACTAGCAAAGTGGGACTGTTGGTCCTGCATTGTATGTAATGATGTCAGAATGCCTGCAACAAGCGTTGAACCTGCATAGTGTGGGGGTCCTTTTTGGGTAAATTATACCTCAGTCTGAAGTGGGGCTTTAATAAAATTGAGACCTGAATGGTGAGTTGAGGAGGATTCTGGGAATATCATTTAATTTTGTGTTCATATCTAGCGGTTTCCTCCTGTGAAGTCTGGAGATCATATGACCATCACATTGCCTCCACCTCCCTCCCTGATAGAATAGAGAAATAAAAAGAAGATTATAGAAGTCACCAGAGAGATCATCGAGCTGCTGACAGGAGAGGTGAGCGGTGCTGGGAAAGACATCATGATGGACCATCAGCCGCCCCTCACATCACCGGGTAAGAGGAGACTTTATTGTAAAGGAGAGAGCAGTACGGAGGCTCCACCTAGATCCCCCATCATCTGATAAACACATAAAAACAATGTATTCAGTCAGTGTGTGTGTTTCCTACAGATGGATCTAGTAATAGGAACCCACCAGAGAGATGTCCCCGTCCTCTGTATTCCCGGGATTCCACACAGGAAGATCACACCATCCCCCACCATCATCAGGTAGATGATTGACAATTATTGGTAGTTCTGATTTATACACAGCATGATTGTTACAATGAATATTTTATTTTATATTCAGAGTGGAAACCTCAGGGATCATAATATTGATGTTAAAGAAGAGTATAAAGAGGAGGATGAGGAGTATGGAGTGATGGAGGAGTTTTCAGAAGGACACAAGGATATGATGGAGCCACCAAATACCAGGAACCCACCAGAGAGATGTCCCCGTCCTCTGTATTCCAGGGATTCCACACAGGAAGATCACACCATCCCTCACTGTTACAAGGTTGGTGGGATGGAGCATCTACAACATGGACTTGTGGAGACAATGGGGCTGATTTACCAAGCATTTGCGCCATGAGTTGCGGCGCATGCCTACACGCAACGGCCGTTTTCGTATTCACAAAGCATTTGCGCCTGTAACACAGCGCAATTCCCCATTTACTATCATGTTACCGACGCACGGGCGGCCACGTTCTGTGTGCCGCTAAAGATCTGGCGCATGCATTCTTCAACTCAGAAAATAAAAGAAGCTGGAAGTGGCAATATTATGGGGGTGATGTGAGGAAGTATAGATATGACTGTCCAAGTAACAAATATGCCCAAAATAGAACTAAAAATTAACTTTCTCTGAGCAGGCTTGCTGTGTCTGTAAATACACTTGTAACTGTGCTAAGTCAATGTATGTACTGCGCATGCGCAAGCGGCATTTGCGCCCGTTCATGTGCTCTGGCCTCCCCCCCTGTGTGAAATGGTAAGGGGTACAAAATTACCCCTACCATTTCACCAAAAAAGTGACAACAATTTAAAAAATGACAGGAGACGGTCTTTGACAATTCCTTTATTAACCTCTAGCCGACCGCCCACTGTCTATTGACGGCGGAGCGGTGCGGCTCTTGTGGCGGGATGCCGTCATATGACGGCGTCTACATTTTGGCCACTAGGGGGCGTGCGCCGCGGGAGGGGGCGCGCACCGCGGGAGGTGGCGCGCATGCCCGCGTCGCTGGGGAACCGATGCGCGTGCCCGGCGGCCGCGATGTCCGCCGGGCACCCACGATTGCCCAGTAACTGAGCAGGACGTGGATCTGTGTATGTAAACACACAGATCCACGTCCTGTCACTGGAGAGGAGACCGATGGTGTGTCCCTTGTACACAGGGACACCGATCGGTCCCCTCCCCCCCAGTCAGTCCCCTCCCCCCACAGTTAGAATCACTCAAATAGGGAACACATTAACCCCTGCAGCGCCCCCTAGTGTTAACCCCTTCCCTGCCAGTCACATTTATACAGTAATCAATGCATTTTTATAGCACGGATCGCTGTATAAATGTGAATGGTCCCAAAAATGTGTCAAAAGTGTCCGATATATCCGCCGCAATGTCGCAGTCATGATAAAAATCGCAGATCGCCGCCATTACTAGTAAAAAAAAAAATAATAATAAAAATGCTATAAATCTATCCCCTATTTTGTAGACGCTATAACTTTTGTGCAAACCAATCAATATACGCTTATTGCGATTTTTTTTTTTTTTTTTTTTTTTTTTTTACCAAAAATATGTAGAATACGTATCGGCCTAAACTGAGGAAAAAATTTGTTTTAAAAAAAAAAAAATTGGATATTTATTATAATAAAAAGTAAAAAATATTATGTTTTTTCAAACTTGTCGCTCTTCTTTTGTTTATAGCGCAAGAAATAAAAACCGCAGAGGTGATCAAATACCACCAAAATAAAGCTCTATCTGTGGGGAAAAAAGCGTTGTATGACCGCGCAATTGTCATTCAAATTGAGACAGCGCTGAAAGCTGAAAAATGGCTTGGTCAGGAAGGAGGTGTTCGTGCCTGGTAGGCAAGTAGTTAAAGTCTTCTTTCTTCTGGTCTTCTTCCTTCTTCCTTTCTTTATCTTATTCCTCCATCTTCTTCTTCCTCCGATCCTCTGCTTCTTGCTCCGGTGTTCTCGTCTGGCATCTTCCACCACGGCGTCTCTTCTTCTTTATCGGGCCACCCCGCGCAATGGGAGGCTCCCGCTGTGTGATGCTTCTCTTCTTCTGACAGGTCTTTTATAGAGGAGGCTGGGGCCACCCGGTGACCCCGCCCCCTCTGATGCATGGAGCCGTGCGTCAGAAGGGGGCGGGGTCACTGGGTGGCCCCGGCCTCCGTTATAAAAGACCTGTCAGAAGAAGAGAGGCATCAAACAGCGGGAGCCTCCCATTGCACGGAGCGGCCCGATAACGTAGAAGAGACGCCGTGGAGGAAGATGCCAGACGAGAACACCGGAGCAAGAAGCAGAGGATCGGAGGAAGAAGCTGAAGAAACGGAAGAAGGAAGAAGACCAGAAGAAAGAAGACTTTAATAAAGGAATTGTCAAAGACCGTCTCCTGTCATTTTTAAAATTTTTGTCACTTTTTTGGTGAAATGGTAGGGGTACTTTTGTACCCCCCTTACCATTTCACACAGGGGGGAAGCCGGGATCTGGGGGTCCCCTTGTTAAAGGGGGCTTCCAGATTCCGATAAGCCCCCCACAACCACCGGCCAGGGTTGTGGGGATGAGGCCCTTGTCCTCATCAACATGGGGACAAGGTGCTTTGGGGGGACCACAAAGTATCCTCCCAATGTTGAGGGCATGTGGCCTGGTACGGTTCAGGAGGGGGGGGGCGCTCTCTCGTCCACCCTCTTTTCCTGTGGCCTGCCAGCTTGCATGCTCGGATAAGGGTCTGGTGTGGATTTTGAGGGGGACTCCCACGCCATTTTTTTTTTTTTGGCGCGGGGTTCCCTTTAATATTCATACCAGACCTGAAGGGCCTGGTATGCTCTTGAAGGGGAACCCATGCCGTTTTTTTTTTTAATTAAAGTCGCCTGGCCTGGGGGCGACTTAAAGTCGTGTTGTAAAGTCCGCCCCAAGTCGTGTTGTAAGTCGCCCTAAGTCGCGCTGGAAGTCGTGTTGCCCCTGTGTGAATGTACTGTTAGCGTGCACTATTATCAATGGCATACTATTATCGCGGTGCGCCGGTATATTATGTGTTGCGCTTATGTGTGCGCAGGTTCATAAACTCTCTTAATAATTTATCTGGCGCACCAATTATGGTATGAACCGGCGCAGCACATTCATTTTAGTAAATCAGCCCCACTGTGTGGATTTTTTTATGTGATGTCACAATGATAAAGCTTTTATTTTACAGATATTCTCTCTCATTTTCTTGATTTAGAGTGGAGATCCAATCGATATAGAATTTGAGGTTAAAGCAGAAGAAGAAGAAGAGAGGTATGTGAGGGATGATCAGCAGTCTATGGAGGAGGATGGAATAACGGGAACATTTATAGAGGAGGACACTCCTACAGAGATCAGTACAGGTGGGTCATTAATACTAAATCCATTCCTCCTCCCATACTGCTCACTGATTGGTCCAGAGTAGGGCAGGACTGGGTGACATCAGCCTGTAATACTCTGGTCACTTTCCTGAGCTGTGTTCCCCGTCCTGTATTCCTGTATTTCTCTCAGATAATCTTCCTTCTCTGTGCTGCAGACACAACTTATGTATCTAGACTGGAATTATAGAGATTCTGGGGTTCGGCTGAAAGCAAAATGTTGCTTTTCATCATAGGTGGACATAAACATCTGGGGCAGGTGCTTTGGGTCTTGTACCCCATGCCCGGGTCTAGCAAAATCTCTGATAGAACAATTCTCCCAGGGTTACGTGTTCTGTTGTTTTCTGGTTGTGTCGGGTGGAGGGATATGTCTGTATAGTCTCAGACCCAAGTCACTGAGTGCAGTCTCAGGAGATGGGAGGCAGCGGTGTGGGACCTCTGCAACTTGTCTCATGTAAACATTTAAGCTTCCACTGATTACTGAATACCAATATTATGAGTCCTGACCCTTACACTGTATAATTTATATTGTACATTACATACTCCTGACCCTTGCACTATTTACTCTATGTTGTACAGGATCAGTCTATATACTCAAGGTCTTCAGGATCAGTCCAGTCTTCACCTTGCTTGTTCTCCTTCCATCCTCACTCTCTGACCTCTGGTGGGGCTCAGCCCCGCTGTTATTCATGACTAAATCATGGACTAAATAAGGAAGTGCAGGACTTCTTGTGTTGGGAAGATGGCAATGAGTGATAGAGGGGGAGGGGACACTCGTCCTATAATCCCCTCATCACTGTCACTCCTATAAAAGACAGTTCTCGTTGTTTCCTGACTCTCTGACTAAGGCCCATGAATAAAGAAATGAACTGGTAGGAGATCAGAGGACCCATTTACTAGTTACCTTGAGGGGGGAATTGTAAGATCCTCAGAGACAAATCTGCCTGATGTGGGCGGAGTCCTGGTTTAGGGGAACCAATCTGCTCATGTCTAGTAATAATCTTTTTCTTTCTATTTTAGTAGATGGACGGGAGATGAGGAAAACCTCAGAGGATTGTCTCACTTTGTCTCCAGACTGTAAAGTAGAAGATGAGGACATCACACAGTATAGTCCAGGAGAAAACCCGACTACCTCAAATGTCCATCCGGCACCACACAGTGTAGATGGACCATCGTATTCCTCTTATCCTGAGGAACCTCAGACTGTGAGGGACGGTGCCGTCCTTCCAACAGAGAAGAGATTTTCCTGTCCTGAGTGCGGGAAGTGTTTCCGTTGTAAAAACAATCTTAATGTGCATAAAAGAACTCACACAGGTGAGAAGCCGTATTCCTGTCCTGAGTGCGGGAAATGTTTTTCAGTGAAGTCCAGTCTTTCCAAACATCAGAGATCTCACATGGGGGAGAAGCCGTATTCCTGTCCTGAATGCGGGCAATGTTTTATTAAAAAATCAGAACTTGTCATACATCAGAGGTTTCACACAGGGGAAAAGTCCTATTCCTGTCCTGAGTGTGGGAAATGCTTGATGCAAAAATCACAACTTGTCGTACATCAGAGATCTCACACAGGGGAAAAGCCGTATTCCTGTGCTGAGTGCGGGAAATGTTTTTCACGGAAGACCCATCTCTCCAGACATCAGAGATCTCACACAGGGGAGAAGCCGTATTCCTGTGCTGAGTGCGGGAAATGTTTCACCGATAAATACAATATTGATGTGCATAAAAGATCGCACACAGGGGAGAAGCCGTATACCTGTCCTGAGTGCGGGAAAAGTTTTTCACAGAAGTCTGATCTTTCCAAACATCAGAGATCACACACAGGGGAGAAGCCATATTCCTGTCCTGAGTGCGGGAAAAGTTTTTCACAGAAGAATGATGTTTACAAACATCAGAGATCTCACACTGGGGAGAAACCTTATTCCTGTGCTGAGTGCGGGAAATGTTTTTCACAGATGTCTGCTCTTTACACACATCAGAGATCTCGCACAGGGCAAAAACCCTATTCCTGTCCTGAGTGCGGGAAAAGTTTTTCACAGAAGTCTGATGTTTCCAGACATCAGAGATCTCACACCGGAGAAAAACCTTATTCCTGTGCTGAGTGCGGGAAATGTTTTTCACAGACGTCTGCTCTTTACACACATCAGAGATCTCACACAGGGCAAAAACCATATTCCTGTTCTGAGTGCGGGAAATGTTTTTCACGGAAGACCCATCTTTCCAGGCATCAGATATCTCACACGGGGGAGAAGCCTTTTTCCTGTCCTGAGTGCGGGAAATGTTTTTCACAGAAGTCCCATCTTTACCTACATCAGAGATCTCACACGGGGGAGAAGCCGTATTCCTGTCCTGAATGCGGAAAATGTTTTTCAGACATGTCAGGTCTTTACAGACATCAGAGATCTCACAGGGGGGAGAAGCCGTATTCCTGTCCTGAGTGTGGGAAATGTTTTTCACAGAAGTTCAATCTTTCCAAACATCAGAGATCTCATACTGGGGAGAAGACACTTTCCTGTCCTGAGTGAGGGAATTGTTCCTCACTGAAGTCCTGTCTTCCTGTACATCAGGGGTCCCACACAACCCTCGAGGTGTATTGGTGCCTTGAGTGTGGGAAATGTCTTCTATATGAATGTTGCTGGACATCACAGCTCTCATGTGGGGAAGAAGCACACCCTGATATACACCTCAGATATACTCCATGGCTGATCTTCATCATGTAAGTAACAGTTCATAAGGAGATCAGAGATCACCAAAGACATGGATGAAGTGTTGTACCGTGTTGGCCATTGATAGCAGGAGAAAAATAAAAATGCAGTCATTACCTTTCATTGGCTGAGTACATATTGTGGTGGAAGATTTCACAAACACTTAGAGGTCTATTTAAAAAAATAATAATTTGAACACATATGACAAGTATTTGTCCATATGTGAGAAATGTTGGTCATGTTTATTTTTTAACCACTTACGGACCGCCCGCTATCATTATACGGCAGCACTTTGAAGTAGAATATCGTTGTTATGGCAGCAACTTGCTACTATAACCCTGGTATCCAATTCTTCAGCAGCCGGTCTGCTTTCAGTAAAAAGTGGTCTCAGCAGTGGATTGGCCGAAAGATCACATTTATTGGTGGCGGGAGAGGGCCACACCCCTGCTTGGCATGGAGCTGAGTGAGGGGAAGATGGTCCCCGCTCGGCTCCATACAATTGCAGGGTGGAAGCGACATCAAAACATCACTTCCGCCCATAGCTCTTAAAAGGAAAAATTTTTATTGCATTTTAGTGAAAATATGAGATCTGACCCCAGATCTCACATTTAACCAATTGCCGACCGGTGCACGCCCATATACGGCACAATAGCAGCAGTGGGCAAATGGGCATACCTGTACATCCCCTTTAATTGGCAGGGCTATTGGGCGCACACATGCCCGCTGCATACAGCATGACCATGCCCTCGTGTCCCGCGGACGCGATGTCCGCCGGTGTCCCGCGATCGTGTCGCGGAGCCACAGAACAGGGCGATACCTATGTAAACAAGGCATTTCTCCGTTCTGCCTAGTGACATGACAGGGATCTGCTGCTCCCTGTAACCGGGAGCAGTGATCGCTGTCATGTCAGTGGTAGCTAGGGATGAACTTTGAGTTCAAGTCGAACTCATGTTCGAATAGAACATTGCCTGTTCACCGAACAGCGAACAATTTGGGGTGTTCGCGGCAAAGTCGAAAAGCCGCAACCACCCTGTAAAAGTCTATGGGAGAAACCTAAAGTGCTAATTTTAAAAGCCTATATGCAAGTTATTGTCATAAAAAGTGTTTGGGGACCCGGGTCCTGCCCCAGGGGACATGTATCAATGCAAAAAAAAGTTTTAAAAAGGCAGTTTTTTCAGGGGCAGTGATTTTAATAATGCTTAAAGTGAAACAATAAAAGTGTAATATTCCTTTAAATTTCGTACCTGGGGGGTGTTTATAGTATGCCTGTAAAGGGGCGCATGTTTCCCGTGCTTAGAACTGTCCCTGCACAAAGTGTCATTTTTGCAGGAAAAAGTCATTTTAAAGCACGGCTATAATGAATTGTCGGCTCTCATAATACAGAGAACAGTAATTGAAAGTCATTGATATAAAAAAAAAAAAAAAAAAAAAAAGCGTGGAGTTCCCCCTAAATTCAATTACCAGGCACTTCAGGTCTGGCATGGATTTTAAGGGGAACCCCGGGTCAAATTTTAAAAAAAAAATGGCGTGGGGGTCCCCCTCAAAATCCATACCAGACCCTTATCTAAGCACGCAACCTGGCAGGCCGCAGGAAAAGAGGGGGGGATGAGAGAGCCCCCCCTGAACCATACCAGGCCACATGCCCTCAACATTGGGAGGATGCTTTGGGGGTCTGTGACCCCTCAAAGCACCATGTCCCCATGTTAATGAGGAGAAGGGTCTCATCCCCACAACCCTTGCCCGGTGGTTGTGGGGGTCTGCGGGTGGGGGGCTTATCAGAATCTGGAAGCCCCCTTTAACAAGGGGACCCCCAGATCCCGCCCCCCCTGTTTGAAATGGTAAGGGGGTACAAAAGTACCCATACCATTTCACAAAGAAAGTGTAAAAAATTGTTAAAAAACACAGACACCGTTGGGAAAAGTGCTTTATTAAAAATAAAAAAAAGATTCCAGCGGTGGTAATCCACTCTTGCTATCCAGCGATGGGTGGTCTCTTCTCCGGGGTCCAGCGATGGCTGATCTCTTCTCTGACGTCCAGCGCAGCGCATCCTGTCTCCATGGAGACACTGAGGGAATCCTGTCTTAGCAGGGGAGGACTGGGGCACTCGTCACCTGACCCCGCCCCCATCTGACGCAACGCAAGGAGAAAGCTGGGCTTCCCCAGTGACGTACGGGTGATCCCGCCCCCCTTATGATGTAATGGAAACCTGCGTTACATCAGAGGGGGGCGGGGTCACCCATACGTCACTGGGGAGGCCCAGCTTCCCCCTTGCGTTGCGTCAGAGGGGGGCGGGGTCAGGTGACGAGTGCCCCAGTCCTCCTCTGCTAAGACGGGATTCCCTCAGTGTCTCCATGGAGACAGGATGCGCTGCGCTGGACGTCGGAGAAGAGATCATCCATCGCTGGACCCCGGAGAAGAGACCACCCATCGCTGGATACCAAGAGTGGATTACCACCGCTGGAATCTTTTTTAAATTTTTTTTATTTTTAATAAAAAAAAATTCCCAACGGTGTCTGTGTGTTTTTTAACATTTTTTACACTTTCTTTGTGAAATGGTAGGGGTACTTTTGTACCCCCTTACCATTTCAAACAGGGGGGGATCTGGGGGTCCCCTTTTTAAAGGGGACTTCCAGATTCTGATAAGCCTACTGCCCGCAGACCCCCACAACCACCGGCCAGGGTTGTGGGGATGAGACCCTTCTCCTCATCAACATGGGGACATGGTGCTTTGAGGGGTCACAGACCCCCAAAGCATCCTCCCAATGTTGAGGGCATGTGGCCTGGTACGGTTCAGGAGGGGGGGCGCTCTCTCGTCCCCCCCCCCTCTTTTCCTGCGGCCTGCCAGGTTGCGTGCTCGGATAAGGGTCTGGTATGGATATTTAGGGGAAACCCCACGTCATTTTTTTTTTACTTGACCCGGGGTTCCCCTTAATATCCATACCAGACCTGAAGGGCCTGGTAATTAAATTTGGGGGGAACCCCACGCTTTTTTTTTTTTTTTTTTATTAATGACTTTCAATGACTGTTCTCTGTATTACGGGAGCCAACAATTTATTCATTCATTCATAGAGTGATTTTAAATAGCTTTTTTTCCTGCAAAAATGACACTTTGTGCAGGGACAGTTCTAAGCACGGGAAACATGCGCCCCTTTACAGGCATACTATACACACCCCCCAGGTACGAAATTTAAAGGAATATTACACTTTTATCGTTTCACTTGAAGCATTATTAAAATCACTGCTCCTGAAAAAACGCCCTTTTTAAAACTTTTTTTTGCATTGATACATGTCCCCTGGGGCAGGACCCAGGTCCCAAACACTTTTTATGACAATAATTTTCATATTAACACTGGCTGGAACCAGAACCGGATCAGACCTTGGGGCTGTGGACTAAAGAATTGTCTGAACGCATCGGTCAGATGGCCACCTTCTTCTGTGACTGACCGAAGCCTCAGCAACACGTTATCCAGGATGACCAGGAAATTGTAACCTCCCAGGCTCTGGAAACGCATTGCACAGACCTTTCTGAAAGGCCTCCCAAAGATGTTTCATCCTCTGCTCCCTCTGCGAAGGCTGGATGAGGTCTGCAACCTTACCCTTGTAACGTGGATCAAGAAGGGTTGCCAGCCAGTAATGATCCCTCTCCTTGATACCACGAATCCGAAGGTCCGTTCGCAGGCTTTGCAGGATCAGAGAGGCCATGCAGCGAAGGTTTTCTGAGGCATTTGATCCTGAGTCCTCTGGATCACTAAGGATGACATGATCCACAGCCACTTTCTCCCAGCCATGTACAAGTCCATGGGTTTCTGGTGACTAAAACCGATCCCTTGAAGACTGCTGCTGATACTGAGGGCCAGGCTCCACCTCCATGCTGACACAATCCTCCTCCTCCTCTTCCTGTGAGATTGGCAGGCCCGCAGGAATACTGTCAGGATAAAAGGGGCCTTGAGAGGTAAGGAAGTCCTACTCTTCCTCCCTCTGTTCTGCCTCAAGTGCCCTGTCCATTAGTCCACGAAGCATGTGCTCCAAAATGAAGACAAGAGGGACAGTATCACTGATGCATGCACTGTCACTGCTCACCATTCTCGTGGCCTCCTCAAATGGTGACAGCACAGTGCATGCATCCTTGATCAGTAGCCACTGGCATGGCGAAATCACCACTACTAGCATTTTGGAGGCGGGGTGGCAGAACAAGCTCCAACAATACTGCAATACTGCACCCTGTCCTGCATCCTTCCCAGCTGCCAGCAGACTTACCCAGTGCGCCGTAATAGAAAGGTAACGTCCCAGTCCATGCCTGCTGGACCATGAGCCAGCAGTAATATGCACCTTACTGCTGACCGCCCTGTCTAACGAGGCCAAGACATTGCCTTCCACATACCGGTAGAGAGCCGGAATGGCCTTCCGTGAAAAGAAATGGCATTTGGGAACCTGCCACTGAGGTACTGCACATTCCAAAAATTCACGAAAGGGGGCAGAGTCTACTAGCTGAAAAGGCAGCAGTTGGAGTGCTTGCAATTTATTTAGTCAAGCTAGCATTCAGCCGCTGAGCATGTGAATGGCTGGGACTGAATTTCTTTCAACAGTTTAGCAACTGGGGTAGGTAAATTTGCCTGCTACAATTGGATGCTGGTGTAGCGATAACAGATTGCCCGCAAGTACTTGGCACACCTAATTCTACACCTTCATTCCTCTCAGTGCAGGTTTCTGAGAGGACTGAAGGTATAGTGGGGTTGGAGATCCCAGCTGATGAGGAGCAAGGAGAGGTCCGCCTTGTTCTTTGATGTGGGTGTTTTAAGTACTGTTGCCAACGGACTGCATGGGAGGTCATCATATGTCTGGTCAAGCATGTGGTGCCCAAGCGGCTGCTGTTTTGGCCACTCATATGTTGCAAACAGCAACGGTGCGATCTGCTGCACACGTCCCAAAAAAGGCCCACACCAAAGAACTTTTTAAAATACGTGGGGAGTCAGAAGTGCCCTGCACATGCGGAGCTGCGATGTGATGCAGTCTTAAGCTGGCCCCTGGAGGACATCCTGCCTTGTTGGAGATGTGCCTCCTCCTCTCTTCTATCAGGCACCCACGTAGAGTCAGTGACCTCATCATCCCCTCCCTCCTCGTCAGTGGAGAAAACCTGGCAGTATGCTGCAGCTGGGGGAACATGACTGCCAGTTTCTTGTCCTTCTTGGGCACCCCCCTCTCTCTGGGCTCACGTTACTGCCTTCCTCAACTTGGGTACCATCATCGGAGCCTTCAAAATGCTGCGCATCTTCCTGCAGCATGTACCCGACACTGTGTTCGAACAGTTCGGGGGACTCCTCTGTGCATGATGGTGGGGGGCTAAGGAAGGAGTGACTGATGACATTGAGCCGATGCAATAGGCCACTTTGGCCGCTGCATTGGCAGGCAAACTGTTCCCTAAGTACCCTCGGATGCAAGCCATCTGGTCCTGGTGATTTATTAATGTTAAGCTTCCCAAAGTCTAATTTTAATTCTGTCCTCTGTTAACCATGGAGGTGCTTCCGGTGATGTATCATGAGGATAAACATTGCAGTTTTGGTTACTGAAGCCCCCCAATTCCCTCGTGAAGACTGAGAATAATAAATGCAATACCTTCGCCATCTCTTCATCCTTTGTAACCAGATGTCCTTCCTCATTCTTTATGTTTATATACTTATATACTTAAAGAATTTCTTACTCTCCTCTGCTTTGTGTCTTTTCTGTTCTATCTTTGCCGTCCTTATTGCACCCTTACATTTCTTGTTGCATTCTTTGTAAAGTCTGAATGCTGATGATGATCCCTCAACCTTGTATTTTTTTTGAAGGCCTTCTCCTTTGCTTTTCTATGCATTTTTACATTGGAGTTAAGCCATCCAGGACTTTTGTTCGCTCTTTTAAATGTATTACCCAATGGGATGCATTGGCTAATGCCCTTATTTAATATGCTCTTAAAGCAAACCCATCTCTCCTCCGTGTTCTTTGTTCCTAAGATTTTATCCCAATTTATGCCTTCTAGCAAGGTTATAGTTTAGGAAAGTTGGCTCTTTTGAAATTCAGTGTCTTTGTATTCCCCTTAAGTTTCCTATTTCTTTGTATTCCCCTTATGTTTCCTATTTGTGTGATTTATACTGAAGCTAATTGACCTGTGATCGCTGTTACCTAAATTGCCCCATATTTCCACACGCGTAATCAGGTCTGTATTGTTGGTAATCAGTAGATCCAGTAACGCTTTATTTCTAGTTGGTGCGTCTACCATCTGACCCATAAAATTGTCCTGCAAGACATTTAGGAACTGGCGAGCCTTAGATGAATGCATGCTTCCCTCTGCCCAGTCTATGTCTGGATAGTTAAAACCCCCCATTATGATAGTTTCCCATCCTTGCTGCTAATCCAAATTGTGATAGGAGATCTGTCTCCCCTTCCTCCCTCAGGTTAGGGGGCCTTTAGCATACTCTCGGTATTATTTTCCCCTTAGCTTCATCCCTTTGGAGCTCTACCCATAAGTATTCCACCTCCTCCCTAGCTCCCTCAGTGATTTCATCTCTCACATTCACTTGTACATTATTCTTGATATGTAGGCATACCCCTCCCCCTTTTTTACCCTCTCTATCCTTGCGATAAAGGGTATACCCTTGAATGTTTGTCAGCCAATCATGAGAGCTATTGAACCAGGTCTCTGAAATTCCCACAAAACCCAAATCCTCCTCGTACAACATCTCTAGTTCACCCATCTTGTATGCCAGGCTCCAGGCATTGGTGAACATGCCATGTAGTTTAGACCGGTCTCTTATGCTCTTATTGGGTGTTCCGAGATTGCAACTAGGACTTGCTACTATACTTACCTTGGGTTTATGTGCTTTGGTCAACCTACCACTAATGCCCCCAATACTACCCTCTGGAATATGTTCTGCGCTGACTATCTCTACCTCTGGACCCTCCCCCCCATCGCCTAGTTTAAAAACCCCTCTAACTTTTTGGGCATCTTCATTCCCAGCTGATCTGCACCCTCCTCATTTAGGTGCAGTCGGTCCCTTCTATAGTACCGGTTATCGTCTGAGAAGTCGGCCCAGTCCTCCAGGAACCCAAACCCCTCCTTACTACACCAGCTCTTCAGACACTTTTTTACTTCCATAATCTCCCTGTATCTATGGTCACCTTAGGCAGGGCTGGTGCCAGGATTTCTCTGTACATAGGTTAAGGTGCATTTTTGCATTTTGGAGCCCCCCACCACCCTGACCTCAGACAGCAGCCCTGCTGGGAGGATGGGACTAAGCACCTGTCTGAATAAGCCCTTTCATCAGTTTATACAGAGTTCCTGTTTATACTGTAATGGAGAACTTTGATGAAAAGGGGCTCTGGACACACTGATTTAAGGGGGAACACTGTCAACTCTGATGTAAGGGGGGAAATCTTACACCACAAAATGTACTCAGCCACTGAAAGGTAATGACTCAATTTTTATTTTTGTACTGCCATCAATGGCCAACATGGTACAACACTTCATCCATGTCTTTGGTGATCTCTGATCTCCTTATCAACTGTTTCTTACATGATGAAGATCAGCCATGGAGTATATCTGAGATGTATATCAGGGTGTGCTTCTTCCCCACATGAGAGCTGTGATGTCCAGCAACATTCATATAGAAGATATTTCCCGCACTCAAGGCACTAATACACCTCGAGGATTGTGTGGGATCCCTGATGTACAGGAAGACAGGACTTCAGTGAGGAACAATTCCCTCACTCAGGACAGGAAAATGGCTTCTTCCCCGTGTGAGATCTCTGATGTCTGTCAAGTCTGGGCTTGTCTGCAAAACATTTCCCACACTCATGACAGGAATACGGCTTCTCTCCTGTGTGAGATCTCTGATGTATGGAAAGACTGGACTTCAGTTTAAAACATTTCCCGCACTCAGGGCAGGAATACGGCTTCTCGTCTGTGTGAGATCTCTGATGTCTGTAAACATGGGACATCACTGAAAAACATTTCCCACACTCAGGACAGGAATATGGCTTTTCCCCCGTGTGAGATCTCTGATGTTTGTAAAGATCAGACTTCTGTGAAAAACATTTCCCACACTCAGGACAGGAATACGGCTTCTCCCCTGTGTGAGATCTCTGATGTTTGTAAAGACTGGATGTTTCTGAAAAACATTTCCCACACTCAGGACAGGAATATGGCTTTTCCCCTGTGTGAAATCTCTGATGTTTGTAAAGATCAGACTTCTTTGAAAAACATTTCCCACACTCAGGACAGGAATACGGCTTCTCTCCCGTGTGAGATCTCTGATGCATGTAAAGATCAGACTTCTGTGAAAAACATTTCCCGCACTCAGGACAGGAATACGGCTTCTTCCCTGTGTGAGATCTCTGATGTGTGTAAAGATTGGACTTCCTTGAAAAACATTTCCCGCACTCAGTACAGGCATATGGCTTCCTCCTCATGTGCAATCTCTGATGTTTTACAAGTTCGGAATTTTCTACAAAACACTTCCCGCACTCGGTACAGGAAAAGCTCTTGTCTGTTGGAAGGACGGCACCGTCCCTCACAGTCTGAGGTTCCTCAGGATAAGAGGAATACGATGGTCCATCTACACTGTGTGGTGCCGGATGGACATTTGAGGTAGTCGGGTTTTCTCCTGGACTATACTGTGTGATGTCCTCATCTTCTACTTTACAGTCTGGAGACAAAGTGAGACAATCCTCTGAGGTTTTCCTCATCTCCCGTCCATCTACTAAAATAGAAATAAAAAGATTATTACTAGACATGAGCAGATTGGTTCCCCTAAACCAGGACTCCGCCCACATCAGGCAGCTTTGTCTCTGAGGATCTTACAATTCCCCCCTCAAGGTAACTAGTAAATGGGTCCTCTGATCTCCTACCAGATCATTTCTTTATTCATGGACCTTAGTCAGAGAGTGAGGAAACAACAAGAACTGTCTTTTATAGGAGTGACAGTGATGAGGGGATTATAGGACGAGTGTCCCCACCCCCTCTATCACTCATTGCCATCTTCCCAACACAAGAAGTCCTGCACTTCTTTATTTAGTCCATGATTTAGTCATGAATAACAGCGGGGCTGAGCCCCACCAGAGGTCAGAGAGTGAGGATGGGGGGAGAACAACCAAGATGAAGACTGGACTGATCCTGAAGACCCCCATCATTGGGTTATTGTCTCCTCAGTCATTATCACTTTCTATTTAAGGTTCCACAGTCTCAGGATGTTATCACATTATTATAAACATGTAAAAGTCTGTGCACCAATCAAATCATTAGATATAAAATGTCCAGCTGGTAGAAAATGGGTGTAACAAAAGAGAATACATATTATGCTTATATATAGCTGTGGGTAGAAAGCAGAAGTCAGGACTATGTAATGTACAACATATTGTATAAGACAGAGCAGATAGGACTATATAGTAGCAGAATTATGTATTGTACAACATAGAGTATATAGTGCAGGGGTCAGGAATATGTAATGTACAATATAAATTATACAGTGTAAGGGTCAGGACTCATAAAAATTGGTATTCAGTAATCAGTGAAAGCTTAAATGTTTCCATGAGACAAGTTGCAGAGGTCCCACACCGCTGCCTCCCATCTCCTGAGACTGCACTCAGTGACTTGGGTCTGAGACTAAACAAACACATCCCTCCACAACCAGCAAACATCAGAGTGAGGTACCCTGGGAGAATTGTTCTGACAGAGATCTTTCTAGACTCAGGCATGGGGAAGAAGATCCAAGACTCATACCCCAGGTGCCTAGGTCAAATAACAGCTATGGTGAAAATCAACATTTTGCTGCCAGCTGATTCTCAGAATCTTCATAAATCCGGTCAAGATAAATAAATTGTGTCTGCAGCACAGAGAAGGAAGATTATCCGAGAGAAATACAGGAATACAGGACGGGGAACACAGCTCAGGAAAGTGACCAGGGGATTACAGGCTGATATCACCCAGTCCCCGCCCTACTCTGGACCAATCAGTGAGCAGTATGGGTGGAGGAATGTATTTAGTGTTAATGACCCACCTGTACTGATCTCTGTAGGAGTGTCCTCCTCTATAAATGTCCCCGTTATTCCATCCTCCTCCATAGACTGCTGATCATCCCTCACATACCTCTCTTCTTCTTCTCCTTTAACCTCAAATTCTATATCGATTGGATCTCCACTCTAAATCAAGAAAGTGACACTGAATATCATCTGTAAAATATAAAACATCACATTGTTTCAATGAGTTTGTGTTTCATAAGCTTTGTCCCACCAACCTTGTAACAGTGGGGGATGGTGTGATCTTCCTGTGTGGAATCCCGGGAATACAGAGAACGGGGACATCTCTCCTTGTGTCCTGAAAACTCCTCCATCACTCCATACTCCTCATCCTCCTCTTTATACTCTTCTTTAACAACAATATTATAATCCCCGAGGTTTACACTCTGAATATATAATAAAACTTTCATTGTAACAAACATGCTGTGTAAAAATCAGAACTACCAATAATTGTCAATCATCTACCTGATGATGGTGGGGGATGGTGTGACCTTCCTGTGTGGAATCCCGGGAATACAGAGGACGGGGACATCTCTCTGGTGGGTTTCTGTAGCTGGATGACTCCACCATGGTGTCCTGGTACAGATCTTTGTCTTCTTTTAGAAACTCCTCCATCACCCCATCCTCATCATCCTCCTCTTTTATCTCTTCTTTAACCTCAACTTTAGAATCTCTCAGGTTTCCACTCTGAATATATAATAAAAATGACATCAATTATAACAATGCAGATAATGTACAGATCCTAATGACACTATCAGTGATTGTTCCTCATCTACCTGATGATGGTGGGGGATGGTGTGATCTTCCTGTGTGGAATCCCGGGAATACAGAGGACAGAGACATCTCTCTGGTGGGTTCCCATTACTGGATCCATCTGTAGGAAACACACACACTGACTGAATACATTGTTTCTATGTGTTTATCAGATGATGGGGGATCTAGGTGGAGTCTCCGTACTGCTCTCTCCTTTACAATAAAGTCTCCTCTTACCCGGTGATGTGAGGGGCGGCTGATTGTCCATCATGACGTCCTTGTAGAGATCCTTGTGTCCTAAATACTCCCACTCCTCCATGGAGAAATAGACAGTGACATCCTGACACCTTATAGGAACCTGACACACACAATGATACAGTCACCATCCAGACACATCCCTTGTCTGTTACTGGATAATGTCCCAGAATTCCCAGCACCACTCACCTCTCCTCCATCATCTCTCTGGTGACTTCTAGAATCTTCTTTGTATTTCTCTATTCTATCAGGGAGGGAGGTGGAGGCAATGTGATGGTCATATGATCTCCAGACTTCACAGGAGGAAAACTATAGATCTGAACACAAATAGTAAAATCAAAATGATGTTCCCAGAGTCCTCTTCACCCCTCCGGTCAAGACTGTGTTTTAAAAATAGAGACAAACCAGGTCTCATTTTATTAAAGCCTCACTTCAGACTGAGGTATAATTTACCTACACATGGCCTTCCACTCCATAGGTTAAAAGGTTGTCGTAAGCAATTCTGGTGTCATTACATAACACAATACAAACAGTCCCACTTTGCTAGTAAGAATGCCAAGGGTCCGCCCACATCCTAAGAGCATCATAAAAAAAGAGAAAAGAGCCAGATGGTGGGATATTGGAAGGAGGAGCTGTGAGGTCAGTGTGATGTCATAGGACATATAGACTCTGGATGGAGGGACATTTGGATGGGGAGATTTGAGGGGTCCTCTATATGAGGCTCTCATGCAAACCAAATCATTGTTCCTGGGTGTGTCCTTCCTCTCCTAAACTGAAGAGTGAACTTTTACCATACAGAAATCTGTCAGGAATCTGTGTAGTAAGCTCTCATGTGATCAGGTGACGTGCGGAGGAACGGAGTGTAAATAGCAGACAATTTTCTCCAGAGCTCCTAATGGTGGGGATGGATTTTGCTGAGTGCTGGCGCCAAGTTTCCACCCCCCCAAGATCACTGCAGGTGTGGAGAAAAGCTGTGTAAGAGAATATGGAGGAGAGATGAGGAGGAGATCCAGGAAACAGGATAAAGGTCAGGACAAGCAACAGACGAGCGCATCCAAGAGATGAAGCCGGGGTCACTACACAGAAAATCAATCCGAGGAAACAACAGGCAGGATGAGGAATAGCAAGAAGAGTGAACTTTGACCTTTACTATACAGAAATCTGTCAGGAATCTGTGAAAGTAAGCTCTCATGTGATCAGGTGACGTGCGGAGGGACTGTGAAGGAATGTAATGTAGATAATGATAATCATAAAAATTTATATTTTCTTATATGTATATATGTTTCTTTGCAACACCTTACTTCTTATATATTATACAGCTTAGCTCTGCTTGGAACTGAAGATGGTGTCTAACTCCCACTCCCCCACATTAGAAGTATGAGGAAGTGAAGACAGAACAAGCTTCAACCAAGCCTCCAGCATCAAGTTTCTGCATTTCTCTTGTATTTCAGCCAATAAGATGTATCTGTTAGATTGACCACATTTACATAGCAATGACGTATAATCTTTGTGTATAAAACATTAGCACCGCCCTGCAATAAACAGTGATAAGGAAGTGATCGTACTGAACAGACGTGTCAGTGTTTGCTTCCAGCGTGTATGCACATTCATACTTTCTAATTAGGAACAGCAGCAGATAACCTTGAATGCGATTGCAGTTCTTATCTATTACAGAACAAAGTGTAATGACCAGACAATTTTTTCCAAAGCTCCTAATGGTGGGGATGGATTTTGTTGAGTGCTGGCGCCAAGTTTCCTCCCCCCAGGATCACTGCAGGTGTGGAGAAAAGCTGTGTAAGAGGATATGGAGGAGAGATGAGGAGGAGATCCAGGAATCAGGATAAAGGTCAGGACAAGCAACAGACGAGCGCATCCAAGAGATGAAGCCGGGGTCACTACACAGAAAATCAATCCAAGGAAACAACAGGCAGGACGAGGAATAGCAAGAAGGAGCTCAGAGACAAATGAGAATATTGCTCAGCCAATGGGAGATTATCTCAGCATGACTTACATAATGAAGAAGATGAGGGGGAGGGGAGGAAGTCACTTAAGGCAGGGCTTGACAAATTTGCTTTGAATCTAAGAGCCAGCTAAAAAAACTTTAGGATATCGTTTTTTTTTTTTTTTATCGTATCGTGAGTTGTCAGCGCCTGGGACAAGGCAAGTAATTTGTGAGGTGCAGAACACAGGAGAAGGGTGCATGACATGTGGTTCAGGGTGCAAAACACAGGACTTGGGGTGCAGGATGCAGGTTATGGGGTGTAGAATGCAGAACATAGGGTGTAGGACATGGGGTGAAGGGTACAGGTCAAAAGGACATGGGGTGCAGAACACATGACATGGAGCATAGTGTGCAGAATGCAGGACATGGGGTGCAGGAGAAGGGTTCAGAATGCAGGACATGAGGTGAAGGGTGCAGGTCACTGCAGGAAATGTGGTGCAGGAGAACAGTGCAGGTAGGAGAATGTAGGACAGTAATGTAATCCCCCCTCCCCTGTGTCCTCCTGCATGTCCTGTACATCTCCCCCAGCAGTGTGTGAGAGCAGAGTGGATGGAGAGGACATCTTGTGTACATAAAGCAGCATGTCCCTCCCTGGCTGGTCTCTTAGCTGGCTGCTTTGCAGGCTTGTCCTGGTTACTCCTGTAAGGACCCTGTAGTCCTGTTTCTCAGCACCTTGTGGGGATCTTTGTGGCAGTGCCGAGGCGGCGCCATGTTGGAGATTCGGTCCCGCTCCTTCCTCTCTGTTCTGCTGGAGGGCTCTGCAGGGACACAGGCAGCTGTGGGTGGAAGCAGGAGCCGATGGTGACAATAATGCGGCCGCGGAAAGGAGAAAGATCGGCAGCGGGAGCTCAGTGAGATGAGTCCTCTCATGCCGCTGTCCTGCCCAGTCCACCCCTGACTTCATAGGTTGGGTGCCATCATCTCCTCCTCCTCCTCCCCTCACCCTCCCGCCTGGCCCCGCTCCGATTCTGTCTGAATAATGTGTCCGGGTTTCAGGCAGAAACATTATTCAGACCAACAGTGAGAATGGGCTGACAAGAGCCCAGGGGCCAGGACGCCATTTCTAGTCACCATGGGACCGGGGATTTGTCGAGCCCTGACTTAAAGTGGATTTAAACCCGATTCAAATTTGAGCTGGGCACATCTATCTGTAGTGTTTACTTTTCAAAGCCCTAAGTCCCGTGTCTTTCTCCTGCTCGGTTCTTCTGTTATCAGCATGATAACTTCTGACAAGCTCTCCGACAACTGAGAGAAATTTGTGTCGGATGGATGCCTAGAAATAGGAGTAGCAGACAGCTGGTCTATTCACAGCAAAGCTCTGCTTGTTTCTTCCTTCCTCTCCCTATGTGGAGTTGGGGTGTGTGGTTTTCCTCCAATCAGCTGTGACACAGGGGTTGATTTACTAAAACTGGAGAGTGCAAAACATAGCATAGAAACCAATCAGCTTTCATTGCCAAAGCTTAGTTGAACAAGCTGAAATGAGAAACCGATTGGCCACCATGCACAGCTGCACCAGATTCTGAGTGCTCCAGTTTTAGTAAATCTCCCCCTCCAATGTGTGGATGGGGGAATCACTTCAGTTTTTTTCCTCTCATCCCGCTGAATGAAGAATAAAACTGAACCATGTATGACCAGCTTTGGAAGGAAGATATTAACCCACCCGGCCGTATATGTACATTGGCCGGGTGGGAGCCGTCTACTTCTGAATGGACGTTCCGGAATGTCCTTCAGTAGAGGGATCGTACGTGCGTGTGCCCGCGCAGCGGCGCGATCCCGATGCGGCCGTGTCACCTGGACACGGCGCATCTCGGATCGGCAGGAGGGCTCGGTGATTGGCCCTCCTGATCACATGATGGCCGTGTCGAATCACAGCCATCATGTGATGTAAACAAACAGCCGGTTGCTAGGCAATCGGCCCTCCTCTCCTCACACGGAAGTCGTTGGTGAGGAGAGGAGAGCGGATCGCTGCAGCCGGCTGGTGATCAGTGAGTATTAGCTGTTTTTTTACAGCTTTTACTCACTGATCACCAGTGTAGTGTCCCCACAGTAAAACACACATGTCCCCAAAACACACATGTCCCCAAATAATAAAAACACATGTCCCTCACATATGTCCCAGTAAAATAACATGTGCCAATGATTATCTGCACACATATGTCCGTGATCACCTGCACACCCCTTTTACATGATCATTTGCGTACATATGTCCGTGATCACGCGAACCAATTATTATACACTTAACGGAATTTTTTTTACAAAAAACATGTAGCAGAATACATTTTGGCTTAAATTTATGACAAAATTTGATTTTATTGGATTTCTTTTAAAAAAGAAAGGAGAAAATATTTTGTTTTTTTTCAAAATTTCTGCTATGTTTTCGCTTATATCGCAAAAAATAAAAAACGGAGTCGCGAATAAATACCACCAATCTAAAGCTCTATTTGTGCGAACAAAATGATAAAAAATTAATTTGGTTACAGCATTGCATGACCGCGCAATTGTCACTGAAAGTGCGAGAGCGCTGAAAGCTGAAAATTGGTCTGGGCAGGAGGGGTGTTTAAGTGCCCAGTAAGCAAGTGGTTAATCATCAACTGATCCTCTTGAAGGGGTTAATCTAGGTTTCCACACTATATATGTGAGTATCATCATCTGCTGGAGATAAAAGACATCACAGTGACTATGGAGGAAGAGGACGGACATGACGGGGGGGGTTACTGGGTGTAAATAGAAAATAAGATCTTATTACCTCCTCTGCTGCCACTTCCAGCAATGTCTCCTCTCTACTTCGTACCACATGGAACTTTTGCCTGTACCTGACATCACTTCCTGTCTTCCATAGAGACTTCCTGTCTGGGTAGAAGTGAGATCACTACCTTGTGGAGATCAGAGGAACTGCAGCCCTGAGGAACATCTCGTAGTGTGAACACGTCCTTGTGCTGTGTGTGTATGTACTGTATATCCTTATAGATGGGGGTCATCTCCACTCCCACCAAGGGGGATAGAAATATATTACTGCTCGGGGGGGGGGGAGACATTTTGGCCCCTTTGATTTTGCAGCAAAATTGATTGCAGATTAAAGCTGGCCATACACCTATGGATTATCTGCAGATTTTCTATGGCTCCATCCACACAGTTTAGGGAACATGGAGAAATCTGTTGCATTTTTTCCATCTAACCATAGAAAATCTGCAGATAATCGATAGGCGTATGGCCAGTATTAGTCATGTAGAACATCTGTTATATGGATACAAAGATCCCCAGCCGAGAGTAAAGGGTGGAAATGGCTCCTGATCCCCAGATTTGGGCAATTATGTCCCCAATATAAATAGAATAAAACCTGCGCTATGTGTAACAACTCAAATACCTACAGAAATAACTTATACCGGACTGCTGCTGTAACAAAGGTAAGTATTCCCTTTATCACCTAGAAGAGCATTATGTGTCACAGCGCTGTCCTATTGTGTGTGCACATAAATCATCACAAATACACTAAAATATGTGGAGACATTCATATATAAAATAATATTCTCTGCAGATCTACTGCTTCCACTTTACACCTACTTCATTGATCTTATGGTGTTTATCAATAAATTAAGTAATCTGATCCATGTGCAAATTCATATACAACATAAAGTGCTTTGTGCTGCAGATCCACTGCTTCCACTTTACACCTACTTTAATCTTATATTTTCTGCTATAATAAATAAAGTAAAAACCTGTGTAAATTCATGTAATCATACAATATTTTGTGCTCAATATAGCGTTCTCTGCAAGTCCACTGCTTCCACTTTGCATCTACTTCAATGAACGTATTTGCTCAAAAAATCCACCAATCAATGAAAAGTTGATAAGGTGTAAAGTTCTCGGTGCCCCAAACTGTGCCAGCTGTAGTGTAGCCACGACCTTCTTCCACCTCTTACACATGTGATGTGAGGGCGCCCCCTTAGTAGTGCTTCCCCACTCACCAGAGCAATATGACTCCCAGCTTTTCATCTACCAGAGTCACCAACATCCTTCACACTCTCCTCACCTCCGATGGCAAAGGAACTGGATCCTCCTCGCTCACTCCTGCAAGTCTGCTGTGCTGAGCGTGTCACTTTACATCAGGTATCCCCCCCAGTGGAGACCCCCTTTCATCAGGTATCCCCCAGCAGTGTCCCCTTTTTATCAGGTATCCCCCAGCGGTGTCCCTCTTACATCAGGTGTCCCCCAGTGGAGCCCCCTTTACATCAGGTGTCCCCCATTGAAGCCCCCTTTACATCAGGTGTCCCCCAGTGAAGCCCCCCCCTTACATCAGGTATTCCCAGTGGAGCAGCCCCCCTTACATCAGGTATCCCCAGTAGAGCAGCCCCCCTTACATCGGGTATTCCCCAGTGCAGCCCCCTTTACATGTATCCCCTAGCGGTGTCCCCCTTACATCAGGTGTCCCCCAGTGGAGCTCATTTTACATCAGGTATCCCCCAGTGGAGCCCCCCTTACATCAGGTGGAGCCCCCTTTACATTAGGTATCCCCCTTACATCAGGTGTCCCCCAGTGGAGCCCCCCTTACATCAGGTATCCCCCAGTGGAGCCCCCCTTACATCAGGTGTCCCCCAGTGGAGCCCCCCTTACATCAGGTACCCCCCAGTGGAAAATGCTGCTGGTGGACTATAGAACCGTAGGGGAGGAGGTTCTCAGTAGGGATGAACCGAACACCCCCCTGTTCGGTTCGCACCAGAACCTGCGAACATACCTAAAGTTTGTGTGAACTTTAGAACCCTATTAAAGTCTATGGGACTCGAATGTTCAAAATCAAAAGTGCTAATTTTAAAGGCTAATATGCAAGTTATTGTCATAAAAAGGGGTTTGGGGACTGGGGTCCTGCCCCAGGGGACATGTATCAATGCAAAAAAAACTTTTAAAAACAGATGTTTTTTCAGGAGCAGTGATTTTAATAATGCTTAAAGTGAAAAGTGTAATAATACTTTAAATTTTGTACCTGGGGGGTGTGTATAGTATGCCTGTAAAGGGGTGCATGTTTCCTGTGCTTAGAACTGTCCCTGCACAAAGTGTAATTTTTGCAGGAAAAAAAGCTATTTAAAATCACTTGCGGCTATAATGAATTGTCGGCTCCCGTAATAAAGAGAACAGTCATTGAAAATCATTGATAAAAAAATAAAAAAAAGCGTGGAGTTCCACCCAAATTTAATTACCAGGCCCTTCAGGTCTGGTATGGATATTAAGGGGAACCCCTGGTCAAATAAAAAAAATGATGTGGGGTTCCCCCTAAATATCCATACCAGACCCTTCAGGTCTGGCATGGATTTTAAGGGGAACTCCACGCCAAATTTAAAAAACATGGCGTGGGGGTCCCCCTCAAAATCCATACCAGACCCTTATCCGAGCACGCAACCTGGCAGGCTGCAGGAAAAGAGGGGGAGACGAGAGAGCACCCCCCCCTCCTGAACCGTACCAGGCCACATGCCCTCAACATTGGGAGGATGCTTTGGGGGTCTGTGACCCCTCAAAGCAACATGTCCCCATGTTGATGAGAAGGGTCTCTTCCCCACAACCCTGGCCGGTGGTTGTGGGGGTCTGCAGGCGGGGGGCTTATCAGAATCTGGAAGCCCCCTTTAACAAGGGGACCCCCAGATCCCGCCCCCCCCCCCTGTTTGAAATGGTAAGGGGGTACAAAAGTACCCATACCATTTCACAAAGAAAGTGTAAAAAATAGTTAAAAAACACACTGACACCAATGGGGAATAGCCTTTATTAAAAAAAATAAAAATAAAAAAAAAGATTCCAGCGGTGGTAATCCACTCTTGCTATCCAGCGATGGGTGATCTCTTCTCCGGGGTCCAGCGATGGCTGATCTCGTCCATCGCAGCGCATCCTGCCTCCATGGAGACACTGAGGGAAACCCTTAGCAGAGGAGGAACGGGCCACTCATCACCTGACCCCACCCCCTGACGCAACGCAAGGGAAAAGCTGGGCTTCCCCAGTGACGTATGGATGACCCCACCCCCCTCTGATGTAACGGAAACCTGCGTTACATCAGAGGGGGCGGCGTCACCCTTACATCACTGGGGAAGCCTGGGTTTGGTGAGACAGGATGCGCTCCGCTGGACATCGTCGGAAGAGATCAGCCATCGCTGGACCCCGGAGAAGAGATCACCCATCGCTGGATAGCAAGAGTGGATTACCACCGCTGGAATCTTTTTTTTATTTTTAATAAAGGACTTATCCCAATGGTGTCTGTGTGTTTTTTAACTATTTTTTACACTTTCTTTGTGAAATGGTAGGGGTACTTTTGTACCCCCTTACCATTTCAAACAGGAGGGGGGGCCGGGATCTGGGGGTCCCCTTGTTAAAGGGGGGCTTCCAGATTCTGATAAGCCCCCCGCCCGCAGACCCCCACAACCACCGGCCAGGGTTGTGGGGAAGAGACCCTTCTCCTCATCAACATGGGGACATGGTGCTTTGAGGGGTCATAGACCCCAAAGCATCCTCCCAGTGTTGAGGGCATGTGGCCTGGTGCGGTTCAGGAGGGGGGGCGCTCTCTCGACCCCCCCTCTTTTCCTGCGGCCTGCTAGGTTGCATGCTCGGATAAGGGTCTGGTATGGATTTTGAGGGGGACCCCCACGCCATTTTTTTTTAAAATTTGGCGTGGAGTTCCCCTTAATATCCATACCAGACCTGAAGTGCCTGGTAATTGAATTTGGGGGGAAACCCACGCTTTTTTTTTATCAATGATTTTCAATGTCTGTTCTCTGTATTACGGGAGCCGACAATATAATTATAGCCGCGAGTGATTTTAAATAGCTTTTTTTCCTGCAAAAATGACACTTTGTGCAGGGACAGTTCTAAGCACGGGAAACATGCGCCCCTTTACAGGCATACTATACACACCCCCCAGGTACGAAATTTAAAGGAATATTACACTTTTATTGTTTCACTTTAAGCATTATTAAAAATCACTGCTCCTGAAAAAACTGCAGTTTTTAAAACTTTTTTTTGCATTGATACATGTCCCCTGGGGCAGGACCCGGGTCCCCAAACACTTTTTATGACAATAACTTGCATATAAGCCTTTAAAATTAGCACTTTAGATTTCTCCCATAGACTTTTACAGGGTGCTCGCGGCTTTTCGAATTTGCCGTGAACACCCCAAATTGTTCGCTGTTTGGTGAACAGGCGAACAGGCAATGTTCGACTCGAACATGAGTTCGATTCGAACTCGAAGCTCATCCCTAATGAGGACAAATGCTCATTCCAACATACAAGGTTCCTGCAGCTTGCCAGATAAAGATCCGGGAAGATCCAAGGAGCTCAAACAACAAAGAAATGACAGCGCAAGATCCTCATTAGAATGATGAAGTCATTTATTCCATAAAAACAAATAGTACACTTACATTTTAAAATCTTGATAATCAACAGATGGCAGATAGGTTGCTATTGGAGAGAACAAAACCGACTCCTCCCGACAGTTCTGTACTCCACCAGCAGCATTTCCTGCTAACCAATCCAATCCCTTCTCTAACTGCAGAGAGGGACAGTGACATCACTCCTGTCAGTCAGCAGGCTGCCGGAGATTGGAGTCTTGTAGCCAGAATTCTGGCAATTATTCTAATTAGCCGGCAACTCCGGCCAAAAGTCAGCAAGTTTCCCTTCCTGGACGTCATGATGACCCGACATTGTCCTCACAGCACTGCCTCAGAGCAAACAAGTCATAGGGAGGATCGTATTTATCATTCCTTGTCTGCAGATCTAAAACTAATCAAATCCAGTTCAGAAACCAAACAAACCCAACAGAGAAAAGGGAATTTCTGATCTGGCAGGCCAAGAGGGTCCCGGCACCTCAAAATTGTCTCAAACACTAAAAAGTCCAAACTAAATGTGTTCCCATGGGGGCAGTGGTTGTTAAATGTACAGCAACACTCCTATTACCCCCTCACAGCCACATCCTATTATTGAGTGACCAACACCATCCAAATAATTCTTACTTTCATTTCCCAAAGTTATCCGTCTACAAGGAGAATGCTTTTGGGGTACATGGACAGGCCTCCTTGTGTTGTAAAGGTGAAGCACAAAACCTGGCTGCAAATGCACTAAATCCAGGTGCCATCCAATAGCAGTTAGTAAGTGCCACCATCACACCCTTAGCAAGATGACTGACGCCATGTGCCAGTTGTGCTAAAACTGGGTACAGACTCTTGGGTAGACACCACCTGTTCTCAGCCCTCCCAGGCCCGGCTAATTTTGGGTAGCATTACATTAGATCCACTTATCCTTCTCTTGGTCAGAGGCCCAGTTCTTCAACTGAATTATAGTCTCTATATCCCACTGATCTTGATGAATGGAATCTGTCCCCGCTACCTGGGTGACCCCTACATTGGGTGTGACTCCAAATGCCATAAGGGCAGCATCCTTTGCCGCTTGGTCCGCTAAAGCATTTCATGTAATTTCCCCTTGCATGTCCTTTTGCCTTCAAGGTGGCAACTTCTGCTGGTTTCCCTGACTTCCCTGCACTGGTCAGAAAGTTCTGTACTTTCCAAATGGGCCCAAAATCACGAGCTGTTCCAAACGGATATCTGCTGTCAGTGTAAACGTTTCCCCTTTGATTCTCTAGGAGATGACAAGACCTCAGCTTCCTGTGCTGACATCTGGGGTGTCAATGCTTCCTGATGTATAATAGTGTCTGTAGTGATTACAGAAAACCCTGTGTGTGGCCGACCATCATCAGTGTAAAATCTGGACACATCTACACATAGGTATGTGTCACAATCTGATAAAGGCTCGACTTTTACTGGGTTGACAGAGACACTTTCTACCTCCATCAGAGCCGTACAATCATGAAAAAAACTCTCAGATTCTACATCAGTACCGATTGTTATATCTTCATCATCAGTTATAGGAAGAAGAGTAGCCGGATTTATCCTCTTCCCACCCGCACTATAGCTAAAAGACGGTTATAGTGTGGACTTACTTTGCCAGGAGGGAGTACATGGATGTACTCAATATAGATAATTAAAGCAACTCTGGATGGCCACACTCCAAAACAAACTTGATGCCTTTTATTCGTAAAACAGGAACACAACAAAAGCAAACAGCTGACGCGTTTCCCACTACGAGGAGTGCTTATTCATACATGGATGTACTATCGTGATTGCACTGTGGGGTGCAGGCACCATGCTCTGTGACCTGTAGAGTCCTTCAGACTCAGCTTATCACAGATCGGGGTAAAGGGCCAATCAGAGCGGCCCTTTACCAGGTGATCAGCTGTGTCCAATAACAGCTGATCACGATGTAAACGCAAGCCGGTTATCAGATTTTCTTTCCTCATACTGACAGTGTGAGGAGAAGAGAGCTGATAATCGGCTTATCTTAAAAAGACATCTACACTGATTATCAGTAATGTCCCAATCAGTGCTCATCAGTGCTGCCAATCAATGCATTTTCATCAGTGTTACCTATCAGTTCTGCCTATCAGTGCCCATCAGTGCTGCCAATCAGTGCCGCCTCATCAGTGTTACCTATCAGTTCTGCCTATCAGAGTCCATGAGTGCCACCTATCAGTGCCCATCAGTGCAGTCTCATCAGTGTTGCCTATCAGAGCCACCTATAGTACCAGTGCCGCCTATCACTGCCCATCGGTGCCACCTCATTAGTGTCCATCAGTGCAGCCTCATCAGTGTTACCTATCAGTTCTGCCTATCAGAGTTCATGAGTGCCACCTATCAGTCCCAACAGGTGCTGCCCATCAGTGCAGTCTCATTAATGCCTCCTCATCGTTGTTACCTATTAGAGCCACCTATAGTACCAGTGCCGCCTATCACAGTCCATCAGTGCAACCTCATTAATGTCCATCAGTGTTGCCTCATCAGTGTTACCTATCAGTTCTGCCTATCAGAGTCCATGAGTGCCACCTACCAGTTTGCCCATCAGTGCAGTCTCATCATTGCCTCCTCATCAGTGTTACTTATCAGAGCCACCTATACAGTGCCGCCTATCAGAGTCCATCAGTGCTACCTCATTAGTGTCCATCAGTGCAGCCTCATCAGTGCATATCAATGAAGGGAGGGGCCTGTCTTTACATGGCGTAGGACGCAATCCGAATAGCTCCGCACATTAATCCTGCAATCCACGGCATCCTTCATCCCACGAGCAGTATCTTACCTCCTAACACAGCACGGGTGAAACCCCAGGCTCCGTGCACCATGTCGCCGTCGAAAGCGCAGAAAAATGCGGCCGCAAAGCTCGAGCAATACCGCCGGCAAGAGAGGGGAGAGATGGAGGAAGATGGCGGCGCTGACAAGGTCAGTGAGGAGCGGACGGCGGGAGAAACAGACAGACTCCTAGAGGCAATCACCCTATGCCGCACCTCGCCCACTGCACAAATAGAGGAGGTGAAGGTAGATATATCGCTTATCAGGCAGGACTTTCACAAACTCCGCGATCGGGTCAAGGAAAAGGAGACCCGTGTAGGCCTCATGGAGGACGCACTCCCGCCATTGCAGGCAAGTACAGATCGCATGCAGAGACAGATACACCAGCTGTTCTCAAAACAGGATGATATGGAGAACAGGATCAGACGATGCAATCTCCGCCTGATCGGTCTTCCAGAGGGGGCAGAGGGGAAAGAACCGACCACATTTCTGGAGCAGCTGCTTATTACACCCTATGGCAGAGAAGCCTTCTCCCTCATGCTGGCTGTGGAAAGGGTGCATCGCATGCCGGCTAGGCCGCCACCACAGGGAGCCCCCCTCGCACCTTTATTGCCAAACTACTGAACTATAAAGACAGGGATGCGGCACTCAGATTGGCCAGAGAAACAGGCAACATTCCTGTAGGGAACGTTAAGGTTGACGTTTTCCCGGACTTTTCGGCTGAAGTCCAGCGTCGCCGACAGAATTTTATGGAAGCCAAATGCAGATTACGATCGTTTCACATCAAATATGCTATGTTGTTTCCAGCAAGGCTCAGAGTGGAGCATGATGGCAAATTATCCTTCTTCGAGGACCCCAAAGAGTTAATCACCTGGATCGAACACAGAGCGGCTCCGGAGAGGGCGGACTGAACCCCCTGTAAGTATGCTGTTTTGTGACCCCCTTACACCAGCTACTATGCAACAAATCACACAGCAATACTTGACTTACCCAGCCCTGCATAATGTGCCTTAATGTCCAGCAAACTACACCTGCCGTCCTGATTGTATAATACGCCATCACAGTCTGCCACCATAGAGCTGTCAACTCACACCCTCTTGTTCTCACCCGTGTACATGCAACCTTGAATACTGTGGGACATCACTCCTTTATGTTTGACTATCCTAACATTGCCTTCCTCCGGGGGCAAACGCATCTTCCATGCAGCTACGTTGGTAGCAGGAGCTTCGGGGCTGTACTAGTCTTACCACCCACATGTAAAGTGCAGCGAAAGTTACCCCCACACACAGTGGACACCGTAGATCCACGTTTACTTTTACACTATTAAGAAGGGGTAGTAATAATGCAAGAAAGAAGACCTTGGTACAGTCCGAGGGACAACTTAACCACAGCATAAAACTACCCGGGTTATCTGTATACACTGACCATATGATGGATCCACAGATCGTTTCTCATTGGACTGCAGGTCAAGTTTTGTTATGGGAAAATGCCCGCAACAGTTGGGGTGGGTGTGGGGGGGGAGGGGGGAGGGGAAGTTAAGGGATTTATCACACTCAAAATCTCAGGTTCAAAGTTTTTCACAGGTATTCCAATGTTACTTACTGTCTAACTGTTATGACTATGCTACTTCTTTGGTATTGGCGCTTTATGTGAATCGAATGTATAGCTTGGAAAGCATTGATGATATCTATCGCATCTATTTAGAACGAATTCCAAATGGCGTCTCTGAAAATCCTTACTTGGAATGTGAGGGGTCTCTGAGACAAAATGAACCACTATAGACCCGCGCTATAGCCAAATGACGGCTACAGCGCGGATCTAATGTGCCAGGACTACGTCTATTGACGTCGTCCCGGCAACGAGCTGCCTGCGCGCCCCCTGAAGGGCGCGCGCGGCGCGCTCTGTGATCCGCGAGTCTGTGAGACTCGCTGGATCACAGATCCGAGTAAGGGGTCGATCCCGACCCCTTACCACGTGATCAGCTGTCAGCCAATGACAGCTGATCATGTGATATTAACCGAGCCAGTAATCTGCTTTTTTTCCTGCTCGCTGCTGTTGCCCCCGACTACGAACCTTTGCCACCTGCCTTGACCCTTTGCTACGTTTGACCTTGCCTCTGCCTAATCTTTGTGTACCAGGCCTGTCTCAGCTGTCAGTGGGGTCGAGTTGCTATTGGAAGACACGACCTGGTTGCTACCGCCGCTACAAGTCCATCCCGCCTTGCGGCGGGCTCTGGTGAAAACCAGTAGCAACATTAGAACCGGTCCTCCAATACAACCCGTGCTATCGCCCCATTGGCATAGGGGATACACCTCCTGTTCCCCGCCGTACCCGGTACGTGACAGTAGATCCGGCCATGGATCCCGCTGAGGTCCCTCTGCCAAGCCTCTCAGATCTGACCACGGTGGTTGCTCAACAGGGACAGCAATTGGCGCAGTTGACTGCTATGCTACAGCAGCTTCTACCGTCTCCACCGCCAGCTCCTACATCTCCTCCACGAGTTGCTGCTGCTAGAGTCCGCCTGTCCCCTCCTGACAAGTTCAATGGGGACTCTAAGCTATGCCGAGGGTTCCTATCCCAGTGTTCCCTCCATCTGGAGATGTTGTCTGACCAGTTCCCCTCCGAACGGTCTAAGGTGGCGTTCGTGGTTAGCCTGCTATCTGACAAGGCCCTAGCCTGGGCTACACCGCTTTGGGACCGTGGCGATCCTGCCACTGCTACAGTTCAAGCTTTCTTTGCTGAAGTTCGCAGTGTCTTCGAGGAACCAGCCCGGGCCTCCTCTGCCGAGACGGCTCTCCTGAACCTTGTCCAGGGAGATTCTTCAGTAGGCGATTACGCCATTCAGTTCCGCACCCTGGCATCCGAATTCTCCTGGAACAATGAGGCCCTCTGCGCGACCTTTAAAAAGGGCCTATCCAGCCACGTCAAGGATGTGCTGGCCGCACGAGAAATTCCTGCTACCCTGTCTGAACTCATCCAGCTGGCCACCCGTATTGACATGCGTTATACTGAGAGACGCCTAGAGCTACGCCAAGAAAAGGACCTTGGTCGCGCCAAACGGTTTCCTCGCCTGGCACCTCTTTTCCAGAACCCTCTCCAATCTGTTCCTGTACCTCCCGCCGAGGAGGCGATGCAAGTGGATCGGTCACGCCTGACCTCACAAGAGAGGACTCGCCGCCGTGACCATAATCTGTGCCTGTATTGCGCCAGTCCTGACCATTTTCTAAAGGATTGCTCTATCCGTCCTCAGCGTCAGGGAAACGCTCGCACCTAGCTAACGTGGGGGAGGTGTTGCTAGGTGTGGACTCTTCCTCTCCACGTCTGACTGTTCCAGTGAGGTTTTCTTGGTCCAAGAAGTCCTCTTTCTCCGCCGTGGCCTTTTTGGATTCGGGTTCTACAGGAAACTTCATTGAAGCCTCACTCATCGACAAATTTAATATTCCAGTCACTCGTCTTGTCAAGCCGTTTTTTATCACCTCAGTAAATGGTCAAAATCTGAATTGTATCGTGCGTTACCGCACCGAACTTCTCCTCATGAGAATTGGAGTTCTCCATCACGAAAAGATTGACTTTTTTGTATTGCCCAACTGCACCTCTGAGATCCTTCTGGGCCTACCCTGGCTCCAGTTACATTCTCCTACCCTCAACTGGGCCTCGGGGGACATCAAAAGTTGGGGTCCCTCCTGCCACAGACATTGCCTCAAAGCGGTACCTACCAAGCAAGTTTTCCTCGCTACCTCTCGGTCTAGTCTCCCCAAACCTTACAGGGACTTTGCTGACGTGTTTTGCAAAAAACAAGCCGAGGTCTTGCCGCCACATAGACCCTTCGATTGCCCTATCGATCTTCTTCCTGGGACTACGCCGCCCCGTGGCAGGATCTATCCTCTCTCCGTCCCGGAGACAGAAGCTATGACGGAGTACGTCCAGGAGAACCTCAAAAGAGGTTTCATCCGCAAGTCTTCTTCCCCTGCTGGAGCAGGATTCTTCTTTGTTTCCAAAAAGGACGGGTCCTTACGTCCCTGCATTGACTATCGTGGTCTTAACAAGATCACGGTAAAAAATCGCTACCCACTGCCCCTTATCTCTGAGCTTTTTGATCGTTTGCGCGGAGCAAGAATTTTCTCCAAATTGGACCTCCGGGACGCATATAATCTCATCCGTATCCGTAAGGGCGATGAGTGGAAAACTGCCTTTTTTTTTAACAGGTAAAGTTTTATTTGAAATTAACAATATAAACACAGCAATGACAGTACATTAATTACTTTTAAGTCAGGTTACACTTCACTTCGGTTGGTGGGTACAGTCTAAACATGGTACATTAAGTAGTTCAGCAAAGGAGTCTCTACATCAGTACAGGATTACCTCTAAATCAAAACATTTCAACTTGTCACGTGTTAGGTCGAGTTCCCTCCCTTAGTGGGGAGGACAAGGAAGGGGAAGAGAATAAAATAAGGGGGAGGGGGGTGGGAGGGGAGGACGAGAGGGGGGAGGGGAGGGGCAACACCTGCGCCTCCCACTCCGCCAACCGTTCATCCACAGGCGTCCGTCCAGCTCGCCCAGATCTTATCATATTTCTCGGGACAGTTCCTACTTTCATAGGTGATTTTATACAATGGCAGGACTCTATTCACGGTGTCCCGCCATGAGCTTCTCGTGGGGAGATCCGTCCCCTTCCATCTGAGGAGAATTTCTTTCCTTGCATAGAAGAGGATAAAGGTGACACACAGCTTAAGATATCTATCCCCCTCAATATCTTCTAGATGGCTAAGTAGGAATATCAGAGGGTCCGGCTCTATCGGGGCTCCAGTGATCTCCGACAGTACCGCCGCCACCTCCCGCCAGAATGGGCGGATCCTTTGGCAGGTCCAGACCATGTGAAAAAAGGTGCCCGGCTCAAGAGAGCATCTGGTACACATAGGGTTGTGTGATGGGTAGATGTGTGAGAGTCTCAGCGGTGTATAATACGCCCTGTGTAGGAATTTCAGCTGTATAAAACGGTCTCTGGATGCGATCATGGTAGGGACATATGTGGTCACCAGTTCCTCCCAGGTGTCTTCGTCAAGATTGGGGATATCTCTCTGCCACTTACCCATGATAGTCTTAGTGTCTGTGTCGTGGGAGACTGTGAGGTACATGTATAGAGATGAAAGTGGTCTCCCCATCGCTCCTGAGGTAAGAAGTCTCTCGACTGAGTCGGACTCGAGGGTGATTGGGGCTGGGAATTGTGCCCTAAGGGCATGTCGAAGTTGGGAGTATCTAAATCTAAAAGTGGATGGGAGGCCAGAGGATTGCTGCAGTTCTTGGAACGTGAGAATCCTCCCTCGAGGCATTACATGTTTCAGGGTAAGGATGCCCCTTTTAGCCCATGCTGCCGGGTCAGGGACCGTGTTGAGATGAGGGAGCATGGGATTGGCCCAAAGGGGGGTGTGGGGGGATACAACTGTGGCGTCCGTCTTAGTTGCTCTGGAACACTGCCATACCCTTATGGCAGTCTTCATTGGCCCTGTTATCGCTGGGTGGGCCCCGCATCCTCTAAAGACTAGGTTAGAGAGGGCGGCATATGATCCGAGGATTGCGGCCTCCAGGGTGACAGCCGGATTCTGCGGAGGCTGGGAGAACCACCACCGGACCGTAACAAGGACCGCTGCCCAGTAGTATATTAGGAAGTTAGGGAGGGCAAGGCCTCCACTGGACAAGGGAAGGTACAGGGTGCGCCTTGCGATCCGGGGTGGGCGCCCAGCCCAGACAAAATTGGTCACTATGCTGTCAAGTTTGCGAAAGAACGTACGAGGGACTGGGGTAGGTGTGTTCCTAAAAAAGTATAGCAGCTTGGGCAGATACACCATTTTTATAAGGTTCCCTCTGCCCACCGGTGTGAGGGGGAGGTTGCGCCAGGATGAGCAACTTTTGTTCAGCTGGTCTAGGACCGGGAGGACGTTTCTTTGGAGATAGCCCTCCGTTGTAGGGCCTATCTTTATCCCTAAATAGAGGAATTCGTCAACCCAACATAGAGGTGTTCCTGTATCCGCTCGGGGGAGGGACTGGTGAAGTGGGAACAGGACCGACTTGGCCCAGTTGATCCGAACTCCTGAGTATTGGCTGAAGGTATCAAACTGGGCCAAGGCAGCCCTAAGGGAGGTGGAGGCGTCCGCCAGGTATAATAGGGAGTCGTCCGCATATAGGGATAACTTTTCTTCCAATGGTCCCACCCTTATCCCTTTGATTTCCGGGTCTATCCTGATATGGGCCGTAAGTGGCTCAAGAGCCAGGGCGAATAACGCCGGGGACAATGGGCATCCCTGTCTTGTGCCCCTCTCCAGTGAAAAGGGCTCCGACAGGGATCCATTGGTACGGATTCGTGCTCTAGGATGTGCATATAATAGCTGGAGCCATTTTAAAAAACTGGGGCCAAAACCGAATCGGGAGAGAACCGTCCATAGGTAGCCCCACTCGACCGAGTCGAAAGCCTTCTCCGCGTCGAGTGAGGCCACCACGCCGGGAGCGTTCGGATCCGCCGCCGCTATGTGAGTATGGAGCCGCCGGATGTTTATATCCGTTCCACGCCCGGGCATAAAGCCCGTTTGGTCCGGGTGGACCAAGGCCGTAATAACCGTGTTTAGACGGTTCGCGAGGACCTTTGCCAGTATTTTTGCGTCTACGTTGATAAGGGAAATGGGGCGATAGGATGAGCAGAGGGTGGGATCCTTGCCTGGCTTGGGGATGACCACAATCACGGCGTCACTCATCGAGTCCGGGAGAGCCCCCAACTGTAATGCGTGAGCCCAGGTTAATTGGAGTTTGGGGGCGAGATCTTCCATGTAGGCTTTGTAAAATTCCACCGGGAACCCATCCGGGCCCGGTGTTTTGCCCGTCTGCATCATCTTTAGCGCCTTAAGTATCTCCTCTGATTGGATAGGGGCATCTAATTTATTCGCAGTGGCCGTGGTGAGGACAGGAATGTCAATCGTTTCTAGGTATCTAACTAGATCTGGATAGTCATAAGTCACGCGTGAGCTATATAATTGTCGGTAGTAGTTGGCAAAGCACTGGTTGATGTCCTGGGGAGAGGAGAGGAGGGTCCCGTCCCGGTCACGGATCTGTGCTATAGTCGTGATACCAGATTGTTCCCTAGAGAGCCATGCCAGGAGGCTACCCGTCCTCTCCCCCTGTTCAAAGATACGTTGTGTTTGGTGGAGCATTTTCTTTTGCGTCAGGGCCGTTCGGATAAGGAGGGCCTGTCGTGTCAGGGTTTGGAGTCTGGCATATTGTTCTGGATCCCCAGTACGGACGTATAGAGCCTCTAGTCTGGATGCCTCCCCCTCTACTCCGTCGAGCTCCGCCCTGCGTCCCCTCCTAACTGCAGCTATAATCCTCTGATACTGTGCACGTGAGGACACCTTGAAGGCCTCCCAGACCGAGTTCACGCTGGCTGACCCAGGGTTCACCTGCCAGTATTGTCTCAGCTCATCGTGGAAGCGGGGCTCCACCTCTCCGTCCGAAATCCAGAATCTGGAAAGTCTCCAGAGTCTGTCGGACGGGGCGATCCCAAGGTCCAAGGACAGCAGGAGGGGGGCGTGGTCCGATATTCCCCTAGGGAGTATAGAGATGCTCCGGACTCTAGGAAGCACAGGCGCCGCCACATAGGCAAGATCAATCCGTGAAAAGGATCTGTGGGAGGCGGAATGACAGGTGTAGGCCTTTTGTTGTGGGTTCCTCCACCTCCACACATCCGTGAGGCCATATGTTTCAGCCCATGCGGCAAGCCCCTGGCGGTCTGTGCCAGTCGTGGTTAACCTGTCCAGCCCGGAGTCCGGAACTAGATTGAAGTCCCCCATCAGGACTACGTTGTCCCGGGGGAATTGTGCCAACTTGGCCGTAACTGTGTTAAGGAGCCTGAGGGAGGCGGGGGGGGGGGAGGTAGATCCCCACCAGGACCCACGGAAGGTCATGGATCATGGCGTGGACCAACACAAACCTGCCTTCGGGATCAAGGACTAAGTCAAGGAGTTTAAATGGAAGAGACTTGAGGACCAGAATGCTAACTCCCCTGGCAAAGTTAGAGTAGGTCGAGTGGTAGTGGTGACCTACCCATGGCTTTTTGAGAGTAAGAGTCTTGCTGCCCACCAGGTGCGTCTCCTGCAACACACATACATGGGGAGTATGACGTTTGATAAATTGGAGAACAAGGGAGCGTTTAATTGGTGAGTTGAGACCCCGTGTGTTCCAGGAGAGGACGTCAAGTGTAGCCATACCTGAGTGTAAAATACATGTCTACAGGATCAATATTTTCGACAGGGCCCGGGACGCCCCGGGGAGGGTCTCCCCAGCCAAGGGGCGGGCCGCGCCCCATCAGCCTCACATGCATCACCACCAATACAAGTACTGTCATGCAACATACATCATCAAACTGGGAGCCGGTAACATGGCTCAACATTCCCCATCCCCCCCCCACCCCACCCCCCCCCCAACCACGGAGGAGGGTCTGTCTCCCATAACCAATATCAGCCTGTCGGCTGCTCATGAGGGCCGTGAACAAGAGGCAACTTGCCTCTCTCGTAAAAAACCGAGAAAAAACAAACGTGAGATATAAAGAATAAAAATTAGTTCGTAAGTTCCGGTAAAGGAGGTTCAGTGTGGGACACCCGGAGCCCCGGGGGCACAGTTCTTCAAGTGTTGCACAGGTTATCCTAGCCGTGTGGTACAGGAACCTCAGGGTGAGCCTGAGCTGGGACCTGTCCTCTGGGCTATGTGCGGTGGGGGTAGCTCAGCGCCATAGTAGGTAGATCAATTCCAGCTCTCCTGCCATATCATTCCCCCCCCCGTTGCTGCCGACAATCAGCCTCTGGTGTGTTTCAGGATGCGGGCCCATTTACCCGGGACATATCCCTTGGAAGGAGAGAGGTGTGAAACTATCCAAGGCCTGAGTCAGTGTCAATGCAGGATAGGGGTAGGGGTGCCGCCATCAGGGGTCAGCGTGCAAGGACAGCAAGGGGATCATCCGATCCTGTTTAGGGCAGTTCCTGGCTTAGTGTGCTGGGCCACCTATCACTGAAGGGGGGGGGGCAATATGCACCTATCCGTGGTCAGTTAATTGGCACCAGAGGGGGAAATCCCAATTCCAGGCAGGGAAAAAACAAAAGGGGACTGAGGGAGAAGCCCCAGCAAAGTACTCACGGTTCCCGTCCATCTTGAGGATGCTGTTTCCGTTAGCGTTGGAGAGTTTCAGCCCATGCCGCCGCATCTCTGGGGGAGGTGAAGAACTGAACCCTCTCCCCATCTTGGACCCTCAGTCTAGCAGGAAAGAGCATGCTGTACTTCACCCCCTTTTGTCGGAGGGTGGCACGGACGTGGTCAAAGGCCTTTCTTTGGCGTTGTGTATCCACAGAGTAGTCGGGAAATATGAGCAGCTTCGTGTTCTCGTATTTGACCTCTCCCTGCAGACGTGCTGATCGAAGGACCGTGTCCCGGTCTCTGTAGTGGAGCAATTTGAAGATGAATGTGCGCGGCGGAGCTCCCTGCGGTCCTCTGGTGGCCGGCATACGGTGAGCGCGCTCTATGGAGAAGTGCGGGGAAAACTTCGCCTGCGGGAGCAGAGAGGGCAGGAGTCTCTCCATGAACGTGACCGGATCGGATCCCTCCGCACCCTCGGGGAGGCCGAGGACCCGCAGATTGTTCCGCCGGTTCCGGTTCTCGGCGTCCTCGGCTCTCCCCTCGAGGAATTTTACCTTCAGTTTCAGCGCCTGGATGTCTGCATGATGTTCCCCGAGGGTATCCTCGGTCCCAGAGACCCGCCGCTCCACCACCGACATCCGCTCGCGAAATTTGTCCATGTCCCGGCGGATGAGCGCCGTTTCCGCCTGGACATGATCGATCTTCGTAGTGAGGGTGGCCTGGCATGTAGTAATGGCCTGCATCAGGGCCGTAAATGCCGGGGATCCTTCCTGGATTCCGCCGTCAGGGGACGGCGCGGTCTGAGTCTCCATGTGGCAGGCCGCGTGGGGAGTAGGCCCAAGCTTCGGCGGGGTACGTAAATCTGCAGCCGTTCGTCTCCTCTGTGTCCCCTTTCCGCTCCTTTTCATTCCCCGAGTGGATGGGGGATCAATGCGGGGTGTTTTAAAGGTTTTAGGCGGGTCTTCCACACAAGGATGTCAGCAGGATTGTTGTCCGGAGCGGGAGCTCAGCAGCTAAGCGTCTGCTCTCATCGCCATCTTGGACACGCCCCCCGAAAACTGCCTTTAACACCCGGGACGGACACTTCGAGTATCTCGTCATGCCCTTCGGCTTGTGCAATGCTCCGGCGGTCTTCCAAGACTTTGTGAACGAGATTTTCAGAGACTTGCTATACTCCTGTGTCATTGTCTATCTGGATGATATCCTGATTTTTTCCTCTAGCTTGGAGGAACACCGCCTTCAGGTCCGTCAAGTGCTCCAACGGCTTCGGGAGAACCGTCTTTATGCCAAACTAGAGAAATGTCTCTTTGAACGTTGCAGTCTTCCCTTCCTGGGTTACTTGGTCTCGAGACAAGGTCTCCAAATGGACCCGGAGAAACTTTCTGCCGTCTTGAACTGGCCACGTCCTACCGGACTATGGGCCATCCAGCGTTTCCTTGGATTCGCCAATTACTATCGCCAGTTCATCCCTCACTTCTCATCCATTGTCGCGCCTATTGTGGCATTAACCAAAAAGGATGCGAATCCTAGATCCTGGCCCCCTCAAGCTGAGGAGGCCTTTAACCACCTCAAATCTGTCTTTTCCTCTGCACCCGTTTTGTCCAGGCCTGATCCTCGCAAACCGTTTCTCCTGGAAGTCGATGCCTCCTCTGTGGCAGCAGGAGCTGTGCTTCTTCAGAAAGACTCCAAGGGCAAGAACATCACCTGTGGGTTCTTTTCTAAGACCTTTTCCCCTCCCGAAAAGAACTACTCCATCGGAGACCGTGAGTTACTAGCTATTAAGCTAGCACTTGAGGAATGGAGACACCTTCTTGAGGGATCCGTTCATCCCATCACGATCTTCACGGATCACAAAAATCTCTTTTATCTCCAGTCGGCCCAGCGATTAAACCCACGCCAAGCTAGGTGGTCCTTGTTTTTTGCCCGCTTCAACTTTGAGATCCATTTCCGTCCTGCGGACAAGAATGTCAGGGCCGACGCCCTGTCACATTCCACCGATTCTTCTGAGTCCGAGTCCCCTGTACAACACATTATACCTCCTGAGTGTCTGATCTCTTCAGCTCCTGCCTCCTTGGTGCAAGTTCCTCCTGGGAAGACCTTGGTTCCTCCACGTCTTCGTCTTCAGATCCTTAAATGGGGCCATTCCTCTCATCTGGCCGGTCATCCTGGGATTAGGAAGTCCTCCCAACTGATTTCCAGGTATTACTGGTGGCCCTCCTTAAAGAAGGATGTGATGGACTTCGTACAGGCCTGTACTATATGTGCTCGAGACAAGACCCCTCGCCAAAAGCCTGCTGGTCTTCTTCACCCTCTGCCCGTGCCTGAACGACCTTGGTCCCACATAGCCATGAACTTTATCACGGACCTTCCTCCTTCCCTCGGCCATACAGCCATATGGGTGGTTGTTGATCGTTTTTCTAAAATGGCACATTTTGTCCCCCTTCCAGGCCCCCTTCTGCACCTAGCCTCGCTAAGCATTTCTTCCTCCAGATTTTTCGTCTGCATGGACTTCCATCTCACATCGTCTCGGATAGAGGCGTTCAGTTCGTGTCCAAGTTCTGGAGGGCCCTCTGCAGTCAACTGAAAGTCAAACTGGACTTCTCCTCTGCTTATCATCCTCAGTCCAATGGACAAGTGGAGAGAGTCAACCAGATCCTTGGGGCCTACCTGCGACACTTTGTCTCTGTTCGTCAAGACAACTGGGCTGACCTCCTGCCCTGGGCCGAATTTTCTTACAACCTAAAAGAGTCTGAGTCCTCCTCCAAGTCACCCTTTTTTGTAGTATACGGCTGCCATCCTCTTCCCCCCCCTTCCCATCCCCACTTCTTCCGGAGTCCCGGCCATAGATGAAGTCACCCAAGAGCTGTCGTCCATCTGGAAGGAGACCCAAAAGTCGCTTGCCCTGGCCTCTTCTCGCATTAAGAAACATGCGGACTTTAAAAGAAGACCTTCTCCTATCTTCTCCCCGGGTGATAGGGTGTGGCTCTCCTCCAGGTACATCAGGTTCTGCATCCCCAGCTACAAGTTGGGCCCCCGCTACCTCGGTCCATTCAAGATCAAGGCCCGGATCAATTCCGTGTCCTACAAACTACATCTTCCCCCTTCCCTCCGCATCCCCAACTCTTTCCATGTTTCCCTCCTCAAGCCCTTTATTCTTAATCACTTTTCCCCCAAGGTCACCGCCCCAGCTCCTGTCTCCGGCTCCTCCGACATATTTTCCGTCAAAGAGATCCTTGCCTCTAGAACCACCCGAGGTAAACGGTTCTATCTTGTTGATTGGGAGAATTGTGGTCCTGAGGAGAGGTCCTGGGAACCTGAGGGTGACATCATTGACAAGAGTCTCATCCTCAGGTTCTTGAGCTCCAGGAAGAGGGGGAGACCCAAGGGGGGGTACTGTAACGCCGAGCGCTCCGGGTGTCCCGTCCATCCCGGAGCGCTCACGGCGTCTCTCCCCCTGCAGCGCCCCGGCCAGCTCCCCTGGCCGTAGGCGCTGTTCTGTCTCGGGGATGCGATCAATGCGGCGTCCCCGGTCCGCCCGTGGATCGCATCCCACTCTGCATACCCGTCCCCGCCGGCTCTGCCGTCTGCATCCTCCTGCGTGCTCGTCCCCCTCTCCCCAGGCGCGCGCGGCTCTTGCTCCTCTTAAAGGGCCAGCACACAATTAAGTGGTGCCTGGCCCAATCATGATGTACTTATTAACCCACTTCCCCTTCCTGCCCTTGCCGGATCTTGAGTTGCCTTAGTGCCCAGTGAAAGCGTTGTGTGTTTGCTCCTACTGTGTATCCAGACCTTTGCTGTTGCCCCCGACTACGAACCTTTGCCACCTGCCTTGACCCTTTGCTACGTGTCACCTTGCCTCTGCCTAATCCTTGTGTACCGCGCCTGTCTCAGCTGTCAGTGGGGTCGAGTTGCTATTGGAAGACACGACCTGGTTGCTCCCGCCGCTACAAGTCCATCCCGCCTTGTGGCGGGCTCTGGTGAAAACCAGTAGCAACATTAGAACCGGTCCTCCAATACAACCCGTGCTATCGCCCCATTGGCATAGAGGATCCACCTCCTGTTCCCCGCCGTACCCGGTACGTGACAGATCCCCTTAGACAAACAACCACAGTCATGGCGCCTAAATCCATTCTGGTTGTCACTGATGCCCGAAGACAACGGGCTTGACACTGAACTCAGTAGGTACTTCACAGAGAACGAGGACTCAGCGTCTTCCGCTGTAGTCTGGGATTCCTTCAAGCTATATGCCCGTAATGCCTTACAAGCACATATAAATCAGATAAAAACAGCCTCCTCAGCCGCCCATGACAAGGCAGTGACGGAACTATCCAAGACAGAACAAAGATACAAAGATGACCCCTCTATCCACCATGCTGACTTACTTAAACTACAAACCAGGGTAGTGACACAGCTACAATACGAAAAAGCCAGACAGAAAATGTTTTTAGCAAACAGAAGTATTTTGAACATGGGGAAAGGGCTGGTAAACTTGTGGCCTACCTCGCTTACGAGGATAGACCACCTGTAGTTATCACACTCCATGACACACAAGGACAGCCTGTCTCTGACCCCTGCACTGTTTCTTCTAAATTTAGGGACTTCTACACGGACCTATATACATCCACAACCCTGGGGGACCTGTCTCCTATGGTTCATTTCTTGGAGACCATCCAGTTTCCCCAGTTATCCCAGGAACAGGTTGATCTCCAAGAAGCTCCTCTCACTGAAGAGGAAATAGCGGGGGCGATTGAAAGTTTTGCCAGATCCAAGTCCTCAGGCTCAGACAGTCTGCCCATAGAGTTTTACTCTCACTTCTCTGACGTACTCACACCAAAACTACTTGCCCTATACAATGACATATTTGAAACATTTACTCTTCCCTCTTCCATGAGAGAAGCCACCATAGTCCTTATTCCTAAACCTGGTAAGGACCCAAGCCTCCAGGAATCCTACCGCTCCATTTCCCTTCTACAGGTCGACACCAAAATTATCGCCAAAACGCTTGCAATCCGCCTTAACCAAGTCGTCCTTTCTCTATTTCATGAAGATCAGGCAGGGTTCATGCCGGACAAAAACACTTCTTTCAACCTCCGTAAACTCTTTATCAATCTCCAAGCCCCCCATGATAATGTTGGCACTAGGGTAATAGTCACCTTGGATACGACCAAGGCGTTCGACTCAATAGAGTGGCACTATATCTGGAAATGCCTTGAGGGATACGGCTTTGGCCCAAGGTTCGTTAAATGGGTACAACTTCTGTACTAGGATCCGACAGCTAAGGTGGTGGCGAATGGGTGGCCGTCCCCACTGTTCGACCTCAGTAGAGGCACGAGGCAGGGCTGCCCATTATCCCCCCTACTCTATGCTCTGGCTGCAGAGCCTCTTGCCATGTCCATCCGGGCAAATGCAGAGGTTGTAGGCTTAAAAATAGGACCCCTCACTGAAAAGATAAATATGTATGCTGGCGACACCCTCCTATATTTGGCGGATTCCGGCCCCCCCCCTATCTTCTGCCCTTCAAACAAACAATCAAACAATTTGGGAAATTCTCAGGGCTCAAAATTACTTGGGGAAAATCCCAAATTCTCCCACTCGATAGTTCCCCCCCCCCCAGAATCCCAAGCTAACGAGTAGAGACAATTAAGTATTTGGGGGTTCACACCTCCAAAAACACAGCTGACTACATCAAGCTCAATATAGAACCTCTATTTCCCCTAGTTAAAAATAAGATACAAGTTAGGGGTCTGGGGCCGCATCAATCTGATAAAAATGGTTTTGTTACCAAAGATTCTATATGTTCTGGCACTCTCTGATCTATATACCCCTTAAATACTTTAAGACCATCGAGGCACTCCTCAAGCCCTTTGTTTGGGGGACTAACAGGCATAAACTCAACTGGCAAGTGCTCAAAAACCCCAAGGACATGGGCGGCACAGCACTCCCAGCCTTTAACAGCTACTATATAGCATCCCAACTCTCCCAACTTTACCACATAGACAAGGTAGACAAAGAGAGATTTCTCAAGCTACTCTGCCCCAAGCGGACACAACCGACAGATGACCCGATCTATGCCATCATCACAAGGGGGAGAATGTTGAGACAAGACCGGACAGACACTCGCTAATACACCACTATAAAACCTATATGGGACTTGGCAGTCTCTAAACTTAACATATCCCCTCTCAATGACTACACTCCACTATGGTACAACAGGGCGTTACAGGACCTTTTCGGTTTCCAGGATGCACAACTCTGGCTTAAACAGGACATCTTCTATATGCATCATCTAATTGCTAACGGAATAATTAAATCGTATGATACGCTCAAAACAGAATTTGCACTACACGACCGCATGCTCTTCAGGTACACCCAACTGAGACATGTAACTCAGACACAGTTTCCACGCTCTCTCCCACAGCCTACCCCTAACAATCATCAAAGGCACAGATCCCAAAAAGCTGATCTCGTGTTTTTATAACATGCTCGGCACATCACCCTCAGCCAAGATAGTGTATGGTTTGAAACCTCGATGGGAGAGAGACCTGGGTTCACTCGAGGACGAGGAGTGAGAGAAAGCTATGGAAACATGTAAACAAGTGTCCCCCAAACTTTCAGATAGATTGACACAAATATACATTTTACACTGTGCATATCTCACCCCACTTAAGGCCCATACACACGGTCGGACTTTTTCATGGATTCTGTCCGATCGGACAATGTTGTTGAAAAATCAGACCGTGTGTATGCACCATCGGACAGTGTACGTCGGATTGTCCGACGGACAAAGTCTTATCTCCTGCTGGAAAGATTTGCCGACAACACGGTCCGATCACACTAAATCCGATCGTGTGTACGGTTGACAAAGTGCTACGCATGCTCAGATCACATTACAAGACCAAAGCTATTGGCTACTAGCCTCTACGTAGTCCCGTCGTAGGCAACAAACGTCACCACGTTCAGAATGATCGGATTTTCCGACAACTTTGTCCGACCGTGTGTACGCAAAACCAACATCGGACAAAGTATGACGGACAGGATCCGACCGACCTGGTCCGCGGATTGTCCGACCGTGTGTATGGGGCTTTAGAGTGGCCAAATACAAAAGAGATCAACCTCACACTTGTCCTATGTGCAACACAGACATTGGCTCCTTCTTCCATCTTATCTGGGCCTGTTCAAAATCACAGGGATTCTGGGAACAAATGGTGACATTCCTCCATGACAATATGGGCTCCCCTCTGGCGCTTGATCCAAAGCAATGTCTTCTGGGGATATTCCCAGACGTCGTTGATAAGTACACTAAAATATTTCTCCAGGAGTCCCTCTTCTCTGGCAGGAAGGTAATAGCAAGAAAGTGGATGAGCACGCAGCCCCCCGATATTTCAGAGTGGAAAGCGGATATTACTGCATCCCTCCCATACAAAAAAATCCTGTATATCAATAGAGGTTGTCCAGAAAAGTACTATAAGATATGGGACAGGTGGCTTCAAGAATCCAAAACATGTACTTAACTGACCTGATCCTCCAGCAATGATAGGTCCATACCCGCAGAGAATGTCAAGTGTTAATCTATGTTCCGATTAGATAACACGATTGTGTCTGAATGTATTCATACCTACCACCCTGATATCTACTGTATACCTACTGTTCCTCATGGAGATGACATGTACACACATATGGTTGTAAATATTAATACCTGTGATCAATAAAAACGTTTTTTGAGTGAAAAAAAAAAAAAAAAAAAAAAAGGCAGCACTTATGGATGCCAATAGGTGACATGGATAGGCGGCAAAGCTAGGCACCACTGATGGATGGCATTGGTAGGTGGCAATAATATCCACTGATAGGCAGCACTTATGGATGCTGATAGATGGTACAGATAGTTGGCACTGATGGGGACAGACAGGCAGCACTTATGGAGCAATGTTGGGGCTGCACTGATGATGAGTGCCCTGATTGTCAGTGCAGATGTCCCCGCTGAGGAATGACGCTTACCGGCATTTCCTGTTCACACTATGAATAGCTGTGATTGGGCGCAGCTGATCACATGGTAAAGAGCCTACCTCATAGACTCTTTACCAAGATTGGGAATGCGTTGTGTCCCAGAGACACAGCACATCACCGATCACCAAGCTGCACACCCCCGCGGGCGACGTACTCCCAGAACGAGAGTGCTTCTGCCTGTCCGTCATTTCACTATATGGAGGGCGGAAATCAGATAAACTGAATGGGTTTTTTTTACAAGGTGGGGGCTTACATACACTTTAACTTATATCCTTACCTGTGTACTGTACTCATAAGTGTACGAGTATGATCTCAGGTATTTGTATAAAACCATGTCTGACCGAGGAAACAAAAGGGTCTACTTTTAAAAAATGAATTCAGCCGTTACAAATTATAACCATAATTTAACACAGTGATTTCCTATGCTTGTCAGCTCCATCTAGTGGCCATAAAACTGTATTTTTCATGAAATACCTCAAGCAGTAAAAAAAGCACAATACCGCAATATGGCCACTAGGAAATCAGTGTATGAAATAAAATACATCCAATAGTCATCACAGCTGGGTGAAAGCTGCTCACATTCATTTAACTATTTTATTTAAACATAAACCTCTAATTGTTTGGAAATCCAACACCACAAAATGTACTCAGCCAATGAAAGTTAATGACTCCATTTTTATTTTTATACTGTTATCAATGGCCAACACTTCATCCATGTCTTTGGTTATCTCTGATCTCCTTATCAACTGTTTCTTACATGATGGAGATCAGCCATGGAGTATATCTGAGGTGTATATCAGGGTGTGCTTCTTCCCCACATGAGAGCTGTGATGTCCAGCAACATTCATATAGAAGACATTTCCCACACTCAAGGCACTAATACACCTCGAGGGTTGTGTGGGATCCCTGATGTACAGGAAGACAGGACTTCAGTGAGGAGCATTTCCCTCACTCAGGACAGGAATGCAGCTTCTTCCCCGTGTGAGATCTCTGATGTCTGGAAAGACTGGACTTATCTGCAAAACATTTGCCACACTCAGGACAGGAATATGGCTTCTCCCCCGTGTGCAATCTTTTATGGCTGTAAAGAGTGGACTTACGTGAGATTTTTTTCCCGCAATCAGGACAGGAATACGGCTTCTCCCCAGAGTGAGATCTCTGATGTGTGTCAAGATGGGGCTTCTGTGAAAAACATTTTCCGCACTCAGGACAGGAATACGGCTTCTCACCTGTGTGAGATCTCTGATGTTTGTAAAGATTGGACTTCTGTGAAAAACATTTTCCGCACTCAGGACAGGAATACGGCTTCTCACCTGTGTGAGATCTCTGATGTGTGTAAAGATTGGACTTAATTAGAAAACATTTCCCGCACTCAGCACAGGAATACGGCTTCTCCCCCGTGTGCAATCTCTGATGTGTGTAAAGATGGGACTTCACTGAAAAACATTTCCCACATTCAGAACAGGAATACGGCATTTGCCCCGTGTGAGATTTCTGATGGGTGTAAAGACTAGACTTGTGTGAAAAACATTTCCCACACTCAGGACAGGAATATGTCTTCTTCCCCGTGTGAGATCTCTGATGTGTGTCAAGATGGGACTTCACTGAAAAACATTTCCAGCACGTAGGACAGGAATATGTCTTCTCCCCAGTGTGGGATCGCTGATGTCTGCAAAGATTGGACTTCCTTGAAAAACATTTCCCGCACTCAGGACAGGAATACGGCTTCTGCCCCGTGTGAGATCTCTGATGTGTGAAAAGACTGGACTTCTGTGAAAAACCTTTACCGCACTCAGGACAGGAATACGGCTTCTCCCCTGTGTGAGACCTTTTATGCACATTAAGATGGGCTTTACAAGGGAAACACTTCCCGCACTCACTACATGAAAACCTCTTGTCTTTTGGAAGGACGGCACCGTCCCTCACAGTCTGAGGTTCCTCAGGATAAGAGGAATACGATGGTCCATCTACACTGTGTGGTGCCGGATGGACATTTGAGGTAGTCGGGTTTTCTCCTGGACTATACTGTGTGATGTCCTCATCTTCTACTTTACAGTCTGGAGACAAAGTGAGACAATCCTCTGAGGTTTTCCTCATCTCCCGTCCATCTACTAAAATAGAAATAAAAAGATTATTACTAGACATGAGCTGATTGGTTCCCCTAAACCAGGACTCCGCCCACATCAGGCAGCTTTGTCTCTGAGGATCTTACAATTCCACCCTCAAGGTAACTAGTAAATGGGTCCTCTGATCTCCTACCAGTTCATTTCTTTATTCATGGACCTTAGTCAGAGAGTGAGGAAACAACGAGAACTGTCTTTTATAGGAGTGACAGTGATGAGGGGATTATAGGACGAGTGTCCCCACCCCCTCTATCACTCATTGCCATCTTCCCAACACAAGAAGTCCTGCACTTCCTTATTTAGTCCATGGTTTAGTCATGAATAACAGCGGGGCTGAGCCCCACCAGAGGTCAGAGAGTGAGGATGGGGGAAAACAACCAAGATGAAGACTGGACTGATCCTGAAGACCACCATCATTGGGTTATTGACTCCTCCCTCATTATCACTTTCTGTTTAAGGTTCCAAAGTTTGAGGATGTTATCAAACAAACTGTGAAAGTCTCACACATGTGTTATCGCCATACTCAGGAGGAGTAGCAGAATGTATTTTGGGGTGTAATTTGTGGTATGCATATGCTGTGTGTGAGAAATAACCTGTTAATATGACAATTTTATGGGGAAAAAAAACGTACATTTTGAAAAGAATTGTGGGAAAAAAATTACAATTTCAAAAAAACTCACCATGCCTCTTACTAAATACATTGGAATGTCTACTTTCCAAAAAGGGGTCATTTGGGGGTATTAGTACATTCCTGGCTTGTTAGTAGAGAAATTAGATATACTGCATACACACGCTCGGAATTTCCGACAACAAATGTTCGATGTGAGCTTGGAAATTCCGACCGGGTGTAGGCTCCATCGGACGTTTGCTGCCGGAATTTCCAACAACAAAAATTTGAGAGCTGGTTCTCAAATTTTCCCGACAACAAAACGTGTTGAACTTTTGTTACTCAGTTACATGACTGAGTAATTGTCATTTAAAATGTGAGAGCTCTGAAATGTGAAAATTGGTCTGGGCAGGAAGGGGGGTGAAAGTTCCCGGTAGGCAAGTGGTTAAGGATGTTATCCCATTATTATCAACATGTAAAAGTCTGTGCTCCAATCAAATCAGCAGATATAAAATGTCCAGCTGGTAGGAAATGGGTGTAACAAAAGAGAATACATAGTGTGTGTGTGTGTGTGTGTGTGTGTGTGTGTGTATATATATATATATATATATATATATATATATATATATATATATACACACATACACACACACACACACACACACACACACACATATATATATATATGCACACACACACACACACACACACACACACGGCAAAATGCCCCCCACTTATTATGAAAGAGTCAATGTATGTTAAAAACCAGTTTGAGATAATAACCCACAGCATAAATGTCAGTTTCGGTGATAATCACCCCCAGCATCAGTGCCAGTTTATGCAAACACAAAAATATCCCCCAGCATTGGTTTCAGTAGCAGCAATAATATCCCACAGCATCAGTGCCAAGTTCTTTAATAAAACAAAAAGTCCAGCATTGGTGCCAGTTTAGGCAGTAATAACCCCTAGCATAGATGGAACTTTCTGTAATAATAACCCCCAGCATCAGTGTCAGTTTCCGCAACAATAATCCCCAGCATTGGTGTCAATTTCTGCAAAAATAACACCCAGCATAGATGGCAAGTTCTATAATAAAATCCCACAGCATCAGTGCCAGTTTGCACAATAATAACCCCCAGCATTGATGTTAGTAGCAGCAATAATAACCCCCAGCATTGGTGTCAATAGGAGCAATAACAACCCCCAGCATCAGTGCCAGTTTACACAATAATAACCCCCAGCATTGATGTTAGTAGCAGCAATAACAACCCCCAGCAACAGTGTCAGTTTACACAATAACAACCCCCAGCATCAGTGTCAGTTTACACAATAATAACCTCCAGCATTGGTGTCAGTGGGAGCAATAACAACCCCCAGCATCAGTGCCAGTTTCTGCAAAAACAACCCCCAGCATTGTTTAGCATTGTGCCAGTTTATGTAATAATGATTATCATAGATGGAATTTTCCGAAACAATAACCCCCAACATCAGTGTCAGTTTCCATAATAATAACCCCCAGCATTGGTGTCATTTTCCCCAATTATAACCCCCAGCATTGGTGTCAGTAGCAGGAAAAATAACCCCCAGCATAAGTGGTCAGTAGCATTATACTTTCAAAACTAGGGGTGCAACGGATCGTCACCGATTCGTGATCCGAACGGGTCAACCTGTTCGGATCGGCACACTATGAGGTCCGCGGAGCGCTCCGCTGCATCGGCCTTAGGAAAAGTCGTGGCTTTGGCCTAGCTCTGGAGCGGCGGCCATCTTGGTACACCAGGCAGCCGTTTACCACGTGATCGCTCCGTCAAATGACAGAGCAATCACTTGTAAACAAACCAGGGTCATGTCATGACGCCGGTTCCTCTCTCCCCTCTGTGTACTAATCTGTACATTGGAGGAGAGAGATTGGATGGCAGCAGCGCTGTGGGCTGGATCTGTAGTGCCCGCAGTGCTGCTCTGTGACAATTTTAGTCACATACATGGATCCATCCATCCATACTCAGCCATCCCTCCATATTCTGCCAATACCCAGCCATACTCTGCAATACCCTGCCATACTCTGCAATACCCTGCCATACTCTGCAATACCCTGCCATACTCTGCAATACCCTGCCATACTCTGCAATACCCTGCCATACTCTGCAATACCCTGCCATACTCTGCAATACCCTGCCATACTCTGCAATACCCTGCCATACTCTGCAATACCCTGCCATACTCTGCAATACCCAGCCATACTCTGCAATACCCAGCCATACTCTGCAATACCCTGCCATACTCTGCATACCCTGCCATACTCTGCAATAATATGCAATACCCTGCCATACTCTGTCATACTCTGCCATACCCTCCATACCCTGCCATACCCTGCCATACCCTGCCATACCCTGCCATACCCAGCCATACCCTGCCATACCCTGCCATACCCTGCAATACCCTGCCATACTCTGCAATACCCATTTTCTTTGCCACTGACCACCAATGGGGAGGGATATCTAAATGCCACTGACCACCAATGGTGAGGGATATCTACAGTTCCTTGAAAAAGTATTCACACCCCTTGAAATTTCCCACATTTTGTCATGTTACAACCAAAAGTGTAAATGTATTTTATTGGGATGTTATGTGATAGACCAACAAAAAGTGGCGCATAATTGTGAAGTGGAAGGAAAATGATAAATGATACAAATAAATATGTGAAAAGTATGGCGTACATTTGTATGGCGCCCCCCTGAGTCAATACTTTGTAGAACTGCCTTTCGCTATAATTACAGCTGCAAGTCTTTTTGGGGATGTCTCTACCAGCTTTGCACATCTAGAGAGGGACAATTTTGCCCATTCTTCATTGCAAAATATCTCAAGCTCTGTCAGATTGGATGGAGAGCGTCTGTGAATAGCAATTTTCAAGTCTTGCCACAGATTCTCAATGCGATTTAGGTCTGGACTGTGACTGGGTCATTCTAACACATGAATATGCTTTGATCTAAACCATTCCATTGTAGCTCTGGCTGTATGTTTAGGGTCATTGTCCTGCTGGAAGGTGAACCTCCGCCTCAGTCCCAAGTCTTTTGTAGACTCTAACAGGTTTTTTTCTAAGACTGCCCTGTATTTGGCTCAATCCATCTTCCCATCAACTCTGACCAGCTTCCTGTCCCTGCTGAAGAAAAGCATCCCCACATCATGATGCTGCCACCACCATGTTTCACGGTGGGGATGGTGTGTTCAGGGTGATGTACAGTGTTATAAAACACAAGTTTTTGAAAGTTTAACAACATTTATTTACAAAGTAAAAATATTAAATGCAAAAAACATACAGAGATTTGCATAAAACATTAATTGCCTCAGAGCATAGAGATTACACTGCCAATGTAGTCAACTTGGATCATGTATCAATTGTATACTCGAATGATTATACTCAGATTTAACAAGTGATAATTTGACATAAAAGAAACAATATACAGACAGTGTAACGTAGATAGCTCAGCTCGAAATTCCCTACATGTTACGCGTTATACAAACACTTCATCAGGAGATGTTGGCGTTTTATTCCCCAATAGGGGTAGAATAAACGTAGGTACGAGCAGGGGACGGCGATTTAAACCTTGGTATACAGCCAAGGACAGAGGAAATTGAGGGAACTTTTTTACCCTGAATTAGGGTGTGATCAAGTAATAAGTAGGTTCAAGTGGTCACTACTTTGAGGTTTAACCAGGATTATCCAAATCACAGAACAGCTGTATTTATAATGAGATTAACCACTTGCCGCCCGCCCATTGTGAATAGACGTCGGCAAAGTGGTTGTCAAATCCTGACCGGACGTCATATGACATGATCAGGATTTTGAGCCGCTGTGCGCCCCTGGGGGCGCGCATCGGGCCGATCGTTGTTGCGGGGTGTCAGTCTGACACCCCGCAACTACGATCTTGGTAAAGAGTCTCCGACAGAGACTCTTTACCACGTGATCAGCCGTGTCCAATCACGACTGATCACAGTGTAAATAGGAAGAGCCGGTGATCGGCTTTTCCTCACTCGCGTCTGTCAGACTAGAGTAGAGGAGAGACGATCGGCTGCTCCTCTGACAGAGGGGGTCTGTGCTGATCGATTATCAGCGCAGCCCCCGAGGATGCCCACACTGGACCACCAGGGATGCCACCAGACCACCAGGGATGCCACCCTAGACCACCAGGGATGACACAGTGCCCACAATGGATGCCAATCAGTGCCCACAATGGGCATCACTGATTGGCATGCATTATTGTTTGGCACTGATTGGCATCCATTAATACAAAACAATGCTGCCTATCAGTTCCTATCCGGCCACCTATCAGTGCCTATCCGTGCCACCTATCAGTTCCCATCCATGCCACCTATCAGTGCCCATCTGTGCCGCCTATCAGTGCCCATCAATGCCACCTCAGTGCCACCTCATCGGTGCCCATCAGTGCCGCCTTATCAGTGCCCATCAGTGAAGGAGAAAACTTACTTATTTACAAAGTTTTGAAACTGAAACAGAAAAAAAAAAACTTATTTTTTTCAACATTTTCGGTCTTTTTTTATTTGTTTAGCAAAAAATAAAAACCGCAGAGGTGATCAAATACCACCAAAAGAAAGCTCTATTTGTGGGAAAAAATTATAAAAATTTAGCTTGTGTACAGTGTAGTATGACCGCACAATTGTCATTCAAAGTGTGACAGCGCTGAAAGCTGAAAATTGGTCTGGGCAGGAAGGTGTTTAAGTGCCCGGTATTGAAGTGGTTAAACGACACACAGGTGGACTCTATTTACTAATTAGGTGACTTCTGAAGGCAATTGGTTCCACTAGATTTTAGTTAGGGGTATCAGAGAAAAGGGGGCTGAATACAAATGCCCCCCCCCCCCCAAACTTTTCACATGTTCATTTTTATCATTTTCCTTCCACTTCACAATTATGTGCCACTTTGTGTTGGTCTATCACATAAAATCCCAATAAAATACATTAACATTTTTGATTGTAACATGACAAAATGTGGAAAATTGCAAGGGGTATGAATACTTTTTCAAGGCACTGTAAATGCTGCTGACCATCAATGGGAGTGATATCTAAATAGTATCACCACACTGATCATCATTACAGAATTTATTACAGCATAAACCCAACTAGCCTTAGAAATGTCCCTTCTCTTCCTAATACCCAGGCTGACTAACTTATTTTCAGGCTGCTCCAGTCCGGTCATGTGATCTCCCCTGTGTGAGCCAGCAGTGTATGCAATGGAGAGGAGGGAGCGATGGCAAAGTCTGGGACATGGACGTCTATGGTTGACATCACCACTCAGGCTTTACCAGCAGTTGTCGGAGTGCTCTTTCCTCTTCCCTGCAGCCACTGCTGGCTGACACAGGGAAGATAACATGACCGGACCGGAGTGGCCTGAAAATAAGTAAGTATATACTGTACATTATTTATTTTTGTAGTACAGCTTGGTCAGCGTGTGTGTTAGGAAGGGGCAGAGGGTATTTTTAAAGGATAGTTAGGTTCAGGCTGGAATTCCACTTTTAGAATCTACCGATGAAAAGGGGTTTAGAATAGGGGTGCAACGAATCAAAAAACTCACGGATCGGATCGTTCCTTGGATCAGAGTCACGGGTCGGATAATTTTTCGGATCAGCAAATAATAATTGAATTTGCAAAAACCTGTTAAAATTCCACCACCATATAGTCCCTACTGTAATATCCACGTCATCTCCCCCGCTGTAATATCCACGTCATCTCCCCCGCTGTAAAATCCACGTCATCTCCCACTGTAATATTGGCTGAGTATGGCTGACTACGGCTGAGCATGGCTGGGTATGGCTGAGTATGGCTGGGTATGGCTGAGTATGGCTGGGTACGGCTGAGCATGGCTGGGTACGGCTGAGCATGGCTGGGTACGGCTGAGCATGGCTGGGTATGGCTGGGTATCACAGAGTATTGCAGAGTATGGCAGGGTATTGCAGAGTATGGCAGGGTATTGCAGAGTATGGCTGGTTATTGCAGAGTATGGCTGGTTATTGCAGAGTATGGCTGGGTATTGCAGAGTATGGCTGGGTATTGCAGAGTAAGGCTGTGTATTGCAGAGTATGGCTGGGTATTGCAGAGTAAGGCTGTGTATTGCAGAGTATGGCTGGGTATTGCAGAGTATGGCTGGGTATTGCAGAGTATGGCTGGGTATTGCAGAGTATGGCTGGGTATTGCAGAGTAAGGCTGGGTATTGCAGAGTAAGGCTGGGTATTGCAGATTGCAGAGTATGGCTGGGTATTGCAGAGTAAGGCTGGGTATTGCAGAGTATGGCTGTGTATTGCAGAGTATGGCTGTGTATTGCAGAGTATGGCTGTGTATTGCAGAGTATGGCTGTGTATTGCAGAGTATGGCTGTGTATTGCAGAGTATGGCTGTGTATTGCAGAGTATGGCTGTGTATTGCAGAGTATGGCTGTGTATTGCAGAGTATGGCTGGGTATTGCAGAGTATGGCTGGGTATTGCAGAGTATGGCTGTGTATTGCAGAGTATGGCTGGGTTTTGCAGAGTATGGCTGGGTATTGCAGAGTATGGCTGGGTATTGCAGAGTATGGCTGGGTATTGCAGAGTATGGCTGTGTATTGCAGAGTATGGCTGGGTTTTGCAGAGTATGGCTGGGTATTGCAGAGTATGGCTGGGTATTGCAGAGTATGGCTGGGTATTGCAGAGTATGGCTGGGTATTGCAGAGTATGGCAGGATGGCTGAGCATGGATGGATGGATCCATGGATGTGACTAAAATAGTCACAGAGCAGCACTGTGGGCACTACAGATCCAGCCCACCGTGCTGCTGCCATCCGATCTCTCCCCTCCACTGTACAGATTAGTACACAGAAAAATGATAAGCTACTCTCCGGGGGGTATAGAGACCCGGTCTCGGTTCACAGGATGTTTCCCAGTGCTTCTGATGTCTGCTGGCACTGCCACGGGGGACAAGGAACATACCTTCATATCTGGTGGGAATGTGCTCGGATTCACCCCTTTTGGAAAGGTATATTCGCGATTTATAATGAAATGAATGATATCTCCATAGCCCTCTCCCCTAAAATAGCCCTAGTGTCCATACTACCGGGATCAGTTAAATCCCAGAAAACCAATCTTCGTTTTTTCTATCAGCAGCCAGACAATTGATCACAAAAAACTGGAAATCTGAGGCAACCCCCCCCCCCCCCCCTATCCATAGGTGGATCACCAGTCTCACTGAGATTATGTTAATGGAGGAGATGCGTGGCAGAGAGGGAGGTGACTGGGATAAACACAAGGTACTGTGGTATGTCTGTGTACACTACTCTGCATCGGATAGACTATTGAATAGAGTTACTAAAGGATGAGCTGAACAACAACCTAGAATTGACAGTCGGAACAACACCGGTGTAGATGGTCCAGATGTCTTGTAGACCTCACACTGGTGAACGGCCTTCTAACCATCTGAGCTCAACCATGTTGTGGAAAACTACCACAGTCGCACTGAATGTATATCTATACCCCCCCACCCCATCTTCCCTTTCTTCTATTTCCCACTTTACACCCCCCCCCCCCCCCACCACCACATCTCAGGTTTATGGTGACTCTATATACCGACTACGTAGATATGTTACACATCTGTGATATTGATTGCAATCTCTACATTATTACATTATGATACCTGCATTTTGTAAATTGATTCTATGTACTGTAAATGTGGCGGCGGCTTTCAACCACCAATTTAGATATCACCCATTTTTCTTTATTCTGTACTCCCAACTACTTTTCTAAAAAAAAATGGTTAATAAAAATATATTCAACCATAAATTATGTCTGCAGCACAGAGAAGGAAGATTATCGGAGAAAAATACAGGAATACAGGACGGGGAACACAGCTCAGGAAAGTGACCAGGGGATTACAGGCTGATATCACCCAGTCCCCACCCTACTCTGGACCAATCAGTGAGCAGTATGGGTGGAGGAATGTATTTAGTGTTAATGACCCACCTGTGCTGATCTCTGTAGGAGTGTCCTCCTCTATAAATGTCCCCGTTATTCCATCCTCCTCCATAGACTGCTGATCATCCCTCACATACCTCTCTTCTTCTTCTTCTGCTTTAACCTCAAATTCTATATCGATTGGATCTCCACTCTAAATCAAGAAAATGAAAGAGAATATCATCTGTAAGATATAAACTCACATAAAAAATCCACACATCATCTCCACAAGTCCATGTTTGAGATGCTCCATCCCACCAACCTTGTAACAGTGAGGGATGGTGTGATCTTCCTGTGTGGAATCCCGGGAATACAGAGGATGGGGACATCTCTCTGGGGGGTTCCTGGTATTAGGTGGCTCCATCATATCCTTGTGTCCTTCTGATAACTCCTCCATCACTCCATACTCCTCATCCTCCTCTTTATACTCTTCTTTAACAACAATATTATAATCCCCGAGGTTTCCACTCTGAATATATAATGAAACATTCATTGTAACAAACATGCTGTGTATAAATCAGAACTACCAATAATTGTCAGTCATCTACCTGATGATGGTGGGGGATGGTGTGACCTTCCTGTGTGGAATCCCGGGAATACAGAGGACGGGGACATCTCTCTGGTGGGTTTCTGTAGCTGGATGACTCCACCATGGTGTCCTGGTACAGATCTTTGTGTTCTTTTAGAGACTCCTCCATCACCCCATCCTCATCATCCTCCTCTTTTATCTCTTTTTTCACTTCAACTTTAGAATCTCTCAGGTTTCCACTCTGAATATATAATAAAAATTACTTTCATGCATATAATGTACAGATCTTAATGATACTATCAGTAATTGTTCCTCATCTACCTGATGATGGTGAGGGATGGTGTGACCTTCCTGTGTGGAATCCCGGGAATACAGAGGACGGGGACATCTCTCTGGTGGGTTCCCATTACTGGATCCATCTGTAGGAAACACAAACACTGACTGAATACATTGTTTCTATGTGTTTATCAGATGATGGGGGATCTAGGTGGAGCCTCCGTACTGCTCTCTCCTTTACAATAAAGTCTCCTCTTACCCGGTGATGTGAGGGGCGGCTGATTGTCCATCATGACGTCCTTGTAGAGATCCTTGTGTCCTTCTAAATACTCCCACTCCTCCATGGAGAAATAGACAGTGACATCCTGACACCTTATAGGAACCTGACACACACAATGATACAGTCACCATCCAGACACATCCCTTGTCTGTTACTGGATAATGTCCCAGAATTCCCAGCACCGCTCACCTCTCCTCCATCATCTCTCTGGCGACTTCTAGAATCTTCTTTGTATCTCTCTATTCTATCAGGGAGGGAGGTGGAGGCAATGTGATGGTCATATGATCTCCAGACTTCACAGGAGGAAAACTCTAGATATGAACACAAATAGTAAAATCAAATGATATTCCCAGAATCCTCCTCACCTCACCATTCAGGTCTCCATTTTATTAAAGCCCAACTTCAGACTGAGGTATAATTTACCCCCACACTTCGCAGGTTAAAAGCTTGAAACAGGTATTCTGATGTCATTACATACAATGCAGGACCAACAGTCCCACTTTGCTACTGAGGATGCCAAGGGTCCGCCCACATCCTAAGAGCATCAGAAAAAAAGCCAGATGGAGTGACATTGGGAGGAGGAGCTGTGAGGTCAGTGTGATGTCATAGGACAGATAGACTCTGGATGGAGGGACATTTGGATGGGGAGATTTGAGAGGTTCTCTATTGTTCCTGGGTGTGTCCTTCCTCTCCTAAACTGAAGAGTGAACTTTGACCTTTACCATACAGAAATCTGTCAGGAATCTGTGAAAGTAAGCTCTCATGTGATCAGGTGACGTGCGGAGGAACGGAGAGTAAATTGTGTTGTGTTGTGAATTCAGCCAGAGACCTCCCCTCAGATTCAGGTGGTGCCGAGGTGTCTGGCTCTATCCTGACACAATATACAATCATTTATGTGCTTCTTACTGAGGGAGCCTCATGTCCTCCCCCTGTAGGGACCCCGGAACTCACACTCCACATTATACAGATAAACTGACTGCGTTACACATTGTATCCAGATTAGAGATTTTCAATTTAATAAAACATAATACAAATATCTAATATTTCTGACCTTCACTACAAGGGGGTTACTGGGTGTAAATATAAAATAAGATCTTATTACCTTCTCTGCTGCCACTTTTAGCAACGTCTCCTCTCTACTTCTGCCCGACTCACCTCTCACCCGGAACTTCCTGTCTGTACCTGACATCACTTCCTGTCTTCCATAGAGACTTCCTGTCTGGGTAGAGGTGAGATCATCACCTTGTGGAGCTCAGAGGAACTGCAGCCCGAGAAACGTCTCATAGTGTGAACACGGCCTTGTGCATTGTGTGTATGTACTGTATATGCTTAAAGATGGGGTCATCTCCACTCCCACCAAGGGGGATAGAAATATATTACTGCTCGGGGGGGAGACATTTTGGCCCCTTTGATTTTGCAGTAAAATTGATGTCAGATTTAGTCATGTAGAACATCTGTTATATGGATACAAAGAACCCCAGCTGAGAGTAAAGGGTGGAAATGGCTCCTAATCCCCAGATTTGGGCAATTATGTCACCAATATAAATAGAATAAAACATGCGCTATGTGTAACAACTGAAATACCTACAGAAATAACTTATACCGGACTGCTGCTGTAATAAAGGTAAGTATTAAGGAGCTGATATTAAAACTTGACCCCTGCCGGAAAGTGAAAACCAAGCCTTACTTATGCTGATCATCCAGATCTTTCAGAGGATAATGAAAATTATTATATGAGAGCCAAGTAAATGTTCCAGCGTATTCCCTGAAGATCTCCTCCTCTGCCGGTGTTCTGTCACCAAAAGTCCGGCTATCGAAAAGTGATTGGGAAAATCTCCGAAGATGAACGGTGCCTGCGCCGTGAGTCGAGGTGCAAGCACCACCTTCCAAGTGGACATAGAGCTACACAAAGGTAGAGGGCCCCTCGCGGGCTCGCTTTGCTCTCCACGCTTCGGGCACAGCCTCGCTGCGCTCGGATATTTTTTTATTCTAACTCTATGTCCACTTGGATGGTGGGGCTTGAACCTGGACTCACGGCGCATGCGCCGTTCATTTTCGGCTATTTTCGGAATCTGCCTGTCATGTGTACTGCGCATGTGCAGTACACAGCGGACAGTATCCGATGGGGGACACAATCCGACAGGACACCGGTCCTCTTGAGAAGCTGGATGTTGTGGAATGTGCTGTAACTTTTCAAGATGATTGGATCCTGTTGAATCAGAGGACGTCGAGTGTCTGTCTACATATCGGCTGATCGTTTACTAAGGGTCGGACGGAAGTTCGCTTGGCAGTGATCGTAGCCACCCCATACATACTAAGAGGCTTTGATTGATCTGGAATCTGGCAAATACTGCAGCTGCTGACTTTTAATAAATGAACACTTACCTGTCCCAGGGTCCAGCGATGCTGGGGAATGAAGCCCCACTTGTCTTCCTCTCCTCTCAGCAGCGCCGGTATTTTAACTGTGGGCACCCGGCTGTGGCTTCACAGCCAGGCACCCACTGCGCATCCGCGAGCCGTGACTGGCTACGCAATCATCTGGGACCGGTCACGTGTCCCAGATGATTGCCTAGAGGGAGGGGAGAGAGGTGATCTCCCTTCCTGCACCGAGGGAAGTGACGTCAGGAGCCCAGGCGCTGAAGGAGGCAGACTACGAGGGACCCCCTAGCAACAGGCATTTTGAGATGAGTAAAATAAGATTTTTTTTCCAAATGTTTATATATATATTTTTTTAAGCACATATTTTTTTTTTTTTTTGGGGAGGAACTCCACTTTAAGTTATTATGGGTTATAAATGGGTAAGGAATCTTGACGGGATAGGAGCACTTTTTAGGACCTCTTCACATGCCAATAGCCCTCCTTGACAAAGATTGGTGTTTTGCAATCCAAACACGTCTCATGTCACCAGGTTAGGAGAGTTTCATCTAAGCGGTATCCAGTCACCATCCACCTTGGTATATGTAAAAAACAAAGTCTTGTGAGCTACCATGTGAAAATCCAAATGATAATTAGAGATGATTAAAGGACAGCTGCTAGCATTGATCACATGCCATATGCTCGTGCCAAAAATGTATACCGATATAATGCTGCGCTGTCCAAAAATGATGGTAATTGTAAATGTAAGTCTTAATATTACTGACTGCAGTTATATAGTGGTGGTGAGATATTCCATTCCTATGTAAAAAATTATATAGTATTAGATTGCAATTATTTATTTCATAGGATTGAAATACATGCATGGTTTCACTATATAGGATTGCCACATTCCACAGCACCAGATTTTCAAATTTATGTAACAGCCCTATAATCGCATTTGGATAGCGCAGCATTTATTGATTTATAGATTAGGTTGGCACGAACATATGGGATTTGATCAATGCTAGCAGCTGTCTTTTAATTTGTTTAATTAGATCTTTACATGGTAGCTCGGAAAAATGTACTTGTTTTTTATATACAGCCCTAGCCTGTCTATATACTACCCTAGCCTGTCTATATACTGCCCTAGCCTGTCTATATACTACCCAAGCGTGCCCAATTACTAACCTAGCCTGTCTATATACTACCCTAGCCTGTCTATATACTGCCCTAGCCTGTCCATATACTACACTTGTTTTTTATATACAGCCCTAGCCTGTCTATACACTGCCCTAGCCTGTCCATATACTGCTCTAGCATGTCTATATACTACCCTAGCCTGTCTATGTACTGCCCTTGCCTGTCTATATACTACCCTAGCATGCCCAATTACTAACCTAGCCTGTCTATATACTGCCCTAGCCTGTCCATATACTACATTAGCCTGTCTATATACTGCCCTAGCCTGTCCATATACTACCCTAGCCTGTCTATATACTACCCTAGCCTGTCTATATACTACCCTAGCATGCCCATTTACTACCCTAGCCTGTCTATATACTGCCCTAGCCTGTCCATATACTACATTAGCCTGTCTTTATACTGCCCCAGCCTGTCCATATACTGCCCTATCCTGTCTATATACTGCCCTAGCCTGTCCATATACTACCCTAACCTGTCTATATACTGCCCTAGCCTGTCTATATACTACCATAGCCTGTCTATATACTACCCTAGCATGCCCATTTACTACCCTAGCCTGTCTATATACTATCCTAGCCTGTCTATATACTACCCTAGCCTATCTATACACTGCCCTAAGAGAAAGAAGATAAGGGTTCCCCATGGGGTTTTAAGGCAGCAAAAAAGAGAATACTTTGTTGGTAAAAAACAAATTTATTTTATTTTATCAAAAGTAGAAAAACTATAAGTACAAATGATTATTTAAAATTCGAGCTCTGGTTTACAGTAAATGAACGGCTTTAACAAATCCGGATACAAGTAATATGTCTTTGAAACATATTGAAAGAAAAAAGTCACAATGTAACAATATTCATTAATTTACAACACTTGTTCATTCAGTATAGAGCACCCCATTACCCCAATGCATTTCGACCATAATAAATGAAGGTCTTCTTCAGGGAGGAAGAGAATACAGGAAAGAGGGGCGACTTGTAATGTTTCTGCAAGGAGGAAGAAAAAAGACTTTTAACATCAAGTATATTTACTAAATTATGCTAGTATTTGTCTCATTTGATTTTTCACATAATATTTACCCTTCCACCGGATATTTGCGTTCTTAACCAGAGATTTATTTCTAAAAACCGAAAGATTATTCGCCGAGAATCATTGTGGGCGTCACCGCTGCAAGACTGCTCCTCTGGCCTCCCATCAAGTGGGAAGGGGAAAAGCCCCCTCAAGGGTTTTTTTTTCAAGGTCACGAACTTACAGAGAATGACAGATTTTTGAATGCCCTCTCAGATGGAATTCGGGATATCACCGTGTTGGTAGCCACACCTGGAAGTAATAAATTATTTACATATTTCTTTTTTCATGTGGTTTAGTTCATAATAAATATTGTCATAATATATATAACTATAGATTGTTAATAGGTATCGTGCTCTTCATATAATTAAATTAAAATTAAATATCTTTGTTGGAGTTAACTGGGAAAACATTTTTTGTTAATAATTAGTATGTTATAGTATGATGTAGGTGTGAGCGGAGTGAAAATGAAACATGGTGAAGTGATTGAGTGTGAAAAAAAAAAAAACTGTGTTTATTGTGTAGGTGGGGGTATGCATACATGTATATGCATCCCCACACCTTCATGTTATATGACCTAGAGGAATTATGTGAGTGAGTATAGTGACACAACTAAAAATTATTGAATTAAAATAAAATAAATGGTCAATCAATAAGATTACAAATAAAAATAAATATAAAGAATATAAAATTAAAATGCAACTGAACCATATATATGTGTACGTGTGAGTGTATGCATATTGCTGTTGCAGTAGGAAATAAAATAGTGTTGTGTTGCAATTGATACTTATTTATTTTTGGAATTGGTAAGTGAAATATAGGGCATACCCATTCTAGATCTCAAGGATATAAACCGGTTCCTGAAAATTCGATCTTTTTGCATGGAATCAATCCAATCAGTAGTCTCCATCCTACAAGGGGGGAGAACTTCTGGCATCAATCGACATACTACCCTAGCCTGTCTGTATACTGCCCTAGCTTGTCTGTATACTGTTCTAGCCTGCCTATATACCTGTGGACCACAGCTGGTGTGAGGAAGTGACCCGGTGTCACCATCATTTGTCTTCAGGCTAGGACCAGAGGTGTAGGTGCGGGCCTGCGGACCACGGCTGAAGAAATAGTGGAGAGGCGCCGCAAAAATCTACACTCCCGCCACCTGCACCATAAACATGGGCAAAGCAAAGGGGGTGGAGTCAGGGAAGGGGCCAAGGGGGTGGAAAAATTTGATTTTGCCTAGGGCAGTGATGGCGAACCTTGGCACCCCAGATGTTTTGGAACTACATTTCCCATGATGCTCATGCACTCTGCAGTGTAGTTGAGCATCATAGGAAATGTAGTTCCAAAACATCTGGGGTGCCAAGGTTCGCCATCACTGGCCTAGGGTGTCAAAAATCCTTGCACCAGCCCTGTTCATCACAGATGGGTGAATGCTGCTCACATTCATTCAACACATTTTTTTTTTCAAACAGCCCTCTAAGTGTTTGTGAAAGCTTACATCACAAAATGAAAGCCAATGAAAGGTACAACATTCTTCCATGATCTTTTTATCTTGCTATCAATGGCCAACACGGTACAACACTTCATCCATGTCTTTGGTGATCTGTAAACTCCTTATGAACTCAGGGATGTACAATTCCTATTGGCCGACACCCGGGACATGCAGTTCTGGGTGCTAGACAGGTCGTTTTTTTAACATTTAGCCCTGCTGTGGGCAAGCAAGGAGCAGGATTTACTTGTCGGATGGAAGCATTCGGGTGGCTGAGTGAATGTTTCCACACACCCCCGGTAAAGTGCCCCCACCCGACACACACCCGATATGAATCCCGGGCTCCTCTTGCCCATCTGCGGACCCAGGACCAGCATAGCGGGTGATGATGGGTAGAGGGGAGGGAGTAGAGAGAACACACATACGCTCTCCTCCCCTTTTTGTTCCTGACCCGGAAGAGACATGTATGACATCACTTCCGGGTCCCCGGTGACAGTTTCCTCAGCTATCAAGGCCAGCAAAGAATGTAATGCAGTGCAATATGTTCTGCATTACATTCAGTGGTGCACAGGAGAGATATTGGGGTCTTTTAGACCCTGTATGCCTCATTAAAGAGAACATATCAGCAAAAAATCATAACATAGGGGACATTTTGTCCTCTATGTCAGTGTTTTTCAGTCAAGGCACCCTCCAAAATTATAGACAGTCTTGAAGCGCCCTCCAAAATTATGGACATTCTTGGGGCGCTCTCCAAAATTACGGACAGCCTTGAGGCACCCTCCAAAATTATGGACAGTCTTGAGGCGCTCCAATCTAAAACGTAAAAACTATTCTAATAGTTCTACTGTCAGAAACCATGAATCAGACTGAGACAGAAGTAAAGTTAACTCACACTTGTTTAATAATAATAAAAAAAGGTAAACAGAGTAAACGTAGTCAAAACATAGCCAGAGTTCAGGAACTGGAACAGATAGTCAGACAAAATGTCAGGGAGCCAGAGATGAGTGTAGAACAGCAAGCAGGATCTGGAGCCAGAAGGAATGTTAGCCAAGCAAGTCTTTAAAAATAACACAGGAGAGCGTCTCTAGAGATGTGACTAATGTGATCATCTGGACTGGACGGCTTAAGAATGCAGGACTGATGAGCAGGATATCATCAACAGGTGAGACACTGTGGAGAGATAGGAGCTGGCAATTAGCCGACAGCTGAGTGGCCAGCTCAGAGAAGGAAGGGCTGAGCCCAGCCCTCCTCAATGACCCCTCCCCCTCGGAGGACCACCAGGCTTGAGGGGAAAACGTCTATGGAAATCACGAAGGAGGACAGGGGCATGTACGTCCGAGGATGAGACCCAAAAGCGTTCCTCCGGACCATACCCTATACAATGCACCAGGTACTGTATGGGCCCATGGAACCCACGGGAGTCAACAATGGGCTGTACTTCATACGCCTCATGGTTCTCAACCTGTACAGGGTGAGTACGAGGTACGAGGTGGTAAAACGGTTGCAGACCAAAGGTTTTAATAAGGAAACATGAAATACATTTGAGATACGCATATTAGAAGGAAGGTCTAATGCGTAAGCCACTGGGTTAATCCTGCAAAGAATACGGAAAGGCCCAATAAACCGAGGTGCGAATTTCAGAGAGGGAACACGAAGTCGGAGGTTGCAAGATGACAGCCAGACCCTGTCCCCAACCTGGTAGGAAGGCGCAGGCAGGCATCTGCGGTCAGCATGGAGTCTGTACCTATCATTAGCATGTTGCAAAGCCTCCTGGACTTGTGCCCAAGTGGAAAGAAGACCACGGAGATGCTCCTCTAATGCAGGAATACTCTGCGGAACAAATAAGTCAGGCAACAGGGAAGGTTGGAAACCATAGTTCGCCATAAACGGGGACAATCAGGAAGCAGATTTAAAGGCACTATTGTGAGGAAACTCCACCTATGGTAAGAGGTCTGACCAGTTGTTATGATGGTCAGAAATATAGCAATGTAGGAATTGCTCCAGGGACTGATTGGCTCGTTCTGCGGCCACATTAGACTGTGGGTGATACACAGAGGAGAAAGCAAGCTGAATTCCCAACTGTGCACAAAAGGCTTGCCAGAACGGGACACAAACTTACTTCCCATGTCTGAGACAATCACCTTGGGTAGCCCATGTACGAAAAAGATCTCCCAAGCAAAATGGAAGCCAGTTCCTTAGAACTGGGTAACTTCTTAAGTGGAATACAATAAGACATTTTCAAGAACTGGTCAACCACCATAAGGATAACTGTGTTGCCCTGGGAGTTGGGTAACTCCACCATGAAATACATAGACAGGTGGGTCCAGGGCCTCTCTCCATTAGGTATGGGTTGTAGGAGGCCCACTGGAAGGTGCCGTGGAGTCTTACTCTAAGCACACACGGAACAGGCAGCTACGAAGGCAGTTACATCAGCACATAGACTAGGCCACCCGAATTGTTGGGAAATGGCCCAAAAGAGTTGATTCTTCCCAGGGTAGCAGCCTTGGGAGAATGGTAAGTCTGGAGCACGGCAGTACGGAAACTTTCTGAGACAAAGCAGCGGCCACAAGGTTTCTCAGGAGAAGCATGAAAATGAGCAGGAAAAATGTTGTCACCCAAAGGAGAAGTGAGACTGGTGCGAACCGTATCCAGAATACGATCAGGAGGATTCAGAGAAACCAGAACCGACTATCTTGGAAGTGGAGGAAAATTGTCATGACAAAGCATCAGGCCTTACATTCTTAGTACTGGGTAAGAATGAGACAATGTAATTGAAACTAGACAAGGAAGGAGCCCATCCCGCCCTTCTGGGAGGGAGGCGTTTAGCCTTGGACAAGAATGTGAGATTCTTATGGTCAGTAAGAATGAGAACCGACACAGTGGTACCTTCGAGGAAATGTCTTCATTCTTTCAGGGCTAAAATGATCACTAATAGCTCTCTGTCACAAATCTCATAATTGCACTCCGCAGGTGCCAATTTCTTGTAAAAGTAGCCACAAGGATGCATAGCTCTCCCGAGGTAGGACGTTGAGTCAGGGGCTTGACCAGAGACGGGAAGTTATGAATAAACTTCCGATAATAGTTGGCAAAGCCAAGAAAACGCTGCAGAGGACGTAAACCCATGAGTCGGGGCCACTGTAGGACTGCTGAAAGTTTCTCTGGGTTCATCGAAAAACCAGCAGTGGAAATAACATAACCCAGGAATTTAACCTGTTCACGATGGAATTCGCACTTCTCCGATTTACAGTAGAGATTGTTCTTTATTAGTTTCTGAAGCACACGGCAGACATCTGTGTGGTGGCTCTCCAGGGACTTGGAAAATATGAGAATATCGTTGAGATAAACCACCACACATAACTGCAACAAATCTCGAAGGACATCGTTAATAAATTAATAAATTCCTGGAAAACTGCCGGGGCTTTACAAAGGCCAAAAGGCATTACGAGGTGCTCATAAAGGCCTGCTCTGGTATTAAAGGCAGTTTTCCACTCATTGCCCTCCTTAAAGCGGAGCTCCACCCTAAAGTGGAACTTCCGCTTATCGGATTCCTCTCCCCCTCCGGTGCCACAATTGGCACCTTTCAGGGGGGAGGGGGTGCAGATACCTGTATTATACAGGTATCTGCACCCACTTCCGGGACTAGCTGCCCCGCCCCTATCCGCAGATGCCCGCCCATATCCGAGGGTCCCCGTTGTGTCTTGGGACACAATGGGGACCAATAAAGACGCGCAGGCTTTACTTCCTGATTCCCTGACAGATGATGGCGGCGGGGGCAGCCGAGAGATGAGCGATCGTATGTCATCTGCCGACATTGCTGGAACCTGGAAAAGGTAAGTGTCCATTTATTAAAAGTCAGCAGCTGCAGTATTTGTAAAAAATCGGGTAGACCACCTCTTTAATCCTCACGAGATTGTATGCCCCTCTCAAATCAAGCTTTGCTCCCTTGAGGCGCTCAAATAACTCCGTAATCAATGGAATCGGATAGGCATTCTTAATCGTGAAATGATTGAGACCCCTAAAATCAATACAAGGTCTCAGTTCACTACTCTTCTTCTTAACAAAGAAGAAACCAGCACAAGGAGACAAGGATTTTTAGATGAAACCTTGAGAAAGTGCGCCTGCAACATACTCCTCCATGGTCTTATCCTCCAAGACCGACAAAGGGTAAACCCAGCCACGAGGGGGTATGGCACCAGGTTGAAGGTCAATTGCGCAATCATACGACCGGTGTGGAGGCAAACTACCGGCTTGACCTTTGTCAAAGACAACGCTAAAATCACGGTACTCCTCCAGCAGGGAGGAGAGAGAAGAAGTGCACAGGACCTTGGCTACCTTCTGGAAGCATGTCTTACTGCATTGTGGCGACCAGGAAAGAACCTCAGCACGTAGCCAATCAAAAGAGGGGTTCTGTCTCTGTAACCAAGGATAACCAATAACCAGCGGAAACTTAGGTGAGGAAATAACTTGGAATTGAATTATCTCATGGTGAAGAGCCCCTACGGCCATGGATAATGGAACAGTCTCATGAGTGACATGGGCAGGCTGTAGAGGTCTCCTGTCAAGAGCCTCAATGGCAAGTGGAGTGTCACGCAACTGTAGTGGAATCGAGTGCTTTGATACAAAGGCAGCATCAATGAACAGGCCTGCAGCCCCAGAGTCGATTAGAGCCTGTATCTCAACGGACGTCTCAGCCCAAGAAAGGGTAACCTTCTGGATAACTGGAGATGAAACATCGCCACCTAAGGTCTGTCCGTGACAGGACCTCAAGGTTTGGGAGTTCCCTGGATGGGTAGGACAAGACTTCAAAAAGTGACCTGCCTGGCCACAAAGGCACAATCTCTCCCTCCTCTTAAGGGTTCTCTCATCTGCAGAGAGACGCATGAAGCCCAAGTGCATGGGTTCATCTTCACTGACCGACTCTGTACCAGGAGGCATGGGAGGTGAAGGAGCAAGGGTGGGACTGCAAAGCTCGGAGCCAAATATACAGGAGGCTTCCGCAAGCGCTCCTTAAAAGAGAGTCTTTCTCTGAGTCTGGAGTCAATGATGGTGGCAAACGTGATCAACTTTTCCAGCTCAGTGGGTATCTCAGGTGGCTATCTCATCCTTGATGGTATCCGAGAGACCATAGTGGGAGATTGCAGGTGAGCTGTGGAGCATTTGTAACGACATGGCAAACTGATCCATGCGGTGATCCTGCTCATCTAAATATTACCAACAAGTGGATTGACTGCATCTTCTGAATTCATGGCTTTCGCCTACTGTCAGAAACTATCAGAAACTATGAATCAGACTGAGACAGAAGTACAGTTAAATCACACTTGTTTATTAATAATAAAAAAAGGTAAACAGAGTAAACTTAATCAAAACATAGCCAGATAGTCAGACAAGCCAAAACGTCAGGGAGCCAGAGATGAGCATAGTAGAACAGCAAGCATGATCTGGAGCCAGAAGGAATGTCAGCCAAGCAAGTCTTCAACAGGAACACAGGAGAGCAAAGAATTTTTGAAATTCTCGGCTATATTGCTTTCCAATATTTGATATATATATATGTTGTACCATCATCCCACATTGTTATAGGAAAAAATATGTGTTTGGAGATACGGGACTGTCAAAGGTACATAATCACAAAAAGATTGCATATATGATAAAAATGGTATTTTATTAACACACAAGCGATTTTAAAGGAAATATATTTAAATGACCTCGTATACAATAGTACAAAATATATCAAAGTTCAGGGGTTTATGCATACAATCCCTAGTGAAACTAAACATATTCATATACTAGAGACACGCAAGTCAAGGTACTTGTCCATTTGTTCTCGACATGTTTCGCCAGAATGGCTTCTTCAGGAGACAAGGGTAAAGTACGAGTAAAAGATGAGAAAGGTTTATAAGGATGTTTCCTTGTTTCTAGAATATGCATAAAGGAGAAATGATAAGTAAATTTATTGTATAAAAGACACAATCAAATATTTATACATTTGCAAAAATGCTGTACTATAAATGCCAATGCTATGTGCAAGAAAGAATTCTCCCGAGTGCATGTCCGACCTCTTACCTCCAAATTAAGAGAGTCTACATACTCCCAAGGACATCAGATATGAAAAATTGTGGCAGATCCGCGGTAAGGCGTCCTACCCAGAACTTCCAGAGGGGGCTTATACCCAAAAGGCCCGAGCCAGGAACAGTGGCTAGGGAGCCGTAGGGGGAGAGTGAGATCCTATTGGTCTGGAATTGAATTGTCATAGGGCCTGTAAAGTACAAAGTAGTACTTATTAACTGTACACATAAAGTAAAAAATAATGATAAATAGCCAAAATGGCAGAGGCAGTCTAATCAGATCCCATATTATATCCGACTGAACCTACCTCAATGGCACCCTATTGGAGAAAAACTTATAGGAGGCTCGGGTCTGCCTTCAAAGAAGGAAGGGAGAGACATTATCTTCTAAATGTTCAAAGAGAAAAATAAATTTCTGTAAATAAAGAAAATGAGAAAATACTAATAAAAGATACCACATTATGTATATATTATCTCTGCTATATACCCCAATGGTTCCTATCCCCCCTACCTTATGGTGGAGTGCGTAAGTCACCAAATCAGGGTATTGCAGAGATTTTCCCACCGATGGCAGCAACTCCCAGTAGGGGGTAAAGTATACCCGCTGGGTCCTATAGGGTTTATATGAGTATAAATAAAAGTGCATTTAATAGGTAATTATATGGAGGAGTGCTTCCATAGACAGAAGTTGTAGCCAATGTAGTTACCTAGAGTAGAGTCCCTCCACGTTTGCCGAGCCTCCAAATCTCACCACAGCCTGACCTCAGTCAGGCTGGGCTTAAATAGTCTCCCCCCGTGGCGCCAATTGCGTGGCGTGTGACGTCACGCCACGCCGGCGTCACGCGGACATGAAGGTGGGAAACGATGCGGCGCCGACTGGACACCCCGTGGCCGGAAGTAAACGTCACTTCCTGCCGGCCGCGGAACCGGAAATAGATGTTATCACCGGCGCGCTGCTGGAAAGGCCAATTATGGATATCCTCTGCTGACAATACTTGTCAGAGAGGAGTCCACAGAGGCAGAGTGGAAAATTAGCATGCAGACTAGGTCAAGCCGGCGCCGCAGAGTAGGACAAGACTTCAAAAAGTGACCTGCCTGGCCACAAAGGCACAATCTCTCCCTCCTCTTAAGGGTTCTCTCATCTGCAGAGAGACGCATGAAGCCCAAGTGCATGGGTTCATCTTCACTGACCGACTCTGTACCAGGAGGCATGGGAGGTGAAGGAGCAAGGGTGGGACTGCAAAGCTCGGAGCCAAATATACAGGAGGCTTCCGCAAGCGCTCCTTAAAAGAGAGTCTTTCTCTGAGTCTGGAGTCAATGATGGTGGCAAACGTGATCAACTTTTCCAGCTCAGTGGGTATCTCAGGTGGCTATCTCATCCTTGATGGTATCCGAGAGACCATAGTGGGAGATTGCAGGTGAGCTGTGGAGCATTTGTAACGACATGGCAAACTGATCCATGCGGTGATCCTGCTCATCTAAATATTACCAACAAGTGGATTGACTGCATCTTCTGAATTCATGGCTTTCGCCTACTGTCAGAAACTATGAATCAGACTGAGACAGAAGTACAGTTAAATCACACTTGTTTATTAATAATAAAAAAAGGTAAACAGAGTAAACTTAATCAAAACATAGCCAGATAGTCAGACAAGCCAAAACGTCAGGGAGCCAGAGATGAGCATAGTAGAACAGCAAGCATGATCTGGAGCCAGAAGGAATGTCAGCCAAGCAAGTCTTCAACAGGAACACAGGAGAGCAAAGGCAGAGATCATCTGGACTGGACAGCTTAAGTAGGCAGGACTGACGAGCAGGATATCAACAGGTGAGTCACTGTGGAGAGATAGGAGCTGGCAATTAGCCAACAGCTAAGCAGCCAGCTCAGAGAAGGAAGGGCTGAGCCCAGCCCTGACATCTACATAATGCAACAACATCAATACACGTAGGACACCCAATGTTATAAGTGATTTATTCTTCCAAAGCAAATACACTTTTGCAAAATAGTATTCCAATGTTTCTCTTCTCCCTCAGTTTTTCTCCATCACTAAGCTAATGAGACCCCAAAGCTGATATAGAGAGGTGGGGGGGGTCAAACTAGAGTTATATTCAGGCAACTGACATCCTCATGATGTCATTGGTTGTTAGGAGGTTGGCAGCTAGAAGGTTGTAATAGTGTACAATGAAAACCTGAGGCTTTGTGTAACTAAAAGGCTTCACCCACCCTCCAGCTTGTATAGTTTTTAATTGTACAAAATTAAATTTAAACCCAGGGACATAACCCCCCCCCCCCAAAAAAAAATCTGATGCCCCACCCCAACATATACGCATTTACAAACATAAACTCACACATTGGGGCGCCTACGCATGAAAACGTTAAATGCAATACACATGTTACATATCACTGCGCACACCGGAACGAGAGCAATAATTCTACACCAGATCTCCTCCATAACACTAAACTGATGACCTATAGGGGGCTTTTAAAGCGTTGCCTATAGAAAATATAGGGTATTGAAGTATGTCACCATTTCACAGGCGCACACAAATTTAAGATTTGACATTTTGGGTATCTATTTACTCAGTGCAACCTCTTATATTTTACCATAAAAATTGGTAATTTATTGTGTTTTTGTGGCCCCCTAAAATGAACTTTAGTGTGTTTTTGACTGAAATTTAGCATTTCCTAGACTTTTGTGGTAATATCGTGTGACATAAAAAATTTGAACTACCACAATTTTATTCTCTAGGGCGTCTGCTTTAAGAAAATATATCATGTTTTGGGGGTTTATATAATCTTCAGGCATAAAATTATTTTTTAACTCCTTCCCGTCTGGCCTATAGCAGAATGACAGCCAGGCGGGGGTTCTATTATCCTGAGTGGATGTCATATGACCTCCAGAAGAATATCTCAGTAAAGAGCCTATGATGTAGGCTCTTTACCATGTGATCAGCTGTGTCCAATAAAAGCTAATCACATTGTAACCAGGAAGTGCCGTTTATCGGCTTTTCTTTATTGATGCTGAGAAGGCACGAGTAGAGGAGAGCCAATCAGCGGCTCTCCTGACGTGGGATCTACACTGATATTCAGCATTGATTATCAGTACAGGCCCATCAGCGATGATCGCCAGTGCCCCACCAGTGATGTCCAGCTGTGGTCACCAGGTATGCCAATCAGTGTCCATCAGGGATGCCAATCAGTGCCCGCCTGTGATGGCAGTGTCCATCAGGGATGCCAATCAGTGCCCATCAGGGATGCTTGTTAGTACCTCCTCATCAGTGCCACCCATCAGTGTTGCATTTTAGTGCCTCCTCATCAGTGCCCATCAACTTACTTTTTTACAAAATTTTATAACAGAAACAAAGAACGTTTTTTTTCAAAATGTTCTGTCTTTTTTTATTTGTAGCACAACAAATAAAAACCCCCAGAGGTGATCAAATACCACCAAAAGAAAGCTCTATTTGTGGGAAACAAAGATAAAAATGTCATATGAGTACAGTGTTTCATGACCGCATTCAAAGTGTGAGAGCGCTGAAAGCTGAAAATTGGCCTGGGCAGGAAGGGGGTGAAAGTGTCCGGTATTGAAGGGGTTAAACATGTGGGGGGGGGGGCGCAAAACCAGCTCTGGCAGTTAAAGGATAAGTTCACCTTCGGGAAGATGTTACATGTTCCTGTTCCTGCAGCGGCTCAGAGATCCGAGCCCTCTGTGTGACAGAAGTGCGGTGAGAAGTTCCCTGTACCGGCTGTCACTTTATGAAAAGAGCGCGGCCGTGCCATTCATTCACAGAGTTCTGTCCTTTGCCGGTGTCGGCTTGTAGTTTTCAATGAACTCCCACACCGCTGCTGAGCTCTCTGGTAGATGAGGAACAAGGAGATTGTCATAAGAAACAAGGAGATTGTCATAAGGGACAAGGAGATTGGGACCCAGATTTAGTCCCTTGGACAAGTCGCTTTTTCAAAAAATGTCCACACCCCTGAAACTGTTTCTTACATGATGAAGATCAGCCATGGAGTATATCTGAGGTGTATATCAGGGTCTGCTTTTTCCCCACATGAGAGCTGTGATGTCCAGCAACATTCATATAGAAGACATTTCCTGCACTCATGGAACTTACACACCTCGAGGGTTGTATGAGATCCCTGATGTACAGGAAGACAGGACTTCAGTGAGGTACAATTCCCTCACTCAGGACAGGAATACGGCTTCTGCCCCGTGTGAGATCTCTGATGTTTGTAAAGATTGGATTTCACTGAAAAACATTTCCTGCACTCAGGACAGCAATATGGCTTCTCCCCTGTGTGAGATCTCTGATGTATGATAAGGTCTGATTTTTGTATAAAACATTTCCCGCACTCAGGACAGGAATACGGATTCTCCCCCATGTGAGATCTCTGATGTGTATAAAGACTGGACTTCACTGAAAAACATTCCCTGCACTCAGGGCAGGAATACAGCTTCTCCCCCATGTGAGATCTCTGATGTGTGTAAAGATGGGACTTTACTGAAAAACATTTCCCGCACTTAGGACAGGAATACGGCTTTTCCCCAGTGTGAGATCTCTGATGTGTGTATAGACTGGCCTTCTGTGAAAAACATTTCCCGCACTCAGGACAGGAATACGGCTTCTCCCCTGTGTGAGATCTCTGATGTCTGTAAAGTTGGAACTTACTTAAAAAACATTTCCCACACTCAGGACAGGAATATGGCTTCTCCCCCGTGTGAGACCTCTTATGTTTGTAAAGAGTAGACTTATGTGAAAAACTTTTTCCGCATTCAGGACAAAAATAAGGCTTTTCACCCGTGTGAAATCTCTGATGACTGACAAGATCTGATTTTTGAACAAAACATTTCCCACACTCAGGACAGAAATATGGCTTCTCACCTGTGTGAGATCTCTGATGTATTTCAAGACTAGACTTCTGTGAAAAACATTTCCCGCACTCAGGACAGGAATATGGTTTTTCCCCTGTGTGAGTTCTTTTATGCACATTAAGATTGGATTTAGAATGGAAACTCTTTCCGCACTCAGTACAGGAAAGCCTCTTATCTGTTGGAAGGATGGCACGGTCCCTCACAGTCTGAGGTTCCTCAGGATAAGAGGAGTATGATGGTCCATCTACACTGTGTGGTGCCGGATGGACATTTGAGGTAGTCGGGTTTTCTCCTGGACTATACTGTGTGATGTCCTCATCTTCTACTTTACAGTCTGGAGACAAAGTGAGACAATCCTCTGAGGTTTTCCTCATCTCCCGTCCATGTACTAAAATAGAAAAAAAAAGATTACTAGACATGAGCAGATTGGTTCCCCTAAACCAGGACTCCGCCCACATCAGGCAGTTTTGTCTCTGAGGATCTTACAATTCCCCCCTCAAGGTAACTAGTAATAGGTCCTCTGTAGGGCGGCAACTAATGATTATTTTCATAATTAGGATAAAAAAAGTCCAGCGCTACAAATACATGTATATCCCAGGCAAGTGTTATTGCGTGCTAAGCTCCACACACCGCACCTGTTTTAAAAACCTCAAAAATAGGTTGGTGTATAATCTAGTTAATATTTTTGAATACCTATATGCAGAGGTAAATATAAATATCCAGATACATAGTTGGATATTTAATCCACTTTGAGAATAATAGACAGATAGTATGATAGATGTATTATTAGAGGGACAATCTCCTACATATCAGAATCAGAGATCAACATTATTAAAATGTAAAAAATATGTAAAATGCTGTTTTGCATATGATCAGACAGGAGTGTAATATAATATGATGGATGACAGACTCCCTTGTCATAGACAGGTAGGTGGGCACAAGCTTCCTGCACCTGATGTCACTTATGCTGGCCGTACACAAACTAATTTTTCCAGCAAAAAACATTCATCCAATTTTCTAACCATTAGTGGGGTCAAATCGTCGTTCATTTCTGAACACAGAGACGGGAAAAATTTGAAGGAGCAGAACAGAAAACTTTTTTCCATTGAACAAATTTTTAAATAATGTATGTGATTTTTGCTCAGAAGTTACATTCATTTTAAAATGTAATGTTTAAAGCAAGTGGAATTTTCAAACTGCACTCATCTATTCATCAAATGAACAAATAATTTTCATACAAATATTTGTGCAAATATTCGTGCAAATATTCTCGTCCAAAAATGGATCCGTGTATGGCCAGTATAGGACATTTAGTAGCAGCAGCATGATTTTTTTAATCATCTGTTATGATGGGGTTAAAAAATAATAGTACAAAAACAGCAGATAATCACTACTATAAAGGGATTAATTTATACTGTGAAATAGTGAAAGTAATATATTTTATATCAAATATATATAATAATAAATATACCCAGAAGTAGGATATATTGGGATTTTACCTGGGAGTCATACATGAAGATATATGGTTAGAGGGGGACATTTTTTTATATTAAAGTAGTACTGAAAGCTGAGACTTTTTTATGGATATAATAATTTTAAATATAATGCACAATACTAGTAAACTTTTACTTTATGTAATAGCAATGCCTTCTATTACCTCCAGTCTATCAGCCTCCACCTTCTCAGGGGTCAGATGCTGATCTTCCCTGTGCAGAGTCCTTAAAGTCATTGTAAATGTTGGATTTCTTTTTAAACAAACTTGTAATACTTACCTGCTCTGTGTAATGGTTTTGCACGGAGCAGCCCTGATTTTCCTCTTCTGGAACCCCCCCTCAACCCCCTCCCACTGGCTCCTACTGCCTTCAGAGTTCCCCTATAGGAAGCTGCAAAGTATAGTATAGAGTTCCCCTATAGGAATCCGCAAAGTATAGTACAGGGGGTCCCCGACTTCCGAACGCCCGACCTACGAACATCCCCTACTTACGAACGTGGCGCTGCGGGGACCCTCCGCCATTTTCCGCCGTGTGCCGGCCGTTCTGCGCATGCGCGGCCATTCGGAGCCTCGGAAAACTTTGGAAATGTCCGTAATTTGCAGCGCATGCGCAGAACGGCATTGGACCGAACATCGTAAATGTCCGGAAATGGTCGTATTTGTCGGTCTGCGCATGCGCGGCCGACTTACGAACATTTCCGACTTAAGTACAGGCGGGCAGTCCCTAACGAGTTCGTAACTCGGGGACCCCCTGTATAGAGTTCTCTTATAGGAAGCTGCAAAGTATAATATAGTATTCCCCTATAGGAAGCCGCAAAGTATAGTATTGTGTTCCCCTATAGGAAGCCGCAAAGTATAGTATAGAGTTCCCCTATAGAAAGCTGCAAAGTATAGTATAGAGTTCCCCTATAGGTTCCCCTATGCAGTGTTCCCAGATGGCTTACCACTCTCTGCCTTTCACCATCAGCAAACAAATCTTAGTGAGTACTCTGCTTCTCGGGGGGTTTCATTTGCCCCTCCTGTATCCATGCTAATTATGTTGACTTATACAATCTTAAATTACAGAAATATGACATGTCTCCTCCTGATGAGTGGTCCAGAACCACGAAACGCATTGAGCTACTAGATACCGCTTTCATTCATCAATTTATACTATGTGTATAGATTATCCCTCATTACAGGAGCATTGAGGCCTGAGATCATGCAGGCATTACTGTGCAATATATGTTTACCTACTTTGTCATTGGTGGTCCCTTATTTTAACCTAGCAATGTTTTTTATCACCACTGTTATTACTTATTCTATCTACCTTGCCAAATGACATTAGTAATTTGTATGTTAACCACTGTATATCAGTGCTATTACTTATTCTAACTGCCTTGTCAAGTGTTAATAGGAACTTGTATGTCAACCACTGTATGTGACTTATTAAACACAGTCTTGCAAACCATGTGCTTCATTTAAAGTCCCAAGCCTCCCCCTTCCTTGTTCGCTAGCTCCTTGCTTGCTTGCTTGTTTTTTAGTCATATTGACAGGTATGGAAAAACATGACCTTACCAGGCCGTTATTTTGTTCAAAGTCCCAAAAATCCCCCCTCTTTGCTCTTCATTCCCCTATAGGGATGCAAAGTATAGTATAGAGTTCCCCTATAGGAAGCCACAAAGTATAGAGTTTCCCTATAGGAAGGTACAAAGTATAGTATAGCGCAGGGCTCAAAAATTGTACTCGCCTGCTCGCATTTGGCGAGTTAAATTATCAGCAGTGCGAGTAGGGCTGTACCGCCGCCGTCAGTTAACTATGCAGCTGCCTGCATCTTTCCCCCGCACAGGCTCGCAGCGCGAGCTTTGCAAATACAAACTGTGCCAGCCAGCACCGCCCCTCTCCACCCCTGATACATCCCCACTGCACAGGCTATTGCGGGAGCCAGCTCCGCCCCTCCCCACCGTCTACACATTACCGCCCCTCCACACACATCTCTGTCCTGGCTAGCAGCAAAGCAGAGCTTTGCAAAGAAGTGTGCCAGCTAGCGCCGCCCCTCTCCACCGTCCACACATCGCGCCACCCCTCTCCACATCTCTGTCCCGCACAGGCTTTTGAAAATAAATTCACCATTCTGGCGCCGCTTAGGACCGCCCCTCTCCACCTCCCAAACATCCGAGGAATGCACTGGTGCCTGACCCCCTGGCTGCTGGACAATGCCTGGTATGTTAAAAATGTGACACTGTGAATGCTGGATTGGGGGGGGGTTAACTGGAGGCATAGGTCTGGTCTGAATCATCCCCTCCCCCCAACCCCCAATCCATTATACCTATGCCTCCAATTCTGCCCCCCTCCTCCCATTCTATCATACCTATGCCTCTAATTCTGCCCCCCCTCCCCCATTCTATCATACCTATGCCTCCAATTCTGCCCCCCTCCCCCATTCTATCATACCTATGCCTCCAATTCTGCCCCCCCCTCCCCCCATTCTATCATACCTATGCCTCCAATTCTGCCCCCCCCCTCCCCCCAATCTGTCATACAATATGATAGAATGGGGGGAGGCGGGAATTGGAGTCATAGGTATGATAGAATGGGGGGAGGGGGGCTGAATTGAAGTCATAGGTATGATAGAATGGGGGGGGAGGCGGGAATTGGAGTCATAGGTATGATAGAATGGGGGGAGGGGGGGCTTAAGAGAAGTCATAGGTATGATAGAATTGGGGGGGGAGGCGGGAATTGGAGTCATAGGTATTTTAGAATGGGGGGAGGGGGGGCTGAAGTGAAGTCATAGGTATGATAGAATGGGGGGGGGGAGGCGGGAATTGGAGTCATAGGTATGATAGAATGGGGGGGGGGAGGGGGGCTGAATTGAAGTCATAGGTATGATAGAATGGGGGGGAGGCGGGAATTGGAGTCATAGGTATGATAGAATGGGGGGAGGGGGGGCTGAAGTGAAGTCATAGGTATAATAGAATGGGGGGGGGCGGGAATTGGAGTCATAGGTATGATAGAATGGGGGGAGGGGGGGCTGAAGTGAAGTCACAGGTATGATAGAATGGGGGGGAGGCGGGAATTTGAGGTACATATGTATGATAGAATGGGGGAGGGCAGGAATTGGAGTCATAGGTATGATAGAATGGGAGGGGGGGTGGGAATTTGAGGTACATATGTATGATGGAATGGGGGAGGGCAGGAATTGGAGTCATAGGTATGATAGAATGGGGAGTTTGCTGGGGGGGCATTGGAGGAGGCGTTGAAGGTAGAGGGGTACTGTGGGAGGCGTTGGAGGTAGAGGTGTACTGCGGGAGGCGTTGGAGGTAGAGGTGTACTGTGATGGAGGTAGAGGTGTACTGTGATGGAGGTGGAGGTGTACTGTGGGAGGCGTTGGAGGTAGAGGTGTACTGCGGGAGGCATGGAGGTAGAGGTGTACTGTGATGGAGGTAGAGGTGTACTGTGATGGAGGTAGAGGTGTACAGCGGGAGGCGTTGGAGGTAGAGGTGTACTGCGGGAGGCGTTGGAGGTAGAGGTGTACTGTGATGGAGGTAGAGGTGTACTGCGGGAGGCGTTGGAGGTAGAGGTGTACTGAGGGAGGCGTTGGAGGTAGAGGTGTACTGTGATGGAGGTAGAGGTGTACTGCGGGAGGCGTTGGAGGTAGAGGTGTACTGTGATGGAGGTAGAGGTGTACTGCGGGAGGCGTTGGAGGTAGAGGTGTACTGTGATGGAGGTAGAGGTGTACTGCGGGAGGCGTTGGAGGTAGAGGTGTACTGCAGGAGGCGTTGGAGGTAGAGGTGTACTGCGGGAGGCGTTGGAGGTAGAGGTGTACTGCGGGAGGCGTTGGAGGTAGAGGTGTACTGCGGGAGGCGTTGAAGGTAGAGGTGTACTGCGGGAGGCGTTGAAGGTAGAGGTGTTGAGCATGTGTTATTTCATGAGATCATTTACAAGGGCGTGTTTAGGGGCGGGGCAGGGTAGGGTTTGGGTGGGGCAACAGGTGGCGAGTAACTCTTAAGGCCTGGCTAGTAGCTCAGGACCTGAAATTTTGAGGCATGGTATAGCGTATATAGTTCCCCTATACTTTGTGGCTTCCTATAGGGGATATGCAGCCACAAAGTATAGTTTATAGTTCCCCTATAGGAAGCCCCAAAGTATAGTATAGAGTTCCCCTATAGGAAACCACAAAGTATAGTATAGGAGTTCCCCCATAGGAAGCCCCAAAGTATAGTATAGATTCCCCCTATAGGCCTTTAGAATCACTTACTTTCTTCTCTTACCCAGGACTACATGTCCCATGAGGCATTGCTCCTCACACATTCAAGTTCTCAGGCATTTACTGACATGTATGGATGGTGTACTGAGCTGTATTTTCTGATATGTAAAGAAATAATGCATTCTGTATGCAGGCCAATTAATCGAGTGACCAACCAATTGATTAGGAAAATAGTTGACAACTGTTTTCATAATCGATTATGACAATTAGTTGTTTCAGCCCTACATCTCTGATCTCCTACCAGTTCATTTCTTTATTTATGGACCTTAGTCAGAGAGTGAGGAAACATTGAGAACTGTCTTTTATAGAAGTGACAGTGATGAGGGGATTATAGGACGAGTGTCCCCACCCCCTCTATCACTCATTGCCATCTTCCCAACACAGGAAGTACTGCACTTCCTTATTTAGTCCATGATTTAGTCATGAATAATAGCAGGGCTGAGCCCCACCAGAGGTCAGAGAGTGAGGATGGGAGAGAACAACCAAGATGAAGACTGGACTGAACCTGAAGACCACCATGATTGGGTTATTGACTCCTCCCTCATTATCACTTTCTGTTTAAGGTTTCAAAGTTTGAAGACTTTATCGCATTATTATCAACATGTAAAGTCTGTGCTCCAATCACATCATTGGATATAAAATGTCCAGCTGGTAGAGAATGGGTGCAAAATAAGTAAGGCCTATGTAATGTACAACTTATTATATAGGATACAACAGTTAGGATTGTATAGTATCAGAATAATGTAATGTACAGCATAGAGTATAAAGTGCAGGGGTCAGGATTATATATAAAATATAAATTATATAGTGTAAGGGTCAGGTATTCAGTAATCATTGGAAGCTTAAATGTTTACATGAGACAAGTTGCAGACGTCCCACACCACTGCCTCCTATCTCCTGAGACGGCACTTAGTGACTTGGGTCTGAGACATATCCCTCCACCTGGCACAGCCAGCAAACAACAGAGCATGTGAGCCTGGGAGAATTGTCTGTCAGACATCTTGCCATACTCAGGTATGGGGCAGAAGACCCAAAAACACATACCCAAGGTGCGTCTATGGTGAAAATGAAAATGTTGCTGCCAGCTGAACTTCAGAATCTCCATAAAGCCAGTGTAGATACATAAACTGTGTCTGCAGCACAGAGAAGGAAGATTATCCAAGAGAAATGCAGGAATATAGGGCAGGGAACACAGCTCAGGAAAGTGACCAGGGGATTACAAACTGATATCACACAGTCCTTGCGCTACTCTGGACCAATCAGTGAGCAGTATGGGTGGAGGAATGTATTTTGTGTTAATGACCCACCTGTGCTGATCTCTGTAGGAGTGTCCTCTTCTACCAATGTCCCCGCTATTCCATCCTCCTCTATAGACTGCTGATCATCCCTCACATACCCCTCTTCTTCTTCTGCTTTAACCTCAAATTCTATATCGATTAGATTTACACTCTAAATCAAGAAAATGAGAGAGAATATCATCTGTAAGATATAAGCTTTATTGTGACATCTCACAAAACATCCACACATTATCTCTATAAGTGTGTTTTATAACCTATGTCCCACCAACCTTGTAACAGGGAGGGATGGTGTGATCGTCCTGTGTGGAATCCCGGGAATACAAAGAATGGGGACATCTCTCTGGTGGGTTTCTGGTATTAGGTGGCTCCATCATATCCTTGTGTCCTTCTGGTAACTCCACCATCACTCCATACTCCTCATCCTCCTCTTTATACTCTTCAACAACAATATTATCATCCCTGAGGTTTCCACTCTGAATATATAATAAAGCATTCACTGCAACAAACATGCTGTGAATAAATCAGAACTACCAATAATTGTCAATCATCTACCTGATGATGGTGAAGGATGGTGTGATCTTCCTGTGTGGAATCTCGGAAATACATAGGACAGGGACTTCTCTCTGGTGGGTTTCTGTAGCTAGATGACTTCACCATGATGTCCTTGCACAGATCTTTGTGTTCTTTAGGATACTCTGACTCCTCCATCACCCCATCCTCATCATCCTCCTCTTTTATCTCTTCTTTAACCTCTTTAGAATCTCTCAGGTTTCCACTCTGAATATAGAATAAAAATGACATCAATTGTAACAATGCAGATAATGTACAGATCCTAATGATACTATCAGTGATTGTTCCCCATCTACCTGATGATGGTGAGGGATGGTGTGACCTTCCTGTGTGGAATCCTGGGAATACAGAGGACGGGGACATCTCTCTGGTGGGTCCCCATTACTGGATCCATCTGTAGGAAACACACACACTGACTGAATACATTGTTTCTATGTGTTTATCAGATGATAGGGGGATATAGGTGGACCCTCCGTACTGCTTTCTCCTTTACAATAAAGTCTCCTCTTACCCGGTGATGTGAGGGCCGGCTGATTGTACATCATGACATCCTTGTAAAGATCCCTGTGTCCTTCTAAATACTCCCACTCCTCCATGGAGAAATAGACAGTGACATCCTGACACCTTATAGGAACCTGACACACACACAATGATACAGTCACCATCCAGACACATCCATTGTCTGTTACTGGATAATGTCCCAGAATTCCCAGCACCGCTCACCTTTCCTCCATGATCTCTCTGGTGACTTCTAGAATCTTCTTTGTATTTCTTAATTCTATCAGGGAGGGAGGAGGAGGCAATGTGATGGTCATATGATCTCAAGACTTCACAGGAGGAAAACTCTAAATCTGAACACAAATAGTAAAATCAAATGATATTTCCAAAATCCTCCTCACCTCACCATTTAGGTCTCCATTTTATTAAAGCCTCACTTCAGATTGAGGTATTACCTCTCCTAAACTGAAGAGTGAACTTTGACCTTTACCATACAGAAATCTGTGAAAGTAAGCTCTCATGTGAGTCGGTGACATGTGGAGGAACGGAGTGTAAATAGCGGACAATTTTCTTCAGAGCTCCTAATGGTGGGGATAGATTTTGCTGAGTGCCGGTGTCAAGTTTCCACGCCCCAGTGCCAATACACAGAAAATCAATCCAAGGAAACAACAGGCAGGACGAGGAATAGCAAGAAGGAGCTCAGAGACAAATGAGAATATTGCTTAGGCAATGGAAGATTATCTCAGCATGACTTACATAATGAAGGAGATGAGGGGGAGGGGAGGAAGTCACTTAAGGTGACCAGAGATACATGGAAATTCAGCTGGTCCAGCAGGGATCGGTCACATTTCCACCCATGTGTGGTCACTGCCGGATAAAAGTCACTCGATCAGCAGCTGCAGCCAATAGCTTCATCACTGATCTGTGTATTCTGAGAGCGGAGGAGCACCCCACATTGTCAGAATACAATAGTGCAGTGGGGAGGATACCCCCATCCCCCTCCAATGTGTGGATGGGGGAATCGCTTCAGTTTATTTCACTCAGCTGGCTGAACGATAAAACTGAACCATGTATGGCCAGCTTTGGAAGCAATATATATTAATCATTAACTGATCCCCATGAAGGGGTTAATCTACGTATTACCTCCTCTGCTGCCAGATCCTGCAGTGTATTCTCTCTATATCTTACCACACGGAATGTCCTCATTGTCCTGTATGTACCTGACATCACTTCCTGTCTGTATTCCATAGAGACTTCCTGTCTATGTAGAGGTGAGATCACCACCTTGTGGCGGTCAGAGGAACTGCAGCCCAGAGAAACATCTCATAGTGTGAACACGGCCTTGTGCTGTGTGTGTATGTACTAGATTTCCTTATCGATGGGGTCATCTCCACTCCCACCAAGGGGGATAGAAATATATTACTGCTCGGGGGGAGACATTTTGGCCCCTTTGATTTTGCAGTAAAATTGATTGCAGATTTAGTCATGTAGAACATCTTTTATATGGATACAAAGAACCCCAGCCAAGAGTAAAGGGTGGAAATGGTTCCTGATCCCCAGATTTGAGCTCCATAATGTGGTGATCTCACTTCTAGACAGGAAGTGTGTATGTCAGGGGTAGAAAACCTTAGAGAGGTGGAGATCTACCTGAACTACATTGGAGAAGTCAAAGATCACTGAGAACAGTGCCGTCTCCTCACACCAGATTGCCATACTACCGTGTTGCAATCACACGCATTGTACAGCAAGCATGGGTTTAAATCAGATGGTGAGGAGGCAACCTATCGCATTCATGCCACCTGTCAACACATACTCAAATCACTTTTCAGAGGAGCAACAGTGCCTGCTGAACTTGTGAATGAGCCCTAAGTTGCACGGCAGCGACATCCTTAGGGCTTGTTCACAGGTAAAGTTGGGGGGGGGGGGGGGTGGTAAAACAACAGGCCATAATATAAGTCTATGGCTAAGTGCAGCAAACTGGCAGGAAAGCTGCAAGTACACTTCACCCATGGTGTGGGTAAACCACAGCACATTAGTGTGAAAGCAGCCCTATACTATTATGCCCGGTGTATTGCTTCACACTGACTTCTCTTCTTTCCTGCTGATGGCACCACTCTGGAGACCGCTAGCCAGGATAAGAGGTGGCGTGCAGTTGGTATCATTCCTCATGGGACAGGAGTCGGTACTACAGTGGAGGCATCAGATTATGCGGCTCTTGCTTCCTTCTACAGCTCTAACTTTACAAGTAGTCCCTCTGCATTGCACTGTGTTTGATGCTCTGAAAGGAGCGGGTCAGCAAGCCCTGACCTACCAGTCACCTGGCCGCGATCTACTGGTTGCTGACCCCTGCTGTATGGAATACAGCCAGGACGTTTCATAAGACGTAGAGAGAAGACACTGCAGGATCTGGCGACAGAGGAGGTAATATGTAGATTAACCCCTTCAGGGGGGATCAGTTGATGATTAATATATCTTGCTTCCCAAGCTGGCCTTACATGGTTCAGTTTTATCGTTGAGCCAGCGGGATGAGTAGAAAAAAAACTGAAGCGATTCCCCCATTAGTGTTGCCACCTTTTCTTCCAGCTAAACCCGAAAACACTTTATTATCACGCGGCAATTTTTATTTTTTTGTAGTATACACTATAGTATTGTAAAAGACCTGGGGCACTGTTGGATAACCTAGGGAGAGTAGTAATGCGGCGTGCTATGTGCGCCATGGCGAACAGTGGGTTTTTCCAAATTGCGTTAACTGTGGGAGGGGCTTAAAGTGGCATGGTTAAATAAAACAAAAGCATTCTTGTACCCATAAAATATTCTTAGATTAAAAATACAGATGTGACTGTAAATATATGAACTTAGCCTACCTTAACCACCGTCATTTTACTGCGGCAGGTCAGCACGATCGCGGGAACCGTCGTAACTGTACATCGGCTCGCGGGATCGGGATAGCAGGAGCGCGCCCGCCGCCGCACTGCGGGGATGCCGATGCTTGTGGCCGCCGGTCGCAATGACCGCCGGCCACGAGCGAACGCTGGCGCGGGAGGCAGAACAAGGACGTGTGTGTGTAAACACACAAATCCCAGTTCTGTTCTGTGAGGAGAGACAGATTGTGAGTTTCTAATAGCTAGGAACCACGATCTGTCATCTCCTCTAATCAGTCCCCTCCCCCCACAGTTAGAACACATAGTCAGGGAACACAGTTAACCCCTTGATCGCCCCCTAGTGTTAACCCCTTCCCTGCCAGTGACATTTACACAGTAATCAGTACATTTTTATAGATGCCAATGGTCCCAAAAATGTGTCAAAAGTGTCCACCATAATGTTGCAATCCCAATAAAAATTGCAGATCGCCGCCATTACTAGTAGAAAAAAAAAAAATAATAATAAAAATGCTATAAATCCAACCCCCGATTTTGTAGACGCTCTAAATTTTGCACGAACCAATCAATATACGCTTATTGTTATTTTGTTTTCACCAAAAATATGTAGAAGAATACATATTGGCCTAAACTGAGAAAAAATTTGCTTTTTTTTAAAAAAAATGCGGATATTTATTATAGCAAAAAGTACAAAATATTGTTTTTTTTTCAAAATTGTCACTCTTTTTTTGTTTATAGCACAAAAAATAAAAAACGCAGAGGTGATCAATTACCACCAACAGAAAGCTCTATTTGTGTGAAAAAAAGGACGTCAATTTTGTTTGGGTACAGCGTCGCACGACCACGCAATTGTCAGTTAAAGCGACGCAGTGCCGAATCGCAAAAAATGGCCCGGTCATTCAGCAGCCAAATCTTCTGGGGCTGAAGTGGTTAACCACTTGCCTAATGGCCACTTAAACCCCCTCCCTGCCCAGATCAAGTTTAAGCTTTGAATGACAAATGCGCGATCATGCAACACTGTACCCAAATTACATTTTTATAGAGCTTTCTTTTGGTGGTAGTTAATCACTTATCTTTTGGTAAAAAAAAAAACAAAACGAAAAAAGACAGAAAAAGTTTCATACAGTAGTTTGTTTTTTGAAAATTTTGAAAACAGGTAATATTTCTCCTTTATTGATGGACACTGATGAGGCTGCACTGATGGGCACTGATAGGTGGCACTGATAGTTGCTTTTTAGTAAAAGCACATTAACCACTTTCTTACCGGGCCTATTTTGGCCTATTTTCCTTCATGTAAACATCATCATTTTTTTGCTAGAAAATTACTCAGAACCCCCAAACATTATGTACGTTTTTTTTAGCAGACACCCTAGGGAATAAAATGGCGGTCATTGCAACTTTTTATCTCACACGGTATTTGCGCAATAATTTTTCAAACGCCTTTTTTTTGGAAAAAAAACGGTTTAATGGATTAAAAAATAACAAAACAGTAAAGTTAGCCCAATTTTTTTATATAATATGAAAGACGATGTTACGCCGAGTAAATAGATACCAAACATGTCACGCTTTAAAATTGCGCACAATCGTGAAATGGCGCCAAACTTCGGTACTTAATAATCTCCATAGGCGACGCTTTAACATTTTTTACAGGTTACCAGTTTAGAGTTACAGAGGAGGTCTAGTGCTAGAATTGTTGCACGCACTCAACGCACGCGGCGATACCTCACATGTGTGGTTTGAGCGGCGTTTACATATGTGGGCGCGACTTGCGTGTGCGTTAGCTTCTGAGCGCGAGCTACAGGGGACAGGGGCGTTTTAAATTTTTTATTTATTTATTTATTTATTTTTATTTTACTTAATTTTTTTTATTTTTACACTTTAAAAAAAAAAAAAAATTTGGATCACTTTTATTCCTATTACAAGGAATGTAAACATCCCTTGTAATAGGAATGTATGTGACAGGTCCTCTTTATGGAGAGATGTGGGGTCAATAAGACCCCACATCTCTCCCCCAGTCTAGAAAGCATGAGATCGGTAAAAAATTTTTTACCGATCTCATGCTGACAGCCGCGATGGCGGCTTTGTTTACGTCCGGGTACCGGGCGTGACGTCATAACGTCTCGCCCGGGCCTCCGGCGGTCATAGAGATGACTGGTGACCATAGAAATCTCTATGCTCGTCATCCGGCGGCGAGCGATTCTTTCTCCGGGCCCCTGATGGCACGGGAGAGCCCGGAGAAGCACCGGATGGCGGCGGGGAGGGGGGGGGGGGGGGCGTCCCCTCCCGCTGCCTATAAGAACGATCAGGCGGTGGAACTGCCGCTATGATCGTTCTTATGGTGCACAGAATCGCCGGCCGGAAAGAATGATATCTGAATGATGCCTATAGCGGCACGCATCATTCAGATATCCCCCCTCAAAGTAAGCAAGTGGTTAACAGTATACATTGTAGAGATCTGAGCTTTCTTGCTTATACCACAAAGCAACCTTAATAGATAGATGCAACCTTCCTTATGAACTGTTTCTTACATGATGAAGATCAGCCATGGAGTATATCTGAGGTGTATACAGTGCCTTGCAAAAATATTCACCCCTTTGGCTTTTTACCTATTTTGTTACATTACAGCCTTTAGTTCAATGTTTTTTTAATGTGAATTATATATGATGGATCAGAACACAATATTCTAAGTTGGTGAAGTAAAATTAGAAAAAAAAAAACGGCGTGGGGTCCCCCCAAAATCCATACCAGACCCTTATCCGAGCACACAGCCTGGCAGGTCAGGAAAGGGGGTGGGGACGAGCGAGCGCCCCCCCTCAACATGGGGGGTGGGTGCTTTGGGGAAGGGGGCGCCCTGCGGTTCTTCTTCTTCTTCTTCTCTCCTTCTTCTCTCTCTTCTTCTTCTTCTTCTCTCCTTCTTCTTCTCTCCTTCTTCTTCTCTCCTTCTTCTTCTTCTTCTTCTTCTGTTTCTTCTCTCCTTCTTCTTCTCTCTTCTTCTTCTCTCCTTCTTCTTCACTCTTCTTCTTCTTCTCTCCTTCTTCTTCACTCTTCTTCTTCTTCTCTCCTTCTTCTTCTTCTTCTTCTTTCCCTATATAAGTCACAACACCGCATGTCTCTGCCATTCCGGCCAGAGAGAGCGACGAGTCAACATCGGAAGAAGAAGATGGCGGCGGCAAGAACAGAAGAGACCCCGGAAGACCCCCGAAGGCGGAACGAGACCCCCCAGACTACGGCGGTGACGACGAAGAAGAAAGCCGGGCTCCTCCGCTCGTGAAACAGCTAGGTAAAAGAGCAGAAGAGAGCGGAGGAGTCCGGCGAGAACACCCCCCAAGACAGAAGGGCCGGGATCTGGGGGCCCCCTTATTAAAGGGGGCTCCTGGATTCCGATAAGCCCCCCGCCCGCAGACCCCAACAACCAATGGCCAGGGTTGTCGGGAAGAGGCCCTTGTCCTCATCAACATGGGGACAAGGTGCTTTGGGGTGGGGGGGCCGCAGGGCGCCCCCTTCCCCAAAGCACCCACCCCCCATGTTGAGGGCATGCGGCCTGGTACGGTTCAGGAGGGGGGGGGCGCTCGCTCGCTCATCCCCACCTCCTTTCCTGACCTGCCAGGCTGCATGCTCGGATAAGGGTCTGGTATGGATTTTGGGGGGACCCCCACGCCGTTTTTTCGGCGTAGGGGGTTACCCTTAAAATCCATACCAGACCTAAGGGCCTGGTATGCTCCTGGAGGGGGAATCCATGCCGTTTTTTTTTTTTTTTTATTTGGCATGGATTTCCCCCTTTAGAAGTAGTACAATGAGTTGCGAATTTATGTTAGCAGCTGATTCGCACATAAAACGCTGACAAACCGCAGAACAACAGACGTTTCAGTGCGCAGTCATGCTGGACATTAAATTCGCACTGCACTGGTGTGAACCCAGGCTTAGGGTTGTGTGGGATCCCTGATGTACAGGAAGACAGGACTTCAGTGAGGAACAATTCCCTCACTCAGGAAAGTGACTTTTTCCCGTGCGAGATCTCTGATGTGTGTAAAGATTGGACTTCTGTGAAAAACATCTCCCACATTCAGGACAGGAATACGGCTTCTCCCCCATGTGCAATCTCTGATTTGTGTAAAGATGGGACTTCACGGAAAAACATTTCCCACACTTTTACCGCACTGGCTTCTCGCCTGTGTGAGATCACTGATGTTTGTTAAGACCGAAATTTTCTGAAAAACATTTCCAGCACTCACACAGCCCTCAATCTCCATTTCTGAACCTTTAGCAGAATGAATAGACAGGAATAATTTGGTACAGAGGCTTCCTGTTCATCCTGAATTACGAAGGAACACAGTGAGTGATCTGTCCATTCAGAAAAAGAAGGGGCCGGTAAATTACATATTTACCTGCCTCTTCTTCTAATCTCCATCCTGAAACCATTCCACTGTAACAGCTTGCAGGAGAGGGAAGAGGGGAAGCCAGCAGTGCTGCAGGCAAAGGAGGGGGGGAGATCAGAAGAGCACACAGGTCTGGGGACAGCAGGAAACAAGTAACCTGGATACAGGGCTGGTGCAAGGTGCTTTTAGACCCCCCCATAATCCTCAGAGCCCCAACTCTGGATGAGAGGGCACCTTCAGTCTGGAGACAGAGGAGTGTTAAGTAGTAGTAGATTTAAATACACTAACAAACTAAAGCCATACCCCAGCTCACACTTTGTAATCAGTTACAGCTTTATCCCCCTTGGGCTAGATCACCAGATGAAAATAAAAGTAAGTCTAAAAAATAAAACAAATGCAGACATTACATCTAAGAAGGTTACCTGGGAAGTGTGACAGAAGAGGGAGGTATTGTGACTGGAAGGGGGGAGAGTGACAGGTAAGGCAATGTGACAGGAGGAGGGCAGTATGACAGGGGAGGTAATGTGACAGGAGGGTGGCAGTATGATGGGGAAGCAGCGTGACAGGTGGGGGGGTATTGTGACACAAGAGGGGCGGTATGATAGGTGAGGTGTGACAAATGCAGTATGACAGGAGGTGGCAGTGTGATAAAAGGGGGGCAGTGTGACGGGATATTGTGATAGGAGGGGGCAGTGTGACAGGTGGGGGGGGGGGCATTGTGACAGATGGGGCAGTGATAGCTGGAGGAGAAGTATGACAGTGGGTAGAGTGATAGGGGTGCAATGTAGCAGCTGAGGGGGCAGTGTGACAGGTGCGGTGGAGTGTAACAGGTAGGGGGGATATGACAGCTGGGGGGCGGGGCAGTGTGAGAGATTGGGGCAGTATAATGGGGAGCAGTGACAGTTGGAGGAGCAGTATGACAGTGGGTAGTGTGATGGGGTGCAATGTGACAGCTGAGGGGGCAGTGTAACAGGTGCTGGGCAGTGTGACAGAAGGGGGGCACTAGGACAGGTGAGGCATAGGGATGGGCCCGGTGTTCGATTCAAACCCATGTTCGAATCGAACATCGGGCGTTCGCCCGCTCGGCGAGCCCAGAACAATTTGGGCCACTCGCATCAAATTCGTGTGATGCGAGCGGCCCGCAATGCACTGCGCCAGTTGCAGTGCATTGCTGGCTGATGATTGGCCAAGCATGCACTGTGACCCGCATGCTTGGCCAATCAAAGAGCCAGCGGCGAGGAGAGCAAATATTGGCCACAGGCAGGATGCCTGTGGCCAATTATAGCTCAGTACACGCCCCACAGTATAAAATTATAGCAATTATAGCTCAGTACACGCCCCACAGTATAAAAGGCCGCGACAGCGGCGGCCTCACATATTGTGTTGTGTTGTCAGTGTCAGCGTGTCAGTGTTATGTGCTGCTGACTGCTGACATTATGTGCTATGATTCTGGGGATTTGTGTGTGCGTGCTGTTAGTACAGCATTGCAGTATCACATCTGCGGGGTGTCTATAGTATGCCTGTGAAGGGGGGCATGTTTCCTGTGCTTAGAACTGTCCCTGCAAAAAGTGTCATTTTTGCAGGAAAAAAAGCTATTTAAAATCACTCGCGGCTAATGTATTGACGGCTCCCGTAACACAGAGAACAGTCATTCATTGAAAGCCATTCATTAAAAAAAAGACATTGATAAAAAATTTAAAAATAAAAAAAAAAGCGTAGCGTATCCGAGCACGCAACCTGGCAGGCCGCAGGAAAAGAGGGGGGGACAAGAGCGGTCTGAGACCACCAAAGCACCTTGTCCCCATGTTGATGAGGACAAGGGCCTCTTCCCCACAACCCTGGCCATTGGTTGTGGGGGTCTGCGGGCGGGGGGCTTATCGGAATCTGGAAGCCCCCTTTAACAAGGGGACCCCCAGATCCCGCCCCCCCCCTGTGTGAAATGGTAAGGGACCTCTACCATTTCACCAAAAAAGTGTCAAAAATTGTAAAAATGACAGGAGACGGTCTTTGACAATTCCTTTATTAAAATCTTCTTTCTTCTGGTCTTCCTTTCTTCATCCTTCGGTTTCTTCATCTTCTCCTTCCGGCATCTTCTTCCATCTTCTTCTTCCTCCGATCCGCTTCTTCTTGCGCTGGTCTTCTCGTCCAGCATCTTCTTCCATGGTGTCGGCGTCTCTTCTGGGCCGCTCCACGCAATGGGAGGCTCCCGCTGTGTGAGGCTTCGCTGCGTCTGACAGGTCTTTTATAACGGAGGGCACCTGGTGACCCCGCCCCCTCTGACGCACGGGGACATCATGGGGAATTCCCTATGGCTTTCCCCATGACGTCAGAGGGGGGCGGGGTCACCAGGTGCCCTCCGTTATAAAAGACCTGTCAGACGGAGCGAAGCCTCACACAGCGGGAGCCTCCCAATGCGAGGAGCGGCCCGACATAAGAACAGACGCCGACGCCATGGAAGAAGATGCCAGACGAGAAGACCAGCGCAAGAAGAAGCGGATCGGAGGAAGAAGAAGATGGAAGAAGATGCTGGAAGGAGAAGATGAAGAAACCGAAGGATGAAGAAAGGAAGACCAGAAGAAAGAAGAAAGAAGATTTTAATAAAGGAATTGTCAAAGACCATCTCCTGTCATTTTTACAATTTTTGACACTTATTTGGTGAAATGGTAGGTACCCCCTTACCATTTCACACAGGGGGGGGCCGGGATCTGGGGGTTCCCTTGTTAAAGGGGGATTCCAGATTCCGATAAGCCCCCCGCCCGCAGACCCCCACAACCAATGGCCAGGGTTGTGGGGAAGAGGCCCTTGTCCTCATCAACATGGGGACAAGGTGCTTTGGGGGTCTCAGACCCCAAAAGCATCCTCCCAATGTTGAGGGCATGTGGCCTGGTACGGTTCAGGAGGGAGGGGGGGCGCTCTCGCCCCCCCTCTTTTCCTGCGGCCTGCCAGGTTGCGTGCTCGGATAAGGGTCTGGTATGGATTTTGAGGGGGACCCCACGGCATTTTTTTTGGCTAGGGTTCCCCTTAAAATCCATCCCAGACCTCAAGGGTTTTGTATGGATTTTGAGGGGGACCCCACGCCATTTTTTTTTGTCTGGGGTCTCCCTTAATATCCATAGCAGACCTGAAGGGCCTGGTTATTGAATTTGGGGGGACCCCCACGCTTTTTTAAAAAGATTTTTTATCAATTACTTTTTTTTATGAATGGCTTTCAATGAATGACTGTTCTCTGTGTTACGGGAGCCGTCAATACATTAGCCGCGGGTGATTTTAAAAAGCTTATTAAATTACACTTTTTGCAGGGACAGTTTTAAGCACAGGAAACATGCGCCCCTTCACAGGCATACTATAGACACCCCCCAGGTACGAAATTTAAAGGAATATTACACTTTTATTGTTTCAATTTAAGCTTTATTAAAATCACTGCTCCTGAAAAAACGGCCGTTTTAAAAAAAAAAAATTTGCATTGATACATGTCCCCTGGGACCGGACCCAGGTCCCCAAACACTTTTTATGACATTAACATGCATATTAGCCTTTAAAATGAGCACTTTTGATTTCGAACGTTTGCATCCATTGTAACTAATAGGGTTCTAATGCTCGCACGGACTTTAGGTCCGTTCGCGGGTTCTGGTGTGAGCCGAATGGGGGGGTGTTCGGTTCATCCCTAGTGAGGCAGTGTGAAAGAAGGGGGAGCAGTGTTACAATGGGACACCTGGACACACCATGTGCTCACTCAGGTCCTGGGCACTGCTGTGGCAGAGAATATATTTTCTGGTTTCCTTGTGGAAGAAGCTTGGGGAAAGTAAATATTGCTCTTACCAGGCAGGAGCAGCCTGGAACCAAGAAGCGGAAGGCAGAATCGGGGTTGGAGCCGGGAGGCAGAGCCAGCAGTCCTAGCATCCGATGGCTTCCAGAAACACCTAGCACCAGGCTGGATAGGAGGGGCGGCAGGACGCCATATAGAGCAACCGATGCTCTGCATTATCTTTTCTGCAGCTGCTGAATCACCGTTTTGCCTCCTCTCCCTCCGGCAGCCATTCAGCAGCTCCAAGGAGGAGAATGCAGAGCATTGGATGCTCTATATGCCGCCCCTCTCATCCAGGTGCAGATAAATATGACAGGGGAGCCACACAGGCCCCGAAGCATGGAGCCAGATTGCAATTGCAACCCCTATAGTTACACCTCTGTAACTGATATATTATTGTCCAGCATGAAATTACCGTTTGCATGAATACAAATACGATGGGTATCAGATGTCTATTTCAGCAAGATGTAATGTGTCCCACTGGCCTTCTGTACCTTCTAATATAGGTGTTCAGGCTTAAAATGCTGCTAATTAATAGAGACAAAAAGGTGAAGGTAAAGGTGTCCTTATTCGTGCTGTACTGGTATCATCTCAGGAGTTATGAAACATACTTACATTCCCATAATAGGCATCCAGAAATGTGTAATTGGCTTTTCTACCTGCTGAACTATTTATGACAGACAATGAGTCTGATACTATTAGCGAGGACGGATATCTGTATGCTGTTCTAATTACTTAAGCCTGGACTTGAAGGGTATATGATGACTATTAAACTGGGATGTGTATTGTGTTAGGTTGGTTAATGAGGTTTATGATGAATAAATAAAAGGGTTGTCTATCTGCCATGAGATTGTCATTATGTTGGTTGATTTGGGTAAGAAGTTCTGCTGTGTCCTTTCAATGGACTGATAAGGATGTTTTGGAATGCAGCTAAAAGTTTGTGAATTGCAGAAGATGTCCTCCCGGGATTATGGAAAGAAGATCACTGCTGTTAGGTGTCTCCTATTCTACATCACACAAAACATAACCCGGGATTATGGAAAGAAGATCACTGCTGTTAGGTGTCTCCTATTCTACATCACACAAAACATAAACATTTCCCAGCACACTTACCAGCCAGCCTGCAAAAAGACAAAACAAATTGTCATGTCTAAAAATTCACACTAAATACAGAAGTTCTAGTTGCACACATTTCAAATATATGTGTAAGCCGCAGTGCCTACACCAAGGCTCCTCTGTATACTGCGGTCCTAACGCTATCGTTTCCAGAGTCTCGAGGTTGGAGCACATATAGCAGTGGATAGATTAGGAGTAGGTTTGCCTGGAGGAAGCCAACTCCACCTTAAAGGCACAGGGAACACAATGGATGCCCAGCAAAAGCCCAATGACAGCTGAAGGCATCCAGTGTGTCCCTGTGCCAAATTCTGCAGATTAACACGGTGATTTCCTATGATCGTCAGCTCCATCTAGTGGCCAAAATGAATTATGTTTCCTAAAATATCTCCATCAGTAAAAAATTTGAAATGCCACATTATGGACATTAAAGAGGAAGTAAACCCTAATGGGTTTACTTCCTCTTTGTTTCCCTGCAAAGGTAAAGCATAAAGGACTACTATGCATCGCATAGTAGTCCATTATGTGTCACTTACCTGACACAGGAGCCAGCGAAGTCACCGCTGTCCCCTTGTGTACGGGGCCTCCATCTTCTTGGTGGGTCTCGCGGCTCCGGCGCGGTCATTCGACGGCGCCGCGATGACGTCACTCCCGCGCATGCGCACGGGAGCCGCTACTTGTGGCATATCTCGCATACTCGTGGCATATCGCTGTTGAGAACGGCTTTCTCAGTGCGCCTGCGCGCCGCTGTCTACGGCGCATGCGCCGTAGACAGCAGTGCCTGTCTTTTGGCAAATATCTCCGAAACCGTGTAGGTTTAGGAGATATTTCTTTGACCTACAGGTAAGCCTTAATCTAGGCTTACCTGTAGACCAAGTGGTTTGTAAGGGTTTACAACCACTTTAAATGGAGCTGATGATCATAGGAAATCACTATATGAAATAAATACGGCCAACATTCCTCACAGATGGGCAAATACTTGTCAATATATTCAAATTTTTTTTTTTTTCAAAAATAGACCTCTAAGTGTTTGTGAAAGCTTATACCACAAAATCTACTCAGCCAATGAAAGGTTAATGACTCCATTTTTATTTTTCTACTGCTATCAATGGCCAACACAGTACAACACTTCATCCATGTCTTTGGTGATCTCTGATCTCCTTATGAACTGTTTCTTACATGATGAAGATCAGCCATGGAGTATATCTGAGGTGTATATCAGGGTGTGCTTCTTCCCCACATGAGAGCTGTGATGTCCAGCAACATTCATATAGAAGACATTTCCCACACTCAAGGCACTAATACACCTTGAGGGTTGTGTGGGATTCTTGATGTACAGGAAGACAGGACTTCAGTGAGGAACAATTCCCTCATTCAGGACAGGAATACGGCTTCTCTCCTGTGCGAGATCTCTGATGTGTGTAAAGATGGGACTTGCTTGAAAAACATTTCCCGCACTCAGGGCAGGAATATGATTTCTCTCTGGTGTGAGATCTCTGATGTTTGTAAAGATGGGGCATCTGTGAAAAACATTTCCCACACTCAGAACAGGAATACGGCTTCTCCCCTGTGTGAGATCTCTGATGTTTGTAAAGATTAGACTTGTTTGAAAAAGATCTCCCGCACTCAGGGCAAGAATACGGTTTCTCCCCCGTGTGCAATCTCTGATGACTGTGAAGACTGGACATATCTAAAAAACATTTCCCACACTCAGGACAGGAATATGGCTTGTTCCCCGTATGAGATCTCTGATGTCTATAAAGATGGTACTTGCTTGAATAACATTTCCTGCACGTAAGACATAAATACGGCTTCTCTCCGGTGTGAGATCTCTGATGTTTGTAAAGATTGGACATCTGTGAAAAACATTTCTCGCACTCAGGACAGGAAAATGGCTTCTCCCCTGTGTGAGATCTCTGATGTTTGCAAAGATTGGACTTGTTTGAAAAAGATCTCCCACACTCAGTACAGGAATACGGCTTCTCCCCCGTATGAGATCTCTGATGTCTATGAAGACCAGACATATCTGAAAAACATTTCCCGCACTCAGGACAGGAAAATGGTTTCTCACCCGTGTGCGATCTCTGATGTGTAACAAGTTGTGATTTTAGTAAAAAATATTTCCCGCACTCAGCACAGGAAAACAGCTTTTCCCCCGTGTGAGACCTCTGATGTATGGAAAGATTGCACTTCTGTGAAAAACATTTCCCACACTCAGGACAGGAATACGGTTTCTCACCTGTGTGGGATCTTTTATGCATATTAAGATGGGATTTATAACGGAAACACTTCCCGCACTCAGTACAGGAAAAGCTCTTCTCTGTTGGAAGGACAGCACTGTCCCTCACAGTCTGAGGTTCCTCAGGATAAGAGGAATACGATGGTCCATCTACACTGTGTGGTGCCGGATGGACATTTGAGGTAGTCGGGTTTTCTCCTGGACTATACTGTGTGATGTCCTCATCTTCTACTTTACAGTCTGGAGACAAAGTGAGACAATCCTCTGAGGTTTTCCTCATCTCCCGTCCATCTACTAAAATAGAAATAAAGAGATTATTACTAGACATGAGCAGATTGGTTCCCCTAAACCAGGACTCCGCCCACATCAGGCAGCTTCGTCTCTGAGGATCTTACAATTCCCCCCTCAAGGTAACTAGTAAATGGGTCCTCTGATCTCCTACCAGTTAATTTCCTTATTCATGGACCTTAGTCAGAGAGTGAGGAAACAACGAGAACTGTCTTTTATAGGAGTGACAGTGATGAGGGGATTATAGGACGAGTGTCCCCACCCCCTCTATCACTCATCGCCATCTTCCCAAAACAAGAAGTCCTGCACTTCCTTATTTAGTCCATGATTTAGTCATGAATAACAGCAAGGCTGAGCCCCACCGGAGGTCAGAGAGTGAGGATGGGGGAGAACAACCAAGATGAAGACTGGACTGATCGTGAAGACCACCATCATTGGGTTATTGACTCCTCCCTCATTATCACTTTCTGTTTAAGGTTCCAAAGTTTGAGAATGTTATCACATTATTATCAACATGTAAAAGTCTGTGCTCAAATCAAATCATCAGATATAAAATGTCCAGCTGGTAGGAATGGGGTGTAACAAAAGAGAATACATATTATGTGTATATATAGCAGTGGGTAGAGGGGAGAGAGCAGAAGTCAGGACAATGTAATGTACAACATATTGCATAAGATACAACAGATAGGACTATATAGTATCAGAATGATGTAATGTACAACATAGAGTGTATAGTGCAGGGGTCAGGAGTATATAGTGTACAACATAGAGTATATAGTGCAGGGGTCAGGACTATGCAATGTACAACATAAATTATACAGTGTAATGGTCAGGACTCATAATATTGGTATACAGTGATAGATTAATGTTTTACTTGAGACAAGTTGCAGAGGTCCCACACCGCTGCCTCCCATCTCCTGAGACTGCACTCAGTGACTTGGGTCTGAGACTATACAGACATATCCCTCCACCCGACACAACCAGCAGACAACAGAGTAACCCTGGGAGAATAGTTCTGAGATCTTGCCATACCTGGGCATGAGGCAGAAGACACAAAACACATACCCCAGGTGCCTAGGTCTTGTACCGCCTATGGTGAAAATCCACATTTTACTGCCAGCTGAACCCCAGAATCTCCATAAATCCAGCCTAGATACATAAATTGTGTCTGCAGCACAGAGAAGGAAAATTATCCAAGAGAAATACAGGAATACAGGATGGGGAACACAGCTCAGGAAAGTGACCAGGGGATTACAGGCTGATATCACCTAGTCCCCGCCCTACTCTAGACCAGTCGCCACCCTAATCTGGACCAATCAGTGAGCAGTATGGGTGGAGGAATGTATTTAGTGTTAATGACCCACCTGTGCTGATCTCTGTAGGAGTGTCCTCCTCTATAAATGTCCCCGTTATTCCATCCTCCTCCATAGACTGCTGATCATCCCTCACATACCTCTCTTCTTCTTCTGCTTTAACCTCAAATTCTATATCGATTGGATCTCCACTCTAAATAAAAGAAAATATCATCTGTAAAATATAAGCTTTATCTTTGTGACATCACATAAAAAATAAAATAAAAATCCACTCAATGTCTCTATAAGTGTGTTTTAGAAGCTCTGTCCCACCAACCTTGCAACAGTGAGGGATGGTGTAATCTTCTGGGGTGGAATCCCGGGAATACAGAGGACGGGGACATCTCTCTGGTGGGTTCCTGGTATTTGGTGGCTCCATCATATCCTTGTGTTCTTCAGAAAACTCCTCCATCACTCCATACTCCTCATCCTCCTCTTTATACTCTTCTTTAACATCAATATTATCATTCCCGAGGATTCCACTCTGAATATATAATAAAACATTCATTGTAACAAACATGCTGTGTATAAATCAGAACTACCAATAATTGTCAATCCTCTACCTGATGATGGTGGGGGATGGTGTGATCTTCCTGTGTGGAATCCCGGGAATACAGAGGACGGGGACATCTCTCTGGTGGGTTTCTGTAGCTGGATGTCTCCACCATGGTGTCCTGGTACAGGTCTTTGTCTTCTTTTGGAAACTCTGACTCCTCCATCACCCCATCCTCATCATCCTCCTCTTTTATCTCTTCTTTAAGTTCAACTTTAGAATCTCTCAGGTTTCCACTCTGAATATATAATAAAAAATGACATCAATTGTAACAATGCAGATAACGTACAGATCCTAATGATACTATCAGTGATTGTTCCTCATCTACCTGATGATGGTGAGGGATGGTGTGACATCTCTCTGGTGGGTTCCCATTACTGGATCCATCTGTAGGAAACACACACACTGACTGAATACATTGTTTCTATGTGTTTATCAGATGATGGGGGATCTAGGTGGAGCCTCCGTACTGCTCTCTCCTTTACAATAAAGTCTCCTCTTACCCGGTGATGTGAGGGGCGGCTGATTGTCCATCATGACGTCCTTGTAGAGATCCTTGTGTCCTTCTAAATACTCCCACTCCTCCATGGAGAAATAGACAGTTACATCCTGACACCTTATAGGAACCTGACACACACAATGATACAGTCACCATCCAGACACATCCCTTGTCTGTTACTGGATAATGTCCCAGAATTCCCAGCACCGCTCACCTCTCCTCCATCATCTCTCTGGTGACTTCTAGAATCTTCTTTGTATTTCTCTATTCTATCAGGGAGGGAGGTGGAGGTAATGTGATGGTCATATGATCTCCAGACTTCACAGGAGGAAAACTCGATCTGAACACAAATTGTAAAATCAAATGATATTCCCAGAATCCTCCTCACCTCATCATTCAGGTCATCATTTTATTAAAGCCTCACTTCAGGCTGAGGTATAATTTACCCCCACAGGACCCCCACACTATGCAGGTTAAAAGCTTGTTGCAGACATTATGGGTTCATTACATACAACGCAGGACCAACAGTCCCACTATGCTAATGAGGAAGCCAAGGGTCTGCCTACATCCTAAAAAGCCAAATGGATCGGCATTAGGAGGAGGAGCTGTGAGGTCAGTGTGATGTCATAGGATTCTCTGACTTCATATTGAGGGAAATTTAGATGGGGAGGTTTGAGGGGTCCTCTATTCGGTGCAAACCAAATCATTGTTCCTGGGTGTGTCCTACCTCTCCTAAACTGAAGAATGAACTTTGACCTTTACCATACAGAAATCTGTCAGGAATCTGTGTAGTAAGCTCTCATGTGATCAGGTGACGTGCGGAGGAACGGAGTGTAAATGGCAGACAATTTCCTCCAGAGCTCCTAATGGTGGGGATGGATTTTGCTGAGTGCTGGTGCCAATTTTCCACCCCCCAGGATCACTGCAGGTGTGGAGAAAAGCTGTGTAAGAGGATATGGAGGAGGAGATCCAGGAATCAGGATAAAGGTCAGGACAAGCAACAGACGAGCGCATCCAAGAGATGAAGCCGGGGTCACTACACAGAAAATCAATCCAAGGAAACAACAGGCAGGACGAGGAATAGCAAGAAGGAGCTCAGAGACAAATGAGAATATTGCTCAGCCAATGGGAGATTATCTCAGCATGACTTACATAATGAAGGAGATGAGGGGGAGGGGAGGAAGTCACTTAAGGTGGGGCCTAATAAATTTACTTTGAATCTAGGATCTAGCTTGTGTACATAAAGCAGCATGTCCCTCCCTGGCTGGTCTCTTAGCTGGCTGCTTTGCAGGCTTGTCCTGGTTACTCCTGTAAGGACTCTGTAGTCCTGTTTCTCAGCACCTTGTGGGGATCTTTGTGGCAGTGCCGAGGTGGCGCCATGTTGGAGATTCGGTCCAACTCCTTCCTCTCTGTTCTGCCGGAGGGCTCTGCAGGGAAGCTGGAGCCGATGGTGACAGTATTGCGGCCGCAGAAAGGAGAAAGATCGGCAGCGGGAGCTCAGTGAGATGAGTCCTCTCATGCCGCTGTCCTGTCCAGTCCACCCCCTACTTCACAGGTTGGGTGCCATCATCTCCCTCCTCCTGTCCGGCCCCGCTCCGAGCCACATTCCTGTCTGAATAATGTGTCCGGGTTTAAAGGCAGAAACAATATTCAGACCAACAGTGAGAATGGGCTGACAAGAGCCCAGGGGCCAGGACACCATTTCTAGTCACCATGGTGACCTGGGATTTGACCATAGATACATGGAACTTCAATTGGTTCAGCAGGGATCGGTCACATTTCCATCCATGTGTGGTCACTGCCGGATAAAAGTCACTCGAGAGAGCGGAGGATCGCCCCCCATTGTCAGAATATAATAGTGCAGCGGGGAGGATTCCCACAACCCCCTCTAATGTGTGGATGGGTTCAGATTTTTTTGCTCATCCCGCTGGCTGAACGATAAAACTGAACCATGTATGGCCAGCTTTGGAAGCAAAATATATTCATCATTAGTGATGGGCTCTGGTGTGTACAAAATCGCACGTTCCCGATCCCGCCAGGAAGCCGACACTGCACAGCGCTAATCGCAGGCAGTGAGACATTTCCTGGTCTGCAGCTGAGGACCATAAAATGTCTCACTGCCTGTGATTAGCGTTGTGCAGTGTTGGCTTCCTGGCGGGATCGGGAATGTGGGGATTCTAACACACCGGAGCCCATCACTATTCATCATCAACTGATCCCCCTGAAGGGTCTAATCTAGGTCTCCACACTATATATGTGGGTATCATCATCTGCTGGAGATAAAAGACGTCACAGTGACTATGGAGGAAGAGGACGGACATGAGGGGGGGGGGGGGGGTTACTGGGTGTAAATAGAAAATAAGATCTCATTACCTCCTCTGCTGCCACTTCCAGCAACGTCTCCTCTCTACTTCCTCCCCACTCGCCTCTCACCCGCAACTTCCTGTCTGTGTCTGACATCACTTCCTGTCTTTCTAGAGTGGAGCTCCACATTTGACAGGAAACATGTGTCCTCCACTTTTTTTGTTTTTTTTTTTGTTTATGAACTTTAATGTAACAAACATTCAATAGACATTAGAAACACATACCTCCCAACTGTCCTGTCCCTGATTTCGAGGGACTGTCCCTGATTTGGTACAAAGTCCCGCTGTCCCTCATTCCTCCTCATTTGTCCCTCATTTTGGTCTGATCTATATAGTTGTATATAAAATGCACTTTTTAGCTTTCAAAACGTGTTTCCCAGCGCTAAACCTTTCATCCAATTTCTAAATTGCAGTATTTGTCTATTTTAGAAGCCAATATAAAGGAATTAGTATTGGTAAAAAAAAGTCCTTGTGGATTTAATTAACCTTTTTTTGGGGGTTAATTCTCCTTTAAGGGTGTGTGGCAGGGGGGCGTATCCTATGCCTACATACATTTGCTAGTAGGTGTACCTCATTCCCATCTCAAAATGTTGGGATATATGCAATGTTTCCGGTCACTGCTGCATTTCATGATGGTATCTGGCTGCAGACTGGAGCTCCACTCTGCACAAGGGTCATGTGACCTCCGCAGATTTTTTTAATCAAATTAATTTTAACCCTTTTGCTGCCAGAGCCGTTTTTGCATTTTCTGCACACATTTAAAAAAAATCACTGTAGGCCTGAAGATGACGTAAAAACCCCAAAACATGATATAATTTCTGAAAGCAGACACCTAGAGAATGAAATAGTGGTTGTTCTAATATTTTATGTCACACAATATTACTGAAAAGGAACTTTTTGTTAAAATATAAAAGCCGAGGTTGCACCGAGTAAATAGATACACAACATGTCACACCTTAAAAATTGTGTTTGCCCATTAAATGGTGACAGACTTCAGCACCCTATATTTTCTATAGGTGATGCGTCAAAAGCCCCCTATAGGTCATCAGTTTAGTGTTATGGAGGAGGTCTGGTGATAGAAATAACATTCCAGCGTGTGCGGCGATATGTAACATGTGTATCGCAATAAATGTTTTCAAGTGTAGGCGCCCCTGGCGCTTGTGCTTACATTCATACATGTGGGGGTGGGGGGGCCTCAAAAAAAATGTTTTGGGGAGGGGACTGTAAAGAACGATAGCATGAGAAACGAAATTTTAGTTCAAGACGCCATTTCATGGTTTAAAGAAAAGTTAAAAACTCACATATAAGTTTGAGTTGTTCTGTTATCTATAGAAATGTTTCATGGTTACTTATGTGTAGCGCTGACATTTCTGCCAGGAAATGTTAACTTATGGACAATGCTCTAAATTGATACTCGGCCAAAAGGCAGAAGGTACTTTATCTATTCTTTGTTTAAAGAACATAGAGAAATGTCACAGGAAGTGACTGTTTGTGTACATTATACAAGAACCTACCTACCCAGAATGCCGAGTGACCTACCCATGAACACTCAGTACTGAATTGCATGCTGGGTAGGATATAAAAGACCCTGCACGGCCATTTTCTTTCTCTTCTGGACGGGTGGCCTGCCTACAAGGATCTGTGAGGAGGTGTTCCAGAGAGCGCGGCCTACACCAACTGCGGAGCGGAAACAACCAGCGACTCTGCTTTACACCTGTGTGCTGGAAAAGACAGTGTGACCGAAAGGATCCAGAGACACTTGACGGAGCCATCGGAGGGTCCCGGTCAGCTTGCAGAGCGGAGCGGTGTAAAGCAGTCGGCTGGTGTGAAGCAAGACTGAGATAACCGGAGCAGAGGTTTCCTAATTTTCCAAGCCTGGTTGGGTGAGAGGGCTGCCGCCCGTAGTTCTTAACGCACTTTTACACACTTAGACTCTTAACACAGTGTTTGCTGGGACCTGTAGTTCCACCGAGGAGATCTTATCTTATTGACTGAGTTTAAGCAGGCCTCAAGCCTATACTTCACTGTTACTGACACTGTGTGGTTCAGAGCCAAATTAAACCGGAGACAGTTACAAGTGTGCTGCACTACAAGAACAGTTTCAATCTTCACTCTACCATATTCCTTGTTGTTAAGCCCTTTGGATTACAATTTCTACAACACAAATAGCTAGCAGAAGACAGAAGATTAAAGACTACATTTCTTTTCATTGCAAGGCCTTGCGTACAGGTGTGAGCGGGGCTGAGAGCGTACAGGTGTGAGCGGGGCTGAGAGCGTACAGGTGTGAGCGGGGCTGAGAGCGTACAGGTGTGAGGGGGGTTGAGAGCATACAGGTGTGAGCGGGGCTGAGAGTGTACAGGTGTGAGGGGGGTTGAGAGCGTACAGGTGTGAGGGGGGCTGAGAGCGTACAGGTGTGAGGGGGGCTGAGAGCGTACAGGTGTGAGGGGGGCTGAGAGCGTACAGGTGTGAGGGGGGCTGAGAGCGTACAGGTGTGAGGGGGGCTGAGAACGTACAGGTGGGAGGGGGCCCAGAGCATACAGGTGGGAGGGGGCTCAGAGCGTACAGGTGTGAGAGGGACTGAGGCACTGAAGGACTTGGTGGGATGGCTAGTGGGCAGATTCGGTGGGATGACCAGTGGGCGGGACCCTGGGGAATGTTGGTGGTCAGGCTCGGGGGGGCCCAGGCCTGAAGCTGCGTAAGGGGCCCCACAATTTCTGATGGCTGCCCTGGACACCAGCTAATAGGAAAATATTAACTGAAGCTATTTCTTTTGAAATAACACGTACAAACTTAGTAAACTCCTCCCATCCCCTCCCTTGTCCCCTAGAAATGTATAAATATCCTTGTTTCCAGTGATTAAACACCTTTTTTGCACATTGCAAACATGTCTCCTGTGTCACTTATTGGTATCTCCAGGCCTGGGGGTCTACGGAAGTCTTCCTGCATTACCTGAACCTACCTGGGTGGTCGTATGAGCCGAAATTCCCTACAATCTGGGGGCTCTTTGTCCGGGATAAAGCAAATCATCTGTGGTAAGTGGACTTTTGTCTTTATTGACAAAATATTTCTTGCCTCAGCTCTGATTAAAGCTTTTAGTCCCCGTAAATTAGTAGGGGATAAGAACCACGCCAGAGGTTAATATTGGAGGGTTTTGGGAAACCCACAAAGATAATAAGTACTGCATACACATATATGGATACATTCCTTTTGGGAAGGAATAGGAGGTGGTTAATGAGGAAATAGACTCCAGTGACCCCAAATCTTTTGCTTTTTCTTTCTGTCGCATAGAAATCTAAGATGATTTGTTGTGTGATCAGAAGACTGCGTGGTAAATAAGTCGGCTCACACTGTCAATATGGGTCAGAAACAAGGTAAAGAAGATCCTCCCCCTCTTCCCAACCCAGGAGAAACGTGTAAGGATTTTGTAGCCAGAATTTGTGGTACTGATTGTGAATTTATAGTCCCATGGGTTTCAAATTTAGTGGGATGGACCGAAGCCATACACAGTGTAGACCCCTTTTCCCGGGATGGTAGTAATGATGAATTTCACATGGATATTGTAAAAGGATTGTGTTTAGGAGATAAGAGAACTTTCCCTTAGTACCCTGGGGACACTCAATGGGATAAGGATTATATGGAAAAGGGAGAACTCGTTAAAATACGCCCCATATTGGTTTCAGAGGGACAATAAGAAACAGAAAAAGCCCACCAAATGTTTAAGTAAGGAAGATTATGACCAAAAACATAGAGAAGCCGATAAAAAAAGAGAGTTGTCCCTGACCCAACAGCCCCACCCCTGCCAATAGTCAGTCATCCTCCACCCGCATATGTACATGTCTATCCAAGCTTAACAAAAGGAAGATATTGATCTTCTGGCTGGACATTATGCAACCAGACAACGGCAGGTCCCTCCCGCTCCACAACCACAACAGCAGATCCCTCCCGCTCCACAACAAGATAGACAGAGCCCACAGAGGCAAGAACAGAAAGCCTGAGTCGAGGTAGCTGAACCAGAAGAAGATCAGGGAACTACAGGAGAGGTCGTTTCACCACCTGGCCAAGAGCAGGAGGAAGAAGAGGAAGACGTTGAAGGGGGCAAAATACTCAGTCCCCCTAAAAGAAAGAGTGGAACTGTATATAATAACACTAACCTTCAAGCACCTTTCATGACCATTGGAAATGAAATATTGAAAAGGGTACTAGACATTGAGGACATTGACAGGATAGTAAAACATTACCCCAAACACACCGCCTCTGCAGGAGGCACTTTAACTTACTTAACCCCTTCCCGCCGAGCGTACGCAGATATGCGTACTCGGCTTTCGGAGGTTATACCGGGATGATGCCTGCAGCTGCAGGCATCATCCCGGTACTGTTGTTTAGAGCGGGTGATCGGCTTTCCGAGGATAACCGATGCAGTTAAAAGCTATTATCCCGGAGAAGTGGGAGGGGATGTCCCCCCCTCCCGCCGCTCTTGCCGGGCCTCCCACTTCTGACGGCTAGTGACAGACTGGAATGAAGCTGGAAACGGCTTTGTTCCAGTCACTTTGATGTAAACACGGAAGCAACGTCACAATGTCACTTCCTGTTTACTCGGCTGCCAATGGCGCCGGTTTTAAAAAAATAATACAGTATTCAGATACACTATTTTTGGTGATCTGAATACTTTAAAGTGCAAAGAAGGGATTGGGGGTCTTTTAGACCCCTAATCCCTCCATAAAGAGTACCTGTCACCACCTATTACTGTCACAAGGATGTTTACATTCCTTTTGACAGCAATAAAAGTGATCACATTTTTTTTTTTTTTTTTTTTTTAAACACAATTTTAATATATAAAAATAAATAAAATAAATAAAAAAAAAAAAAAGGCCTGTAAGGGTAGAAATTACACAAAGGAAGACATGCGCCTTATCATTGATGGCATCATAGGACACACCAGTTCCTGGAGCTGGGCAAATGTTCCAAGTATAAACAATAGTGACACTGGAAACGCGGGAACATATGGGTTAAACACAGTACAATAGCAGCTACATGCTTGATCCAGTGCTGCTTTTTTTTCTGAATTCAAAGTCTCAAGCATATCCAGGAGGGTTCGTTTGAACCTCTCTGGCTGAGGGTCCCCTTGGAGGATGATATGGAGTGGTTCTGGACTTCTTAATGCCCAACAAGTCTAAAAGTCTCTTGATGAGGCTACTTTCTAAATCTCTCCCTTGGTCAGAGTGGGTACGTTGGGGCAGGTCATGGTGTACAAAGAACTTCTCCACTAAGATCTTGGCCACCGTGGATGCTTGTTGATCCTTTGTGTGAAATGCCTGGGCATACCTAGTGAAGTGGTCAGTCACTACCAGGATATTTCCCTGTCCACGCAGATCAGGCTCCAAGCACAGAAAGTCAATGCACACCAGCTCCATGGGTCCCTGACTCTGAAGATGGCCCATTGGGGTGGCTCGGTGAGGCAACGTTTTCCTTTGGATACATCTGATACAGGAGTGGCAATAGCCCTTGACTTCAGCCCGCATGCAGGGCCAGTAGAATCGGTCCCTCACCAGGTGGAAAGTCCTCTCGGGCCCTAGGTGGCCATGGTTGTTGTGAAGAGAGGTTAATATTGTCTCCCTGTGTTTTTCCGGTATAAATAGCTGCCATTTTTCTTCAAGCTCATCAGAGGGGCCCCTTCAGTAGACCACCCCTTGATGCAGCTGCAACCGGTCCCACTCTAGGTGCATGAGACGGGCCTCCTTTGGAGAGTCAGTGAGGAGCATGTCAGCTTATTGGTTCTCCAAGGCCTTCAATGCCAGGCTACAGAGAGGGTCTTCCAACTGATCCTTTCGCAAGTCCTTCTTAGAAAGTTTTGGCAGACCTTCATCTCCGACTTGGGTGACATTGCAGTTACATTTTGGAACACAAATAGCTGAAACTCCAATGTCTTCGGCCCTGGATCCTCCTCCAGCTTGGTGTTCTGCTCCTTGACACAAGGCTCGTACCCCTACAGGTGTCAGCCGGGCCCATTCTTCATGAGAGTCCCCGGAGCAACCGGGCCTTCTTGATAGTGTCTGCATCTTTGTTCCCGACCCCGGTCGATACTTCAGGCTGAAAGTAAATCCTGATAGGGCAGCCAACCATCTGTTACCTGTGGCCCTGTGGCGTCCAGCTTGGCAGTGGTGAGGATGTAGGTGACAGGATTATTGTCAGTCTTAATCACGAACTCCGCTCTGTATAGGTTTATCTACTACTGCCCACTTCAAGGCCAGAAACTCGAGTTTGTGTGTGGGGTAGTTCTTCTTGGCGGGTGCCAAGCTCCAAATCACATAAGCGACTGGCCGCAAGTGACCATCGTGTTCTTTATATAGCACCCCGCCTAGCCCATCTCGACTGGCGTCAACATGGAGTTCATATGGCTTGGTTGTGTCTGCATAGGCCAGTACTGGAGCCGTGGTTAGGCTTCATTTCAGCTACCTGAAAGCCTCTTCACATTGGGTAGTCCACTGTTCCTGAATGGACTCTCTGGGTCTTCTGTGCCCTCCAGCTGGTCTAACTGGCTTTGTTGGGTCATTGTCTTTCTCCCTATTTTTCAGTAACTCATTGAGTGGGCGGGCTATCTTGGCGAATCCCTCAACAAGCCTTCTGTAATAGGAGCAGAATCCCAGAAATGACCTGAGGTCAGTCACATTAGTGGGCTTCGGCCAGGAGGTGACGGTTTCCAGCTTCTGGGGGTCTGTGGCCACTCCGTTGGCAGATACGATATGACCAAGGTAGTTGACCGATGGTTGCTAAAACCAGGGACAGCTTCAACCCCTCATCATAGTCTTTTTAGGACCTTCTCCAGATGCTCTTCATGTTCTTCTAAGGTCTTCCAAAAAATGATGATGTCATCTAAGTACACCAACACCTCTATCAAGTTCATGTCCCCCACTGTCTTCTCCATGAGCCTTTGGAAAGTGGCTCGGGCACTGGATAGACCCTGAGGCATGCAATCAAACTCAAAGAACCCCACTGGGATGATAAAAGCGGTCTTCTCCCTGTCCTCGGGATGCATGGGGATTTGATAGTACCCGCTCTTCAGGTCCAGTACGCTGAACCACTTGGCTACTGACAGGCTCTGCAAAGCGTCTTCTATCTGTGGGGTGGTGTACTGGTCGGGAATGGTTCTCCGGTTCAGTGTTCTATAGTCGATACAAAGCCTCAGTGACCCATTCTTCTTTCGTACCACCACTATCGGGGAAGCGTATGGGCTTCGGGACTCTTGGATGATACCAGCTCTCTTCAATTCTGCCAATTGTTCACGCAGGTCTTCCAAGTCCCCTAGAGGAATCCATCGTACTCTCTCTCTGAATGGCTTATCTTCTTGTAGACGGATCTGGTGTTTGGTGCTCTTGGCACACCCCACATCGAATTCACTCTTGGAGAATGCAGCCTGCCATTTCAAGAGCTGAGTTCTGGCTCTTTCTTTCCATTCAGGAGAGAGAGGAGTGTTCTTCGGATAGAACTCCTCGACGAGGATTCCATTCTTTTCTCCCCCCACCAAATCAGACAGTGAGACTGGGGAAGCTTGGTTTCCTGAGAAGTTCTTCCTGAGAAGGTCCTGAGCTTCTCATACCCAGTTCTAGAGTATGTTGGAGTGTCTTTCTGGCATTTTGACACAAAGTCTCCCAAGGCAGCAAAGAATTCTGGTACAATCGTGGTCAGAGGTGACAAGGAGGGACCTCTTCTGTAGTTGACTCGGCTTGACTTTAGCTGGTAGGACTCTCGTCTGGAACCTTCAGATGAATTATAAAAAGCTCCATCTTGTTAGCTAATTGCACACTGGCACCCTTGAAGCTTTCAGGGACTCCTTGTCTCCACTCTAGTAGTGCATAGGTGTGGGAGGTCCCACGGTCTGTTTTGACAGCAATCACCCACGTCTTCCTGTCTGGGGATAATGTCTTCACAGCTTGGCTGATTTGCTCCTCAGCCCAGGCCTCCGCTGGGAGTTCGATCACCATGCTAAACTCTGAGTGGGCACCTTCTTCCTCACACCACTGCATAGCAGCAGCATGATCCATTCTGGCGCTTTGTAGGGAAGTTGATTGCAGAGAACAGTGTGTAGCAAACCCCCGGAGGAGCTGCTTTTGATTATTGGTTCAATCCGTTGTTCTGCCTCTCAACCCCAGCAAACTGTCCCAGCCCCTCTGGCACACCTAGCTCAGTGATAAATAGAATAACCTGATAATAATACACAACACAGTGCTGTATTTTTGAGTTTACTTAGAGTAGAATAAAGTTTAGATTAACATTAGTCAGCCAGTGCCTGTGTGAATAGCCAGGACTTGGTTGAAAAAGTGAGAAAAAAAAAACAGTCAGTAACTCTATGCAACAGATGAAAGGGTAAATCACAATATACACAAGTTAGGTAAATTCTCATAGTCATGCTGTTGATGTGTGACAAATGCTATAGCTAAAGGGGAACCCCAGGCTAGCCTATAACTCTTCCAATACACACAAGAAAAGGATTCTAAACAACCGTGGCATGTCCCCTTTAAGAGTTATCTCAATAGTGTACCCTGAGCAAAGCTTTGCATTTAGTCTCTTCACCTGCATGTAGGAGCTCTGTGGATAAAGGCCTCTCAATATAGCAGAGTGATGAAAAGGAATGAAAGTAGCTGGTGCTTTTTAAGTAGCGTTCCTTTGTGTATTCCAGATAACAGGGCCTGTACACAGCATTCAAGTGGGGTATCTTATAAAATGCAATAAGTTCCTGGGCAAAGCCCTCTCACCAATACTTTATACAGTCAGTGGTCCTCCACTGAGCGATCAATCGACTCTCCTGACTGCAGGTGTGTCACAATGGCGTCCTGTCTTTTAGCTGTTGAAAAGGCCTCCCTTGTAAACGTCCTCCGAGGCAGTTGGAGCCTGCAGGTACTGTTCCTCTGGGCTGGGCTGCAAACTGTGTGTCCCTGGGCAGGCTGCAATCCCCCTCTTACTCACAGCAACAGAGCAGTTCCTCCTCTTATGGGATCCAGGAGACAAGAGGCTTTGGCCTAGTCCTTCCCTGTCCTTTGTAGTCTCTCCCACAATCCTCCTCTCTCTAAGCAATGCATCCTAGGATTTGTGGTCTAGTGTCTTAAACAGTCAATCAGCTTGCCCTGTGTTATGACTTCATATCCCACACTTCTCTGCTGCTGCTTCCTGGTGATTGGCTGTCAGTCTCCTCTCTCTAGGGAAGCTAAAGAGCAAGCAGTTCTGTGTGTGTGAGAAAAGAGGAAGGGGGATGAAACAGCCCACGCAGCTGCTAGCAGGCTGCTCTCCCCCTCATGGCTTGAATCAGTCTTGAAGAGGTACCTGCTACATAAGGATATACAGTACATACACAGCGAGGAGACTTTTCTTGGGGCTGCAGTTCCTCTAAGTTCCACAAGGTGGTGATCTCCCCTCTAACCAGACAGAAAGTCTCTATGGAATACAGACAGGAAGTGATGTCAGGTACAGGCAGGAAGTTCTATGTAATATGAAGTTGAAAGGAGACATTGCTGGAAGTGGCAGCAGAGGAGGTAATAAGATCTTATTTTCTATTTACACCCAGTAACCCCCCGTCATGTCCATCCTCTTCCTCCATAGTCACTGCGATGTCTTTTATCTCCAGCAGACGATTATACACACATATATAGTGTGGAGACCTAGATTAACCCCTTCAGGGGGATCAGTTGATTAATATATCTTGTTTCCAAAGCTGGCCATACATGGTTCAGTTTTATCGTTCATCCAGCGGGATGAGAGGGAAAAACTGAAGTGATTCCCCCATCCACACATTGGAGGGGGATGGGGGAATCCTCCCCGCTGTACTATTGTATTCTGACAATGAGGAACGCTCCTCCGCTCTCAGAATACACAGATCATTGATGAAGCTATTGGCTGATCGAGTAACTTTTATCGGGCAGTGACCACACATGGATGGAAATGTGACCGATCCCTGCTGAACCAGCTGAATTTCCATGTCTCTTTGGTCACCATAAGTGACTTCCTCCCCTCCCCCTCATCCCCTTCATTATGTAAGTCATGCTGAGATAATCTCCCATTGGCTGAGCAATATTCTCATTTGTCTCTGAGCTCCATCTTGCTATTCCTCGTCCTGCCTGTTGTTTCCTTGGATTGATTTTCTGTGTAGTGACCCCGGCTTCATCTCTTGGATGCGCTCGTCTGTTGCTTGTCCTGACCTTTATCCTGATTCCTGGATCTCCTCCTCATCTCTCCTCCATATCCTCTTAAGCCCCATACACACGGTCGGATTTTCCCATGGATTCTGTCCTATCGGACAATGTTGTCGTAAAATCCGACCGTGTGTAGGCACCATCGGACAGTGTACGTCGGATTGTCCGGCTGGATAGATTTTTCGACAACAAAGTCCGATCACACCAAATCCGATTGTGTGTATCGAATTCCGACGGACAAAGTGCTACGCATGCTCAGATCACATTACAAGACCAAAGCTATTGGCTACTAGCCTCTACGTAGTCCCGTCGTAGGCAACAAACGTCACCGCGTTCAGAATGATCGGATTTTTCGACAACTTTGTCCGACCGTGTGTGCGCAACACCAACATCGGACAAAGTACGACGGACATGATCCGACGGACCTGGTCCTCGGATAATCCGAGCGTGTGTATGGGGCTTTACACAGCTTTTCTCCACACCTGCAGTGATCCTGGGGGGTGGAATCTTGGCACCAGCACTCAGCAAAATCCATCCCCACCATTAGGACAGACTGAATGGAGATAACTATTGTTCTGCACTTTTTAGATCGCCCCTAAGACTATCGTTGCTGGGGGGCACGTTGTTGAGGTTCTCACCTTCAGTGTTTCTTTCTCTAAGTGATTCTTTATACAAGTGATTTGCACTTCAAGCTCTGTCTCATCTGAAGATTTCTTCTCTGTCCCTCCACAGGTTTGTCCCAGCTGAGTCACATCCACCCATAACTGGAAACTTTGCTGTCACTGTGTCTGTGTGTATTTTGGTACATCGCCTTCACCATCTGTTCCCTGTCTGCATCATTATAATGTTTGTGTTGGTCTGTTGTGTCTTACCTAAATTGTATGTGCTGACCTTATCTTTGCAGGTCTGCTGGTCTGGCTTTATATTTTAAAGGTCTGCTCTGATTGTCAGCCATCCTTATATTATCTCGTGATTCATTAATTAACCACTTGCCTACCAGGCACCAACACCTCCTTCCTGACCATTTTTCAGCTTTCAGCGCTGTTGCATTTTGAATGACAATTGCGCGGTCATGCAACGCTGTACCCAAATAAAATTTTTATCATTTTTTCCCCACAGATAGAGCTTTTTGGTGGTATTTGATCACCTCTGCGGTTTTTATTTCTTGCGCTATAAACAAAATAAGAGGGACAAGTTTGAAAAAACACAATATTTTTTTTATTATAATAAATATCCAATTTTTTTTTTTTTAAACAAATTTTTTCCTCAGTTTAGGCCGATACGTATTCTTCTACATATCTTTGGTATAAAAAAATCGCAATAAGCGTATATTGATTGGTTTGCGCAAAAGTTATAGCGTCTACAAAATAGGGCATAGATTTATGACATTTTTATTATTTTTTTTTTTTTACTAGTAATGGCAGCGATCTGCGAATTTTATCGTGACTGCGACATTGCGGTGGACATATCGGACACTTTTGACACATTTTTGGGACCATTCACATTTACACAGCGATCAGTGCTATAAAAATGCATTGATTACTGTATAACTGTGACTGGCAGGGAAGGGGGTTAACACTAGGGGGCGCTGCAGGGGTTAATATGTTCCCTATGTTAGTGATTCTAACTGTGGGGGGAGGGGACTGACTGGGGGAGGGGACCGATCGGTGTCCCTATGTACAAGGGACACACCATCGGTCTCCTCTCCAGTGACAGGACGTGGATCTGTTACTATTAAACTGGAGCACCCTTATGGAATCAGCACGTTGCTGGGGTTCTTTCCTTTAGTTATTCTTTCTCTAATGCCGCGTACACACGGTCGGAATTTCCGATGGAAACAGTCCAATGGGAGCTTTTCATCGGATTTTCCGACCGTGTGTATGCCCATCGGTCTTTTTCTGTCGGAATTTCTGACGGACTTTGGATTGAGAACCTGTTCTTAATTTTTCAGACGGAAAACCTGTCTATCGGATTTTCCGATCGCGTGTATGCAATTCCGACACGCAAAATTCAGACGCATGCTCGGAAACAATTCGACGCATGCTCAGAAGTATTAAACTTCCCTTTTAATAGTGCTGTCGAACGTGTTGTATGCTGCTGTGTTACTGACCGTCGGAATTTGGTGTGACCGTGTGTAGGCAAGATCAGAGCTTTTTCCGATGAGAATTCCGACCGTGTGTACGCGTCATTAGTGATTTGCACTTCAAGCTCTGCACTTCAGTGATTGCACAAAGGAAACATGCATAGCAAACTGCACTGAAAAGCACCAAACAGGTTGCAGGTTCTCTCTAGTAAGCGCTCCTTCCACTCTGTAACATGCACTCTCTACCACTTGGGTCCTCTTTCCTCTACCCCTCTTCCCCACCCCTCAGTTTATCCACTTCCCCACCCCTCAGTTTATATATATCACCCTCCTTTCTGTTCTCTCCCTATTACCGCACTCACCAAGTCCTGCTAATTCTATGCCCACATGCTGATAAAACCTCCAGGACGCATTGGCATGTCCCTTCATATAAATCACACTGCCACATTACCTCTCTAACTCTTCTGCTTAACCTAACCTCTGTGACATATCCCCAAACCCTGGGCCTCCACCATTTAACTGTGCCCAAAACTTCCACCATCCTACACCCTCTGGCAGCAGCTACAATCCACAGAACTGGGTTTCAATTCCTCTTCTTCCCAAATCCAGCCTCCTCTTCTCTGGTGCCCTCTGGAATGCCCACTCTGTCTATAACAAACTCATCTCTCCCCATAACCTCTTTATCACAAATTCCTTTAACCATCTTGCCATTACTGAAACCTGGTTTCATGAATCCGACACTGCTTCTCCCGCTTCCCTCTCCCATGGTGGCCTTCTCTGGACTCATTCCCCCAGATCCAGTGGATGGAAGGGAGGCAGAGTAGGAATCCTTTTAGCTGCACACAACACCTATCAGGTACTTCACCCACCTCCTTCACCGACACTCTCTTCTTTTGAGGCACATTGTATTTGTCTATTTTTCTCCCGTTTCTCTTATGCCGCGTACACACGGTCGGAATTTCCGATGGAAACAGTCCAATGGGAGCTTATCATCGGATTTTCCGACCGTGTGTATGCCCATCGGTCCTTTTTCTGTCGGAATTTTCAACGGACTTTGGATTGAGAACCTGTTCTTAATTTTTCCGACGGAAAACCTTTCTATCGGATTTTCCGATCGTGTGTATGCAATTCCGACACGCAAAATTCTTGCGCATGCTCGGAAACAATTTGACGCATGCTCGCATTAAACTTCCCTTTTATAGTGCCGTCGAACGTGTTGTATGCCGCGGTGTTATTGACCGTCGGAATTTGGTGTGACCGTGTTTAGGCAAGACAGTTTGAGCGAAATTCGGTCGGAATTCCGACGGGAAAACCATCAGAGCTTTTTCCAACGAGAATTCCGACCGTGTGTACGCGGCATTAGAATTGCTGTCATCTATCGGCCCCCTGGACCAGTATCAATTTTCCTTGATGACTTCTGTGCCTGACTACTCTACTTTCCATCTTCTGAAATCCCCAAAATCATTCTCTGTGACTTCAAAATCCCTGTTAATGCTAATATTAATACTATTTCAAAACTTCTCAGTCTAATCTCCTCTCTTGACCTGAAGCAATGGATACAGGCTCCTACTCACTCCGATGGCAACACCCTTCGACCTTGTATTCTCCTACCTATGCACCCCATGCAACCTCTCCAACAGTCCTTTTTCTTTCTCTGATCACCACCTTATTAGATTCTCTCTCTCTCTCTCTCTCTCTCTCTCTCTCTCTCCCTGTCTTCCAACTCCTTTCCCTCCAACCGCCTAACAGTTACCCCTAGAAAGTTTTGCCACCTCAAACCTTCTTTTCTCTGCTACTGACCACCTCTATGACAAAATTTCACCCCTGTCCTGCCCCACTTCTGTCTACAACAGTTCACTGTCATCCTCCCTAGACAAACTCACCCCCCCTCACTACACACAGAATCAGGCCCCGACCCCTACAACCTTGGCAAACAGATGACACCAGAAGTTTCAGAAAATGTAGCCACACTCTTGAGCACCTGTGGCATAAGACCCGGAAAGACTTCAACCAATATAAATCTGCCTTCCAAAAATACAATTGCCGCCTCCTCAAGGCCAAGCAGACCTATTTTTATTACTCTCATTAACACCTTCTCATCCAGTCCCCACCAACTCTTCTTTACCTTTAACTCTCTGCTCCGTCCTCCACTACCTCCACCCACTAACTCACTCACTGCCCAGGACATTGCCAATCACTTCAAAAATAAGATTGATACAATTTGTGAGATCTCCAATGTGCAGATACCTCCCCCATTTAAAACCCCATAGTCCACAGATACAATCATTTATTCCCTTATTTAACCCTGCTACTATAGACAAGGTTGCTAAACTTTTTTCTAATGCCCACCTAACCACCTGTCCCCTAGATCCTGCCCCCTTGCAAATGCTACGGTCACCCTCTAGCTCCATTCTATACTCTCTAACTCACGTCTTCAACCTCTCCCCCTCTTCTTGAGAGAGAGAGAGAACCACCGCTTCAGGCCGATCCACCAAGACAAATGCTTTTCTTCCAGAAACAGAGAGCCCCAGGTGCTGGCTAATGCATGCACAGATGAAAATGAACGGAAAAAGCTCTGGACAGCCGCACTCCAGAAAGAATCTATTTTCTTGTGCCTTTTATTGCAAATTGAGGATCACGTAAGCTATGAGTAAGCACTTATTATAGTGTGAAACGCGTTAGCACCTTTTTCTGTATCACTTTTGCTGTGGGCTGTGTTATGTGATCCTCAATTTGCAATAAAAGGCACAAGAAATAGATTCTTTCCGGAGTGCAGCTGTCCAGAGCGTTTTTCGTTCATTTTCATCTCTCCCTCTTTACTGGCATTTTCCCCAACTCTCTAAAACATGCACTTGTCACCCCCATACTTAAAAAGCTTTCTTTGGCGTCTACCAATCTTAACAACCTTCGCCCCCATCTCCATGCTCCCCTTTTCCTTCAAACTCCTTGAAAGTCTGGTCTACAACTGACTGAGCGACCATCTGACCGAGAACAAACTTCTTGATCCCCTTCAGTCTGGGTTTTGCCCCCAACACTCCACGGAAACTGCTCTCCTTAAACTGACAAATGACCTACTAACGGTTAAAACCAATGGACACTATTCTGTCCTCCTGGATCTCTCTGCTGCCTTTGACACAGTGGACCACCCCCTCCCCTTTAAAAAACTCCACTCCTTTGGTCTCCATGATTGTGCTCTTCACTGGTTCTCATCCTACCTATCCCACCGCACCTTCATTGTCACTTACAATTCTACTCCCTCTTCTCCTCTTCCTTTCTCCGTCAGGGTCCCCCAAGGACCTCTTTTATGCTCAAGCTCCATAGGTGAGTTGATTGCCTCCCATGGCTTTCAATACCATTTTTACGCCGGTAACACCCAAATCTATCTCTATACCCCTCAGCTCACTCCATCAGTCTTCTCACGCATCACTAACTTACTAACAGACATATCAGTCTGGATGTCACTAGACATGTGCACTGACAAAAAATTTGTTCATTTTCGTTTCATTAGTTTATTTGTTTTTTTATGAAATTTCGAATTTACGAAATTTCAAATTTACGAATTTTCGAATTTCGAATTTACGGATTTAGGATTTTCGGTTTTTCGGAATTCCGAATTTTCGGAACTCCCAAAATTTGAAAATCAGAAAAAAAGAAAGAAAATCAGTTTAATTAATAACTAACTATTAATTAGAAGTTACGCATTATCTGAAATAACGAATGCTGCATCTAAACAAATGTAACAGAACAAATTAATAATAATAAAAAGGTTTTATTATTATTATTGTTATGTATTATTATTAGATCGTTACGTTCCAATTGGTTAGATGCGGCATTCGTTATTTCAGATAATTCGTAACTTCAAATAAATTCGTACTCGTTACGTTCACTAACAGACAAATTTGAAAGGGAATTCCAATATCTATAATTTAATAGTTAGTTATTATTTAGAATTAAACAGATTTTCTTTCTTTTTTTCTGATTTTCAAATTTTCAAATTTCCGAATTCCGAAAATCCTGAATTCGGAACTCGGAAATTCGGAACTCGGAAATTCGGAACTCGGAAATTCGGAACTCGGAAATTCGGAACTCGGAAATTCGGAACTCGGAAATTCGGAACTCGGAAATTCGGAACTCGGAAATTCGGAACTCGGAAATTCGGAACTCGGAAATTTGGAACTCGGAAATTTGGAACTCAGAAATCCGGAAATTCGTAATTTCGGAAATTCATGATTTTGCAAATTTCAAAATTCGGGAATTCAGAATTAACGAATTTGTTAAAAAACAAATTCGGAACTAAACGAATTGCACATGTCTAGATGTCACGCCACTTCCTCAAACTCAATCTATCCAAAACCAAACTCATATTTCCTCAACCACGTGCCTCTTCCCCTGATTTCTCTGTCAACGGCTCAACCATCTATCCATCCTTGCATGCCAAGGTGTAATCCTGGACTCTGAATGATCTTTACGGCCCCACATTGAATCACTGTCCAAAGTTTGCAGCCTAACCAATGTCCCTTCCTAACCAATGACACTGCAAAGCTTTGAATCTACCCCCTGGTCATCTCTTGCCTTGACTAATGCAACTTCCTCCTTATTGGCTTGCCTTTACCTAGGCTACCTCCACCTTACCAACTGCTCAGTGTCTGCTACTCCTTTCTGTCAATGCCACTGGCTTCCGCTCACCCTACAAATTACTTCTTTAGATACTAACAACTTACAAAGACATCCACAGCTCTTCCCTTAGCTACATCACTAACCTAGTTTCGAAATACCAAACAAATTGTTCTCTTCATTGTTCCTCCCAATACCTCCTGCTCTCTAGCTCTCTTTTCACCTCGTCCCATACTCACCTCCAGGACTTTTCCAGAGCCTCTCCCGTCCTCTGGAACTCTCTACCCCAATCTGTCTTGCTATCTCCTACTCTTTCCTCTTTAAGATGATCCCGGAAAACGCATCTCGTCAGAGAATTCTATCTGGCCCCCGCCTAACAACAATACTTTTATTTTCCCCATCAGCCCATCCCCCACAGTTATCACCTTTTTGTATTTCTTGACCCTCCCTCTTAGATTGTAAGCTCTATTGAGCAGAGTCCTCTGATTCCTCCTGCATTAAATAGTATTGTAATTGTACTGTCTGCCCTTATGTTGTAAAGTGCTGCGTAAACAGTCAGTGCTGTAAAAATCCAGTATTATAATAATAATAATTAGGAGTTCTGGAGAAAATTGTCTGGTATTTACACTCCGTTACTCCGCGCGTCACCTGATCACACGAGAGCTTACTTTCACAGATTCCTGACAGATTTCTGTATAATAAAGGTCAAAATTCACTCTGCAGTTTAGGAGAGGAAGGACACACCCAGGAGCAATGATTTGGTTTGCATTGGAGACTTATATAGAGGACCCCTCAAATATCCCCACCCAAATGTCCCTCCATCCAGAGTTTATGACATCACATTGACCTCATAGCTCCTCCTCCATTCCCTACATTCAGAGTCAATATGTCCGATGACAACACACTGACCTCACAGCTCCTCCCCCAACGTCCCTCCATCCAGACTCAGCACATCCTGTGACATCACACTGATTTTATAATGACCTCACAGTAGTGCTCCAGAGCAACACTATTCAAGAAGTCAGAAAATCCTATTCATTATTAAAGTGATACTAAAGTCTCGTTTTTTTTTTCTATAGAAATAACAAACATGTTATACTTACCTTCTCTGTGCAGTGGTTTGGCACAGATCAACCCAGATCCTCCTCTTCTCAGATCCCTCTTTGGCTCTCCTGGCCCCTTCCTCCTGCCAAGTGTTCCCACAGCAAGCAGCCTGCTATGTGGACACCCGATCCGAGCCACAGCTCTGTGTGTCCATTCAGACACGGAACCACGGTGCTACCCCACCTGATTGGCTAACTGACTGACTTTGATTGACAGCAGCAGGAGCCAATGCCGTCACTCATGTGTCTCAGCCAATCGGGAGATAGAGTCCCAGATGGCTGAGGCACTTGTGCACATAGCTGGACCGAGATGGGGCTCAGGTAAGTATTAGAGGGGCTGCTGCACACAGGTTTTTTATCTTAATGCATAGAATGCACCTTCTGCCTTTACAATCACTTTAAGTCTATAAAGTTACAAAACTAAAACAAGACCAGAACCAAAGCGCAGCCAAAACAGAATGGAACTTTTAATCCAGGAGGCCGAATTTTATGACTCCCAGACCCCAAGAATCATAGCAAACACTAAACTGTCCAGATTAAATATTTTCTTACTGAGGACCATAGAGCTTAAATACATACTGACCTTCATATTACCTCCTGATATCCTCATCCTATTGTACAACCAATACCAATCCAGATAATTCTCTGTTATCAATGTTATCTGTCTATAGGGAAACCTTCATAGATGACGGCACCAATAGGGATGGAGGAGGACCAGAGTCACATGACTGAGAGGATACTAAACCTCACCCTGGAGATCATCTACCTGCTGACTGGAGAGGTGAGGAGGATTCTGGGAGGTCACATGACACCACTCTTCTCTCTATTAATAAAACACAGACCTGACCGGAGAGGTGAGGAGGATTCTGGGATTCTAACAGGATATTCCTATTGGGTTCCTCAATACAGAGATTTCCTCTTGTGAAGTCAGGTGATCATATGACCATCACAGTTCCTCCATGTGACTCCCTAAAACCTGAGAGACACAACATGGAGAAGATTCTAGAAGTCATCAAGAAGATGATGGAGCTGCTGACAGGAGAGGTGAGCGGTGCTGGGAATTCTGGGACATTATCCAGTAACAGACAAGGGATGTGTCTGGATGGTGACTGTATCATTGTGTGTGTCAGGTTCCTATAAGGTGTCAGGATGTCACTGTCTATTTCTCCATGGAGGAGTGGGAGTATTTAGAAGGACACAAGGATCTCTACAAGGACGTCATGATGGACAATCAGCCGCCCCTCACATCACCGGGTAAGAGGAGACTTTATTGTAAAGGAGAGAGCAGTACGGAGGGTCCACCTAGATCCCCCATCATCTGATAAACACATAGAAACAATGTATTCAGTCAGTGTGTGTGTTTCCTACAGATGGATCCAGTAATGGGAACCCACCAGAGAGATGTCCCCGTCCTCTGTATTCCCCGTATTCCACACAGGAAGGTCACACCATCCCCCACTGTTACAAGGTTGGTGGGACAGAGCATCAAGAACATGGATTTGTTATGTGATGTCACAATAATAAAGCTTATATATTACAGATGACATTTTCTCTCATTTTCTTGATTTAGAGTGGAGATCCAATCGATATAGAATTTGAGGTTAGATCTGAAGAAGAAGAGAGGTATGTGAGGGATGATCAGCAGTCTATGGAGGAGGATGGAATAACGGGGACATTTATAGAGGAGGACACTCCTACAGAGATCAGCACAGGTGGGTCATTAACACTAAATACATTCCTCCACCCATACTGCTCACTGATTGGTCCAGAGTAGGGCAAAGACTGGGTGATATCGGCCTGTAATCCCCTGGTCACTTTCCTGAGCTGTGTTCCCCGTCCTGTATTCCTGTATTTCTCTCGGATAATCTTCCTTCTCTGTGCTGCAGACACAATTTATGTTTCTAGACTGGATTTATGGAGATTCTGGGGATCAGCTGGCAGCAAAATGTTTATTTTTTACTATAGATGTTACTAGACCTAGGCACCTGGGGAATGCGTTTTGGGTCTTCTGCCCCAGGCCCAGGTCTCTGCCAGAACAATTCTCCCAGGCTCACATGCTCTGTTATCTGCTGGCTGTGTCGGGTGGAGGGATATGTCTGTATAGTCTCAGACCCAAGTCACTGAGTGCAGTCTCAGGAGATGGGAGGCAGCGGTGTGGGACCTCTGCAACTTGTCTCATGTAAACATTTAATCTTCCACTGATTACTGAATACCAATATTTTGAGTCCTGACCCTTACACTATATAATTTATGTTGTACATTACGTACTCCTGACCCCTGCACTATATAATCTATGTTGTACATTACATCATTCTGATACTATATAGTCCTATCTGTTGTATCTTGTACATTACATAGTCCTGACTTCTGCTCTCTCCCCTCTACCTATTTCTTTATATACACATAATATGGATTCTCTTTTGTTACACCTGTAGTGATACTCCCATAGGAGCTGCTAGGATTTTATTTGCAAAAAAAAAACGTTTTTCCTTAGTTTATGTCAGTACATTTTTATTTAAGTAATTTTCCTCCTTCACTGATGGGCACTGATTAGGTGGCACTGATGGGTGGCACTGATGGGCGGCATTGATGGGCAGCACTGGCTGGCATCACTAATGGGCACTGAGTGGTGGCACTTTGGGAACTGGTTGCTGGCACTGGTGGCGTGTTATTGTAATCAGGGCACTGATCATCAGTGACTAGTATATACAATTATAAAGTGACATGTGGTAATACATGTGCAATCAGAGTCTATTAAGTGCTCTTATGCCCCGTGCCCCAACTGTGACTTTACATCCACCTCTAGTGAGGCTAAATGGTTCCTGTGACAGACCTAGCCGGGACACAGGCTTTTTGAGAGGACTAAATGCGAGCCTCCTGCCAACCGATTATGGACCCTGGATTTTAAGGGGCACAGGGTGAAGGAGAACCCCAACCCCAGTCAGATTCAATGCTGTATATATAATGTGTGTTGAATCATGCTGTTGGGACACACACTGTCATGCTAATGTCATGAACTCAAGCCACCTGTCTGTTGTGTAAATGAGTATAGCCTGGTTTGTAAGATGTTGTTGTGCTAATTAGCCCTGTGTTAATGTTCATGGTAATATGGTAATGTCTATTGAATAGTCATTCAAATGAGCTAGGAGCCTTAGAGTCTTGCCCTGAGGGGTCTTCTCTCAGTCAACTAGTCTGGGTCAATGATTAGATAATTAGCTCATGCTAATTATGTTAGGTACTGGTCATCCGGCTGTATAAATTTGTGTGACATGTCAAATAAAGATCATTCCTGATGTACTCCAAGAACTAGTGTTGTCTAATTCTTGGGGGTTCCTATAACCAGATCCATTGGACTCATGTTCCAGGACTTAGGAAGCATTTACGGCGGACACCTTGAGTACAGGATCCATCACAGTTCCACACTCACCAGATTAGTTGGACTCCTCTACCTTATGGTAAAAAAGGAGTCTACTGGGCTTTTAGGTCTCTTGGGGGACCTATCACAACACAATGTCCACTGGATACTCCCGCTGGTGTAGCTTGCCTCCTATTGCATCGCTCCTGGACTGTCCGTTCCTGAAGTGACGTATGAGGGGCCCAAGCTTGAATCTCTCATATGTCAGTTCCAGCGCGGACGGTGGAACAAGCGCTGATCTGCAGGCAGCGTTAGCTCACACAAGCTGTCAGCAGCACGAGGGGTTGCCTACCCTTTTTAAACACATTTTAAAAGGATATTTTGTTTCTAAGATGCCAATGTTAATCAAACGTCTTAAGGATCTTACACTATGAGGATTTCTTTCTTCACATATTACATACCTGTACACCTTGGTCCAGGAGCGCTGCAATAGGAGGCAAGCTGCACCAGCGGGGTTGTCCAGTGGACATTGAGTTGGGCTAGGTCCCCCCCCAAGAGACCTAAAAGCCCAGTAGACTCCTTTTTTACCATAAGGTAGAGGAATCCAACTAATCTGGTGAGTGCGGAACCATTTAGCCTCACTAGAGGTGGATGTAAAGTCACCGTTGGGGCACAAGGGACTCTGATTGCACATGTATTACCACATGTCACTTTATAATTGTATATACTAGTTACCATTCATCAACTTATTTATGTATTATCTTGCATTGGTTTCAAAAGTCACATATGCACAGGACTGATTTATTCAATTTTTTAACTGATAAATTCAGCACATAATGGTTTTAGTAATGTCATTAGTCCAGATATAGATCACAGAGTTATCACAAATAGATGTATATTACACTAACTCTCTACTAATCCTAGCACCTAACTAGGAGGAAGCTACACACCCATTTCCTACCAGCTGGACATTTTATATCTGATGATTTGATTGGAGCACAGACTTTTACATGTTGATAACATCCTCACACTTTGGAACCTTAAACAGAAAGTGATAATGAGGGAGGAGTCAATAACCCAATGATGGTGGTCTTCAGGATCAGTCCAGTCTTCATCTTGGTTGTTCTCCCCCATCCTCACTCTCTGACCTCTGGTGGGGCTCAGCAGGGGCTAAATCATGGACTAAATAAGGAAGTGCAGGACTTCTTGTGTTGGGAAGATGGCAATGAGTGATAGAGGGGGTGGGGACACTCGTCCTATAATCCCCTCATCACTGTCACTCCTATAAAAGACATTAAATAGTAAACTAGATGAAGCAGTTGAACAAATGGTGATACCAAAATCCCAATAAATCTATGAAAAATATGTTTAAGGGGAAGGAACGAGGCCACAAGCCTCCGGGATTTTTTGTTAACGGTATCTTGGTTTGGGTAGGGTACACAATGAATTAAGAAGATGTATATAAAAAATATAGAAATTTTTATTTTCCAAATAGGATAAAGGTATAGAAAAGGACACAAATATTATATCCATACATTACAGACATATGTGTTACATCAGATGAAAAATTGTGTGGAGCTTCGCCATACTCGACATGTATACTATAAAAGACAGTTCTCCTTGTCTCCTCACTCTATGACTAAGGTCCATGAATAAAGAAATGAACTGGTAGGAGATCAGAGGACCCATTTACTAGTTACCTTGAGGGTGGAATTGCAAGATCCTCAGAGACAAAGCTGCCTGATGTGGGCGGAGTCCTGGTTTAGGGGAACCAATCTGCTCATGTCTAGTAATAATCTTTTTATTTCTTTTTTAGTAGATGGACGGGAGATGAGGAAAACCTCAGAGGATTGTCTCACTTTGTCTCCAGACTGTAAAGTAGAAGATGAGGACATCACACAGTATAGTCCAGGAGAAAACCCGACTACCTCAAATGTCCATCCAGCACCACACAGTGTAGATGGGCCATCGGATTCCTCTTATCCTGAGGAACCTCAGACTGTGATGGACGGTGCCGTCCTTCCAACAGAGAAGAGGCTTTCCTGTACTGAGTGCGGGAAGTGTTTCCGTTCTAAATGTCATCTTAATGTGCATAAAAGATCTCACAGGGGGGAGAAGCTGTATTCCTGTCCTGAGTGCGGCAAGTGTTTTCATTTTAAATCCAAATATAATGTGCATAAAAGATCTCACACAGGTGAGAAGCCATATTCCTGTCCTGAGTGTGGGAAATGTTTCTCACAGACATCCCATCTTTACACACATCAAAGATCTCACACGGGTGAGAAGCCGTATTCCTGTCCTGAGTGCGGGAAGTGTTTCCATTTTAAATCCCAATATAATGTGCATAAAGGATCTCACACAGGTGAGAAGCCGTATTTCTGCCCTGAGTGTGGGAAATGTTTCTCACAGACATCCCAACTTTACACACATCAAAGGTCTCACAAGGGGGAGAAGCCGTATTCCTGTCCTGAGTGTGGGAAATGTTTCTCACAGACATCCAATCTTTACACACATCAAAGATCTCACACGGGGGGGAGCCATATTCCTGTCCTGAGTGTTTCCATTTGAAATCCCAATATAATATGCATAAAAGATCTCACAGGTAAGAAGCCGTATTTATGTCCTGAGTGTGGGAAATGTTATTCAGTCAAGTCCAATCTTCTTTTTTTTTTAAACTCTTTATTTTTCACACATTGTATAATACACTTCACGTTTACATTTATAATTTCTACCTTACATCTCTTTTGTCATAACCATTTTATATATCATATAGTTATTTAATCCTTCTATCATCATTATGGCACAATCCCTTTCCTCAGTCAGCCTCTTTATTTCTTTTTTTTCCCCAAAACCCCTAAAACTCTCCCCCTTCCCCGCCCCAAAAAAAAGATTCTTCTTCTATCTCCCTCTCCTCTCGCCTCCCTCTCCCTCTGGGGGGGGGGGGGGGGCAGGGGGGAGTGGGGTTTCCCCCTTCTCTCCGTCTCGGTCAAGCAAAGTCTACCTCACTTCCTCTCCCCATCTATATGCAAAGTAAGGGGCCCATGTATTCCAGTATTTCTCCTCCTGCTCTTTCATCATCAAAGTCAAATTCTCCATTTGCTGTATTTCTCTAATTCTGGCCCGCCACTGTGCCCTAGTCGGTGACGCTTCACTTTTCCACGGAGCTGGGATACAGGCCCTCGCCGCCGTGAGAAGATGTTTCAACAAAGATTTTTTGTACTTTTCAGCCGACATGGGCACATCTTTTAGTAAAAATGCTGCCGGGTTCTCCCCCAGAGACACACCTGTGATATTCTTAACTGTTTCCTCCACCATTTTCCAAAATTCTCGAATTTTTCCGCATTCCCAGAAAATATGGAGGATCGTACCTTCCGAGTCGCTGCAGCGCCAACATACGTTTGATACCTGTGGAAATATATTATGTAGCACACTTGGGGTTCTATACCATCTGGTGAGGATCTTATATCCACCCTGGTATCTACTTGCTACTGATGTTTTATGGCTAGATCTTAACATCTTGTCCTTCTGCCGTTTGAGAAAACACAGTCTTCAGTTCTTTTTCCCAGGCTTGTATGAAATTCAGGTCTTGAGGTGCCTCAAGTCCTGTACTTAATTCATAGAAATATGACAGGGAATGTCTCAAATTTTCTCCATCCAAACATATCTGCTCAAAACGTGATAATTTCCGTATTTCTGGGTATATTTTGCCTTTTGAGCGGATATAGGCTCCTAGCTGCATTGCTCCTGAAATAATCCAACTCTGATGAGAGTTCTCTCTCTATCTCCCCTCTTGTCATTAGACAGCTACCCCTTGAAAAATGTATGATCCTATTTCTCCCCCTTCGTCTTACGTCGTCAAATCTCCGATCTGAAATGCCTGGTTTAAAATCTGGCGTACCTAATACCGGGGTCATAGGGCTTGGGCATATTGATATTTTTGTCTTTTAAAAGATTCTTGTGATTGTGCTTAAGGTTGCTCCTATCAATGGATGTTTTCTAACTGCCATTGGAATATCCTTTCCTACTATCCATGCCATCCCTTCCAAGGGAATCTCACTCGATATTTGTTCCAACTTTACCCATGGTTTCTTCTCTTTAGCGCACCACTACATTACTCTAGCTAATTGTGAGGCTTCCTGATATCTAACTGGGTCTGGGAAGCCGATTCCTCCTTTTTCTTTAGGGAGAACTAAAATAGTTCTCCGTACTCTTGCTGGCTTCCCGGCCCAGATAAACCTCAGGAACCTTGAACGGAGTTCTCGCAAAAAACTTAAAGGGATCTTTATTGGTATGGTTTGGAACAGATAAAGAAGCCTTGGCATCACGTTCATCTTTATGATATTTGTCCTCCCAAACCATGTAAAGACCTCTCTGCCCCATCTTTGTAGATCTGATTTAATTTGTTTTAACATTGGGGCATAGTTTAGTTCAAATATCCTACTTAGTTTTTTGGTATTTTCGTCCCCAAATAACTTATATAAGAATATGTCCACCTGAAATTGAACTATGTCGTTATCTGGTGTGTCAATGAGGCATTCATTTCCAGCCCCATGGCCCCCTCACAGAGCAGAAAGAAGAAAAAAAAACCCTTTTAATCGTCTCCGACTTGTCCTCCACCCGGAGAAGAGACGTTTGTTGTGGAACACACCCCCAAAATACAATCAGATATAATTGTCTTAGTATTGATCACCATATCTACAATTCTACTTCTTATATATGCCCTAGACTACAACCTGTATCAGTCCACTTTTTATTTTTTTTCTTCTTTATCCCCCTTTTTTTTTTTTTTCTTTTTTATACTACAACATCCCTTTTTTATTCACATTCAGCATTTCATATTTCTTCTTCATTTCTCATTTCCCATTTACCATTATCATATCAACCTCATTTTTTGTTTATAGCGCAAAAAATAAAAACCGCAGGGACGATCAAATACCACCAAAAGAAAGCTTTATTTGTGGGGAAAAAAAGGACGTAAATTTTGTTTGGGAGCCACGTCGCACGGCCGCGTAATTGTCAGTTAAAGCGAAGCAGTGCTGAATCGCAAAAAGGGGCCTGGTCCTTTGGCTGCAAATTGGTCCGGTCTGAAAGTGGTTAAAAAAAAAAAAAGTGTTATTTCCTCAAAATTAAGTCCTATACTTTTTAACCTCCCCTACTCTTCCTCCCATTCCCCAAACAAAAAAGTCTACCAAAAAAATAAAATAAAAAAAATAACCAACTTATCTTGTGTTTTGTAACAAATATATATTATGTATATATTATGTATTATATGTGTTAATGTATGTCCCCCCCCCTACCCCAGGGGATCTTCTAAAAAAAAAAAAAAAAAAATATATCACCCCTATCTTGTGTCTTGTACTGTGTCTCGTACTGCATATATATTATATATATATATATATATATATATATATATATATATATATATATGTGTGTGTATAATAGTGTGTACCCCCCCTTGAGTGCCCCACCTGCAGCCAATTCAATTCAGTCCCCCCCTCCCTTCAAAAAAAAAAAAAAAACCCACTCGAGTGAGATAAATCACAAAATTATCCGATCAGTCTCCCCCAAAAAAAAAAAAAAAATTGACAATATCACCAAATAAAATAAAAGAAGCATTTATTAACAATAAGTCACGCCCCCTTGGGGCTCTCACCATCTTTAAGGATATTGTCCATCTCTTATAAGGCATATTTTCTCCCCTCCTAAGGGCGGGAAAAGTGGGGGAAGAAAAAAAAAGGGGGGGGCGGAGAGAAGACAACCAACAGGAAAAGAAAAAAACTCCAGTGCCCATAGGCCTTCATTAATAGATAATTCTCAATATGTAACCATCCTATGCCCGTGAGCCATATTTATTATACATTATACTTCCATTCAATTCCTCCTTCTCCCTCATCTTTTATTCAGGTGGCTAAACCCCCCCACAGACTCCATCGGGACATTTATCCAATCGGGTACTTCCACCGCTTCCGAGGCCAAAAATACAAAAAGATCTGGCAATTGCTCTGGGCTAAACAAAGTAAAAATGTGTTCTTTTTTATGAATAGGGATTTCAGATATCCCCATCTATATGTCGCTCCCTTTGCTCGCACCAGCTCCAGTAATGGTTTCAATAGTCGTCGCCTAAATTTCGTCTGCCAGCAAAGGTCAGGGAACAGCTGCACTTCCTGGTCCTCAAAATCCATAGCCCCCTTCTGCCATGCAGCTCTCATTACATCTTTTACTTTAAAAAAAGTGAACTCGGCACAAGACATCCCTGGGCTCCCCCCGCTCCGGGTTCTGCACTGCCGGGCTCCTATGCGCCCGATCTAGCTCAATATGAGTCTCTGGGCGGTTTTCTAAATATTTATTAAGGATAGAAATTGCCGTCTTTCTTAGGTCAGGTGTCTTAATCGACTCTGGGATACCTTTAATACGTTGATTATTTCTTCTGTTTCTATTCTCAAAGTCTTCAGCCTGTAATTGCAGAGCTACCAGTTTTTGGTGTTGTAGGTTTAATTTTGTCTCCAGTATATCAAGACGTGTGTGTCAGCTACACATTGCAGTGTCTCACATTTAGACAGTCTTTTATCCACTGCTTCAACCTTAGAGCACATCTCACTCATTTTCTATCTCACAGTGGCTTTCAGATCACTCATCCATTCTAGTATGTCCTCCTTAGTGGGGAGCGCCTGTATGAGCTGTCTAATGTCCGGCTCCCGGACCCACTCCTGTCCCTTTAAGTTTAAAGGACATACCTCGCTTTCCAATCTGTGGGATTATTGGGGGGCTTACTTCCACCTCTTCAACAAGTTCCACACGGATATTTCCCTCAGATCTGTTAGCCGTGTTAGTAACAGACTCATCTGCTGCCGCTTGCTGCCCCTGATTGGCCCGAGCCGACCGTTGTGATACTGCGCCAGCGTCCACCGTCATACCGGCGTCTCTCCTTGTCAGATACCTTGTGATGTGTGAGTGGCTGAGTGTGTGAGTCGCTCTGCTATGTTTCCCTCACCTCGGCATGAACACAGCGCCGCCACACAGTGTAATCTCTCGGCGTCTCACCGTTCTCCTGTTAGGGCGTGCTGCCGCTGCGATACACAGCTCCTCTCACTCCAACATGCTCAGAAAGCACACCCCCGGAAACGGAAGTCAATGCTCAGTCAGTCAAGTCCAATCTTAACACACATCAGAGATCTCACATGCGGGAGACGCCACTTTCCTGTCCTGAGTGTGGGAAATGTTTTTCAGATAAGTCCCATCTTCACACACATCAAAGATGTCACACAGGGGAGAAACCATATTCCTGTCCTGAGTGCCGGAAATGTTTTTCAGTCAAATCCAATCTTAACAAACATCAGAGATCTCACATGGGGGAGAAGCCGTATTCCTGTCCTGATTGAGGGAATTGTTCCTCACTGTCTTCCTGTACATCAGGGATCCCACACAACCCTTAAGTGCCTTCAGTGTGGGAAATTTCTTCTATATGAATGTTGCTGGACATCACAGCTCTCATGTGGGGAAGAAGCACACCCTGATATACACCTCAGATATATTCAATGGCTGATCTTTATCATGTAAGAAACAGTTCATAAGGAGATCAGAGATCACCAAAGACATGGATGAAGTGTTGTACCGTGTTGGCCATTGATAGCAGTAGAAAAATAAAAATGGAGTCAGTACCTTTTATTGGCTGGGTACATTTTGTGGTGTAAGATTTCACAAACACTTAGAGGTCGGTTTTAAAAAAAAATGTGTTGATCTAATGTGTTAAAGTAAATGTTACTACATAGATTATAATATATATAGAAAAGGCCAGTATGGTGGCCTGAAATTATGGGAGGAGCCCGGGGGGGTATTTAAGCAGACCATCCACAGTGGTCTTTTGTCGGTTTCAGCGCACGGTAGTATTATGCCCCGTACGCACGATTGGACTTTTTGACCGGACTTAGTCCGCCGGACAATCCGCCGGATTTTCCAACGGAGGTCCGCTGGACTTTCCGAACGTGTGGACTTACCCACACACGCCCCGACTTTTCCGGCGGACATTCCGCCGGAGTTTTGGCGAAAGTCCGCGGCACTTTTAAAATGAACGGACTTGCCCACACACGGAGGAAAGTCCATTCATTTAGAACGTGACTCCAGGTAGACGGGACTAGCGAAGGAAGTGAATGCCGCCGCCTCGATCTGCGACATTGACAACTCGCTAGCCCCGTCACCTGGTATGGATTTAAAGGGGAATCCCTACACTGAAAAAACGGTGTGCCCCCCCCCCCAGATCCATATCAGACCCTTATCCGAACACGCAGCCTGGCTGGTCAGGAAAGGGGGTGGGGACGAGCGAGCGCCCCCCCTCCTGAGCCGTACCAGGCCGCGTGCCCTCAACATGGGGGGTGCCCTGGGGAAAGGGGGGCCCTGCAGCCCACCCACCCCAAAGCACAGCTCCGGGGGTCTTCCTCCATCTTGGGGATCTTCTCGCCGGACTCCTCCGCTATCTTCTGCTCTTTCACTAGCGGAGGAGCCCGGCTTTCTCTTTCGTCGCCGCCGCCATCTGGGGGTCTTGTTCGGACTTCTGGGGTCTTGTCCCGCTCTTCTGTTCTTCTTGCCGGGCCTCCGCTTTCTTCTTCCAGCTATTTTACTAGCGGTGGCCCAGGCTTCTGTCACCTTCTGCTTCTTCTTGTTCCTCTGCTTCTTGTTCTTCTTTCTTCCGATGTTGACTCGGCACTGTCTCCTCTTCTAATGGCTCCGACGTGTTGCGCTGCCAGTTATATAGGGACAAGGGGCGGGTCACCAGCTCATGTCATATGGTGACCCCGCCCCCATATGATGTCACGGTCCCAGCATCCTCCGGGACTATGACATTATATGGGGGCGGGGTCACCATGTGGCATGATCCGGTGACCCGCCCCTTGTCCCTATATAACTGGCAGCGTTTGTTGCATTTGTTAAAAATATGATTTTTTTAATATCAGACATAGGATACATGGGACAATATTACAATAGTGAGTTGGTCAGATTACTTTCAGTTTTCTTTTGGTTTAAGTAGACTTCTCAAACAAATGCTGTTTTACTGACGGGTTTGAGTAGACAATGGGTAGATAGCAACAGTCCATTGTTTCTACAGCTACAGTAAACAAGTTGAGAGGGTCTCTCAAACTGAAAGAATGACTGTTATATTAATGACAGGTATGGTTTGAGTAGACAATGGGTAGATAGCAAAAGTCCATTGTTTCTACAGCTACAGTAAACAGGTATGAGAGGGTCTCTCAAACTGAAAGAATGACTGTTAGTCGGTTGTTATGGAAACAAGTTTGTAACCATCAATTTTGGTTACAAACTTGTACAAATAAAAAGTATGAGTAGACAGTAGGACACAGACACATCATCATGCTGTAAGATCAGAAGAAGCCACTCATGATACAAGAAGAACAGAACCTGGTCTCTAAGAAGAATTATTGCCAATGGAGATCACGAAAATATCGTAACAGAAAATAAGTATCTTTTAAATGTATCTGTACTGTTAGACCATAGGCTGTTCATTTGCTAGGCATTTTGCTTGTTATAGATATCTGTCAGTCTTGTATTGTATTCCTAAGATTGTAATAGTTTTGTATGTACAGCAGCTTTTTATAGTAAAAGCACATCTACACACTGCAGAAATCTCAGCTTCCTTGTTATACCACAGAGTAACCTTGCTAGATAGACGCAAGCGAAACAGTTGGGGGCTCGTCCGGGACTGTGCTATAGTTCAATTGAAGCAGATCTGTTTTTTCTGTAGCTTGTGCTAGGTAAAATGCTGCGTAAGCTGTTTAGGAAAAGCAAGGCTGCAGAGGGTTCTGGTGACCAGAAGGAAGTGTGCAGCTTACCTATCTGGGCCAGAGACAATGAGTGGGAGCCTCTTGCTAAAGAATGTGTGAAGTATGCTTCTCCCTTGAAGCTGACTTGGATTGATAAATTCTCAGATCATTTTGTAGATTTTAGCCTTAAGGGGTAGGATTTAAGTAAAAAAGAGAAGAAGACAGTGTCCACAGTGGGATGGTATTTTCTTCATGCATTTTACACCGAATCACATAGAAGGGAGAAGGCAGAGGCAGAAGTTAAGGAATTAAAAGACCAGCTAGCAGTTGCTTCAGAGTGTGTACATTCAACTGCTAGTCGGGCTGATGATTTGCAAGAGCGGTGTGCAGCCCTCATGACCAAATCAATTAATGCCTTAAGGAAAAGGAAGGGCCGTAAACCTGTTAGTAAAGCCAGGGTACGTGCCATTGTCACATCCCAAAATTGAGATTGTGAGGATGTGCTCTCCTCAAATGACAGTGAGGATGAGGTGATAGAGTTTGATATTTTGCATGATGATCTGCTTGTGCGGAAGGAAAAGTATGCCAGACCTCTCATTACTAAGCATAGGAAACGGCAACATGATAGAGAGGATATGGCAGATTGGGAGGTGCATTATCGCAACCCCAGAGATGTTGAATTTGAAGAAGTACAGGAGTTTACACAAACTGAACTCCATGAGCTTGCAAAACAATACAAACAAAGGTCTGGGGAGCCCCTAGTGAGTTGGCACCTACGCTTATGGGATGAAGGGGCGGACAGTGTTGTTTTGTCAGGTAAGGAAGCAGTGGCTATGGGAGTGTTAACCCATGATCCACAATTGCGTCAGGCAATGAGAAAAGCCAGAGAGTTTAGCGTGAATTTTTCACTGTTAGACCTCGTGAGAGATGGAATAGTCTGAGTATACTCTAGTCCTACTGACCTGGAAAATACCTACTTCTGGAGATCAATAGCAGAGGGTATTTCCAAGTTACGTGAGATGGGTTGTATAACCGGTTTAAATACGTTTCCAGAATGGATGGGTCCAGATATGGAACCCTTTACGTCTGCTCTGCGCTCTAAGCTGATGAAGTCTGCACCATTTAATCTCAGGGGTACATTATCGTCCTTGTTGGGAGGCCTGGGATTAAACCGCAAGATTCATGAAGCTACAACCCTTTTAAGCCAGTTGGGGGAGCTAGAGGAGACTAAAACAAAACCTGTCAGGGCAGTAGATAAGGTCAAGGCCAGACAGGAAGAATACAAGCAAAAAAGAACAGAGAAGAAAGGGAATGGGGTAGAGAAGACAGGAGGTGAAGAGAAAACCAGGCTAGTTATTTCTAGGAAAGAAATGTGGGTGGACCTATTAAAGGCAGGAGTACCTAAAGATGAGATAGATGGCATTTCTACTGCAGAAATGCTGAAGAGGTGGAAACATTTAGTAGGTAAAACTGTCAGGGTTAGAAACACTACTCCTAGTGAAGATAACATCAGCCTAGACTTAGAGGAAACAGAACAGACCCCTCCTGTTAGCCCCAAACCAATTCTCAAAACTGAACATGAACACAAACACCAGCAGTTAGGATACGGGTGAAATTGGCTATTGGCAAGGGATCAGGATTTATGAAAAATGTTTTGGTATCAGTTACCCGAAAATATTCTTGGGAAGGATGTACTTCAAGATCAGTCAATTCAGACTGAAAGAGGTACATTCACATTCGGGTATCCTAAAAAAAAAAGCGTATCTGGTAAGGGCGGTGAAGGCTGTGGTCAGAGGTCATGCGAAATGGACCCCTGTCTACATTCCTCCACCAGAGAAGCCAGTCTGTCTCAAGCAGTACAGACTTCCTGGAGGCCACAAAGAAATTGGGGAGACTATTCAAGAACTGTTGAGAGTAGGGATCCTTAGACCTGCTGTAAGTTCTTTCTCATCTCCAGTGTTCCCAGTAAAGAAACCTGATGGAACATATAGAATGACTGGATTACAGAGGTCTAAACAAAGTGGCACCTCCATTGAAGTCAGCTGTACCAGATATGATCTCAATTGTTGAGAAAATTGCTAAAGATGCAGTAGAATATCATGCTGTAATAGACCTGGCTAATGCTTTCTTTTCGATTTTAATAGACCCAGAGTGTCAAGACCAGTTTTCTATGGTGTGGGACGGCTGCCAGTACACTTTCACCCTGCTCCCTGAAGACTATGTTAATTCTCCAACGATTTGTTATGGACTGATTGCCCAAGATTTAAGTACCCTGAGTTTTAAAGTCGCTGTGTTCATGATCTCTGGAACAAAAGAAGATGTAACTGAAGCACTGCACCTGCTGATACATCACATGGAGAACAGAGGGTGGGCTATCGACAAAGACAAAGTCCAAGGACCTGCAACAGAAGTGTAATTCCTGGGAATGATGTGGACTGGGCCTCAGAGGAAAATTCCAGAGACAGTTGTACAAACTATCCAGGCCCTGTCGCCCCCTAATACCAAAGAGGAGGCACAGAAGTTCATTGGAGTTGTGGGGTTCTGGAGATCGTTCATCCCACATCTTGGACTGATTCTGAGGCCTATATATAATGTCACCCGGAAAAAGACTGACTTCTCATGGGGTTCACAGCAGCGGACTGCATTCCTGGCTGCTAAAGAAGCTATTTTGCAGCATCAGGGATTAGGACCCGTGAGACAAGGAGTACCATTTCAGCTGGATGTAGTGGAGCAGAATGGTACCATATCTTGGAGTCTGTGGAAGCCAAATGAAAAGAAAGGTCTGAGAGCAATACCCATTGGATTTTGGTCCAAACAACTGACAGGGGCACAGAAGAGATACACGCCCCTAGAGAAGTACCTGTTTGGGGCCTACACAGCACTTCAACATGTAGAGACCATTACAAAAAAGGACACAGTCACCATCCATACTGCATTGCCAATAGCAGGATGGGTGAGAGATAATGGACTGATCACTAGGGCAGCTGTAGCTCAGAACCAGACACTGATGAAATGGAAGTGGTACCTTCAAGAAAGAGGGGGTATTGCAGCTGGGGATGTTAGAGACATTTCAAAACAGTTGGCAGGGCTTGTTACTTTTACCAGCACCCAGCCAGAAGAAGAAATTCCTGTGCTGCAGTCATCCCCCATTCAAGATGCTCCACCCTTTGAGTCTCTGTCAGAAGACATGAAGCAGTCAGCATGGTTCACTGATGGTTCAGCCACAGTCGCCTCGTCTGGGCGTAAATGGACAGCAGCAGCCTACAACCCAAGTACAGACACAGTCCTGCAGGAGACCGAAATTGGAGGGTCCAGCCAGTATGCAGAGTTGAAAGCTGTAGTGATGACTCTTCAGAAGGATCCTTCTTCCCATGTCACTATCTACACTGACAGCTGGGCGGTTTTTAAAGGACTGACAACTTGGATGCCCACGTGGAAGTCCAATGAATGGATGATTCATGGAAATGGGTGTGGGGAGGCAAGGAAGTCTGGGACTGCATCTGGAAGGAAGCTCACTCCCGCACCAAAAAAGTGGGGCATGTTGATGCACATGTGCCCCTAGTCCCAGACTTATAGAACTATAACAGAGTTGCAGATGATATCAGCAAAGTGAAGGCAGTTGTGCCAATTGATCCTGACTTGATGAACTTGGCCAACTGGGCCCACAAGCAATCTGGACATTTGGGGCAGAAAGCAACATATGAATGGGCACAGCAGAGAGGCTTGCCTATATCCATGGACATGATAAAGACTGTAATAGGGAACTGTACAGTGTGTGGAGAAGTGCGACAATGGCCATTACAAAAGTACTCCACCGGGTCGATTAAGAGGGGTGAGAGGCCTGCAGAGATATGGCAGATTGACTTCATCGGTCCCCTGCCCCAGGGAAACAATGGACTGAGATATTGTTGCACTGCAGTGGACACCTATTCAGGACTTATGCTTGTTCATCCTTGCAAACGTGCAGATCAAGCCGCAACGCTTCAACTGCTCCCGAAACTTGTCGTTGCTTATGGTTGTCCCAAGCAAGTCCAAAGTGATAACGGCTCACACTTCACCGGATCAACAGTACAGCAGTGGGCCAAAGATTCTGGAGTGTACTGGTTATGCCACATCCCATACCATCCACAGGCAGCTGGTTTGATTGAAAGATACAACGGGCTATTGAAGGACCAGATACGCAAACACACATACACTAAGGGGGTGGGATTGGGTCCTTACACAGGCAGTCATGTTAAATTCTAAGCCAAAAGCACACCATATGAGAGGATGGTAGGGGCTGGGGCACAGATTCCACAGCTGGAGTGCAGTGTTCAGTATTTATGTAAGGTTCCTGATAGAACAGGGCTTAACAGATACCATATTACTGCTTCCCATGACATAGAAACCAAGAGGGACATATCTGAAGCCGAAGCCTATCTAGGAATGAGAGGGAATCTGGCAGGAAGGTTTGAAGTTATATTTGCATTGGAAGATGAGCTTCGAGACAGTGGCTGGGACTCTTACTGGTTAGTGAATACTTCTCAGCAAGAGTGGAAAGTGAGGCTACATAACATAAAACCTTCCAAAATAAACTGAAGGGCTTGGATCTACTGTTTATGTATTATTAGAAGGAACAGATAATCCGCTTTGTTTTCCATCGTACCCCATACTCATTCACATAGGGTGGGGGGCTGGTATCTGGGGGCCCCCTTATTAAAGGGGGCTCCCAGATTCCGATAAGCCCCCTGCCCGCAGACCCCGACAACCAACGGCCAGGGTTGTCGGGAAGAGGCCCTTGTCTTTATCAGCATAGGGACAAGGTGCTTTGGGGTATGGGGTCCGCAGGGCCCCCCTTTCCCCAGGGCACCCCCAATGTTGAGGGCACGCGGCCTGGTACGGCTCAGGATGGGGGCACTCGCTCGTCCCCACCCTCTTTCCTGACTGGCCGGGCTGCGTTCTCGGATAAGGGTCTGATATGGATTTGGGGGGGGGACCCCCGCGGCGTAGGGATTCCCCTTTAAATCCATACCAGGTGACAGGGCTAGCGAGGTGTCAATGTCGCTGATCGAGGCGACGGCATTGACTTCCTTCACTAGTCCCGTCTACCTGGAGTCACATTCTAAATGAACGGACTTTACGACAGTGTGTCGGCAAGTCCGTTCATTTCAAAAGTCCCGCGGACTAGCAAAATTTTAAGTTAAACCTAGGTCCGCCGGACTTTTGGGAACAACAATCCCGCCAGAAAGTCCGATCGTGTGTACGCGGCATTACATGTCACTAGGCTGACTCTTCCAGCTCACCTCATGTTCGTGAGTCTGTGAATTCGATTGCAAGCTCACCTCCGTTCATGGTCTTCGTCGCACTGTTGCAGGTAGGTTCCAACCTTTTCTTAACATTCGTTATGCTTCCTATCCCGCATCCCTTTTTGTTAAAAAACCTGCCGCCAAGTTTTTGTCGGTCATGTCCCGACATCATTTGGCACAGGTGTATTACATTCGTAGATTTCTTCTGCCTTGTTTGTCATCCCATCTGCAAACATACGATTCATTTGTAGATCCAAGCCTCTGAGCCACTGTCGGTCGTTGTCCGATATCACTCGACATAGGCTTCACTGGTTATAGGATTCACTGTCCATGGGGTTCCCGTCTCATTACATAGTAGGTGAGGTTGAAAAAAAGACACAAGTCCATCAAGTCCAACCTATGTGTGTGATTATATGTCAGTATTACATTGTATATACCTGTATGTTGCGGTCGTTCAGGTGCTTATCTAATAGTTTCTTGAAACTATCAATGCCCCCTGCTGAGACCACAGCCTGCCGCTCTTACAGTAAAGAACCCTCTACATCAGGGGTGCCCAACCTTTTGAAGAGTGAGGGCCACTTAAGCGACTTCGTAACCAGTTGCGGGCCACAATGAGCAGAATAGGCAGATGACAGCTCCGCGTCCACTCTCCCTATGCATAGCAGACACAGCCCACTCTTCTCTATGGGCTCTCTGATCTGATCAAATGGAAGGGGACGGATCCACTTCTTTTTTTTTTTTAGCAGATCCGATTGGAGCTAGGTGGGTATAAACGGACACAAGTCTGTTTATATCTGCTGCTCCAGAGAGGTGAATGGAGGGTCCCACAGGGTCAGACCGATCATGGTAAAGGGGCCCAAGGCTGCTTTTACACTGAGGTCTGTGGTCTATGCACACCATGGGTGCAGTACAGTGCACCTGTGGCTTTCCTGTGGGTTAGCTGTACTTTGCCATAGAATTCTATTATATCCTGCAGGTGTGGTGCACTTTGTAAAAGTGCACCAAACCCACAGGTAAAACCAGAAGTCTATGGCTGAGGTAAGCCACAGGTGCACTGCACTTCACCTGTGCATCAGTTTGAAAGCAGCCCAGTAACCACTGCAGAACAGATATGTCCCTATATACACTGTGATTTTAGTAATAAACTTGCTGTCCCGGGCAGAGTGCATTTGGTATCACTCCGCCTATGACAAGAGCCGGCGCTATACAGGAAGCATTGGCTTATGCAGCTCTGTTCCGCAGCTGCTTGCTTCCACTACCGCTGGCTTCGTTCACAACACTGATGCTCTGGTAGGCGGGTAGGCAACCTGCAATTTGGGCATGCCAACCCACCATCCCAGAGCAGGAGGTTGCGGGCCACATCAGAGGGCTCCGCCGGCCACATGTGGCCCCCGGGCCACTGGTTGGGCACTCCTGCTCTACATAGTTTAAGGCTAAAACTCTTTTCTTCTAATTTTAATGAGTGGCCACGTGTCTTGTTAAACTCCCTTCTGCGAAAATTTTTTATCCCTATTGTGGGGTCACCAGTACGGTATTTGTAAATTGAAATCATATCCTCTCTCAAGCGTCTCTTCTCCAGATAGAATAAGTTCAGTGCTCGCAAACTTTCCTCATAACTAATATCCCCCAGACACTTTATTAGCTTTGTTGCCCTTCTTTGTACTAGCTCTATTTCCAGTACATCCTTCCTGAGGACTGGTGCCCAGAACTGGACAGCATACTCCAGGTGTGGCCGGACCAGAGTCTTGTAGAGCTGGAGAATTATCGTTTTATCTCTGGAGTTAATCCCCTTTTTAATGCCAATATTCTGTTTGCTTTGTTAGCAGAAGCTTGGCATTGCATACCATTTCTGAGCCTATCATCTACTAGGACCCCCAGGTCCTTTTCCATCCTAGATTCCCCCAGAGGTTCTCCCCCCAGTGTATAGATTGCATTCATATTTTTGCCACCCAAATGCATTATTTTACATTTTTCTACATTAAATCTCATTTGCCATGTAGTTGCCCACCCCATTAATTTGTTCAGATCTTTTTGCAAGTTTTCCACATCCTGCAGAGAAGTTATTGCCCTGTTTAGCTTAGTATTGTCCGCAAATACAGAGATTAACCATTTCAGCCCCGGACCAATTGGCAGCCAAAGGACCAGGCCCCTTTTTGCAATTCGGCACTGCGTCGCTTTAACTAACAATTGCGCGGTCATGCGACGTGGCTCCAAAACAAAATTGGCGTCCTTTTTTTCCCACAAATAGAGCTTTCTTTTGGTGGTATTTGATCGCCCCTGCGGTTTTTATTTTTAGCTATAATAAATATCCCCAAAAAATATATAAAAAAACATTTTTTTTTCCTCAGTTTAGGCCGATACGTATTCTTCTACATATTTTTGGTAAAAAAAATCGCAATTAGCGATTATTGATTAGTTTGCGCAAAAGTTATAGTGTTTACAAAATAGGGGATAGTTTTATAGCATTTTTATTAATATTTTTTTTTTTATTAGTAATGGCGGCGATCAGCGATTTTTATTGTGACTGCGACATTTTGGCGGACACATTGGACATTTTTGACACATTTTTGGGACATTTGTCATTTATACAGCAATCACTGCTATTTAAATAGCACTGATTCCTATGTAAATGACAGTTGTAGTTTAGGGGTTAACCACTAGGGGGCGGGGAGGAGTCAGTGTGACGTGTTGTGTTTTTTTTTTACAGTAGGGGGGCGTAGCTGTACGTCTGACGTCATTGATCGGCGTTCCCGATGACAGGGAACCGCCGATCACTGACAGTCAGTGTAGGAAGCGCGGGGAGAGGTTTGTTTACACAAACCTCTCCCCGTTCTTCAGCTCCGTAACCCGATCGCGGGATACCAGCGGCGATCGGGTCCGCTGGTCCCGCGGCCGTGGTCACGGAGCTCCCGACCGGGTCGCGCGCGCGCCCCCCGGGCAGGCAAATTAAAGGGGACGTACAGGTACGTGCTTTTGCCTGCCCGTGCCATTCTGTTGACGTATATCTACATGAGGCGGTCGGGAAGCGGTTAAACTGTTGACCCCATCCTCCAGGGTCGTTTATAAACAAATTAAACAGGATTGGTCCCAGCATAGAACCCTGGGGGACCCCACTACCCACCCCTGACCATTCAGAGTACTCCCCATTTATCACCACCCTCTGAACTCACACTTGTAGCCAGTTTTAAATGAATGTACTCACCCTATGGTCTATGCCAACAGACCTTACTTTGTACAGTAAACGTTTATGGGGAACTGTGTCAAATGCTTTTGCAAAATCCAGATACACCACATCTACAGGCCTTCCTTTATCTAGATGGCAGCTCACCTCCTCATAGAAGGTTAATAGATTGGTTTGGCAAGAACAATTCTTCATGAATCCATGCTGATTACTGCTAATAATACAGTTTTCATTACTAAAATCTTGTATATAGTCCCTTATCATCCCCTCCAAGAGCTTGCATACTATTGATGTTAGGCTAACTGGTCTGTAATTCCCAGGGATGTATCTCTGTCCTTTTTAAAATATTGGTGCTACATTGGCTTTTCTCCAATCAGCTGGTACCATTCCAGTCAATAAAAATTAGGAACAATGGTCTGGCAATTACTTCACTGAGTTCCCTAACTACCCTCGACTGCAAGCCATCTGGTCCAGGCGATTTATTAATGTTACGTTTCCTGAGTCTATTTCTAATTCTGTTCTCTGTTAGCCATGAGGGTGCATCCTGTGAAGTGTCATAAGGATAAACTCTGCAGTTTTTGGTTACTGAAGCCCCCCGATTCCCTCATGAAGACTGAGGAGAAGAATAAATTCAATACCTTTGCAATCTCCCCATCCTTAGTAAACATATGGCCTTCCTCATTCTTTATGGGGCCAATATGGTCTGTCTTTCCTTTTTTACTGTTTATATACTTAAAGAATTTCTTGGGATTTTTTTTTTTGCTCTCCTCCGATAATTGTCTTTCGTGTTCTATCTTAGCCGCCCTAATTTTACCCTTACATATCCTGTTGAATTATTTGTAAAGTCTGAATGCTGATGATGATCCCTTAGCCCTGTATTTTTTTGAAGGCCTTCTTCTTTGCTTTTATATGCATTTTTACATTGGAGTTAAGTCATCCAGGACTTTTGTTCGCTCTTTTAAATGTATTACCCAATGGGATGCACTGGCTAATGGCCTTATTTAATATGCTCTTAAAGTAAACCCATCTCTCCTCCGTGTTCTTTGTTTCTAAGATTTTATCCAAATGTATATCTTCTAGCAAGGTTCAAAGTTTAGCGAAGTTTTCTCTTTTGAAATTCAGTGTCTTTGTGTTCGCCTTATGTTTCCTATTTGTGTGATTTATACTGAAGCCAATTGACCTGTGATCGCTGTTTCCTAAATTGCCCCGTATTACCACATCCGTGATCAGGTCTGTATTGTTGGTAATCAGTAGATCTAGTAACGCCTTGTTTCTAATTGGTGAGTCTACCATCTAAACCATAAATTTGTCCTGCAAGACATTTAGGAACTGGCGAGCCTTAGACGAATGCGTTGTTCCCTCCGCCCAGTCTGTCTGGATAATTAAAATCCCCCATTATGATAACACTTCCCATCCTTGATGCTAATCCAAATTGTGACAGGTCAGTCTTCTCCTCGCTCAGGTTAGGGGGCCTATAGCATACTCCCAGTATTATTTTCCCCTTAGCTTCATCCCTTTGGAGCGCTACCCATAAGGAGTCCACCTCCTCCCTAATTGACTCACATTCACTTGTACATTATTCTTGATATATAGGCATACCCCTCCCCCTTTTTTCCCCTTTCTATCCCTACGATAAAGGGAATACCCTTGAATGGTTGCCAGCCAATCATGAGAGCTGTTGAATCAGGTCTCTGAAATTCCCACAAAATCGAAATCCTCCTCGTTCAACAGTATCTCTAGTTCACCCATCTTGTCCGCCAGGCTCCTGGCATTGGTGAACATGCCACATAGTTTAGATCGGTCGCATACTATCCTCTTATTGGGTGTTCCGAGATTGCAAATAGGACTTGTTACTATACTTACCTTGGGTTTATGTGCTGTAGTCAATCGACCACAAATGCCCCCACCCAATACAACCCTCTGGAATATGTTCATTGCTCACTATCTCTACCTCTGGACCCTCCCCCATCGCCTAGTTTAAAAACCCTTCTAACTTTTTGGCCATCTTTACTCCCAGCACATCTGCACCCTCCTCATTTAGGTGCACTCCGTCCCTTCTATAGAACTGGTGATCGACTGAGAAGTCGGCCCAATCCTCCAGGAACCCAAACCCCTCCTTACTACACCAGCTCCTCAGCCACTTGTTTACTTATCTAATCTCCCTCTGCCTTTCTGGTGTGGCTCGATGTACCGGTAGTATTCCTGAGAATACTACCTTGGAGGTCCTTTTCCTCAATTTAGCTCCCAAGTCCCTAAACTCAATATTTAGGACACTCCATCTATCTCTGACTTTGTCATTGGTACTAATGTGCAACCTGACAGATGTGCCCGGTAGACAGCATACAGTTTGGTGCTTCAGGTCTTTGTCACAGATTGCCCTCTCTGTCCTTCTAAGAATTTAGTTCCCTACCACCAGAATCTGTCTTTCCTTTCCCTTCGCTTCCCCCCACTCCAACTGGGGGAGTTCTTCTCCTGGCAGCTAGGACAGTCCCTCAGCTCCAGCAGTGCTGGTCCCTGACCGGTTTCACCAATGTCACTCAATGGAGCGTACTTATTGGGATGCTCCAGCCCTGGATCGGCCTCCCTGGCACTTCCCCCTCTATCCTACCTGACTGTCACCCATCCACTCTTTTCTAGTGCCTGCACCTCTTTGTCTCCACCCACCTCTGTGCTGGCCCCAGCCGGGTACGTTCCTGGCTCTCCTTTAGTATGGAAGGTCTTCTCAGTGCGGACAGTTGCTTCCCCAGATTCAGAACCTGGGCTTCCAGGGAAACAATGTGCTTACATTTTGCACAGCAGTATTCGCCCTCGATCAGATGATCAATGAACGCATACATGCCACAAGATGTACACCAGGTCGCATCTTCACACCCGCCGGGCATCATACCTACTAATTTAGGATTGGGGATTATACCTTGTCCAAATTACCTAACAACTAGCTTCCTGACACTAATACTCAACAATACAATACACACGTACTCAACAAGATAATACACAGGTACATGCCGCCCACGTACACTTGCCCTATGGTCCATGCCAAAATAGACCTCTAAGTGTTAGTGAAAGCTTACACCACAAAATGTACTCAGCTAATGAAAGGTAATGACTCCATTTTTATTTTTCTACTGCCATCAATGGCCAACACGGTACAACACTTCAACCATGTCTTTGGTGATCTCTGATCTCCTTATCAACTGTTTCTTCCATGATGAAGATCAGCCATGGAGTATATCTGAGGTGTATATCAGGGTGTGCTTCTTCACCACATGAGAGCTGTGATGTCCAGCAACATTCTTATAGAAGACATTTCCCACACTCAAGGCACTATTACACCTCAAGGGTTGTGTGGGATCTCTGATGTACAGGAAGACAGGACTTCAGTGAGGAACAATTCTCTTACCCGGGACAGGAAAGTGGCTACTCCCCAGTATGAGATCTCTGATGTATGGAAAGTTTGAACTTCCGTGAAAAACATTTCCCACAGTCAGGACAGAAATACGGCTTCTCCCCCGTGTGAGATCTCTGATGTGTGTAAAGATTGTACTTCTGTGAAAAACATTTCCCACACTCAGGACAGGAATATGGCTTCTCGCCCGTGTGAGCTCTCTGATGTTTGTAAAGATTGGACTTATCTGAAAAACATTTCCCACACTCAGAACACAAATACGGTTTCTTCCCTGTGTGAGATCTCCGGTGCCTGGAAAGATTGGACTTCACTGAAAAATATTTCCCGCACTCAGGACATGAATACGGCTTCTCCCCCGTATGAGATCTTTTATGCACAATAAGTTCAGAGTTAGAAGGGAAACACTTTCCGCACTCAGTATAGGAGAACCTCTTATCTGTTGGAAGGACTGCACCGTCCCTCACAGTCAGAGGTTCCTCAGGATAAGAGGAATACGGTGGTCCATCTACACTGTGTGGTGCCGGATGGACATTTGAGGTAGTTGGGTTTTCTCCTGGACTATACTGTGTGATGTCCTCATCTTCTACTTTACAGTCTGGAGACAAAGTGAGACAATCCTCTGAGGTTTTCCTCATCTCCAGTCCATCTACTAAAATAGAAATAAAAAGATTATTATTAGACATGAGCAGATTGGTTCCCCTAAACCAGGACTCCGCCCACATCAGGCAGCTTCGTCTCTGAGGATCTTACAATTCCACCCTCAAGGTAACTAGTAAATGGGTCCTCTGATCTCCTACCAGTTAATTTCTCTATTCATGGACCTTAGTCAGAGAGTGAGGAAACAACGAGAACTGTCTTTTATAGGAGTGACAGTGATGAGGGGATTATAGGACGAGTGTCCCTACCCCCTCTATCACTCATCACCATCTTCCCAACACAAGAAGTCCTGCACTTCCTTATTTAATCCATGATTTAGTCATGAATAACAGCGGGCTGAGCCCCACCAGAGGTCAGAGAGTGAGGAGGGGAGAGAATAACCAATATGAAGACTGGACTGATCCTGAAGACCACCATCATTGGGTTATTGACTTCTCTTTCATTATCACTTTCTGTTTAAGGTTCCACAGTCTGAGGATGTTATCACATTATTATCAACATGTAAAAGTGCTGCAATCAAATCATCAGATATAAAATGTCCAGCTGGTAGACAATGGGTGTAACAAAAGAGAATACTGTAAATATTATGTTTATATATAGCAGTGGGTAGAGGGGAGATAGCCAAAGTCAGGACTATGTAATGTACAACATATTGTATAAGATAAAGCAGATAGGACTATATAGTATCAGAATGATGTAATGTACAACATAGAGTATATAGTGCAGGGGTCCGGAGTATGTAATGTACAATATAGTGTAAGGGTCAGGACTCATAATATTGGTATTCAGGGGAAGCTTAAATGTTTACATGAGACAAGTTGCAGAGGTCCCACACCGCTGCCTCCCATCTCCTGAGACTGCATTCAGTGACTTGGGTCTGAGACTATACAGACATATCCCTCCACCCGGCACAGCTAGCAGAACAAGTAACCCTGGGAGAATTGTTATGTCAGGGATCTTGCCATACCCGAGAATGGGGTAGAAGACACAAAGCACATACCCCAGGTGCCTAGGGCTAGTAACTAGGGAGGCACGGATACCGATACCAGGCATTTGAGCGAGTATCGGTAATCGCCCAAATGCTCCTGATACCGAAACTGATACTTTGTGGTGCTATTTGCGTCAACACAAAATGAACGGGAGCAAATCACACTGCAAGAAAATGCATGCAAATTGGATAGGAACATGGTGTGATTTCTGTCCGAATCACATGCGATTTCCCCACTGCTCATGTGTGTATAAAAGTACCATCTATTGGACACTTTAGAACTCACAAAATTCAGCAGAGGGAGCGCTGTTCCAGTAAGTAGGTAGAGACAGATTAGACCAGCCTTTCTCAACCTTTTAACCCTGGAGGAACCCCAAAAATAATTTTCAGGTCTCAAGGAACCCTTACTAAAAACAATTTATCAAAGGTCAATAGGAACAATGCCCCTTATACTGGTGGCCAATAGAAAGAATGCCCCCCTTAAAGACAGCTAAAAAGATATTTGGTGTCATGCTGCTTGCTTTGCTAAGTGATGTTGAACCTCAAACTCTGTAGGCACCATCAAAAAGGTGGTTCTTCATCATCAGCCACAGCTCAAGGAACCCCTAGCAACCTCTGGAGGAACCCCAGGGTTCTACGGAACCCTGGTTGAGAATGGCTGGATTAGACATTCAAAGCAGCAATCATTTATTGGAAAATTGGAGCTCCTGGGGGCGAGCGGTGAGCCCTATGTATGCCGGATCGATGAACGTCCTCGTGGTTTGCCTGGTCAGTACTGTCTCCATAGTGGAGCACTTCCGCCTGCTCCTGGCATTTCCCCTAACGGGTGGCAACGAGCCCTGACTGCAGCTGTCATTTTCGGGTCCGCAGGCCGTTACCAGCTCCATCCATTGATCCGGCATCCATTGGGATCACCGCCTGCTCCAGGAACTCCAGGGTTAGAGGCAGACGTTCATTCCACTATGCTCAGCAGAGTAAACTACAGAACCCGTGAGTCACAGTGCCTCACAGGCACACTACAATCTCCCTGCATGGGCTTGTGATCCATTTACCTAATGTCATCAGTCTGTTCAGTTTTCCAATAAATGATTGCTGCTTTGAACTTCTAATCTGTCTCTACCTACTTTTTGGAACAGTGCTCCCTCTGCTGAATTTTGTGAGTTCTAAACTGCCCACTAGATGACACTTCTATGTAAACACAATAAAAAATTGGTATTGGTGCAACACTTCTAATAACATCTATGGTGAAAGTCAACATTTCACTTCCAGCTGAACCCCAGAATCTCCATAAATCCAGTCTAGATACATAAATTGTGTCTGCAGCACAGAGAAGGAAGATTATCCGAGAGAAATACAGGAATACAGGACGGGGAACACAGCTCAGGAAAGTGACCAGGGGATTAGAGGCTGATATCACCCAGTCCCCGCCCTACTCTGGACCAATCAGTGAGGAGTATGGGTGGAGGAATGTATTTAGTGTTATTGACCCACCTGTGCTGATCTCTGTAGGAGTGTCCTCCTCTATAAATGTCCCCGTTATTCCATCCTCCTCCATAGACTGCTGATCATCCCTCACATACCTCTCTTCTTCTTCTGCTTTCACTTCGAATTCTATATCGATTGGATCTCCACTCTGAATGAAAAAAATGAGAGAGAATATCATCTGTAAGATATAAGCTCATATAAAAATCCACACATCATCTCTACAAGTTCATGTTCTAGACACTCTGTCCCACCAACCTTACAACAGTGAGGGATGGTGTGGCCTTCCTGTGTGGAATCCCAGGAATACAGAGGACGGGGACATCTCTCTGGTGGGTTTCTGTAGCTGGATGACTCCACCATGGTGTCCTGGTACAGATCTTTGTGTTCTTTTAGAGACTCTGACTCCTCCATCACCCCATCCTCATCATCCTCCTCTTTTATCCCATCTTTACCCTTAACTTTAGAATCTCTCAGGTTTCCACTCTGAATATATAATAAAAATTATATCAATGGTAACAATGCAGATAATGTACAGATCCTAATGATACTATCAGTGATTGTTCCTCATCTACCTGATGATGGTGGGGGATGGTGTGATCTTCCTGTGTGGAATCCCGGGAATACAGAGGACGGGGACATCTCTCTGGTGGGTTCCCATTACTGGATCCATCTGTAGGAAACACACACACTGACTGAATACATTGTTTCTATGTGTTTATCAGATGATGGGGGATCTAGGTGGAGCCTCCGTACTGCTCTCTCCTTTACAATAAAGTCTCCTCTTACCCGGTGATGTGAGGGGCGGCTGATTGTCCATCATGACGTCCATCTGGAGATCCTTGTGTCCTTCTAAATATTCCCATTTCTCCATGGAGAAATAGACAGTGACATCCTGACACCTTATAGGAACCTGACACACACAATGATACAGTCACCATCCAGACACATCCCTTGTCTGTTACTGGATAATGTCCCAGAATTCCCAGCACCGCTCACCTCTCCTGTCAGCAGCTCCATCATCTTCTTGGTGACTTCTAGAATCTTCTGCATGTTGTGTCTCTCAGGTTTTAGGGAGTCACAAGGAGGCACTGTGATGGTCATATGATCACCTGACTTCACAAGAGGAAATCTCTGTATTGAAGAACCAATAGGAATATCATGTTAGAATCTCAGAATCCTCCTTACCTCTGTATTAGTAATAGAGATAAGAGTGATACCATGTGACCTCCCAGAATCCCCCTCACCTCTCCGGTCAGGTCTGTGTTTTATTAATAGAGATAAGAGGGATATCATGTGACTTCCCAGAATCCTCCTCACCTCTCCGGTCAGCAGGTAGATGATCTCCAGGGTGAGGTTTAGTATCTTCTCAGTCATGTGCCTCTGATCCTCCTCCGTTCTCATTGGGGCCGTCATTTGAACTATACAGGTCTCCTTGTAGAAGGCTGACTTTAGGAAATTAAAGCATTATTTGGATGGTATTGGTCACACTATAATAGAATGTGGATGTGAGGGGGAAATAGAAGGGTTGCTCCTTAGTATTTTAGACATTTTTTAGGTTCAGGGACACCCTTGGCCTGCTGAATCAGAAATCCCCTTTTCTCTGTTGGGTTTGTTTGGTTTCCAAACTGGATTTAATTAGTATTAGATCTGCAGACAAGGAATGATAAATACGATCCTTCTTTTGACTTGTTTGCTCTGAGGCAGTGCTGTAAGGTCAATGTTGGGTCATCATGATGTCCAGGAAGGGGAACTTGCTGACTTTTGGCCGGAGTTGCCGGCTAATCAGGATAATTGCCAGAACTCCGGCAGCCTGCTGACTGACAGGAGTGATGTCACTGTCACTATCTGCAGTAAGAGAAGGAATTTGATTGGATAGTAAGAGCATGCAGCTGGTGGAGTATATTTCGATGTCTTTTTGATAAAATTTCCCCCCTCCGAGTTCATTATCTCATCCCCCCATAATCCAGTCCCTTTCAGACTCCTATTGTGAGACTCCTCATAGTGTCTCTGGAGGATCGCTGATCATTCCTGTGTAAAATCTTACAGAAATCTTCCCTAATCCCGAACTTTAATTATCATTTCATTCCCCCCACATACAATGTCTGGAACCGACATTTACTGACATCAATAACTCCCCTCGTGGTACAGACCATAAATTCCCTCATTGTAATATACGGGGTTATTCTACATCTCCACACTATATATGTGTGTATCATCATCTTCTGGAGATAAAAGACATCACAGTGACTATGGAGGAAGAGGACGGACATGACGGGGGGTTACTGGGTGTAAATAGAAAATAAGATCTTATTACCTCCTCTGCTGCTACTTCCAGCAATGTCTTCTCTCTACTTCCTCCCGACTCACCTCTCACCCGGAACTTCCTATCTGTACCTGACATCACTTCCTGTATTCCATAGAGACTTCCTGTCTGGGTAGAAGTGAGATCACCACCTTGTGAAGCTCAGAGGAACTGCAGCCTAGAGAAACGTCTCGTAGTGTGAACACGGCCTTGTGCTGTGTGTGTATGTACTGTATATCCTTATAGATAGGGTAATCTCCACTCCCACCAAGGGGGTAGAGTTATATGACTGCCTAATCCACCCTTTCTCAGCCAAGGTTCCTCCAAAGGTTTATAGGGGTTCCTTGAGCAATGAACAATTTCTGTATCTTACAATGAGGATGGGGGAGTACAGTGATGATGAGGAGGGGGCACATTGATGATGAGAAGGGATAGTGATGATGAGGAGGGGGCACAGTGACATATTTGCCAACAGTCCCGATTTTTCCAGGACAATCCCGATTTTGGGACCCTCGTCCCGATTAAATTCCCAGGATTTTGCCTTTGTCCCAGGAAATCCGGAATGTTTTTGGCAAAAATGGCCAGCGGGCTGCAAAAAAGATGCCGCCGCAAGGACTATTTCCCTGTATGTTCAGTGGAGAGGGGAGGGGCAGGCAATCTTTGCTTCTCTGTTCAGTGTACAAGTAGAAAATTCTCTTTTACACTGAAGCCGATTGGTTGCGCGGATCGGAGGTCCCTCCCCTCTCTACTGATTACAGCACACGGAGAAAGCTGGGAACAGTAGCTGCCACCAACCCTCCGCCCAGTGTCTGACGAGAGGGGACAGACCGTCACTGATGTAAGGAGGGGCTCCTCTGATGGGGACACTGATTGATCCAGGGATGGTCCGGTGCCATCTCATCTGAAGGGAGAGGCCCAGAAACTGCAGGATCCAGGGGAGGACTCTTTCAGGAGAAGACCGTGCGCAAGGCTGGTATCTCTGGAGGAGCCTGGAGACTCAGTTGAAGGACGCAACCCAGATCACTATACCTACAGTACCGCCGGTTCGGCTGAAAGAGACTGGTATTTTATGGAAAGGTTCTTAAATCTCTCAGTGACACTTAAGTTTAAATTCACAAGTCTGTGGCAGAGACTGTGTCAAATACCCCACCGGCTGCTAGGTCCAGTGAGAGGGGCTTATCTGGTGGTGGCTGGATCTAGTGAGTGGAACTATTGTCTTCTTGATCTAAAAAGAGATCTTAAACCCGTAATACCAGGTGCCTGAACTCATCCTTAACCCTCTGACCCTTTTATTGAAAGACTTTGCTTTTATTTTTGAATAAATAACCATAAAAAGGACTAAGTATTGGAAATTCAAATTTTTTTGGGCCACTTTCCACGGGATCCCCAGGACAGAGATGCAAGCAGGTGAGGTAATGGTAAGCCCAAATAAAACCAGCAGCTCCTTTGGGGGTTAGTGCTACATCCACATTTCCAGTGGTTGTATTTTTCGGTTTCAACCTAACCATATATACATTTTTTCACATATGAGACATTCTGTATATTTTTTTATATATATTTGATTTGTTTCAATATCACCATTGTATTTTTATCACTTATATCATTATATTTGTGTTTACTGGTTAGCGCTACATTATTTACCATTCAGATCCTCTGATGGGGACACTGATGTAAGGAGGGGCTTCATCGATGGGGACACTGATGTAAGGAGGGGCTCCGCTGCTGGGGACACCTGATGTAAGGATGGGCTCTGCTGCTGAGGAAAGTGATGTAAGGAGGGGCTCCGCTGATGGGGACACTGATGTAAGGAGGGGCTCCGCTGATGGGGACACTGATGTAAGGAGGAGCTCCACTCATGGGGACTAGGAATGAGCCGAACACCCCCAGTTCGGTTCGCCCCAGAACTTGCAAACAGGCAAAAAATTTGTGCGAACACCGTTAAAGTCTATGGGACACGAACATGAAAAATCAAAAGTGCTAATTTTAAAGGCTTATATGCAAGTTATTCCTGTAAAAAGTTTTGGGAACCCGGGTCCAGCCCCAGGGGAGATGTATCAATGCAAAAAAAGTTTTTAAAATGGGCGTTTATTCAGGAGCAGTGATTTTAATAATGCTTAAAGTGAAACAATAAAGATTAAATATTCCTTTAAATATCGTGCCTGGTGGGCGTCTTTAGTATGCCTGTAAAGTAGTGCATCTTTACCGTGTTTGGAACAGTACCACAGCAAATTACATTTCTAAAGGAAAAAATGTAATTTAAAACTGCTTGCGGCTGTAATGAATTGTCAGATCCCGGCTATATGGATAAAAATCTTTGAAATAAACGGCGTGCCCCCCCCCCCCCCCCCCCAGTCCATTACCAGGCCATTTGGGTCTGGTATGAATATTAAGGGGAACCCCACACCTAAAATACCAAAAAAAATGGCGTTGGGTCCCCCAGACACTATATACTATAAACAGCAGTATATATACGGTCTGCACTATATACTCTGCAGAAAAATTGGGCCTTAGGTGTTGGTGGTGCCTGAACACTGTAACCCCTCACAGTTACTCTTGTTGGGGGTAGGAACGGGCCCTGCTTAACTATTGTTTCAAAATTTTTAATTACATGCCCCTGTTAAACAGGGGCAGAAAAATTGGGCCTTTGGTTTTGGTGGTGCCAGAACACTGTAAGCCCTCACAGTTACTCTTGGTGGGTGCAGGAACAGGCCCTGCTGTGAAATATTATATCAAGCATTGTAATAACATGACCCTGTTAAACAGGGGCAGAGAAATTGGACCTTGGATGGTGGTGGTGCCCTAAACCAAAAATATTGTTGGAAGCTAGCTTCATCAAGATTGAGGAGGAATAGGATAGGCAGCATAGGCAGTCTTCAAGGGATCCCAGATCCATAGCAAATTCAATCAGTTACATCAGCACAGTGTTGCCAACCTACCAGATTGAAATTTACTTAAATTTACCGGCACAGTCAAGTCTTTACTGGCATATCCAAAAGTTACAAAATGACAGTTTTAAGTGCACATTTTACTACTTAGGTTACAAACAAGTACAATATTCAATTAGCAAAGGGATTTAAGGTAGATATTAAGGCAAAAACATATTTCTTATTTTATTTTCAATATAGTAAATAAGTAGCTCAGGAACAAGAAATTAGAATGAGCGGCACACAGGAATTGCAGCAGCACAGATGATGATGACACCTCACCGACATGACATGTCCCGTTCTGATTCACAGTGACCCTTTCTCTCCATGCCAGGTGGTCCCTTCAGTCCACTCCCGGCTTGCTTTCCTCCCGTTCCGCAGACCTGCACATGAGGCTCTGGCTTTTCCGTTACCTTGTACCATGACTTCACATGACACACTGTAGCAGGCACTCGGATGGTCTCGGCCAGGCGTCAAAGCCATATTTTTTACTGACAACCTTTTTCTTTCACTGGCATGTACTGGCAGGAGCAAAGTGCCCATTTTTTACTGGTTGCCAGTACAAAATGCCAGCGGTTGGCAACACTGCATCAGCATCAGGTGCTTGATAGCTGCTGATCCAGGACTGATTCATTTTTATAAATGTGAGCCTATCAACAAAGTCTGTGGGCAGGCGCACACTTTGATCCAATACAATACTCTCCAGCAGCACTGAATGTGCGTTCAGAAAGCACGCTGGATGCAGGACAGGCCAGTAGCTCGATTACATGTTGAGCAAGTTCTGGCCAGTGGTCGATCCTCAAGACCCAGTAAGCCAGTGGATGCTCTGTTGGAAAAGTCTCCAAGTCTGCTCTTGCCCCTAGATATTCCTGCACCATATAATGCAGACAGAGGCGTCTCTAGGCTTTGTGAGGCCTTAGGCAAATCTGAGACACGAGGCCCCATTCACATCCATAATTGGAAAAATAAAGCGATAAAAAATGTATTAATTGCATATATTAAGAGTTTTAAACTATGAATTCACTGTTTATAGAATTTTTTCTAACCAATTCTTCTTTAATCAAATATATAGATTACTTATATTATATATTACAGTCATATTTCTCCATTTACATGAAGGTCAGGTAATATAACCCAGCCAGCACAGAGTTCCCCCATATATCAGAGTCTGCAGGATTCCCCCTTACAGTGCAAGGCAACTCTGATATAAAAGGGTAATGCCGCAGATCATGATCTAAGGGGGAACCTGCAGACTTTGGTGTAAAGGGGAACTGTAATGTAAGGGAGGGGGAACTCTGGTGACCAAAGATTAACTTTATATCAGAGTCCACTGCATTCCCCTTTACGTCACAGAGTTCCAACTTGCATTTAAAATGGGAACTCTAACATGGAGGGGGCTCTGGAGCACCTTCCGCAGAGTGAGAGAGTCGCAGACATGATACAGTAGATGGTCAGAGACTGCAGACATGATACAAGAGATGGTCAGAGACTGTAGACATGATACAAGAGATGGTCAGAGACTGCAGACATGATACAGGAGATGATCAGAGACTGCAGACATGATACAGGAGATGATCAGAGACTGCAGACATGATACAGGAGATGGCCAAAGACTGCAGACATGATACAAGAGATGGTCAGAGACTGTGCTGACATACTACAGGAGATGATCAGAGATTGCAGACATAGTACAAGAGATGATCAGAGACTGCAGACATAGTACAAGAGATGATCAGAGACTGCAGACATAGTATAAGAGATGATCAGAGACTGCAGACATGATACAGGAGATGATCAGAGACTGCAGACATGGTACAAGAGATGGTCAGAGACTGCAGTCGTGATACAGGAGATGGTCAGAGACTGTGCAGACATACTACAGGAGATGGTCAGAGACTGCAGACATGATACAGGAGATGGTCAGAGACTGCAGACATGATACAGGAGATGGTCAGAGACTGCAGACATAATACAAGAGATGGTCAGAGACTGCAGAGATGATACAGGAGATGGTCAGAGACTGCAGAGATGATACAAGAGATGGTCGGAGGCTGCAGACATGATACAATAAATCAGTTGCGGCTGGTGCTCACAATTCTTGTGAGCAAACAATCTAAAAAATTCTGAAAAAAAAAAAACATCAAATGCAGCCACTTTGCCCATCAAATGCAGCTACTGTGCCCATCAAATGCAGCCACTGTGCCAGTCAAGTGCAGCCACTGTGCCATCAAGTGCAGCCACTGTGCCCATCAAATGCAGCCACTGTGCCCTCAATAGCAGCCACTGTGCCCATCAAATGCAGCCAATATGCCCCATTTAACTAGCAGCCCCGCCCACTCGTTGTCTGACCGGCACTTTCCCCAATATTGGTGGTGGGTCAGGCAGCGGGTGACAGCAGCGAGCTGTGTCCTCCATGCTTCCACCGTGCGCCTCTCTTCTTTCCTCCTGCTAGGTGTCCAATAGGATTGCCTGTGCTTTCAGCCAATCAGGTGATGGGTATCAGACCTGCGCTTTCTGATTGGCAGAGAGGCGGGTCAGTGTTAGAAAATAAATATTAATTTATTTTCTAACACACCTGGGTGGGCTCCAAGTACAATGCTCTGCCCACCCTATTTTGAAGCCTATTAGAGCCTATGGCTCTAATCAGGTGCTTTGAGAAAAAAAAACCCAGTCGCTGTAATACAGGTGCCCTGCGTCCTAAAAGGGGCTAGACGCATGAATAGGGGATGGTCATGGCAGCCGTTGATAGATTCAGGCTATGCTATCCATTATACATATAGGGGGGTGGCGTGATAGAGGGGGGGCACCCATGCACCCTTGAGCCCAGGTTTACACTAGTGCGATCACAGACATTGCATGGGATTCGCACCTGTGGTGGCAATAACATGCAATGAAGGTGAGATGCGAGTTCAGCCATACAGTTGTATGGCTGAACTCGCATTAGATTTGCCGAAAAAAAAGGGACCCTTTTCCCCGCACTGAAATCAGATCGCATGGATGTTCTCACCTATGCGATCCAATTCTTGTGCGAGTTCACAGTTCGCACTGCAATCTGTGAACCGATCTGCGGGTGTCATTAACAATGTATTGACACCTGCAGCGGTTCGCAGAAGGCAGTGTGAACTGCCTGCGGGAGAGATGCGATGCATCAGTGTAAACCTAGGCTAATGGACAGGCTGCCACTGCAAGAGATGGTCAGAGACTGCAGACATGAATGGGCTGAAATTGCACTGCACTTGGGTCACATGTGAATTGCACAGTGCGTTCCTGTGCAATTCATGGTGTGAACCCGCCCTGTGTCTTGGAACCCACACTTTGCTCTACTAACTTACCTGGTAGGGGGGCACTAGTTTGGGCAGTGATAGCATTTATCCATATCACTTGTGGGGTGCGTAGAGCCACCCCTTTTGTGGCAGACAGCATTTGTTTGGGGGGAAGAATATGTGCTAGGGGACACTAGGGTTGGTGTCCCCTGGTGCGGTAAAACATGGTGTCACCCCCCTGCACTTAGCAGGCTAGTGCACTGCTGTGGCTCTCCCCTCTTAACCTGCCACAATGGATGGAGCAGGGATGGGATTTAGGGGGGAATAGAGCTGGAATGGGATCGGAGGATGGATAGAGCTGGAATGGATTGGGGTGGTAGATGGAGCCGGGATGGGATTGGGGGAATGGATAAAGCCAGGATGGGATCGGGGAGATGGATGGAGCCAGGGTGGGATCGGGGAGAATGGATGGAGCAGGGATGGTATTGGGGAATGGTTGGAGCCAGGATGGGATCAGAGGGATGGATGGACCTGGGATGGGATTGGGGTGGGGTTAATGGAGCCGGGATGGGATCGGGGGGAATGGGTGGAGCCGGGATGGAATCGGGGATGGATGGAGCGGGATGGGATTGAGGGATGGATGGGGTCAGGGGAATGGACGGAGCCGGGATAGGATCAGGGGGATGGATGGAGCCGGGATGGGATTGGGGGATGGATGGAGCCGGGATGGGATCGGGGGGATGGATGGATCCGGGATGGGATCGGGGGTGGATGGAGCCAGGATGGGATCGGGGGGGGGGAGGATGGAGCCGGGTGGGATGAGGGGTGGATGGATATACTGTCCCCCAAATCGCTCCAAGTGAACTCTTTGCTTGTCCCCTCTCCCTCACCTTCTTCTTCATGCCCCCCTCCTCTGTAAGACTCACTTTTACACAAACATCACAGCACAGGAGGAGGAGGTGCGGGTTCAGATTGCTCCACTCCGCAGTGCACTGTGTGTGTGTCAGACAGCTGGGGAGAGATGCCGGCTCGGCTGCAATGCACAGTGGAGCTTGCGGCGTGCGGTAATGGAGACACCCCACACAAGCTGCGGGCATTGCGGGACTCTGATTCGCGGTGACCGTCTAATTTGGCTAATTAGAGCGCTGCCTCTGAATGCAGATGCTGGCGATGGTTGCTGGAACAGATGCCCTGTCCATGATTCACAAAACATTGCCTTCCACATGTTGGTAGAGAATGGCCTTCCGTGAAAAGAAATGGTGTTTTGGAACCTGCCACTGAGGTACAGCACATTCCACAAATTCACGAAAGGGGACCGAGTCTACCAGCTGAAAAGGCAGTAGTTGTATTGCTAACAATTTGGCCAAGCTAGCATTTAGAAACTGAGCATGTGGATGGCTGGGACCGAATTTTTTTTTACGGTTCAGCAATTGGGGTAGGGAAATTTGCCTGCTAAAATCAATTGGTGGTGTACTGATAGCAGATTGGCTGCAAGTACTTGGGAAACCTATTGCTATACCTTCATTCTCTCTCAGTGCAGGTTTTTGAGAGGACTGGAGGTATAGTAGGGTTGGAGATGGTAGATGAGGAGCAAGGAGAATTCCGACTTTTTCTTTGATGGGGGGTCTTTCAAGTGCTGTTGCCAACGGACTGCATGGCAGGTTGTCATATGTCTGGTCAAGCATGTGGTGCCCAAGCGGCTGCTGTTCTGGCCACGCTTGATCTGCTTCAGACATAGGTTGCAAACAGCAATGGTACAATCTGCTGCACACATGTTGAAAAAGGCCCACACCAAGGAACTTTTAAAAGTCAGCAGGTAGTCAGCAGCGCTCTGCACCTGCGGAGCTTAATGATGTGATGCAATAGGGTGGCTTCCCTTAAGCTGCCCCCTAGAGGACATCCTGCATCGTTGGAATTGTGCCTCCTCCTCCTCACTTTCCTCCTCTCTTCTATCAAGCACCCAAGTACAGTCAGTGACCTCATCATCCTCTCCCTCCTCATCACTGGAGCAAACTTGGCAGTATGCTACAGCTGGGGGAACACGACTGCCCATTTCTTGTCCTTCTGTGGCACCCCCTCTCTCTAGGCTAACGTTACAACCTTCCTCAATTTGGGAACCAACATCTGAGCCTTCAAATCGCTCCTCCAGCAGCATATACCTGACACTGTGGTTGAATAATTCTGGGGACTCCTCCATGCATGATGGTGAGGCTACGGAAGGAGGGACTGTGGACAAGGAGCCGGTGGAATAGGCTGCTTTGGCAGCTGCATGGGAAGGCAAACTACTCTGAGCCCAGGGGGACAGAGGATGAGGACGGCTTCATTATCCACTCCACCAACTCTTCTGCATGTTGTGGCTCAATAACACAGCCAGCAGCAGCAAAAAAGTACAAGCCTGCCCCACGGTCACCTGCAGAGGATGCACGATGTCCACGACCACCACTGTTGACTGTAGACACAGAGGCTGCTTGTCCTCTTTTAGTGGCCTGCGAGTGTCTGCCTCTCCTTGGTGGCCTTCCGGACATGATGTATTTTTTGTTTTGCAACCCCACACTACACTGTATTATATAGAAACTAATATATAGAAACTATACACCACTGAATGCACTGTATATATGGGCTACACTAAACGCAGAGTGTGTATATATATATATATATATATATATATATATATATATATATATATATATATATATATATATATATATATATATATATATATTAATACACCGCCTGAAGTGTATTAGAAACTGTGTACACCACCAGAAAAGTAGTAGAAACTGTACACACTGTATTAGATACTGTGTACACCACCTGCACTGTATTTGAAACTGTACAATGGTTGCACTGTATTGTATACTGTGTACACCACCAGAAGTGTAGTAGAAACTGTACACACTGTATTAGATACTGTGTACACCACCTGCACTGTATTAGAAACTGTACTATGGCTGCACTGTATTGTGTACTGTGTACACCACCAGAAGTGTATTCAAAACTGTACACACTGTATTAGATACTGTGTACACCACCAGAAAAGTAGTAGAAACTGTACACACTGTATTACATACTGTGTACACCGCCTGCACTGTATTAGAAACTGTACAACTGCTGCAATGTATTGTATACTGTGTACACCAGCAGAAGTGTATTTGAAACTGTACACACTGTATTAGATACTGTGTACACCGCCTGCACTCTATTAGAAACTGTACTATAGCTGCACTGTATTGTATACTGTGTACCGCATCAGAAGTGTAGTAGAAACTGTACACACTGTACACCATCGAATGCACTGTAGATATAGGCTACAAAAAATGCTGAGTGTGTGTATATATATATATATATATATATATATATATATATATATAGACACACACACAAGACTGTATGTATATACTAATACACCGCCTCAAGTGTATTAGAAATAGTACACCACCAAATGCTCTGTAGATATAGGCTACACTGGATGCAGAGTATATACAGTGGAACTTCTTGACTTCTAGTGCATGCAATACCGCATGTGACCAGAGGCGGATGGCACCGGAGAGCCTCGGAAATACTCAAGGACAGCTCCGCTGATCTCGGAAACCCTTGGAAAGGTTCGAAAACACTTGGGAACGGAGTATTTCTGAGTGTTTGCGAGAATTTACGAGTGATTGCGAGTATTTCCAAACGGCTTCAAACCGTTCCAAGTGTCACCGGCGCCCCCGCACCTCTGGCCAAATGCGGTATTGCACACCCCATTGGCTTGAATCCTGTTCGTTTTGCGAGACAACACTCAGGACAAGACAGATTTAAGAAAAAAAGTTGCTCGTCTTTCAAAACGCTTGTTAACCGCGTATATATATATATATATATATATATATATATATATATATATACATACACGAAACTGTGTGTGTTTTATATATATATATATATATATATTATATATATATATATATATATATATATATATATATTAGACATGGGAACTGTCAAAAAATTTGTTTCGTTTCGTTTCGTCCCGTTTCGTATATAAAAAAATTCGTAATTCGTGTACGAAATTCCGTTCGAATTCGTACGAAATACGAAATTCGGACGAATCGTAATTTTTTTTTCCGAATCGTTAGTAAAGTTACGAATCGTTACGAATCGTTAACGCGGCTAATGAATTGTCGGTTCTCATAACACAGAGAACAATTCGAATCCAACTACAAATATCGAATTTCAATTTCAAGTTACGAATCGTTACGAATCGTTACGAATCGTTAGTAAATCCAACTACAAATATCGAATTTCAACTAATATGAAAGAAATTATAATAGCGGATATAACGAATGCTTTGAATGCTTCGAATGAATTCGAGATTCAGTATATCTAATATAGAGAACTGTTCCTGCACAAAGTGTCATTTTTGCAGGAAAAAAAGCTATTTAAAACGGCTAATAAAAAGTCGGCTACGTAACACAGAGAACAGTCATTCATTGATTAAAAAAAAAAAAAAAAAAAAAGCGTGGGGGTCCCCCCCAATTCAATAACCAGGCCCTTCAAGTCTGGTATGGATATTAAGGGGGACCCCAGCCAAAAAAAAAAAAATGGCGTGGGGTCCCCCCAAATATCCATACCAGACCCTTCAGGTCTGGGATGGATTTTAAGGGGAACCCCGGCCAAAAAAAAAAAAATGGCGTGGGGTCCCCCTCAAAATCCATACCAGACCCTTTATCCGTGCACGCAACCTGGCAGGCCGCAGGAAAAGAGGGGGGGACGAGAGCGCCCCCCCCTCCCGCCTGAACCGTACCAGGCCACATGCCCTCAACATTGGGAGGGTGCTTTGGGGTCCCCCCCAAAGCACCTTGTCCCCATGTTGATGAGGACAAGGGCCTCATCCCCACAACCCTGGCCGGTGGTTGTGGGGGTCTGCGGGCGGGGGGCTTATCGGAATCTGGAAGCCCCCTTTAACAAGGGGACCCCCAGATCCCGGCCCCCCCCCGGTGTGAAATGGTAAGGGGGTACAAAAGTACCCCTACCATTTCACCAAAAAAGTGTCAAAAATGGTAAAAATTACAGGAGACGGTCTTTGACAATTCCTTTATTAAAACCTTCTTTCTTCTTTCTTCATCCTTCGGTTTCTTCATCTTCTCCTTCCGTCATCTTCTTCCATCTTCTTCCATCTTCTTCCATCTTCTTCCATCTTCTTCCATCTTCTTCTTCCTTCGATTCGCTTCTTCTTGCTCCGGTCTTCTCGTCCTTCTCGTCATCGGCGTCGGCGTCTCTTCTTAGGCCGCTCCTCGCAATGGGAGGCTCCCGCTGTGTGAGGCTTCGCTCCGGCTGACAGGTCTTTTATAACGGAAGGCACCTGGTGACCCCGCCCCCTCTGACGCACGGGGACGTCATGGGGAATTCCCTATGGCTTTCCCCATTACGTCAGAGGGGGCGGGGTTACCAGGTGCCTTCCGTTATAAAAGACCTGTCAGCCGGAGCGAAGCCTCACACAGCGGGAGCCTCCCATTGCGAGGAGCGGCCTGCGAGAAGAGACACCGACGCCGATGCCGGACGAGAAGGACGAGAAGACCGGAGCAAGAAGAAGCGGATCGAAGGAAGAAGAAGATGGAAGAAGAAGATGGAAGAAGATGACGGAAGGAGAAGATGAAGAAACCGAAGGATGAAGAAAGAAGACTTTAATAAAGGAATTGTCAAAGACCGTCTCCTGTAATTTTTACCATTTTTGTCACTTTTTTGGTGAAATGGTAGGGGTACTTTTGTACCCCCTTACCATTTCACACAGGGGGGGGGGCTGGGATCTGGGGGTCCCCTTGTTAAAGGGGGCTTCCAGATTCCGATAAGCCCCCCGCCCGCAGACCCCCACAACCACCGGCCAGGGTTGTGGGGATGAGGCCCTTGTCCTCATCAACATGGGGACAAGGTGCTTTAGGGGTCTCAGACCCCCAAAGCACCCTCCCAATGTTGAGGGCATGTGGCCTGGTACGGTTCAGGCGGGAGGGGGGGCCGCTCTCGTCCCCCCCTCCTTTCCTGCGGCCTGCCAGGTTGCGTGCTCGGATAAGGGTCTGGTATGGTTTTTATGGGGGACCCCCCCCATTTTTTTTGGCTAGGGTTCCCCTTAAAATCCATCCCAGACCTCAAGGGTCTGATATGGATTTTGAGGGGGACCCTACGCCATTTTTTTTTTTTTTTGGCTGGGGTCCCCCTTAATATCCATACCAGACCTGAAGGGCCTGGTTATTGAATTTGGGGGGACCCCCCTTTTTTTTTATCAATGACTTCAATGAATGACTGTTCTCTGTATTACGGATCCAACAATAGCTGCGAGTGATTTTAAATTTTTTTTTTGCAAAAATGACACTGTGCAGGTACAGTTCTCTATATTAGATATACTGAATCTCGAATCATTCGAAGCATTCGTTATATCCGCTATTATAATTTCTTTCATATTAGTTGAAATTAGATTTGTTAGTTGTTGTATTCGAATTGTTCTCTGTATTACGGGAACCGGCAATTAGCCGCGAGTGATTTTAAATAGTTTTTTTTTTCTCATTGTACAGAGAGAGTTCTAAGCACGGGAAACATGCCCCCCCCTTCTATATACTATATACTCTATAGTATGCCTATGAAGGGGGGGATGTTTCCCGTGCTTAGAACTGTCTCTGTACAATGTGTCATTTTTGCAGGAAAAAAAAGCTATTTAAAATCACTCGCGGCTAATTGCCGGTTCCCGTAATACAGAGAACAATTCGAATACAACTACTAACAAATATCTAATATCAACTAATATGAAAGAAATTTTAAATAGCTTTTTTATATCTAATATAGAGAACTGTACCTGCACAGTGTCATTTTTGCTATTTAAAATCACTCGCAGCTACTGTAATACAGAGAACAGTCATTCATTGAAGTCATTGATAAAAAAATGCGTAGGGATCCCCCCAAATTCAATAACCAGGCCCTTCAGGTCTGGGATGGATATTAAGGGGGACCCCAGCCAAAAAAAAAAAAAAATGGCGTAGGGTCCCCCTCAAAATCCATATCAGACCCTTAGGTCTGGGATGGATTTTAAGGGGAACCCTAGCCAAAAAATATGGCGTGGGGTCCCCCATAAAATCCATACCAGACCCTTTTCCGAGCACGCAACCTGGCAGGCCGCAGGAAAGGAGGGGGGGACGAGAGAGCGCCACATGCCCTCAACATTGGGAGGGTGCTTTGGGGGTCTGAGACCCCTAAAGCACCTTGTCCCCATGTTGGCCAGTGGTTGTGGGGGTCTGCGGGCGGGGGGCTTATCGGAATTGGAAGCCCCCTTTAACACCCCCAGATCCCGCCCCCCCCTGTGTGAAATGGTAAGGGGGTGTACCCCTACCATTTCACCAAAAAATGTCAAAAAGATGACAGGAGACGGTCTTTGTAAAATCTTCTTTCTTCTTTCTTCAGTTTCTTCATCTTCTCCTTCCGTCATCTTCTTCTTCCTTCGATTCGCTTCTTCTTGCTCCGGTCTTCTCGTCCTTCTCGTCTGGCATCGGCGTCGGTGTCTCTTCTCGCAGGCCGCTCCTCGCAATGGGAGGCTCCCGCTCGTGAGGCTTCGCTCCGGCTGACAGGTCAATTATAACGAAGGCACCTGGTAACCCCGCCCCCCTGTGATTTTAAAGGGGGCGGGGTCACCAGGTGCCCTCCGTTATAAAAGGCCTGTCAGCCGGAGCGAAGCCTTCCATTGCGAGGAGCGGCCTGCGAGAAGAGACGCCGACGCCGATGCCGGACGAGAAGGACGAGAAGACCGGAGCAAGAAGAATCGAAGGAAGAAGAAGATGATACGGAAGGAGAAGATGAAGAAACCGAAGGATGAAGAGAAGAAAGAAGATTTTAATAAAGGAAGTCAAAGACCGTCTCCTGTCATTTTTACCATTTTTGTCACTTTTTTGGTGAAATGGTAGGGGTACTTTTGTACCCCTTTACCATTTCACACAGGGGGGGGCCGGGATCTGGGGGTCCCCTTGTTTAAGGGGGCTTCCAGATTCCGATAAGCCCCCCGCCCGCAGACCCCCACAACCACCGGCCAAGGTTGTGGGGATGAGGCCCTTGTCCTCATCAATATGGGGACAAGGTGCTTTGGGGGGGACCCCAAAGCACCCTCCCAATGTTGAGGGCATGTGGCCTGGTACGGTTCAGGCGGGAGGGGGGGGCCGCTCTCGTCCCCCCCTCTTTTCCTGCCAGGTTGCGTGCTTGGATAAAGGGTCTGGTATGGATTTTAGACCCCACGCCATTTTTTTTTTTTTTTGGCCGGGGTTCCCCTTAAAATTACCTGAAGGGTCTGGTATGGATATTTGGGGGGGACCCCATTTTTTTTTTTTGGCTGGGGTCCCCCTTAATATCCATACCAGACCTGAAGGGCTGGTTATTGAATTTTTTTTTTTTTTTTTATATCAATGAATGACTGTTCTGTGTTATGGAGCCGACAATTCATTTGCCGGCAATAGCCGCAAGTGATTTTAAATAGCTTTTTTTTCTGCAAAAATTACACTTTGTCATTCGAATCATTCAAATTCATTCGTTATATCTGCTATAATAATTTCGTTCAAATTAGTTGAAATTCAATATTGGTAGTTGGATTCGAATAATTTGGAGCTGAAATTCGTAAACGGAATTTTTCCTGCAAAAATGACACTTTGTCATTCGAATTCATTCGAATCCATTCGAATTCATTCGAATCATTCGGCGCCGAAATTCGTAAACGGAATTTCGTATTCCGTACGGAATTCGTATTCAAAAAAATTCGTACTACGGATTCGTAAATTCGTACGAATTTCGAAAAATTCGTACGAATTACGAATTCGTACGAAACAAATCGCACATGTCTAATATATATAATATATATATGTAGCGCTGGCTCCTGACGAGCACACGCTATGTGTTTTTCAAAGTTAAATTTCCTGAAACCACAGTTGGGTTTTAGGGCTAATTATGCCAAATTATGGTCTCAGTATCAGTCTAGCTGGAATTGCACTGAGTTCTCCTTGGCTGCAGGTGTCGCTGTCAATGCCGGCAAGTGTGAGAACGCAGTTTGGCTGAGTGTATTGGGTACCATTCCTTTCTCGGAACCAGCCCAGTGGGAGTGTCATCCTGCTGTGCGTTCTGGGAGGTGGTATTTAAAGTGCTGAGATCACATGCTTCGGGGTTCCGGTCCAGAAGATATCTTCTGTCTGTTTGGTCCTGGTCCTGGCCTTCCTGGCCAGGGGTGCGGATCCATGCAATTTTAAGCCTCGGGGCTGGGTAGACCGAGGCGAAGCAACTGCAGGGACAGGCCTGAATGGATATCGGGGCCTAATTATCCAAGAGTGGTCCGGTGCCGCCTCATCTCAAGAGAGGCCCAGCAACTGGAGAAGCATCCAGGGGAGGACTCTTCGGGAGAAGGCCATGCACAAGGCTGGTTTCTCTGAAGGAGCCTGGAGGCTCAGATTAAGGACACTTTATGGATCTACACTCATACGGTATCGCCGGACCAGCTGCGAGATACTGGTACCGTATGATAGCTCTATAAATTTGTCTAAGTCCCTCAGTTACATTAAAGTCTGTGGCAGCAACTTTTCTCAAGTGTTCTACACTCAAGTCTGTGGCAGAGACTTTGCTGAAGTGTTCTACATTCAAGTCCATGGCAGAGACTTTGCTCAAGTGTTCAACAAGTGTGAACAATTCCCTCACTCAGGACAGGAAAATGGCTTCTTATTCGTATGAGATGTTTGTAAAGATTGGATTTATCTGAAAAACATTTCCCGCACTCAGGACAGCAATAAGGCTTCTCCCCCGTGTGAGATCTCTGATGTCTGTAAAGACTGGACTTCTGTGAAAAACATTTCCCACACTCAGGACAGCAATACGGCTTCTCCCCCGTGTGAGATCTCTGATGTGTGTAAAGACTGGACTTCTCTGAAAAATATTTCCCGCACTCAGGACAGACATACGGCTTCTCCCCCATGTGAGATCTCTGATGTGTGTAAAGACTGGACTTCTGTGAAAAATATTTCCCGCCCTCAGGACAGCAATATATCTTCTTCCCTGTGTGAGATATCTGATGTCTGGAAAGATGGGACTTCTGTGAAAAACATTTCCCGCATTCAGGACAGGAATGCGGCTTCTCCCCTGTGTGAGATCTCTGATGGTTGTAAAGACTGGACTTCTCTGAAAAACATTTCCCACACTCAGGACAGGAATACGGCTTCTCCCCCGTGTGAGATCTCTGATGGTTGTTAAGATGATGCTTCTGTGAAAAACATTTCCCGCACTCAGGACAGGAATGTGGCTTCTCCCCCGTGTGAGTTCTTTGATGTGTGTAAAGATGGGACTTCAGTGAAAAAGATTTCCCGCATTCAGGACAGAAATGCGGCTTCTCCCCCGTGTGAGATCTCTGATGTGTGTAAAGACTGGACTTCACTGAAAAGCATTTTCCGCACTCAGGACAGGAATACGGCTTCTCCCCTGTGTGAGATCTTATGTGTTCATTAAGATGGCATTTATAACGGAAACACTTCCCACACTCAGTACAGGAAAGCCTCTTCTCTGTTGGAAGGACGGCACCGTCCCTCACAGTCTGAGGTTCCTCAGGATAAGAGGAATACGATGGTCCATCTACACTGTGTGGTGCCGGATGGACATTTGAGGTAGTCGGGTTTTCTCCTGGACTATACTGTGTGATGTCCTCATCTTCTACTTTACAGTCTGGAGACAAAGTGAGACAATCCTCTGAGGTTTTCCTCATCTCCCGTCCATCTACTAAAATAGAAATAAACAGATTATTGCTAGACATGAGCAGATTGGTTCCCCTAAACCATGACTCCGCCCACATCAGGCAGCTTTGTCTCTGAGGATCTTACAATTCCCCCCTCAAGGTAACTAGTAAATGGCTCCTCTGATCTCCTCCCAGTTCATTTCTTTATTCATGGACCTTAGTCAGAGAGTGAGGAAACAACGAGAACTGTTATTTATAGGGGTGACAGTGATGAGGGGATTATAGGACGAGTGTCCCCACCCCCTCTATCACTTATTGCCATCTTCCCAACACAAGAAGTCCTGCACTTCCTTATTTAGTCATGAATAACAGCGGGGCTGAGCCCCACCAGAGGTCAGAGAGTGAGGATGGGGGGAGAACAACCAAGATGAAGACTGGACTGACCACCATAATTGGGTTATTGACTCCTCCCTCATTATCACTTTCTGTTTAGGGTTCCAAAGTTTGAGGATGTTATCACATCATTATCAACATGTAAATGTCTGTGCTCCAATCAAATGTTCAGCTGGTAGAAAATGGGTGTAAAATAAGTAAGCCCTATGTAATGTACAACTTATTATATAGGATACAACAGTTAGGATTTTATAGTATCAGAATAATATAATGTACAACATAGAGTATATAGTGCAGGGGTCAGGAGTATGTAATGTACAATATAAATTATACAGTGTAAGGATCAGGACTCATAATATTGGTATTCAGTAATCAGTGGAAGCTTAAATGTTTACATAAGACAAGTTGCAGAGGTCCCACACCGCTGCCTCCCATCTCCTGAGACTGCACTCAGTGACTTGGGTCAGAGACTATACAAACATTTCCCTCCACCCGACACAGCCAGCAGACAACAGAGCATGTAACCCTAGGAGAATTGTCTGTCAGACATCTTGCCATACTCGGGTATGGGGCAGAAGACCCAAAGCACATACCCCAGGTGTCTAGGTCTAGTAACACCTATGGTGAAAACTAACATTTTGCTGCCAACTGAACCCCAGAATCTCCATCAATCCAGTCTAGATACATAAATTGTGTCTGCAGCACAGAGAAGGAAGATTATCCGAGAGAAATACAGGAATACAGGACGGGGAACACAGCTCAGGAAAGCGACCAGGGGATTATAGGCTGATATCACTCAGTGCTTGCCCTACTCTGGACCAATCAGTGAGCAATATGGGCCAAGGAATGTATTTAGTGTTAATGACCCACCTGTGCTGATCTCTGTAGGAGTGTCCTCCTCTATAAATGTCCCCGTTATTCCATCCTCCTCCATAGACTGCTGATCATCCCACACATACCTCTCTTCTTCTTCTTCTCCTTTAACCTCATATTCTATATCGATTGGATCTCCACTCTAAATCAAGAAAATTAGTGAGAATATCATCTGTAAGATATAAGCTTTATTATTGGGTTATCACATATAAAGTCTGCACATTGTCTCTATAAGTGTGTTTTATAACCTCCGTCCCACCAACCTTGTAACAGTGAGGGATGGTGTGATCTTCCTGTGTGGAATCCCGGGAATACAGAGGACGGGGACATCTCTCTGGTGGGTTCCTGGTATTAGGTGACTCCATCATATCCTTGTGTCCTTCTGAAAACTCCTCCATCACTCCATACTCCTCATCCTCCTCTTTTTTATACTCTTCTTTAACATCAATATTATCATCCCTGAGATGTTCACTCTGAATATATAATAAAACATTCATTATAACAAACATGCTGTGTATAAATCAGAACTACCAATAATTGTCAATCATCTACCTGATGATGGTGGGGGATGGTGTGACCTTCCTGTGTGGAATCCCGGGAATACAGAGGACGGGGACATCTCTCTGGTGGGTTTCTGTATCTGGATGACTCCACCATGGTGTCCTGGTACAGATCTTTGTGTTCTCTAAGAAACTCTGACTCCTCCATCACCCCATCCTCATCATCCTCCTCTTTTATCTCTTCTTTAACCTCAACTTTAGAATCTCTCAGGTTTCCACTCTGAATATATAATAAAAATGACATCAATGGTAACAATGCAGATAATGTACAGATCCTAATGATACTATCAGTGGTTGTTCCTCATCTACCTGATGATGGTGAGGGATGGTGTGACCTTCCTGTGTGGAATCCCGGGAATACAGAGGACGGGGACATCTCTCTGGTGGGTTCCCATTACTGGATCCATCTGTAGGAAACACACACACTGACTGAATACATTGTTTCTATGTGTTTATCAGATGATGGGGGATCTAGGTGGAGCCTCCGTACTGCTCTCTCCTTTACAATAAAGTCTCCTCTTACCCGGTGATGTGAGGGGCGGCTGATTGTCCATCATGACGTCCTTGTAGAGATCCTTGTGTCCTTCTAAATACTCCCACTCCTCCATGGAGAAATAGACAGTGACATCCTGACACCTTATAGGAACCTGACACACACAATGATACAGTCACCATCCAGACACATCCCTTGTCTGTTACTGGATAATGTCCCAGAATTCCCAGCACCGCTCACCTCTCCTCCATCATGTCTCTGGTGACTTCTAGAATCTTCTTTGTATTACTCTATTCTATCAGGGAGGGAGGTGGAGGCAATGTGATGGTCATATGATCTCCAGACTTCACAGGAGGAAAACTCTAGATCTGAACACAAAGAGCAAAATCAAATGATATTCCCAGAATCCTCCTCACCTCACCATTCAGGTCTCCATTTTATTAAAGCCCCACTTCAGGCTGATGTATAATTTACCCACACAGGACCCCCACACTAAGCAGGTTAAAAACGTGATGCAGGCATTCTAATGTCATTACATACAATGCAGGACCAACAGTCCCACTTTGCTAGTGAGGATGCCAAGGGTCCGCCCACATCCTAAGAGCATCAGAAAAAAAAGCCAGATGGAGGGAAATTGGGGGGAGGAGCTGTGAGGTCAGTGTGATGTCATAGGACATATAGACTCTGGATGGAGAGAGGCGTTTAGAGAGGGAGATTTGAGGAGTCCTCTTTATAAGACTCCGGTGCAAACCAAATCATTGTTCCTGGGTGTGTCCTTCCTCTCCTAAACTGAAGAGTGAACTTTGACCTTTACCATACAGAAATCTATCAGGAATCTGTGAAAGTAAGCTCTCATGTGATCAGGTGACGTGCGGAGGAACGGAGTGTAAATAGCAGACAATTTTCTCCAGAGCTCCTAATGGTGGGGATGGATTTCGCTGAGTGCTGGTGTCAAGTTTCCACCCCCCAGGATCACTGCAGGTGTGGAGAAAAGCTGTGTAAGAGGATATGGAGGAGAGATGAGGAGGAGATCCAGGAATGAGAATAAAGGTCAGGACAAGCAACAGACGAGCGCATCCAAGAGATGAAGCCGGGGTCACTACACAGAAAATGAATCCAAGGAAACAACAGGCAGGACGAGGAATAGCAAGAAGGAGCTCAGAGATGAGAATATTGCTCAGCCAATGGGAGATTATCTCAGCATGACTTACATAATGAAGGAGATGAGGGGGAAGGGAGGAAGTCACTTAATGCAAGGCTTGACAAATTTGCTTTGAATCTAGGAGCCAACTAAAAAAAATTAGGAGGCAGTTTAAAAAAAAAAAAAACAATGTTCCTTTATTGAACAAATGAGTGAGGAGCGTCGTAGACATCATAACAAAATTATACAATAACAAAGTAAGACATGGAGAACACTTTAGCAATACCCTACAGCAGATACAGGCAAGGATTTGCATGAGGGGCTATAGCAGCCAACCTGTAAGGAACAGAATCCACAGGGGTTATCCCCACTCTATGCGGTCCAGGGCTGCCATACTCGCTCATATTTCTTAGAGCAATTTCTATTGACATACGTCAGTTTGTACATAGAAAGAGCAGAGTTAATTGACTTTTCCCAAGAGACTACGGATGGAGGGGACCGGGAGTCCCACCTAAGAATTATTTCTCTCCTAGCATCATACATTAAAAATGAAATTAGTAGTTTGCTGTATTTAGGCGTTTGATCATCGTTGTGAATACCTACTAGCAACAATTCGGGAGTGAACGGAAGGGTTAGCTGGAGGTGGAAGTTCAAAAGATCGACCACCTCAGCCCAGAAGCCGGCTACCCCCAGACAACTCCAGAACATATGAAAATATGTACTGACTTCTCCACCACAGTGAGTGCATTCCAAGGTCCCCTTTTAGGATAGATACTATGCCACCTCTGGGGCGTATAGTAGACCCTGTGTAAACATTTTACCTGGATCAACCTATACCTGGAGGAGATCAATAATTTGTCACTTTCCCCCTGACAGTCTTCCCAGACTTCTTTGTCAAGTCCAGGTATGTCAGCCTTCCACCTATCCCAATGGCGGTCCATTTTAGGAGACACAACACTCAGTAAGTCAAAGTACAGGACAGATAGAGGTTTGGACAAACATTCTTGGGCCAATAATTCCTCTATAGGGTCCATAGCCAGAGTTGGTAAAACAGTGAAATGAGCTCACACCGCATGATGAGGCTGTAAGTACCTAAAGACCATCCAGGCTGGTAAATGGAATTGGGTCCTAAGCTCCATAAAGGAAAGAAGCCTGCCATCTACCATAATTTCTCACAGAATCTTAACACCAAACCTAGCCCAAAGCTGGGGGTCAGGGATAAAGCGAAGATGTGGGAGTTTGGGATTACCCCATAATGGAGTGCAAGGGGACCATCTGTTAGGCTGATAGAGTTTGGGCTGCAGCTAGGAAAAGATTCCGAGTGTGGTCCTAGTAGGATAGGGTAGAATAGGGTAAGCCCGGGTTCCCCGGTAGATCACATTCCCCAGCTCCATAAGAGAACCCAGTCTGGCAGCCTCTAGACACACCGCTGCATTCGTCCACGAATGCATGAACCACCACCGGACAGTAACCAAAACATCGGCCCAAAGTAGACTTGAAGGTCCGGAAGCGCCAGTCCTCCACAGTGTACGGGAAGGGTTAAATTAGATCTCGTCAATCTGGGAAGAGCTCCCCCCAAATAAAAACTCCCATACACCGCTCCACATCCTTAAAGAATGAGTTGGGCATCCAGGTCAGGCAATTACGAAAAACATAAAGAAACTTAGGGAGGAAGACCATCGTCAGGAGATTGATTCGTCCCATAAGGTTCAAAGGTAAAGTGGACCATGCAGCACACTTCTCATGAAGTTGGGAGAGCAGCAGAAGTATACGGAGCTCAGAGAACCTATCCGGGTCCCTTCGGTATGGAGATCAGCTTTAACAGAATCAAAAGACCTGCAGAGTTTCTGTGTCTCCACGGAATAGTCAGGAAACATAAACAGCCGATTGTTCTTGTAGTGCAGCTCACCTGCCATCCTTGCTGCCCGCAATATCTCGATCCCTAAATTAAGCAGCCGCAGTATAAAGGTGCGTGGGGAGGCTCCTTGCGGCCCTGGCTGTGGTGGCATGCGATGGGCCCTCTCCACGGTGAAATATGGCGACAGCTGGGCCGCTGGAAGGAAGGAGCACAGGAGCTCTTCAATAAACACTGTGGAGTTTTTACTCTCAGCTCCCTCCGCTAGGCCAATAATACGAATGTTATTCCGTCGACACCGATTTTCAGCATCCTCAGCCCTATATTCCAGTTTTCAGTTTGAATTGCAGCGTGTGGAGTGCCGCCACCATGTCCTCCACGTGGTCTACCTGCGCCTCTGCAGTAGTTAGGCGAGAACGGACCTTACCATATCCAACTGCGCCGACCCAATTTTGCTCATGAGGGTCGTCTGGCAGTTGGCTATGGCAGTCTGACAGGAGGCAATCGCCGCCATGACCTCCACTGGAGAGTCCGTCTGGGACGCCATGTTAGCACGTGGTAGCGGGTCAGGCCTCGGCCGGAGTTCTCTGTAATTCCCGGGGGAGGGGAGTGGAGCTTTTTACCTCCCTTACCATGGCCAAATGTAAGAGAATTCTCCAGCAGAGCTCGAGAAAGATGTCTGGTCATCCCGCCATCTTGAACATGCCTTAGGAGGCAGTTTTTTAAGGGAAGTGTGGGTTATCAGTGCCTGGGGCAGGCCAAGTAATTTGTGGGTTGCAAGGTGCAGGAGAAGGGTGCAGGACATGGGCTGTGTGCCACATGCAGGACATAGGATGCATGACATGTGGTGTAGGGTTCAGAATGCAGGACATGGGGTGCAAAACTAGAGAAGAGTGTAGGTCACCACAGGAATGGAGGAGAAGGGTGCAAAACGCAGGAAAAGGAGTGCAGGGGAAGGGTACAGTATGCAGAATGCAGGACATGTGGTGCAGAATGCAGTACACAGTAGGTAAGGTTGAATAAAGACAATAGTACATACAGTTCAACCTGTTTAGGTGTACGTGTGTCACTGTCGATAATCATTTCCCATATCCCTGTATATTGTGTTCTCTAAGATGCACATCCAAGAGTCTTTTAAAAATATACATACTCCCCGCAGCCACCACCAATTGTTGAAGTTGTGTATGTGGAGTTCAACATTCTTACCGCCCTGACAGTGAAAAAAAAAAAACCTACGCAGTTTAAAGTGTTTTTTACCCCCCAAAAAATTGAATAAAAATAGAGATTCTGTTCCCTTAAAGCAGATTAAACAGCACAGTGCTTGTGCTGTGTAATCTGCCCCTCTCTAAACTGTAAAAAATACTCCCTGAACCAGCCACTTCCTGTATCCCCCTCTCCGTACTGACCACGAAAATCAGGCCTGCTGAGCCCTGACCACAGTGGTCAGCCTATATTCCCTTCATCATCCACAGCCTGCTCTCAGCAATCCTCTCTCCCTCTCACCCCTCCCTTCCTGCCTGTCATTTTAATGCCTGTATCTCTGTCTCCTCCGCTGCTATTATTATACATCAAAAATTCTTAATGATCAGTGCCAGCCCCTCTATTATAGCCTGCCATCATTTAGAGTGCTTTTCAGGCCGGTCACGTGACGCCGGTCCAGGGCTACTGCAGGAGATGCTGAGCGGCCATGTGATCCGAGTCATGCGACCGGCCTGAAGATAAAACAGTATTTACAAGCCTTTTTTTTTTTAAAAGACTTACACATTGCGCTATGCTAGGCTCTAATAGAGGGACTGCCATAGACTTGCTTATATGGGTTCATACACAGGAATATTGTATACATATTCTCATGTGCGCTCTGTCAGCTCAATAGAGAGAATGGGCAATTAACCACTTCCGGACCACCGTTATACATCCTAAGTTTGAAGAGGAATATCGTTGTTATGGCAGCACAGGGGGCAGAGAGCACTGGGGGGGACTGGACAGCACAGGGGGCAGAGAGCACTGAGGGGGGAGACTGGACAGCACAGGGGGCAGGTAGAACTGGGAGGGGCTAGGGAGCACAGGGGGAGAAGAGAGCTCTGGGGGGCAGGAGAGCACTGTTGGGGGAGCCAGGGAGCACAGGGTCGGAGAGCACTGGGGGGGAGAGTATGGGGGGGAGCAAGGGAGTACAGAGAGAACTGTGGGGGGAGAGCACTGTGGGGGAGCCAGGGAGCAAGGGGTCGGAAAGCACTGGGGGGAGAGTATGGGGGAGCCAGGGAGGACCAGAGAGCACTGGGGGAGGGAGAGCACTGTGGGGGAGCCAGGGAGCACAGAGCACTGGGGGAGCTGGAGAGCAGTGGGGGAGAACTGGACAGCACAGTGGGGGAGGGAGAGCATGGGGGAGCCAGGGAGCACAGAGGGGACCAGAGAGCACTGTGGGGGGAGAGCACTGTGGGGTGCAAGGGAGCACTGGGTCAGAGAGCACTGGGGGGAGCCAGGGAGGACCAGAGAGCACTGTCGGGGAGCCAGGGAGCACAGAGCACTGGGGGAGCTGGAAAGCAGTGGGGGGAAGAACTGGACAGCACAGTGGGGGGAGAGCATGGGGGAGCTGGAGAGCAGTGGGGGGGGGGGAACTGGACAGCACAGTGGGGGGAGCAGGGGGGAAGCCAGGGAGCACAGAGGTGACCAGAGAGCACTGTGGGGGAAAGCATTGGGGGGGGGCAGGGAGCACAGGGGGGCCCAAGGAGCACAGAGGGGACCAGAGAGCACAGAGGGGACCAGAGAGCATTGGGGGGAGCCGGAGGAGCCAGGGAGCAGGGGGGGTGGGCAGGGAGAAGTGGGAGGAACCACGGAGAACAGGGGCAGTAAAAGAAGTTGGATAGTAGCAGTGGCGGGGACAGCTGCATATGGAGGAATTGATCTTTCCATATTCTTTCTGCAGCCAATTATGCCCGCAGAAGAAGTGGGCATTCAGCAACTGCAGAAGGCATATTGAAAGATCAATTCCTCCATATGCAGCAGTCCCCGCCACTCCTACTATCCAGGCACACAGGGGGGCTGCACAGCCGGGCACTCACTTTCTCCATGGGTGGTCGGCCAGGCTGCAGCAGGCATTGGGATGGGATCCATCCACCGGAGCTCCTCCTTCCCCTTCACAGACAGTCGTAGGGCAGCTGGATAGTTTCCGCCACCTGGCCCAACTCCTGACCCGAATAGGCAGGTGGCCAGACGCTGAGAGGCCAGGTGAGTGGCGCAGGCTGAAGGATCAGCTCAGCTGCTTTAGGGCCCCGCATAGACTTTCAGCCCGCCCGGTGTGCCCTATGGCTGCTCGCACACCTTTTCCCTAGTCCGCATTAGTGATTGAGCTCAGGAAAATTAGGTGTCCGCGAGGTCCCTGTGAGTGCGAGGGCTTAGGTGGCTGCCTAATTTGCCTAATTAGAGAGCCGCCTCTGACTGGTGGCTCCCAGCACTTCCTGGTTTTTAGAATTGGCACAGGGGCGACTGGACACATCACTTCCGGATGGCGAGGGAGTAGGGAGGAGTGCGCTTTAGGAGCATGTGCCCTCCTTCATCAGGCGATAGTGGTGGCCATGTTTGGAGTGGTTTATATAGTCCATTTTGCCAGGAGATGTTAATGAGGTGCCATGGCAACCGCTCGCAGAACAGACATCTAATTACGGAGTAGGCATTGGCACTGGTGTGTCAGGCTGGATTGGGCAGGTCGAGCTCATATCAATAGAAATTAATTTTGAAATTAAACCAAAAATGTTGTATACATTGCAATAAATGAGATAATGAGATAATACAAACAAAAAGGTGAAAAGTGGGGGGGTTAGTGAAAAAAAATTGTATAACATGAAAGAATTAAAATTATCCTGCAATCTAGAAGCAGCTGAGGTGGTAGGTAGGTAAACTGAAGTAAAACATTTAAATATGTATATCTATATATATAAAAAATGAATGAAAATAAATTAAAAATTAAATATAATTGAAAATAAATGATAAATCAAAAAATGCAGACAATGAGTAGAAAAAGTGATATAAAGAAAATATATATATAAAATGATTTAATAATAAAATAATAATCAAATAAATGATAAGAGAAATATATAAAAGAAAAAAAAAATTAAATAAAACTCCCTCACCATCCGGAAGTGATGTGTCTAGCCGCCCCTCAGCCGATTCTGAGAACCAGGAAGCTATGGGAGCCACCAGCGCAGCCGGGAACATCAGCTGCCTCTCCATCTGCAAGCTGACCGCCTTCCCGCAGGAGCGGACGAACCTCTTATGCCCCGTTCGCACATTCCGACCACAAAATCCGTCAGATTTTTTCCGACGAATTCTGTCCAAAACTGGTGTTGCATACACACGGTCGGACAAAGTTGTCGGAAAATCCGATCATTCGGAACGTGGTGACGTTCGCTGCATACGACGGAACTATGTAGAGGCTAGTAGCCAATAGCTTCGGTCTCGTAATTTGATCTGAGCATGCGTGGCACTTTGTCCGTCGGAATTCTCTACAAACGATCGGAAAAAGTCCAATCGGATTTTTTTGTCGGAAAGTTTTAGGTCCTGCACTCCAATTTTTTCCATCTGAATTTTCGATGGAAAAAATCCGATAGAGCCCACACACCATCGGATTTTACGACAACATAATCCGATCGGACCTTTTCCCTCGGAATTTCCAACCGTGTGTACGGGGCATTATACCTTCCTACATGCGCTGTGATCTCTATGATCTTGTGAGTTTCAAATTGTCTGTCCTATATTAAAATGTTTTAACACTGCTGCACTTAGATGGCGCTGCTCTCGTTTGTGCTTTATATGGGTTCACAAACACTTTAAGGTTAAACTGCTTCTCCTCCAATCTCATTGTGTGGCCTCGTGTCCTTTCACACCCCCTGAGATTGAATAGCTTTTTTCCTACACTGGGATCACCACTGAGATATTTGTAAATTCGCCATCATGTCCCCTCTCAAATGTCTTTTCTCTAGCGAGAATAAATTTAGTGCTTGTAGTCTCTCATCGTATTTGAGGTCCTCCAATCCTTTAATTAATTTAGTTGCCCTTCTTTGGACTCTCTCCAGCTCCAGCACATCCCTTCTGAAGACTGGAGACCAGAACGGGAGATAATACTCCAGATGTGGCCTCACCAGAGTTTTATAAAGTGACAGGATTATAGTTTTATCTTTGGAGAAAATTCACTTTTTTATGCATGCTAATATTCTGGTGCTTTGGTAGCTTGTTGACATTGCTATTGCTCAGTCTTCTACTCAAGGCAGGTGCAAGACTATTTTGCACCCTAGGCGAGACCGGCTACTTGCACCCCCCCCCCCCCCCCCCCCCCTAAAAGAAAAAAATGAATTAAATAATTTTATTACCAGAACTCCTGGTGGAGGGATGGAGCCAGGTGGACAGGAGAGGGGGGTGCAGCCAGGTGGAGGGAGGATGGAGCCAGGTGGACAGGAGAGGGGGGGTGCAGCCAGGTGGAGGGAGGATGGAGCCAGGTGGACAGGAGGGGGGTGCAGCCAGGCGGAGGGAGGATAGATCCAGGTGGACAGGAGAGGGGGTCAGCCAGGTGGACAGGAGAGGGGGGGTGTGGGGGGGTGCAGCCAGGTGGAGGGAGGATGGAGCCAGGTGGACAGGAGAGGGGGGTGCAGCCGGGTGGAGGGAGGATGGAGCCAGGTGGACAGGAGAGGGGGTGCAGCCAGGTGGAGGGAGGATGGAGCCAATGGGACAGGAGGGGGGGTGCAGCCAGGCGGAGGAAGGATAGATCCAGGTGGACAGGTGAGGGGGTCAGCCAGGTAAGGAGATGGAGCCAGGTGGATGGGAGAGGGGGGGTGCAGTCAGGTGGACAGGAGGGAGTGCAGCCAGGTGGATGGGAGGGGGGTGCAGACAGGTGGAGTAATGGAGCCAGGTGGACAGGAGAGGAGGGGCAGCCAGGTGGAGGGAGGCTATAGTCAGGTGGACAGGAGATGGGGGCCGCCAGGTGGAGGGAGGATGCAGCCAGGTGGAGGGATGGAGCCAGGTGGACAGTAGGGGGGTATAGCCAGGTGAAGGGATGGAGCCAGGTGGACAGGAGGGGGTGTAGCCAGGTGGAGGGATGAAGCCAGGTAGATAGGAGGGGGTGTAGCCAGGTGGAGGGGGTGTAGCCAGGTAGAAGGATGGAGCCAGATGGACAGGAGCGGGGTGTAGCCAGGTGGAGGGATGGAGCCAGGTGGGTAGGAGGGGTGTAGCCAGGTGGAGGGTTGTAGCCAGGTGGAGGGATGGAGCCAGGTGGATAGGAGGGGGTGTAGGCAGGTGGAAGGATGGAGCCAGGTGGACAGGAGGGGGGTGTAGGCAGATGGAGGGATGGAGCCAGGTGAACAGAAGGGGGGGGGTGTAGCCAGGTGGAGGGATGGAGCCAGGTGGACAGGAGGGGATGTAGCCAGGTGGAGGGATGGAGCCAGGTGGACAGGAGGGGGGTGTAGCCAGGTGGAGGGATGGAGCCAGGTGGACAGGAGGGGGGTGTAGCAAGGTGGAGGGATGGAGCCAGGTGGAGGGATGGAGCCAGGTGGACAGGAGGGGGGTGTAGGCAGGTGGAGGGATGGAGCCAGGTGGACAGGAGGGGGATGTAGGCAGGTGGAGGGATGGAGCCAGGTGGATAGAAGGGGATGTAGCCAGGTGGAGGGATGGAGCCAGGTGGACAGAAGGGGGGTGTAGGCAGGTGGAGGGATGAAGCCAGGTGGATAGGAGGGGGTGTAGGCAGGTGGAGGGATAGAGCCAGGTGGACAGGAGGGGGATGTAGGCAGGTGGAGGGATGGAGCCAGGTGGATAGAAGGGGATGTAGCCAGGTGGAGGGATGGAGCCAGGTGGAGGGATGGAGCCAGGTGGACAGAAGGGGGGGTGTAGGCAGGTGGAGGGATGAAGCCAGGTGGATAGGAGGGGGTGTAGGCAGGTGAAGGGATAGAGCCAGTTGGACAGGAGGGGGGTGGAGCCAGGAGGATAAGAGAGGGGTGGAGCCAGGTGGAGGCAGTCACGCACCAGTGAAAAGGTCTGACTGGAAGCCTTCATCCTCAGCACTTCCCCCACCACCTGACAAATTCTTACCTTGGGGCACTTCTTTTCAGCTCTGTCCACATGGCAGCGGGCAGCAGTCGATTTGTCACAAGTCCCAGGATTTGGAGATGGGGTCTCCTACAGGCTGTGAGTCACAGCTCACGCACGGGAGACCTCCTCCAGCTCGTCCCTCATCCGATCAGCTGATCGTTTGGTTCCACCCCCGGGCTGCGGCGAGCGACTGCAGAGAGGCTGGGTAAGCAGGGCGGGCTGCAGGACCAGCTTTGCTTTGGGCTCCTCCAAGACAAGTGGAGAGATGGAGCCAGGTGGACAGGAGGGGGGGTGTAGGCAGGTGGAGGGATGAAGCCAGGTGGATAGGAGGGGGGTGTAGGCAGGTGGAGGGATGGAGCCAGGTGGAGGGATGGAGCCAGGTGAACAGAAGGGGGGGGGTGTAGCCAGGTGGAGGGATGGAGCCAGGTGGACAAGAGGGGGGGTGTAGCCAGGTGGAGGGATGGAGCCAGGTGGACAGGAGGGGGGTGTAGCCAGGTGGAGGAAGGATGGAGCCAATGGGACAGGAGAGGGGGAGCAGCCAGGTGGAGGAAGGATGGAGCCAATGGGACAGGAGGGGGGGTGCAGCCAGGTGGAAGGGATGGAGCCAGGTGGACAGGAGGGGGGTGTAGCCAGGTGAAGGGATGGAGCCAGGTGGACAGGAGGGGGTGTAGCCAGGAGGAGGGATGAAGCCAGGTAGATAGGAGGGGGTGTAGCCAGGTAGAAGGATGGAGCCAGATGGACAGGAGGGGGGTGTAGCCAGGTGGAGGGATGTAGCCAGGTGGATAGGAGGGGGTGTAGCCAGGTGGAGGGTTGTAGCCAGGTGGAGGGATGGAGCCAGGTGGATAGGAGGGGGGTGTAGGCAGGTGGAGGGATGGAGCCAGGTGGACAGGAGGGAGGTGTAGGCAGATGGAGGGATGGCGCCAGGTGAACAGAAGGGGGGGTGTAGCCAGGTGGAGGGATGGAGCCAGGTGGACAGGAGGGGGTGTAGCCAGGTGGACAGGAGGGGGGTGTAGCCAGGTGGAGGGATGGAGCCAGGTGGACAGGAGGGGGGTGTAGCAAGGTGGAGGGATGGAGCCAGGTGGAGGGATGGAGCCAGGTGGACAGGAGGGGGGTGTAGGCAGGTGGAGGGATGGAGCCAGGTGGACAGGAGGGGGATGTAGGCAGGTGGAGGGATGGAGCCAGGTGGATAGAAGGGGATGTAGCCAGGTGGAGGGATAGAGCCAGGTGGAGGGATGGAGCCAGGTGGACAGAAGGGGGGGTGTAGGCAGGTGGAGGGATGAAGCCAGGTGGATAGGAGGGGGGTGTAGGCAGGTGTAGGGATGGAGCCAGGTGGAGGGATGGAGCCAGGTGGACAGGAGGGAGGGTGTAGGCAGGTGGAGGGATGGAGCCAGGTGGATAGGAGGGGAGTGTAGGCAGGTAGAGGGAGGAAGCCAGGTCGATAGGACGGGGGGTGTAGGCAGGTGGAGGGATGGAGCCAGGTAAACAGGAGGGGGTGGAGCCAGGAGGATAAGAGGGGGGGTGGAGCCAGGTGGAGGCAGTCACACACCAGTGAAAAGGTCTGACTGGAAGCCTTCATCCTCAGCACTTCCCCCACCACCTGACAAATTCTTACCTTGGGGCACTTCTTTTCAGCTCCGTCCACATGGCAGTGGGCAGCAGTCGATTTGCCACAAGTCCCAGGATTTGGAGATGGGGTTTCCTACAGGCTGTGAGTCACAGCTCACGCACAGGAAAACCTCCTCCAGCTCGTCCCCCATCTGATCAGCTGATCGTTTGGTTCCACCCCCGGGCTCCGGCGAATGACCGCGGAGAGGCTGGGTAAGCAGGGCGGGCTGCAGGACCAGCTTTGATTTGGGCTCCTCCAAGACAAGTGGACCGGCGGCCACGGCTTAGCATGTGTCCTATGGCCAGTCCATCCGGCTGTCTCTGTGCACAATGCTGCTCGCCCTGCTCCTCCAATGGCTGCACATAACCCAGGGAGGCGGGCAGAGAGCTGACACTCACGGCTGCTGGACATTGGTATAGTAGGCTCTGGGGGAGGGGGGGATCTGCCTGCTCCTTCCTGCCACCGAGCGACTCTGCAGCCAGCCAGATGGAGCCGCGGGAGCCACCTCCCACTATACTCCGCACGGCATTAGCCACCACCCGCCAGGGGGGAACCAATCCTCTTGAGGGGACCCAGCGGCTGTGGCTGCGCCCCTAGGCGGCAGTGCACCCTAGGCGGCTGCCTAGTTCGCCTAGTGGGAGCGCCGGCCCTGCTTCTACTAGGACCCCCAGATCTTTCTCCATCCTTGACTCCCCCAGTGGTTCTCCCCCATGGGGTACCAGAGAAGGGTGTAGGTCATCGCAGCACATGGGATGCAGAAGAAGGGTGCAGAACACAGGACATGGGGTCAATAAGGGGGAATGTCCCCCGCTGATGGTGAAATTCAAATAATGTGAGCTGCTGCCTCCACCAGGACACCTACCTAGGTAGGATCTAAGTATGTACCAAACTTGGTAAAGTGTCACGTGCCAATCAGTGTCATAAAGTGACACGTGCAAATTGATGTAAAAATAAGTGACACAGTGTGAAATATATATGGTACACAATATAAGAAAAACAATAACTGCATATAGTGATTGGTTAATCAAATCCTTGAATCTGTAAATAAACAGTCCAATGTGAAAAAATCTTAACCACTTAACCACTTGCCAACAAGCCGCCGCAGTTGTACTACTGCGGCAGAATGGCACAGCTGGGCGAAACAACGTTATGTTACGTCACTTCGCCCTGGGCGCGTGCGTGCTGCCGGAGTCGCGCGCGCACGCCCGCTGCTCAGCCCCTGGAGCCAATGCGAGTTACGATCACCGCCGGGCTCCTCGCTGCTGACACACGGAGAACCGGGATCTGTGTGTGTAAACACACCGTTTCCAGTTCTCTGGGGTAAGAAGAGACAGATAGTCTGTTCATACAGAGTATGAACAGCGATCTGTCATCTCCCCTAAAAATGTATCAAAATTGTCCAACGTGTCCACCATAATGTCGCAGTCCCGATAAAAATCGCCGCCATTACTAGTAAAAAAAATAATTAATACTAAAAATGCCATAAATCTATCCCCTATTTTGTAGATGCTATAACTTTTGCACAAACCAATCAATATACGCTTATTGCGAGTTTTAATTACCAAAAATATGTAGAATACATATTGGCCTAAACTGAGGAAAAAAAATAGTTTTTTATATATATTTTTGGGGGATACTTGTTATAGCAAAAAGTAAAAAATATTGTTTTTATTTCAAAATTGTCGCCTTTTTTGTTTATAGCGCAAAAAAGAAAAAATGCAGAGGTGATCAAATACCACCAAAAGAAAGCTCTATTTGTGGGGAAAAGAGGACGTCAATTTTGTTTGGGTGCAATGTGGCACAACCGTGCAATTGTCAGTTAAAGAGACACAGTGCCAAATCGCAAAAAAATGCTCTGGTCAGGAAGGGGGTAAAATCTTCCGGGTCAGTAAACGTTCTTCAAAGGAAAAACAGGTGACTGACGCCTTATTTCCTTCCCGTGCCTGGAAAAGAATTTAAATTTGTGCAAGTGCTCCACTCCGTGCCCTTCTTATGAGTTTTCACTTGCCAGAAAGCTCTCCCCTCTAGGGGGTGTTGTGCCTTTTGTTGGAACAGACCTCCAATAGAAAGATGCCTCTTGTCAGCCCCTTCTCCTCGTTGTTGCACAGTATATGCAAAAAAGAAAGTAATACTCACTAGTAGCTATTTCCTGATTGGGCCCAATCTGGGTTGTATCACGAAGCTGAGTGGTAAAACACTTTTTCCAATGCTCGACCGCACATCTTTGCACACTGGTGGGGGGGAGTAATCTTCTGTCTTACAGTATCTAGCAGTGAAGTCACTAGACTAGCTCCGGAGAAGGTCAATGGTTTCCCCACCTGTGGGTAAGGATTTGAGTCTATCGTCAACAACTTACTCTTAATGAAATGTTGAGCATTTGCTCCATACACTCTTTCACCATCAAGACTCCTTTGTAGGCTGTATGTTACAGCATACCAAGGTCTGGGTGGGAGGACCCCGATCACCTGACTTCCTCCAAATATATACCCTCTCCCATCCCCAGTGGCCCAAAACTCCTACTGATTGGCTGAAAGAGCTATGCATATTCATAACTTAGTGTAGCAAGGTCCCGGGTCCCCTCTGGTCTAATGAGAACCTTAAGAGTTTGGGAAAGCTGACCTCCTTCTATGTAGAGTGGGTTACGAGGCATGGTGGGTGCAATGCAAAGTAGATCAATGGGCGCCAGACACTTCTTGAATGCAAAGAGATTTATTGTCCCTTAAACAGAACAGTGGGAGAGAGGGTTTAGGGCCAGGACACCCTTAAGTGGTTGTAATGGTAATTGGCAGACTCCGAGACTTCTATATGTAGACAGCCATGCAGGGAAAGGCACCCGGCCGGACGCCACATGTGTAGATGTTCACTCCATTGAGATCCCAGTCTATCACTTAGGCCCGCTGACCCACTGCCACTGGATCTCCTGGAGTGCCCCCCAAAATCTATACCAGACCCTGCAATGCAAAGTAGATCAATGGGCGCCAGACACTTCTTGAATGCAAAGAGATTTATTGTCCCTTAAACAGAACAGTGGGAGAGAGGGTTTAGGGCCAGGACACCCTTAAGTGGTTGTAATGGTAATTGGCAGACTCCGAGACTTCTATATGTAGACAGCCATGCAGGGAAAGGCACCCGGCCGGACGCCACATGTGTAGACACGCTATCTCCTATGGCAACAATCTTGAACAGTCTCCTTTTTAGATGTTCACTCCATTGAGATCCCAGTCTATCACTTAGGCCCGCTGACCCACTGCCACTGGATCTCCTGGAGTGCCCCCCAAAATCTATACCAGACCCTTCAGGTCTGATATGGATTTTAAGGGGAACCCTGTGCCAAAATTTTTTAAAAAATGGCGTAGGGCCCCCCCCCAAAATCCATACCAGACCCTTATCCGAGCACGCAACTTGGCAGGCAGCAGGAAAAGAGAGGGGACAGGAGAGCACCAAGAGAGCTTGTCCCAAGCGGTCTCTTGTCTTTTTTACCATTTTTTACACTTTTTTTGTGAAATGGTAGGGGTACCATTACCAATTCACATGGGGGAGGCCGGGATGTGGGGGTCCCCTTGTTAAAGGGGGCTTCAAGATTCAGATAAGCCCCCTGCCCGCTTACCCCCACAACTACCGGCAAGGGTTGTGGGGATGAGGCCCTTGTCCCCATCAACATGGAGGCAAGGTGCTTTGTGGTCAGACCCCAAAGCACCCTCCCCATGTTGAATTCATGTGGCCTGGTACGGTTCAGGAGGGGGGGGGCGCTCTCTCGCCCCTTCCTCTTTTCCTGCGGCCTGCCAGGTTACATGCTTAGGATAAGGGTCTGGTACGGATTTTGGGAGGGACCCCTACGCCATTTTTTTTTGGTGCAGGGTTCCCCTTAAAATCCATACCAGACCTGAATGGTCTGGTATGGATTTTGGGGGACCCCTGTGTCATTTTTTTTTTAATCTGGCGCAAGGTTCCCCTTAATTTCCATATCAGAGCTGAAAGGCCTGGTATGGATTTTAGGGGGACCCCCACTTTTTTGGGGGTTCGGGGTTCCCCTTAATATTCATACCAGACCCAAAGGGCCTAGTAATGGACAGGGGGGATCCCATGCTCTTTTTTTCATAAATGTTTTATCTATATTGCCGAGACCCAACAATTCATTACAGCCGCAGTTTTAAATGACAATTTTTTCTTTAGAAATTTAATTTTGCTGTGGTATTTTTCTAAACACGAGAAAACTGCGCCACTTTACAGGCATACTATAGACACCCCCCCAGGCACGATATTTAAAGGAATATTTCATTTTTATTGTTTCACATTAAGCATTAAAAAAAAAATCACTGCTCCCGAAAAAAACTGCCGTTTTTAAAAAATGTTTTGCATTGATACATGTCCCCTGGGGCAGGACCCCGGTCCCCAAACAATTTTTTGACAATAGCTTGCATATAAGCCTTTAAAATTAGTTTTCCGAGTTTTGTTTACCTTTCCTGGGTATACATGAACTACTGCACTGATTAACCACTTGCTTACTGGGCACTTAAACACCCTTCCTGCCCAGACCAATTTTCAGCTTTCGGTGCTCTCACACTTTGAATGACAATTACTCAGTCATGCAACACTGTACCCAAATGAATTTTTTGTCCTTTTTTTCCCACAAATAGAGCTTTCTTTTGGTGGTATTTGATCACCTCTGGGTTTTTTATTTTTTGCGCTATAAATGAAAAAAGACCGAAAATTTTGAAAAAAAAGCATTTTTCTTTGTTTCTGTGATAAAATTTTGCAAATTATTAATTTTTCTTCATAAATTTTGGCCACAATTTATACTGCCACATATCTTTGGTAAAAATAACCCAAATTAGTGGATATTATTTGGTCTTTGTGAAAGTTACAGACTCTACAAACTGTGGTGCAAATCATACAAAATTGATCACACCTGATGTACTGGTGGCCTATCTCATTTCTTGTGACCCGAACAAGCCAGGAAAGTACAAATACCCCCCAAATTACCCCTTTTTTGAAAGTAGACATCCCAAGGTATTTAGTAAGAGGCATGGTGAGCTTTTTGATGTTGTCATTTTTTTCCCACAATTCTTTGCAAAATGAATTATTTTTTTATTTTTTATTTTTTTCCACAAAATTGTCATTGTAATAGGTTATTTCTCTCACATGGAATGTGTATACCACAAATGACACCCCAAAATAAATTCTGCTACTCCTCCTGAGTATTATGATACCACATATGTGGGACTTTTACACAGCCTGGCCACTTAGAGAGGCCCAAAATGCAGGGAGCGCCATCACGTGTTCTAGGAGCATAAATTACACATCTAACTTGTTGAATACCCATTACACTTTTGAAGGCCATGGAGCACCAGGACAATGACACGTGACACTGACGTGGCACTGATGACAGGTGGCACTGATACGTGGCACTGATGACAAGTGACACTGATGTGGCACTGGTGACAGATGGCACTAGTATGGAGCACTGATGACATGTGACACTGATGACAGACGGCACTAATATGGGGCACTGATGACACGTGACACTGACAGATGGCACTAATATGTGGCACTGGTGACAGATGGCACTAATACGTGGCACTGATGAGAGATGGCACTAATATGTGGCACTGATGACACGTGAGAGGTGGCACTGATGACACGTGACACTGATGACAGATGGCACTGATACGTGGCATTGATGACACGTGACATGATGACAGATGGCACTGATACGTGGCATTGATGACACGTGACACTGACAGGTGGCACTGATGACAGATGGCACTGATACGTGGCACTGATGACAGATGGCACTATGTGGCACTGATGACACGTGACACTGATATGGCACTGATGACAGATGGCACTAACGTGGCACTGATGACAGATGGCACTAACGTGGCACTGATGACAGATGGCACTTATACGTGGCACTGGGGACAGATGGCACTGGGGACACAGATGGGGACAGATGCATGGGGACACAGATGGATGGGGACACAGATGGGGACAGATGGATGGGGACACGGATGGGGACAGATGGATGGGGACACGGATGGGGTCACACGGATGGGGTCACACGGATGGGGACACACGGATGGGGTCACACGGATGGGGACACACGGATGGGGTCACACGGATGGGGTCACAAGGATGGGGGTCACACGGATGGGGTCACATAGATGGGGACACATGGATGGGGACACATGGATGGGGACATGGATGGGGTCACATGGATGGGGACATGCATGGGGTCACACGGATGGGGACACATGGATGGGGTCACACGGATGGGGGGTCACACGGATGGGGTCACATAGATGGGGACACATGGATGGGGGACACATGGATGGGGACACATGGATGGGGTCACATGGATGGGGACATGCATGGGGACACATGGATGGGGACACATGGATGGGGACACATGGATGGGGACATGGATGGGGTCACATGGATGGGGACACATGGATGGGGTCACATGGATGGGGACACATGGATGGGGACACATGGATGGGGACATGGATGGGGACATGGATGGGGACACATGTGGGGACAGATCGCACATTTAGTTTTTTTTTTTTTTTTTTTTTTTACTTACGGCTGCTGCAGCCGTTGATCTCTCTCTCCCCACACGCTGTCTGTGTGAGGAGAGAGAGCGGCGCTGACAGATGATCTCATATGTTTCCATATGAGATCATCTGTCATTGGACACGCCGATCTCGCTGTAAACGGCCGCTGTGATTGGCCGTTTACAGCGATCTGTGAACGGCCGTGTCCGACGGACACGGCCAGCACAGAACTTCCCCGATGCGCTCTCAGGAGCGCGCATTAGGGAAGTAAACAGGAGGACGTCCAGGGACGTCCTCCCAGCAGAGAGCGTCCGCGCTGCAGCCGTCTTTCGGCTATAGCGCGGGCGCGAAGAGGTTAAAGAGAGCCTGCCATCCTGTATAGGACTACGTCTCAGGACTCCTTTCTACCACTTGCCAAGAATCCGGGAACCCCTCCATACAACCACATCCAGACATGCAGCTTGGGCACTGGAAACAGGACTCTCCTTCTCTATATACAGTATACATCATTCATTTATAAATGATCTATATGGAGACTACACAATATACAGACTTCTGGTCTATATCAGTGGGGGGGGTGTTATACACAGGGATATATAGAATGATACAGACTCTCCTCTCTATATACAGTATACATCATCCATTTATACATTATCTATATGGAACCTACACAATATACAGACTTCTGGTCTATGATATCAGTGGGGGATGTTATACACAGGGATATATAGAATGATACAGACTCTCCTCTCTATATACAGTATACATCCTCCATTTATACATTATCTGTATGAAGGCTATACAATATACATACTTCTGGTCTATGTGGAATTAGAGTTCTGTGAGCAGTGAGCGGAGTTCCCATTTCCTGCCGGCTCTCAGAATATGGAACCCCAGCTTTGTGTAGAGCAGTCAGAAGAATGATTGGTGGGGTCTCACCTTGTTAGATCTGCCCATACATCCTCCAATCACATTGTTTGTACTTCCCGACAATGAAGAGACCATAAGATATAGAAAGGTGAAGAGTCCAATCACAGAAGATTCTGGAAGATAAAACCTGGAACCACGGCACTGTGAGCTCCAACGTCTTCTTACCGTAAGAAGACCAGAAGTGAGCAGAGTTGTTATTCTGCATTTTACTTGAAATTATATCTGACACAGGAAATGGAGGAGAGCGGAGGAGAGCGGAGGAAGAGGGGGGAGGGGGGTTTCCTGATAACACCATTGTCAGAGTCTGCTCTGCTTTCCATCATTTCTTACAGAACTCATCTCTGGGCACATCCCATTTCCTCTTTGTACAAAGAGATCAGAACAAGTCTAAACCTTCCTCAGGCTGAGTGTATGGGGGGTGTAAATTTGGAGTGAAATGGTCGGAGGATTTCTGGAGGGTTAATATGTTGGTATTCAGAAGAATCAACAGAAAATGTCCAAAAAATGTTTCTATTTCAAATTCCAATAAAACCTTGTAGCGCCGGGCTCCTAACGAGCATATCTTTTGTAGATTTAATGTTCCTAAAACCACAGTTGGGTTTTAGGGTTAATTGCTCTAAAGTATGGTCTCAGTACCAGATTGACTGGATTGCACTGTGTTCTGCTTGACCATAGGTGTTGGTGTAACCTCTGGCAAGCACAGGAACGCAGTCCAGTTGGACGCATTGGGTGCCAATCTCTCTTGGAACCAACCAGTGAGTGTGTTGTCTCGCTGTGCATCCTGGGAGAGGGTACTTAAGGTACTGAGGTCACGTGCTTCTGGGTTCCGGTCCAGAAGATCTTTATGTCTGTTTGGTCCTGGTCCTCCTGACCAACCCTCAGCGGCCCTCATGGCCTGGGGTGCCGATACATCCGTTTCCGAGTCTCTGGGCTGGCTAGCCCGAGGCACAGTAACTGGAAGGAGGATTCCAAGGTGGACCGGTGCCGTCTCGGTTTTGGAGAGGCCCAGCAACTGAGAACGCAACCAGGGGAGGACTCTTCAGAAGAGGGCCACGCACAAGGCTGGCTGCTCGGCAAGAGCCTAGAAGCTAAGTTGAAAGGACACCAGGTATCGCCGGACCGGCTGCAAGATACTGGTACCGTATGAGGGTTCTCTAACTTCATATATCCTTCAGTTACAACCAAGTCTGTGGTAGAGACTTTCCATTTACAAGTTCTACAACCAAGTCTGTGGCAGAGACTTTGCTTTATCTGAATCACCTATCGGCTGCTAAATCTGCTGAGAGGAGATTTATCCGATGGCTGTAATATCCAGTTGCAAATGGCTATTCCCTGGATTTCATAGAGAGAGACATTCAGTCTTAAGCAGTTCAAAGAGTACCTGAACTTCCTACCTAAACCTTCTATCCCTTTATTGAGAGACAGTGTTTTGTCTACCATTTTGCAACTAATCCCTAAAGCGGATCCAGTGTCAGTCTCTACAATTCTTTGGGCCATCTACCTCGGGAAACCCCTTGATGTATGCGAGGTCACGAAGGTAACGGTAAGCCCAAAAATAACCAGCAGCTCCTTCGGGGGTCAGTGCTACACCTCATTATATAAGAATAAAAAGATGTTCCATCAGAAACACTCTTCAGACTTTGATTTGATAATCCATTGTCTCCATGTATACATCCACCATACATAGACTGTCTGGGGGAATTCCCAATCTGGTGAGACCTAAACCACCGGTTATCTACCACAAAGCCCACCAACAGATTGTACAAACAGACCAAAGGACCACTCCACTTTTCACAGAAGAGTTCTTCTTCTTCAGACTGAGATGGAGGATCTACTATTCTATAAATCCCGATCAATAAGATCTGATCATACAGATTGATCATTATGCAGAAGATAAGTATGGAGTGAGTCACTCAAATGTAGCTCCTTCCATGAATTCAGCCCAGCCAGTGAAGGGCATTTTGGGGGATTTCTACCCACCAGCTGTGCAACGTGGTCTGTACAGGATCTTGACTGATCACACATGGTCTCTTAGTACCTCTCTCAGATGATGACCTGGTCAGACCTGATCTCTTCTCCTTGAGATCAGAGTGGAACTCTGTCTCTCCTTGTCTCAAGGGGAAAGAGACCTGAACCATAGACAAACCCTTGTCACCAGGGGAAGAAGACCTTAACCATAGCCAGCTTCTTGTCTCAGGGGGAAGAAGCCCTGAACCATGGACAGTCCCTTGTCTCCAGGGGAAGAAGCCCTGAACCATAGACAGACTTTGTCTCCAGGGGAGGAGTCCTAAACCATAGACAGACCCTTGCCTCAAGGGGAAGGAGCCCTAAACCATTGAAAGCCCCTGAACCATAGACGGACCCTTGTTTCCAGGAGAAGGAGACCTTGTCTCCAGGGAAGGGTGCCATGAACTAAAGAAAGTTCCTTGTCTCCAGCAGAAGGAGCCCTGAACCATAGACAGCCCTTGTCTCAAGGGGAAGGAACCCTAAACCACAGATATTCCCTATACTATAAGGGCTGTGCACACCTGTACGATGATGATGCTGGTTTCCTGCAAAATGTAGATACAGGGTTAGAGGCTTCACCCCTCACAAGTCTCTACAAAGCCTCTGTACTACAGAACCCAATCCAGGAGTTACCAATCCTGGAAAAAAGTGCAAAAACAGAACCCCTCAACCTGCATAAGTGAGAACCCTGTGTGACCTACATGTCCCCCCCCCCCCGGTTCATTCCAAGAGGGGGGCACACAAGCCTGTAACCCGAGCCTTGGCACCTCTGTGCCAGTGACCACCTACCTTGGCACGTTATTATTATTATACAGAATTTATAAAGAGAAGGGTTTTCAGGGATCGTCTAAAGATGGATAGATTAGGAGATAGTCGGACAGTTTGGGGTAGGGAGTACCAGAGGATGGGAGAGAAGGAGGAGTCCTGCAGGCAAGCATGGAAGGAAGTTTCTTTACCAACCTTTCTACTTTTCTGCTTTGGGTTTTTGGGAGTACTCTCACTTTCCTGGTGATTTCAGGAAACCTCTCCCAAAACTACCATCCTGAAGCTGTAGGGGGCATACTTCCTAAATTACGGATCAAGGTCATAACACAGTTGTTGCCCCACCTTGGGCATATGTGGCATCAGCTATTCCTCTTGCTTCTTTCTCCTCAGTATTCCTCACCACCTATACACCACATGCAAAAATAGAATGGGACTCTCCAAATAGTAACAATTTATTAAAAGCTCACAAAATCAACACTTACATTTAAAAAGCACGCACAGTGCTATGTACACGATATTACCAAAAGCATATATTGTTTTTAATTAAGGACTGGCACATTATCTGATGGGATTGCTCTGCATTGTGGAGAATGTTATATATTATTTATCTCAATGACAACCATGATGGGACTTATTTTATCTCACTGACACCAGTAATGGAGCTTATTCCCCCCGACACCAACTATGGAACTTTTTTTATCTCACTGACACCAACAACAGGACTGATTTTATCTCACGGATATCAACAATGGGACTTACTTTATCTCACTGACACCAACGTTGGGGCTTATTTTATACCACTGACACCAAAGAAGGCATTTATTTCATCATATTGACACCAATGGTTTTTTTTTTTTTTATCTCACTGACACCAACGATGGATGTCAAGGAAATCATGCCCATGGTGACTTGCCAACTGGAGTGAGATCCTTGATTGGTGGAGGAGGAATGAGGGTTTGGTTTCTTTGGGAAGATAAAACCAGCTATGATATAGTTCTCACAGCCTGCAATACTGCTGACCACTACTGGAGGCCGGAGGGAGACTCCCCTACATTTATCTGGCTGGACACACACAGGCAGATACAAATCTTTCATACAAGCTAAGGAGTGTGGAGCAGACAAGTGATCCCCACACACTTCAGAGGATCCCCCCAAGCAATCCTTCAATCTAGAATCCTGGTGTGATGACTTCTTCCACCGCCCCCCCATCCCACCCCCGAAAACATGATTTATGGCAGATTGGCGTAAATGTGTGATGTAAGTGGTGTGCCGCAGGGTGGGTAAAAAGGGGGGGGGGGGCATCTGCCATGGGTGGTGTCCAAATCTATGATATGGGGGATGCAATAGGAGTTTTTGCCGCTTCTCCTGCCTGACAGGAGTGAATCGATTCCCCCAACTCTTCCATTCCAGCAACTTCAACTCTGCCTCATCCCTCCTGCAGCCATTAATCACTCATCTCCTTCAGAGTTCCCCTCCCCCTGTCGGCTTGTTCTCCTTCCCGGTGTGCTATCAAAATAGCCAATTCATCGAGATCTCCAATCACGTCACTCACTGTAAAGCATCAGTAATTGGAGATTTCGATGAATTCCTTTTTTTTAATTTTTTTATTTAAGACAGAGAAGCCGGTCCACAGGAACCACAGTAACAGGAGAATACATTGGCTGTTATACAATCAATGGTACATTTACATATATACAGGCAGGTTCTTCATCCACATTACAGCAGTATAGGGTGGTCCATGGTTGGGTTTTTACCCAGGTATAAACTCTGTTTGGGGCCAAGACTTCCCCTTCTGTGTAGAGTAGGATTTGGCGTGTCAGAGCTGTGGAGGTGTTAGGTTTCCTTGGTCCCGTGGATTTAGCCCCTCTTCTACCTTTTCCCTTTTATCATACAGAGAAGAGAATAGGGGGCGTTGTAGTATCTCTAGGGGTGGTGGGGGTCAGAGAAGGTCCGAGGGGGGAGGGAAAAGGAAAGGGGGTATTGGGGAGGGATGTGGGGGGAAAGGGGAGGGAGAGAGAGAAGAGGAAAAAAAAAAACAGTTCATTGGACACTTTGTCTAGTCAGACCCTCTGAGGGTTCGTCCATCATTGGAGTATCTGAATACATTCCATGCTAGCCACGTTTTGGAGTATACTTCCTGACGGTGCTGGCTGGTGAGGATCAAGTCCTCCATCCGACTGACATCGTCTACTTTGTGTAGCCATTGGGCAATGGTTGGTGGGTGCGGGGATTTCCAATTAAGTGGAATGCAGGCGTTAGCTGCATCTAAAGCCCCATACACACGGTCGGACTTTTTCATGGATTCTGTCCGATCGGACAATGTTGTTGAAAAATCAGACCGTGTGTATGCACCATCGGACAGTGTACGTCGGATTGTCCGACGGACAAAGTCTTATCTCCTGCTGGAAAGATTTGCCGACAACACGGTCCGATCACACCAAATCCGATCGTGTGTACGGTTGTCCGACCGGACAAAGTGCTACGCATGCTCAGATCACATTACAAGACCAAAGCTATTGGCTACTAGCCTCTACGTAGTCCCGTCGTAGGCAACAAACGTCACCACGTTCAGAATGATCGGATTTTCCGTCAACTTTGTCCGACCGTGTGTACGCAAAACCAACATCAGACAAAGTATGACGGACAGGATCCGACCGACCTGGTCCGCGGATTGTCCGACCGTGTGTATGGGGCTTAAGAGATGTCGGATCACAGATTTTCTATACTTTCGTGCCGGTATGAATCGCTTTTTTGACACAACACCGGCGACCATGTACACTCCGGTACACGAAGATTTGGCATTTTTGACAGCACAGAGGGTAAGGAGAAAAAAGTTGTTGCTGTCTCACAGAAGGCCATTTTGTTGCTTAGTATTGTAGTAGACTAACAATGTCCACTCATAATAGCATGTACTGGGGCTTACATGGTTGCCAGTGTTGTTTCAAAACAGCAATTCATCGAAATCTCCAATTAATTATTATTATACAGAATTTATATAGCGCCAACAGTTTGCGCAGCACTTTACAACATGAGGGCAGACAGTGCACTTATAATACAAATCAATACAGGAGGGATCAGAGGGCCCTGCTCATTAGAGCTTACAATCTAAAAGGGAGGGTCAAGTTGAACAAAAGGTAATAACTGTGGGGGGTGAGCTGATGGAGAAATGAAAATACAGTTGTTTTGTGTGGGTAGGGTAGGCTTCTCTGAAGAGAAGTGTTTACAGGAATCGTCTAAAAACGAATAGAGTAGGAGGTAGGCGGACAGATTGGGGTAGGGCATTCCATAGGATTGGAGAGGCTCTGGAAAAGTCTTGGAGGCGAAAATGGGAGGGGGTGACGAGAGAGCTACAGAGCAGGAGGTCTTGAGAGGAACGAAGAGAACGAGTAGGTTGGTATTTGGAGACTAGGCTAGTGATGTAGCTGGGGGCTAAATTGTGGATGGTTTTGTACGTAGTTGTTAGTATTTTAAATTAAATTTGTTGGGTGAGCGGAAACAGGGGAGGGATTGACAGAGAGGAGAAGCAGAGAAAACAGCGATTGGTAAGGTGGATGAGTCTGGCAGCAGCATTCATGATGGATTGAAGAGGTGATAGACTATGTAGAGGTAAGCCAATGAGGAGGGAGTTGCAGTAGTCGAGGTGAGAGATGACGAGCGAGTGAATTAAGAGCTTTGTTGTGTCATTGGTTAGAAAGGAGCGTATTTTGGCGATGTTGCGGAGGTTGAGGCGGCAGGATTTGGACAGTGATTGGAAGTGGTGCTTAAAGGAGAGTTCAGAGTCCAGGACTACACCTAGAACCTTGGCATGCGGGGACGGGCTTATAGTTGCACCATCAATTTTGACAGAGCGATCAGGGGAAGAGGCACGTGAGGGTGGAAGTATTATAAGTTCAGTTTTGGATAGATTGAGTTTGAGGAAGTGGTGTGACATCCAGACTGATATATCTGATAGTAGATTAGTGATACGTGAGGAGACGGAGGCAGTGAGCTGAGGGTTAGAGAACTAGATTTGGGTGTTGTCAGTGTAGAGGTGGTATTGGAAGCCATGGGAGGCTATCAGCTGACCCAGGGAGGAGGTGTAGATTGGAAATAGGAGAGGTCCAAGAACAGAACCTTGGGGGACCCCAACAGAGAAAGGAAGAGGAGAAGAGGAAGTAGAGTTGTAAGAAATGCTAAAGGTGCGGTTGGATAAGTAGGAAGAGAACCAGCGAAGAGTGCAGTCATGGAGACCAAAGGCATGGAGTTTTTTGAAGAGGAGGGGGTGGTCAACCGTATCAAAGGCAGCAGAGAGGTCCAGGAGTAGCGGTAAAGAATAGTGTAAATTGGTTTTGGCCGTTAGTAGATCGTTTGTTCATTTTAGGAGAGCCGTTTCTGTGGAGTGTTGAGGACAAAATCCAGACTGAAGGGGATCAAGAAGGCTATCATCAGAAAGGTGGACCCTCAGTCGGTTGACCAGATGTTCAAGGAGTTTGGATAAGAAGGGGAGCAAGGAGATGGGGCGTAGGTTGTTAAGATTGGATGAGTCCAGTGAGGGCTTTTTAAGTATGGGTCTGACAAGTGCATCTTTTATAGAGTTGGGGAAGATCCCAGAAGAGAGGGAGAGATTGAAGATGTGGGTTAGAGAGTGTAGAATAGAGCCAGAGGGTGAACGTAGCATTTGCGAGGGAACAGGATCCAGAGGGCAGGTGGTAAGGTGGACATTAGCAAGTAGTTTAGCAACCTCGTCTATAGTGGTGGGGTTTAAAGAAGGAAGTGATTGAGCCTGTGGGTATGAAGTGTAAAGCATGGAGGGTATAACAGTATAGATCTCCTTGCAAATTGTATCAATCTTCTGTTTCAAGTGATTGGCGATCTCCTAGGCAGTGAGTGAGTTGGCGGGTGGAGGCAGTGGAGGACGAAGTAGAGAGTTGAAGGTAGATAAGGGGAAGTGATGATAAGTTGCTAATGAGAGTGATAAAATAGGTCTGCTTGGCAGTGAGGAAGCTGGAATTGTATTTTTGGAGGGCAGATTTATACTGGTTGAAATTTTTCTGAGACTAATGCCCCGTACACACGGTCGGATTTTTCGGCGGAAAATGTCCTATCGGACCATGTTGTCGGAAATTCCAACCATGTGTGGGCTCCATCTGACTTTTTCCATCGGAATTTCCGACACCAGCCGCCTCTGAGCACAAAAAATGTTTTTTCAGACTTCTAGTATCATCTGTTTGCCAAGGTTGAAGGGGTCAGGGCCTGACTCTGTGTTTAGTGAGGGGGCCAGTTTGTCCAGTGAGGCTGGAAGTGAAGCGTTGTAGACAGAAGTGGCTAGGTCGGTGCAGGATAGGGGTGAGATTTTGTCATAGAGGTCGCCAGTATCAGAAAAGAGAAGGGTTGAGATGACATCTGCGGGTAACTTTTAGGTGGAGGGAGAGGAGGTGGAGGAGAAGGAGAGAGTGAAACCAATAAGGTGGTGATCAGAGAGAGGAAATGGATAGTTAGAGAAGTTGCATGGAGTGCAAAGGTGAGAGAAAACAAGGTCAAGGGTATTGCCTTCAGAGTGAGTAGGAGCGTGTATCCACTGCTTCAGGTCAATGGAGGAGGTTAGGCTGAGAAGTATGGAAGTGGTAGGAGTGTTAGTATTAATGTAGGAGGAGTCGTGGTCAAAAATATATCCGCCCCATTCCTCCCCCTTTCTGTCAGCCAGAAGTACGGGAAAAGCTGTGGAAATGTGAGTATGTGGAGATTTTCTCCCAGCTGTCACTGGAAAAATGTAATCTGGATAGGGTTAAGCCTGATGATTCCAAAAAGGAGGACGAGGAAAAGCGGAGGTACAGGTTGATTCCGCGGACATTTGCCAACTGGCTGCAGGCATTCGCTATCATGGCGAGTGTTATTGGGGAAAAGAACCCCGAATACTGTTCAACGCTTTTTTGTTATCAGGATTCGGTAGGGGAGGTGAATAGAGTTTACGGGGGCACAACATGGCTGAGGTATGATGTACAGTTTCGGCAGAGGAGAGCTATACGGCCGTCGTTGAGATGGGATCACAAAGACATCAGTCTGTGAAAGCGCCTTATGACATCGGCGCGGGCTCCGAAACAGTTTTTTCAGGGAGGGGCTGGTGGACTTATGGCCCAGGGACAGTCTGCCGGAAACAAAAAAGGGGTATGTTGGCAGTACAATGCAGGGACCTGCAAGTTCAGAGGACCACGCCGTTACAAGCATGAGTGTTAGGGTTGTGGAGGGTCTCACTCGTCGTCCAGATATTTCAAGCAAGGAAAAGGTTGTTACGGGGAGGCTGGACACAAGATTGATGTCATAACAGAGATACCTCAAAATATCATATTTTGTTATTCTTGTTTCAGTCTGGTAAAATCTAAGTCAGCGATACCAAAAGAACACTTCCCCCTCCCATCAGAATTAGGTGACTAATTCATATGACCCATTGAAAAGCTGGGCTGCAACAAACAAAGTCTCAGGTTGACTCAGATTGAAGCCACAAAAACTTTTAATTCACGGAAGGCTTGGGTAAATAAACCTATTGTATCAGAGAATGAATAGATATCCTAAAGTCAACCTCAATATGGGCTCAGATGGTCTCAAAAGACAATGACTAAGATACGAAGTGAAGATTTACCCCAACAGGACAAATAAGACACCTCTATTAGGAAAGTAAATAATGGAATTGTGTCCTAAATGTTCAAAGTTCGCTTGAGACGCTGTGAGGAAACATTGAAAACCTGTGTATTTTTTTTTTTACATCATGAATACACATATATTAGAAGTAGGAATATGATATTTTACTATAGTACAAATGGAAAATTGTGTTTAGGTACCCATCATGAGTATGAAGACAAGCCGTGACCACATATATGCGAAAATCCACATATTACCGGTGTTGTCTCAAGACAATTAGGTTGAAATAGGAAATACGTCATTGTAACGTCACATCATCGTCCATATAAACCTCTATTTTTATGTAATTCTGATTAATCACATCTATAAATCAATGATTGTATTACGCACCAATTACTAGGGATCCCTGAACCATATAGACATATATTCACATCCCCAAAATATAGATAAATACTCATTATAATAAGAAAATATATCCCTTCTTTTAAATAAGTAAGTTTAATACACATTTCTTATCCGTTGTGATAATATTACCTATGGTACCTGGCCGATCATAAAAATTCCCCCAACCAATGGAGAGAAAGCCAAACCCTCTGGGCTGAGCTCAAGATAAATCCTATGAGTTTATTGTACCCAAAATGGTATAAAGGTTGGGAAAGCCCTAAAGCCCCATACACACGGTCGGACTTTTTCATGGATTCTGTCCGATCGGACAATGTTGTTGAAAAATCAGACCGTGTGTATGCACCATCGGACAGTGTACGTCGGATTGTCCGACGGACAAAGTCTTATCTCCTGCTGGAAAGATTTGCCGACAACACGGTCCGATCACACCAAATCCGATCGTGTGTACGGTTGTCCGACCGGACAAAGTGCTACGCATGCTCAGATCACATTACAAGACCAAAGCTATTGGCTACTAGCCTCTACGTAGTCCCGTCGTAGGCAACAAACATCACCACGTTCAGAATGATCGGATTTTCCGACAACTTTGTCCGACCGTGTGTACGCAAAACCAACATCAGACAAAGTATGACGGACAGGATCCGACCGACCTGGTCCGCGGATTGTCCGACCGTGTGTATGGGGCTTAAGGAGAGGATCACAGACCCCACACCAGATGCACCCCGACATCAAGAAGTCTGCTGATATCTGACCACTCTCCATCTTGTTGGGCTTTATGACTGAAGCCATTCGATGTGCTTAGATTTTGGCGCACATCTTCCCTTATAAGCTGATTGGTAAGATCCAGACCACACAAATTCTATTTTATCTCCGCTCTTATAAATTATAGGGATCATATTTGAGAGGTTATATATTGATGTTTATTGACTGTTGAGGGGTGTATTAAAATAACCTGTGTTTTAGGGAATTCAAGCTAAAATTTATATCAATTTAGATTTCTGTGTCCCCAGGGAAGTTTTATTGCTCCATGTAATTTCTGAAGCTCTGTTGGCTTAATAATTAATTCAAATTGGCAATATTGTTCTGTTGACTCTATGAGATATACTTTAAATTTCTTCTGGCTGGAGAAGTTTAGTGGACCACGCCCCTGAGCGACAATTTGGGGAAAAACTAAATCACGGATACCTAAGACCACGCTATACCTTAGTAAATTGAAGGGAGGATTAGGTTTGCCAAATTTTGCCTCTTATTATACAGCAGCACAACTCTCAATTCTCCCAAAATATCATTCAACAGTTGAAACACCCCTTTGGGTGCTCGTTGAATCCGTTGACTGTGATCCTATATCCCTTTTTTTTTTTTTTAGTATGTAAAAAAAATGTACATGTTTTAATAATGTATGTGTGAAGTCTCAATCACCAGAAAATTTAGTTCTGTATGAAAATGTATGAATATACTCGCTAATTAATAAAGTCAAAATTATTTAATTATTCATTTTGTTGGGAGATATTGTATACTTTGTAAGAAAACCCCATAAATTAACAAATTTAGGAAAGGATTGTGGTATGCACTGACAGTCGGAACTAAATTGATAAAATTACCGTAAGGTTGGAGGCACTGAAAGTAAACGCTGAGATCTTAATTAAGATTCCATACCACAATCACAATAGGGAGGACCCCAGTGATGGTGGAAAGGATGCGGCCGTTTCTCGGTAGGTATCTGGATAGAAAAGCAGCTCAGTTGTTAGATTCAGGGTTCACAGAAGGGTTCAATTTAGAGGTGGTCCCCCCGTTGTCCCGGAATTTGCCTTCGGCCATGCAACTTTCGGATGTAATTTCGGCTACTTAAAGAAGTTGCTTTGGGTCGCAAGGGGGGTCCCTTTCCATCCGCACCATTCGCTGACTTGATAGTGTCCCCTTTGGGGGTAGTGCCGAAGAAGGAGCACAATAAATTTTGGCTGATTCACCACCTTTACTTTCCAATGGTTAATGATTCCATTGACCCGGAGGCATGTTCGTGAGCTATACATCGTTTGATGCTGCGGTGGGTTGGGTGTGTCATTATGGAAAAGGGGCATTGATGGCTAAGGTCGATGTGGAATCGGCCTTTCGGTTACTCCCGGTGCACCTGGATAGTTTCCAGTTGCTGGGGTGTCATTGGTACAACTAGTTTTATGTCGACCAATGTCTGCCGATGGGTTGCTCTATATCCTGTGAACTGTTTGAGCAATTTAGCTCATTTGTCAAATGGGTGGTACGGGATGTGTCGGGTGTGAATTCGATCATCCATTACCTGGACGACTTCCTTTGCGTAGGCCCAGCTTCTTCCAGAATCTGTGCAGTGTGTCTGGCTATGTTGGAACACATAGCGGATCGGTTCAGCATTCCGTTGGCACCGGAGGGACCTAGCACGGTCATCACGTTCCTGGGCATTGTTCTGGACTCAGGTGCCATGGAGTGATAAGCTGGCGGATTTAAAGGGGGAGATTGCAGGTATGATTTGTCTACGCAAAGTTCAGCTTTGAGTACTGCAATCGTTGTTGGGTAAGCTGAATTTGCCATCGGCTGTCGGCAAGTACGGCTGGGATAAGGTCTCCCAAGCACTTTGTGCGTTTGGTGAAGGTGCATATGGATGACTTGAGGGTATGGCATACCGTTCTGGAATCCTTCAATGGGCGGGCGCTGTGGATGTCAGGGCCTGTTAGAAATTTTGACCTAGAACTTTTCACAGATGCTGCTGGCTCTACGGGTTTTGGAGCTTTCTTCCAGGGCCAGTGAAGTGCCGGCCCATGGCCACAATCATGGATCAAGGCTGGATTTACAAAAAATTTGGTGCTGCTGGAATTGTTTCCGGTGGAGCTGGCGGTGGAATTGTGGGGTGCATTGTTCAGGGATCTGAAGGTGTGTTTTCATGGTAACAATATGGGGGTGGTGGCAGGTGCTCAATAGGGTTTCGGCATCATCTCCCCTGGTTATTAGGCTACTGCAACACTTGGTTTTGTGATGCTTGCAACTGAATGTGTTCATTTTTGCGGTACACCTCCCGGGTGTGGAGAATGTCATAGCTGATGCATTGTCTCGCTTCCAGTGGGACAGGTTCCGAGAGCTGGCGCCGGCGGCGGAGCAACGGGGGGTACCCTGTCACGAATGGTTGTGGGGGATTGCGTCAGACTCGTCTTCGGATAGGTCAGGAAGTCGGTGAGTGAGGATACGTGGGCGGCATACACCCAGGTATGGCAGGAGTGGTTGGCGTTCGTTCACGGGGCTGGTGAAGAGCCGGTTGGCCCGGCAGTTCAGTTACTGGTTCTGTATTTCATTGCTAGGCACATGGAGGTGGGGGTGTCCACATCCGCCATGAGTAAGAAGTTATCAGGTTTAGCTTTCCTACTTAAATTGCAAGGGCAGCCTGATTTCACGAATGATTTCTGGGTGCGACAGGCGCTGAAGGGCGATCAGTTTCCCGCAAGAATACTAGGCGACCGATGTCGTTCGACATCCTTTGTGGTATTGTGGCGCAATTGGGAGGGGTGTGTGCTTCGGCCTACGAGGTGGCCTTGTTCAAGGTGGCCTTTTTATTGGCGTTTTTTGGGGCATTTCAGATAGGGGAGTTGGTTAGCCGTTCCAAAAAGGTACATGGGGGAATTTGGGATCACTAGGTGCTATGCGGGGGTGAAGGGTTGTCTTTATTTTTGCGAAGTGCGGATTTTTCCCTTACCAGGCTCGCTGCTGTGCCCAGTGGGGGGCGGTAAATGGGTTCTTGGAGATGCGCCCAGTAATCCTGGGGTCCTTTTTGATGCATAGGTATGGATCTCCTTTATCGCAATTTCAATTTGTCTTTGTTTTCAGAAAATGCTTGAGGGCATTAGGGGTGGTTGAAAAGGAGTTTTCTTCTCATTCCTTTCGTATAGGGACTGCAACAGAGGCAGCCAGGAGCGGGATGGATGCTGAGTTGGTGAAATGGATTGGTCGGTGGGAATTGAGGAGGTTTCAGATATATATTCGTCCCCACCTCATGGTTGGGTTGTGAGGTGTTTGGGTGGGGTGGAGTTGAGTGGGTCTGTGTGGATTGGAGTAGTAGTGGTCATAGTTGTGTATTTGTTTTCTTCTATTTTTTGGTGCGAAGGAAGGACTGGTCTGGATAATGGGCAAATTCCTATGTGTGCTAGGGGGCACGGAGGGGTGATGTTAGGTTCGACAGCAGGCAGTTGGGTTTCGCTAGACAGCAAGCCTGTATTCAGTGGCTAGGGGTCCCTGGGATGTTATGGGGTAGGATTGTTCTGGAGGTGCATCGTTTTGCACGAAGGGACAGGCTGTCTGACGTTTTAATTCTGCACATGGGCAGCAATGATCTGGGGGATCACTCCCTCTGTACACAACCCAACACAGAGCTCTGAGCTGTGATTGGACACAGCCGATCAGTTTGTCCCGGGTGTGAATCATTAGCCGGGACGCTGTGTACAATCACAACGGAAGCCGGGTGGGGGTGAACATGAGCGCACCCTACAGCGCCCCCCCTATCCACAGTACAACACCCCCCTTCCGTAGTACAATGCCACCTGTCTGCAGTACAACGCCACCCGTCTGCATTACAACGCCACCCGTCTGCATTACAACGCCACCCGTCCTCAGTACAACGCCACCCGTGAGCAGTACAACGCCATTTGTCCGCAGTACAATGCCACCTGTCCTCATTACAACTCCACCCGTCCTCAGTACAAAGCCACCCATGAGCAGTACAACGCCACTTGTCCACAGTACAACGCCAACCGTCCTCAGTACAATGCCACCGGTCCTCGGTACAACGCCACCCGTCCTCAGTACATCGCCCCCATCCTCATTACAATGCCAACCGTCCTCAGTACAGCACCACCCGTCCTCAGTACAGCGCGCCCCCCGTCCTCAGTACAGCGCCCCCCGTCCTCAGTACAGCGCCCCCCGTCCTCAGTACAGCGCCTCCCCGTCCTTAGTACAGCGCCACCCATCCTCAGTACAGCGCCACCCATCCTCAGTACAGCGAGACCCCTCCTCAGTACAGCACCACCCCTCCTCAGTACAGCACCACCCATCCTGAGTCCTCAGTACACCACCCATCCTCAGTATCGCACCCCCGTCCTCGGTACAATGTTACCCATCCTCAGTATAGCACCCCCGTCCTCAGTACAATGACACCCACCCTCAGTACAGCACCACCCGTCCTCAGTATAGCACCCCCGTCCTCAGTTCAATGTAACCCATCCTCAGTACAGTGCCCCGCCATCCTCAGTACTGTGCCCCCATCCCCAGTACAATGCCACCCATCCTCAGTACAGCGCCCCCCATTAGAGTTGCCACCTCATCCCTTTAAACCCGAACACCTTTGAATTACACAGGTTCCGAGGCTAATTAAATGCAGATAAGGCACCAAGTGAGTTTAATTACCACCTTAATCAGCCACAGAACCTGTGTAATTAATATGTGTTCGGGTTTAAAGGGATGAGGTGGCAACCATACCCCCCATCCTCAGTACAGCGCCCCCCATCCTCAGTACAGCCCCCCACTGTCCTCAGTTCAGCGTCCCCCGTCCTCAGTACAATGCAGCCTGGGCGGTTGTTAGGTGGATAATATTTTCACCAGAACAGATATGATATTCAGGAAGATGGAGGTTTAATGGCGACATACCATTGAACTGCAAAAACTTTTTGTGTGGAGATCGATGTGTGTCTCAATCTTGGTCCTGTTAGTTGGCATGAAGGGCAAACAAGGACAATGAGATTGTGATTAGAGACATGGATTGTATTCTTCTTCCAACATAAACATGAACTTCCATCATCACCAAAAATATACATTGGGAAATAATAAATAATTTGATTTTACAAGGAGAGCACTTTAACAGAAAGTACAAAACCTCCCAAAAATATCTTCCTGTATTTCTGACAGAGAAAATTGAGTACTGTCCGTGATACTTTTTTTATTTGCACTAACATATCATTTTTCGTGGACGAGTTTTCGGGGTGTGTCCCGAGTATTTCTGCAAATCCCACCAGAATGGATCAGTGTGTGCTGCAGATGTGATATCACATACAGACAGGAAGTGATGTCAGATACAGACAGGAAGTTGCGGGTGAGAGGTGAGTCGGGAGGAAGTAGAGAGAAGACATTGCTGGAAGTGGCAGCAGAGGAGGTAATAAGATCTTATTTTCTATTTACACCCAGTAACCCCCCGTCATGTCCGTCCTCTTCCTCCATAGTCACTGTGATGTCTTTTATCTCCAGCAGATGATGATACACATATATAGTGTGGGAATGTAGAATAATCCCTTCAGGGATGATCAGTTGATGATGAATAGATGGGCTCAGGCATGTATGAAACCCCACATTCCCAATCCCGCCAGGAAGCCGACACTGCACAGCGATAATCACAGGCAGTGAGACATTTCCTGGTCCTCAGCTGCACGGATCGGGAAATGTCTCACTGCCTGTCTCACCGGAGGAAGGGGCGGGCACTTCCGGTGTTATTGCGGCTTCTGGTTCCGGTCGTGAAACCTGAAAAGGAGCCAGGCATGGGCTGGAGAGGAGCCGCACACGCTGTAGAGACAGCATTGGCTCCGGCGGCGACAGGCAGAAGGAAGGGACCAGACTGCTCCAGCAAAGACCAGTTCCAGCCATGTAAAGGTAAGGGGAACCTAGAGTGAAACTCCGCTTGCCTTGCCCCCCCTCCCCCCTCTTAAGGGAGTACATGGAAAAAAGAGGGGGTAGGTAAAGGCCCAGGAACATTACACTGAGCAGGGCAGTGAGCTAGTGGCATCTGTTAAAGAACTATCCAGTACTTTTGAATCCTTTAAAACCTTCTTTGAAGGGTTTCAGATCCCGCAGCTTCAGACTTCTCCTCTCCCAACACAGGCAGCATTACCAAAGACGCAAGCACTGCCCTCTACTAGCGCAGGCCCTCCAGTAGCCTCCAGAGAAGAGGCGGAGCCAAAAAGCGCAGCGTCCGGCTCCCAGGAATCGGAGGGAGAAGCTCTAGAAGGGGATTCCAGAAAGCCATCCCGATACAAACTCTCATTGGAAGAGGTCGACAATCTCTTGGGGGGCCATTTATACCATGCTAGGTATGCAAAATGGAAAAGAAACCTCTTCTATCTCTACATGATCAGATGTATGAGGGCCTAGGGCAACAGGAAAAGAAGAATTTTCCAGTTCATGAGGTTTTAATACAGGCAATTAAAAAAAGAACGTCAGGAACCAGAAAGAAAACCATTCTTTTCTAAAGCCTAAACACCCCATACACACGGTCGGAAAATGTCCGATTGGACCATGTTGTCGGAAAATCTGCCGTGTGTGGGCTCAATCTGACTTTTTCAGGATCTCAAATTTTCCAACAACAAAATCCGATCGGACTTTTTCCGATCGTGTGTAGGGATTTCCAACGGACAAAGTGCCACGCATGCTCAGATCAAATTACGAGACCAAATCTATTGGCTACTAGCCTCTACCTAGTTCCGTAGTACGCAAGAAACGTCACCACGTTCGGAACGATCGGATTGTCCGACAACTTTGTCCGACCGTGTGTATGCAACACCAGTTTCGGACAAAATCCGTCGGAAAAAAACGGACAGGGTTTTGTTGGGCGCAATTTATTAAAGAGACGGTTTCCATTTACAGATGATCTAGCATCAGTATGAAACAAAACCCCAAAGCTAGATGCAGCTTTCTCACAAGTGTTGAGGCACACGGATTTGGCATTCGAGGACATGGGGGGGGGTCTTATCCGAAGCAATGGATAAAAGGATGGACTCTCTATTAAAAAAAGTCATGGGACTCCACAGTGGGAAGTCTAAAGCCAGCTATGGCATTCATGGTAGTGGCCAGAAATGTATATGTAGCGGCCATAACCCTCAGAGGGGCGGCCTTGACTTTTGGGCTTACCGGTTACCTCTGCTTGGCTTGTCGGTGAATGTCCAGGGGTTCCCAGGGTTAGTACCCAAACACTTTGGATGCTGACACAATAAAAGTCCTTTTTGAAGGTTTTTATTCTGCAGTGGTAACATCCAACAAAACACAGTCTCAGATAGGAATAGAGGGCAAGGGTGAAGAAACTCAGGCACCTTGAACTGCCGACATCCACAAATGTCCTTAATAAAACCCGCAGAGTAGCCACTCGCAGCTGGGTACTTCAATGTCAGACATGCCTCTAGCCAGAGGTATAGCAGCCAACAATGTGATCCGGAAAATTGGTAAAAGTCTCTGACACAGAATGCACTTGCAACCGAAGGTGAATGGGAACCTTCCTCACAGTACCTGGAACTTTCTCTGTCTCCTTGGCAGTACTGTGGAAGTGTGGATTCTTTAGTGTCCATACAACTCAGCAACCAGGCTCCTCTTGAGATGCCAGCTTGTTGGCCCTCCTCCAAAGAGTCCTCCCCTGGTCACCGACACGAGCTGTGGTCCCCCTCCAGTACTGAGAGCACACCGGGACGCCTTGAATCCTCCTTCAGTTACTGTGCCTCGGGCTAACCGGCTCCAAGACTCAGGAATGGATGGATCCCCACCCCAGACCATGCGAGTCTATGGGGCTAGTCAAACTGACCATGTTTGCGGGACGGCAAACGCTCTTAGGCCCGGGACCCCTCGCGGGGCTACCCCGGTCCAGAACCAGGAAACAGGACTGCGGTCGAACCCCGAACGCGTGACTTCAGCACCTTACGTACCCGATCCCCAGACTACACAGTGGGGCCAGGCGCACCCACTGATTGGCTCCGGGGAAGACTGATACCTAAGACGTCCAACCAGGCCTGGTTCTAGACCTGTCATGTGTACCTCACTGCACCCATGACCAGGCAGAACCCTAGTACAGCCCAGCCAAACTGTGCAGGTTAACTTTGGCATCAATTAACCTTCAGAACCCCGTTACTGTTCTGAGGGAAAAAAACTAAATTTCGACATATAACGCACACTTGTGAAAGTGTGACCGCTACATATAGTTTTGGCTAACTCAAACTCAGGTACACATTGAGGAAGGAACTGCAAAAGAGCAAATTCTATCTTCCTTTCCCACACTCCTGCGAGGCATTGCATATATCGCAGATGCATCAACAGAGTTGGCAGCCAGATCCTCCGCATTAGCCAACTCTATACGAAGGGCCCTGTGGATAAAGACATGGCAGGGGGACTGCACGTCTGAAGCAAAACTTTGCAGGACCCCCTTTTACAGGGGACTTGCTGTTCTTGCCAGGGTTGAAGAAAGTGCTGGATCGCACAGCGGATAAAAAGAAGGCATTTCCGCTGAAGCCCAAAACAACCGGGAGTCAGCCACAGAAGAAGAAAAAAAAGGCAAAGAGGGGACACAAGATCCCGCTTTAGAGCACCCAAGGCGGAAAACCAGAAGACACCTTGGGTTTAGAGAGGGAAGGGCAAAGGAGGGGCGATTTTTCGTCCTCCTGAGCAAACCCGCAATAAACAATGACAAGCTAGTCACAGTGGGGGTAAAACTGCGGGCCTTCCTCTCACAATGGAAAAAGATATCCTCCAATCAGTTCATTTTAAGAATGATAGGAGATGGGTATCATCTAGAGTTATCAAGATCACCCCCAAACAGGTTTTACACCACCAAACTTCTGAAAAACAGAGAAAAGGCCAGAGGGTCAATGAAAGCCATAAAATATCTCAGAAAACAAAGAGTGATTACCAAGGTACCAAAGGAGGAAATAGGCCAGGGCTTTTGCTCCCACGTATTCGGAGTACAAAAACCCTTGTGAAAGGTCAGACCAATCCTCAACCTCGAATCCTTAAATCTATCCATAACTTACAAAAGATTCAGAATGGATTCCATATATTCAGCGAAGGCTCTATTACCTTCAAACTGTTATATGGCTTTCCTGGATCTAAAAGATGCGTACCTACATATCCCGATAGATCAGAGTTGTCAGAAATTTCAAAGGTTAGCAATAGAAACAAAAAAGGAAACCATGCACCTTCAATTCCGGGCTCTAACCTTCGGCCTTTCCTCTTCACCCCAAATTTTTACAAAGATTTTGGCGGAAGCCCTGGCACCATTGCGAGTCAAAGGCATATCCATCATTGCCTATTTAGACGACCTTCTCCTCTTTGCAGAATCTCCTGGGAGATTACTAGAGAACCTGAAATACACACAGGCATTCTTAGAAAAACTAGGTTGGTTGATAAATATAGAAAAGGCCCAAAACCCACTTAACAGATAATGTACTTGGGGTATATAATAAACTCAGCTCAACAAAGAGTGTTCCTACCCAAGGAGAAGTTTGAAAAGATTCAAAAAGTAATAAAATCATTGCAGGCCAATCTACCATGTTCAATAAGACAGATAATGTCAACGCTGGGACTACTACCGTATGTACTCGAGTATAAGTCGACCCGAATATAAGCCGAGGCACCTAACTTTACCACAAACAACTGGGAAAACGTATTGACTCGAGTATAAGCCTAGAGTGAGAAATGCGCAGCTACTGTAAGTGGAAAAGAGGGTCAACAATGCCCATTTGCAGCCTCACTGTGCCCAGTTGCATGCCTCACTGTGCCCATTTGCAGCCATAGGTCCCCCAAACTTCAACCCCCAAAGGGTCCCTGTGACAGACCTAACCGGGACAGAGGCTGTTGGAGGGGACTGAATGCGAGCCTATTGCCTTGTGATTACGGGCCCTGGCATTTGGGGGAACGGTGCTGTTTATGAGCTGGTTTTACTTGGAAATGTATATGCTGTATATATGTATATATAATGTGTGTTGTCCCATGCTGTTGGGACACACACTGTCAGATGCTAATGTCGTCAACCTCAGACAGCCTGTCTGTTGTCTTGTGTAATGTAGATGAGGCTGGTCTGGCTTGACACAGATCCTAAAGAATATTTCACCTATTGTTGTATGTGCTAATTAACCCTGCAATTGAATGAAGGAGTCCAGTGTTGATTAAGATAATTAGCTCATGCTAATTAAGTTAGGTCTTAGTCATCTGGCTGTATAAAATTGTGTGACATGTCAAATAAAGATCAGTCCATGTTGGCACCAAGCAAGTGTTGTCTCGTTTGGTGCTTGGGAGCGGTTGGAATATCTTATACCTATATCCAGACTGAGAAGAAGTGATATATGACGAACGCACTCAAGAGGAGTGTAGGGACGTTTCGTCACAGTCCCGAAATTACATTGCTGTAGATGGAGACAGTTGACCGACTTTGGGGCCCCGTATCGCGGGGCCACTTAGTGCTAGGAACCCCATCTTTGGATATGTTGTGTTGCTCGGTCCACTGGGTTGCCAAAATGGGGTTCCTAGCACCAAGTGGCCCCGAGATACAGGGCCCCAAATTCGGGTTGGAAAATTTAATTTTCTGCTGCAGAAAAGTGCTTGACTCGAATATAAGCAGAGGGGGACACTTTCAGCACAAAAAAAATGTGCTGAAAAACTCGGCTTATACTCGAGTATACACGGTAACTTCTGTAATCCTGGCAGTACAATGGGCAGGTCTACATTTTCGACCACTACAGATGTTCCTATTAAAAAATATGGGCTCACAAACAGGAGTCTTTAGACACACAGGTTCTAACACCAGCAAGGGTAAAAAGAACCCTGTGGTGGTGGAGGAGATCAGAAAATGTAAACAAAGGACGGCTGTGGACCCTACCCATTACCCAAATTCTAACCACAGACGCAAACGGCGTAGGGTGGGGAGCACATTTAGACTACCAGATAACACAAGGAACTTGAGAGAAGGAAGAGAGGATGAGATCATCCAATTGGAAGGAATTGAAGGCAGTATGGTTTGCACTTCAAACCTTTCAGAGAGAGTTGAGAGGACATCATTTGCAGGTCAGGTCCGACATTTCATCGGTAATCGCTTACATAAACAAGCAGCGGAGCCCTGTGGACTTTAGCAGAGGAAATCTTGAACTGGGGAGAGGAAAACATACTCTCCTTTTCAGCAGTCCACTTAAAAGGGGATTTAATAAAGTGGCAGATTTCCTCAGCAGGAAGAAAGTAAGAGAAGGCGATTGGGTATTAAAACAGGATGTATTCAAACAGATCACACAAAAATGGGGAACACCTCAGGTGGACTTATTTGCCTCGAAAGAAAGCAGAAAAGTTTGAGCGTTCTTCTCCCTGAAAAGAGAAGATGAAGCACCAATGCTCCTACCAGCGGTGATAAGGAAATTCCGTACAGAGAACACATCACTGATTCTCATAGCACCTCACTGGCCCAGGAGACCGTGGTTCTCTATGCTCAAAGAACTCGCTGTAGAGCCCCCCTGGTTACTACCAATCCAGGAAGATCTACTCTCCCAGGGCCCAGTGTATTGTCCCCAGGTGAAAAGGTGGAACCTGGCCACCTGGTATCTGAGGAGCAGCTGCTGAAAGCGAAAGGGTTCTCAAACCGTTTAATAGATAGTGTATCTGAAAAGCAGGAAGGTTGTTTACACATGCACCATCTACCAGAGAGTATGGAAGTGTTTTAACAGATGGTGTACAGAGAACTCCTTCAAAACACAAAGCTCAGTGGCAGTCTTATGCCCCGTACACACGGTCGGAAATTCCGACGGAAAATGTCCGGTCGGACCATGTTGTCGGAAAATCCGCCAGGGTGTTCCATCTGTCAGTCGGGCTCCATCTGACTTTTTCTGTCGGAATTTCAGACGGAAAAAATTTGAGAGCAGGATCTCAAATTTTCTGACAACAAAATCCGATCAGACTTTTTCCGATCGTGTGTCGAGAATTCCGACAGGCAAAGTGTCACGCATGCTCAGATCAAATTACGAGACCAAAGCTATTGGCTACTAGCCTCTACGTAGTTCCGTCGTACGCAACGAACATCACCACATTCAAGATGATAGAATTTTCTGACCGTATGTATGCAACATCAGTGTCGGACAAAATCCGTCGGAAAAAATCTGATGGATTTTGTAGGCGGAATTTCTGACCGTGTGTACGGGAGCTTATGCCGCGTACACACGGTTGGAATTTCCGATGGGAGCTTTCCATCGGATTTTCCGACCGTGTGTATGCCCATCGGTCTTTTGCTGTCAGAATTTCCGACAGACTTTGGATTGAGAACCTGTTCTTCATTTTTCCGATGGAAAACCTTTCTAGCGGATTTTTTCCGATCGTGTGTATGCAATTCCGACACGCAAAATTACGACGCATGCTCGGAAACTATTTGATGCATGCTCAGACGCATTAAACTTCCCTTTTATAGTGTAGTCGAACGTGTTGTATGCCGTGGTGTTATTGACCATCAGAATTTGGTGTGACCGTGTGTAGGCAAGACAGTTTGAGTGAAATTCCGTCGGAATTCCGGCGGGAAAACCATCAGAGCTTTTTCCGACGAGAATTCCGACCATGTGTACGCGGCATTAGAGTTTGTACAGAGTGGAGTAGATAAAGGACTAAGCCTTAGTACATTGAAGAGTCAAGTGTCAGTATTGTCTGTTTATCAGGAAAGAAAACTCGTGTCCAATCCATGGATAATCAGACTCTTTAACCGCTTGCCGACCGGCTCACGCCGATATACGTCGGCAGAAGGGCACGTACAGGCATATTAATGTACCTGTACGTTGCCCTATTAGGAAGCGGTTTGCGCCTGCCCACCGCGAGCTCCGTGAGTGTGATTGCGAGTCCTGCGGACTTGATGTCTGCGGGGATACCCGCGATCGTCTCACAGAGAGGAAGAACAGGGAAATGCTGATGTAAACAAGCATTTCCCTGTTCTGCCTAGTGACGTTGACACTGATCACCGATCCCTGTAATCAGGAGTGGTGATCAATGTCATGTTACACATAGCCGCTCCCTCCCACAGTTAGAATCACTCCCTAGGACACGTAACCCCTACAGCGCCCCCTAGTAGTTAACCCATTCACTGCCAGTCATATTTACACAGTAATCAATGCATTTTTAATCTCACTGATCGCTGTATAAATGTGAATGGTCCCAAAATAGCACCAAAAGTCTCCGATCTGTCCGCCATAATGTCGCAGTCATGAAAAAAAAACGCTGATCGCCGCCATTACTAGTAAAAAAAAAAAATTTTATAAAAAAAATGCCATAAAACTATTCCCTATTTTGTAGACGCTATAACTTTTGCACAAACCAATCAATAAACGCTTATTGCGATTTATTTTTATTTTATTTTTTACCAAAAATATGTAGAAGAATATGTATTGGCCTAAACTGAGGGGGAAAAAATTATATATTTTTTGGGGATATTTATTATAGCAAAAAGTAAAAAAATAATGTGTTTTTTTTTTTCAAAGTTGTCGCTATTTTTTTGTTTACAGTGCAAAAAATAAAAACCGCAGAGGTGATCAAATACCACCAAAAGAAAGCTCTATTTGTGGGGAAAAAAGGACTTCAATTTCGTTTGGGAGCTACGTCGCACAACCGTGCAATTGCCAGTTAAAGCGGCGCAGTGCCGAATCGCAGAAAGTGCTCTGGTCTTTGGCCAGCCAAATGGTCCCGAGCTTAAGTGGTTAAATCCTTGAGCAGGCAGATACAGAGTACAGCCTTTCCAAAGTGGGACCTGTCATTAGTGCTACAAACTATGACAGCAGACCCCTTTGAACCACAAGGAAATTGCAGCCTGAAGATGCTGACACTTAAAGCAGTCTTCTTGGTAGCAATTACTACAGCCAAAAGGGTCTGTGAGGTACGTGGATTGGATCTGTGAGGTACGTGGATTGGACGCACGTTTTCTTTCCTGATAAACAGACAATGCTGACACTTGACTCTTCAATGTACTAAGGCTTAGTCCTTTATCTACTCCACTCTGTACAAACTCTAATGCCGCGTACACACGATCGGAGTTCTCGTTGGAAAAAACTCTGCCGGTTTTTCTGACGGAATTTCGCTCAAGCTGTGTTGCCTACACACGATCACACCAAATTCCGACGGTCAATAACACAGCGGCATAAAACACGTTCGAAAGCACTATAAAAGGGAAGTTTAATGCTTCCGAGCATGCGTTGAATTGTTTCCGAGCATGCGTCAGAATTTTACGTGTCGGAATTGCATACACACGATCGGAAAATTCGATAGAAAGGTTTTCCGTTGGAAAAATTGAGAACAGGTTCTCAATTCAAAGTCCGTCGGAAATTCCGACAGAAAAAGACCGTTGGGCATACACACGGTCGGAAAATCCGATGAAAAGCTCCCATCGGACTGTTTCCATCGGAAATTCCGACCGTGTGTACGCCGCATAAGACTGCCACTGAGCTTTGTGTTTTGGCTATCAATCAGACCCCCCTTTTGTCAGATTTTCCCGGATCGTATAGTTTTTAAAATGGATCCGGGGATTTTGCCTAAAGTGGCCTCGAAATTTCATGGAGGCAAAGAGATTGTGTTACCATCGTTTTGTACAAACCCTTCCAAGCAACAAGAACTAAAGTTCCATAAGTTAGAAGTCAGGAGATGCGTCCTACATTATTTAGAGGTAACAAAAACGCTTAGGAAGACGGATTCCTTATTTATTTTATTTCCTGGGGCCAAGAAAGGGCACAAGGCCTCAAAACGCACCATAGCCAGATGGCTAAGAGAGGCCATTAGACAGGCTTATAAGTTGGGAGGCATGCAGATCCCGGAGGGTATCAGGGCACACTACTCCATGAGGGCAATGGCAGTGTCGCAGGCAGAGAGAGCTGGAGCAACGCCGGAACAGATTTGTAAAGCGACAACTTGGTCTAGCTTTGCCACCTTTGTAAGACACTATAGAGTGGACCTTTGGTCTGCCAAAGATCAGACCTTCGGACGCAAGGTCTTCCAAGCTGTAGTCCCGGCCTAAGGGTAAGTGCTCGGTTATCCTCTCAAGTGTCTGTGCTGAAAGACGATTAGGGGAAAAACGAAGTTACTTACCGGTAACGTTCTTTCCCGGAGTCTTTCAGGACAGGACCCACCCAATTGGATATTAAAACATAAGATTTTCTTACAGGAAATGTGATATAGTTCACTATGTGTATCATATGTTCTTGTGCTCTTTAACCACTTCAATACCGGGCACTTAGACACCTTCCTGCCCAGACCAATTTTCAGCTTTCAGCGCTGTCGCAATTTGAATGACAATTGCGCAGTCATGCTACACTGTACCCAAACAGAAATTTTTATCATTTTGTTCGCACAAATAGAGCTTTATTTTGGTGGTATTTGATCACCTCTGCGATTTAAATTTTTTGCGCAACAAATAAAAAAAGACCGAAAATTTTGCAAAAAAAAAAAATGTTTTTCTTTGTTTCTGTTATTTATTTTTTGTAAATAAGTATGTTTTTTCTTCTTCAATGATGGGCACTGATATGGCGGCACTGATTGGCACCGATGTGGTGGTACTGATGGGCACTGATAGGTGGCACTGGTATGCGGCACTGATGAGCACTCATAGGTGACACTGATGGGCACTCATAGGCGACACTGATGGGCACTTATAGGCGACACTTATGGGTGGCACTGATGCATACTTATGGGTGGCACTGATAGGTGGGCACGGATGGGCACTGATAAGTGGCACTGATGACACTGATGGGTGGCATTGCTGGGCATCCCTGTTTTGTGAAGTAAATATGAGGTGCCAGTCAAGCACTGATTGGCATATTTTGGGCATTTCTTTTTACATGTGGATGTTCATGGGGGATGTTCCTGGCCATCCACATGCTGGGGGCTTCCCTGGTGGTCCTGGGGGCTTCCCTGGTGGTCTAGTATAGGCATCTGAGGGGGGGCTGCACTGATAAACAATCAGCGCATACCCCCCCTGTCAGGAGAGCCGCCGATCGGCTCTCCACTACTCGCATCTGTCAGAAGCGAGTGAGGAAAAGCCGATCAATGGCTCTTCCTGTTTACATCGTGATCAGCCGTGATTGGACACGGCTGATCACGTGGTAAAGAGCCTCCACCGGAGGCTCTTTACTGAGATCGGTGTGTCAGACTGACACACCGCACCACTGATCACTGCGATGCGCACCCCCACGGGTGCGTGGCGGCTGTTATCCTGACTGAGCGCCATATGACGTCCTTCAGGATAACAGAACCACTTCCCGGACGTCAATCTGCTATTGACCGGACGGGAAGTCGTTAAATAACTGAGAAGCCAGCAGGGGAGGAGGAAATTTATAGAAGGCTGGCGCGGTGTTTCCTACAGAGGGGAGGAGCCAGGGTCTCTCAGGTGGCTGTCCTGAAAGACTCCAGGAAAGAACGTTACCAGTGAGTAACTTCGTTTTTTTTTCTCTGAAGCTCTTAGGATGTGGGCAGACCCTTGGCATCCTCACTAGCATAGTGGGACTGTTGGTCCTGCATTGTATGTAATGACATCAGAATGCCTGCTACAAGATCTTAACCTGCATAGTGTGGGGGTCCTGTGTGAGTAAATTATACCTCAGTCTGAAGCGGGGCTTTAACCGGTTGCCGACCAGCCGCCGCAGTTATACGACGACAGGCTGGCTCTCCTGCACAAATTGCCATCGTTGTATGGTGTTTCCCGCAGGCGCTCCCGCTGCTAGCTGTGTGAGCGTGCCCGTGGGTCGGGCGGCAAGGTTGCTGGTCCCTTCCCGCTGACATCACTTCCTGGATTCAGCTTCCATGTTGTCTCAGACAGCCTAGCTGTCTTCCCAGTATCCAGGAGAGTTGTGGCTTCCATCTTTCGGCCACTTCAAAATATGCTGCCATAGAATTACACCTCCGGATATCCTTGAGACTACCAGAACGCCGGACCACCTGCCTTATTACCAGGGCTTGACAAATTTGCTTGGAATCTAGGAGCCAGCTAAAAAAGTTAGGAGCCAGGTTCTCTTTTTTTTTTTTTTTTAAACGACATGGAGACGAGTGAGGGGGAAGATGGCCCCCGCCTGTCTCCAAGTCATTGCAGGGCAGAAGCGACTTCCAATCGTCACTTCTGCCCATAGCTCTTTAAAAAAGGAACATTTTATTATTTTTTTTCAAATGGCAATTTTTTTTTTTTTTTGCATTTTAGTGTAAATATGAGATCCGAGGTCTTTTTGACCCCAGATCTCATATTTGGGTCCTGTCATGTTTTTTTCTATTACAAGGGATGTTTACATTCCTTGTAATAGGAATAAAAGTTACACAATTTTTTTTTTCAAAAGAACAGTGAAAAAATTAAAAGTTAAAATAAATAAGAAAAAAAAAAAAATGTAAACGCGCCCGTCCCGCCGAGCTTGTTTGCAGAAGAGTAGCGCCCGCATATGAAATCGGTGTTCAAACCACACATGTGAGGTATTGCCGTGATCGGTAGAGTGAGAGCAATAATTCTAGCCCTAGACATCCTCTGTAACTCAAAACATGCAACCTGTAGAATTTTTTAAACGTCACCTATGGCGATTTTAATGGGTAAAAGTTTGTCGCCATTCCACGAGCGGGAAAAATTTTGAACCGAGACATGTTTGGTATCAATTTACTCGCCGTAACATTATCTTTCACAATATAAAAAAAATTGGGCAAACTTTACTGTTGTGTTATTTTTTAATTAAAAAAAGTATTTTTCCCAAAAAAGTGTGCTTGTAAGTCCGCTGCGCAAATACGGTGTGACAAAAAATATTGCAACGACCGCCATTTTATTCTCTAGGGTGTTAGAAAAATAAATATATATAATGTTTGGGGGTTCTAAGTGAAGGAGATGCAGTGCAGTGAAAACAAAACAAAAATCTCCATTAGTATTGCTGGGTGTCATATCAACGGCTACCACAAGAGGGCGCCAGATTCTACAAGGTACCATAGGACTGCACAAGGCCGCAAAGCCGGGGCCTCAATTACCGGCCAGCGCGGCCCTTCGCGATCGCGCGCGCGCGGCGGGGGGGTGCACTATGGAGACAGGATACCCCCCAGCTGTGCTGCCCCAGGCGCCAGGTCGCTAATTCTAGTCGCCAATGCGACCTGGCGCCTGGTATTCGTCGAGCACTGCTTATTACTAATATGATGTGCTCCTACCCATCCACCCTTTTGTAAGTGTTTGTAACCTTTTTGGGAAATTAAAAGTTTTATTTCTGCACTTAGAGGTGCCTTTTTTTCTTTTAATTTGACTTCCAGAGTTTGCTTCTCTCTTCAAGTGCTGCCGGAAGTGCATGAAGACCCTCTTCTATTTCTACATAGACTGATATCTGCTTGGTCTGTTACTCAGAGCGCCCTTATACACACTTTTATAAGGTGTCAGGATGTCACTGTCTATTTCTCCATGGAGGAGTGGGAGTATTTAGAAGGACACAAGGATCTCTACAAGGACGTCATGATGGACAATCAGCCGCCCCTCACATCACCGGGTAAGAGGAGACTTTATTGTAAAGGAGAGAGCAGTACGGAGGCTCCACCTAGATCCCCCATCATCTGATAAACACATAGAAACAATGTATTCAGTCAGTGTGTGTGTTTCCTACAGATGGATCCAGTAATGGGAACCCACCAGAGAGATCCCCCCGTCCTCTGTATTCCTGGGATTCCACACAGGAAGATCACACCATCCCCCACCATCATCAGGTAAATGAGGAACAATCACTGATAGTATCATTAGGATCTGTACATTATCTGCATTGTTATAATTGATGTCATTTTTATTATATATTCAGAGTGGAAACCTGAGAGATTCTAAAGTTGAAGTTAAAGAAGAGATAAAAGAGGAGGATGATGAGGATGGGGTGATGGAGGAGTCAGAGTCTCTAAAAGAACACAAAGATCTGTACCATGACACCATGGTGGAGTCATCCAGCTACAGAAACCCACCAGAGAGATGTCCCCGTCCTCTGTATTCCCGGGATTCCACACAGGAAGATCTCACCATCCCCCACCATCATCAGGTAGATGATTGACAATTATTGGTAGTTCTGATTTATACACAGCATGATTGTTACAATGAATGTTTTATTATATATTCAGAGTGGAAACCTCGGGGATGATAATATTGATGTTAAAGAAGAGTATAAAGAGGAGGATGAGGAGTATGGAATGATGGAGGAGTTACCAGAAGGACACAAGGATATGATGGAGCCACCAAATACCAGGAACCCACCAGAGAGATGTCCCCGTCCTCTGTATTCCCGGGATTCCACACAGGAAGATCACACCATCCCCCACTGTTACAAGGTTGGTGGGACGGAGCTTGTAAAACAAGATACAATGTGTGGATTTTTTATGTGATGTCACAGTAATAAAGCTTATATCTTACAAATGATATTCTCTCACTCTCTTGATTTAGAGTGGAGATCCAATCGATATAGAATTTGAGGTTAAAGCAGAAGAAGAAGAGAGGTATGTGAGGGATGATCAGCAGTCTATGGAGGAGGATGGAATAACGGGGACATTTATAGAGGAGGACACTCCTACAGAGATCAGCACAGGTGGGTCATTAACACTAAATACATTCCTCCACCCATACTGCTCACTGATCTATTGGTCCAGAATAGGGCAAGGACTGGGTGATATCCGCCTGTAATACCCTGGCGACTTTCCTGAGCTGTGTTCCTCATCCTGTATTCTAGGGATGAGCCGAACACCCTCCTGTTCGGTTTGCAGCGAACAGGCAAAAAATTAGTTTGAACACTGTTAAAGTCTATGGGACACGAATGTGAAAAATCAAAAGTGCTAATTTTAAGGGCTAATATGCAAGTTATTGTCATAAAAAGTGTTTGGGGACCGGGTCCTGCCCCAGGGGACATGTATCAATGCAAAAAAAAAAGTTTTAAATACGGCCGTTTTCCGGGAACACTGATTTTCATAATGCTTAAAGTGAAACAATAAAAGTTAAATATTCCTTTAATTTCGTACCTGGGGGGTGTGTATAGTATGCCTGTAAAGTGGTGCATGTTTCCCGTGTTTAGAACAGTCCCTGCACAAAATGACATTTCTAAAGAAAAAAAGTAATTTAAAAGTACTCGTGGTTATAATGAATTGTCAGGTCTCTGCAATACAGATAAAAGTCATTGAAAAAAAAACGTCATGGGATCCCCCCAGTCCATTACAGGCCCTTTGGGTCTGGTATGGATATTAAGGGGAACCCTGCGCCAATTTAAAAAATAAAAATGGCGTAGGAGTCCCCCTCCAAATCCATACCAGATCCTTCAAGTCTGGTATGGATTTTAAGGGGAACCCCGCACCAAAATAAAAAATGGTGTGGGAGTCCCCCCAAAAATCCATACCAGACCCTTATCCAAGCACGCAACCTGGCAGGCTGCAGGAAAAGAGGGGGGACGAGAGAGCACCCCCCCCTCCTGAACCGTACCGGGCCACATGCCCTCAACATGGGGAGGATATCCCCATGTTGATGGGGAGGATGTCCCCATGTTGATGGGAGAAGGGCCTCATCCCCACAACCCTTGCTCGGTGGTTGTGGGGGTCTGCGGAGGGGGGGCTTATCGGAATCTGGAAGCCCCCGTTAACAAGGGGACCCCCAGATCCCGGCCTCCCCCCTGTGTGAAATGGTAACGGGTACAAAAGTAAAATCCAACATTTACAATGACTTTAAGGTCTCTGTGCAGGGAAGATCAGCATCTGAACCCACAGAGAGTGGGGGCTGATAGACTGGAGGTAAAAGAAGGCATTACTATTACATAAAGTAAAAGTTTACTAGTATTGTGCATTAAATTTAAAATGATTATATCCATGAAAAAAAGTCTCAGCTTTCAGTAATACTTTAATATAAAAGTCCCCCTCTAACCTCCATATATCTTCATGTGTGACTCCCAGGTAAAATCCCCATATATCCTACTTCTGGGTATATTTATTATTATATATATATGATATAAGATATATATATATATATATATATATATATATATATATATATATATATGATATACGATATATTACTTTCACTATTTCACATTATAAATGAATCCTTTATAGTAGTGATAATCTGTTGTTTTTGTACTATTATGCCGCGTACACACGGTCGGAATTCTCGTCGGAAAAAGCTCTGATGGTTTTCCCGTCAGAATTCAGACGGAATTTCGCTCAAACTGTCTTGCCTACACACGGTCACACCAAATGCCGACGGTCAATAACACCACGGCATACAACACGTTCGACTGCACTATAAAAGGGAAGTTTAATGCTTCTGAGCATGCGAAAAATTATTTCCGGAATTTTGTGTGTCGGAAATTGCATACACACGATCGTAAAATTCGTTAGAAAGGTTTTCCATCAGAAAAATTTAAGTGGAAGTAAACCCTCCTATCGTTTTCAGCCAAGGAAGCTGCCATCTTTGCCTCTGTTTAATCTTCAACTGCCACGGTGCTGCACATGTGATCCGTTATGACACCAGCCATTGGATGGTTTGACTGTTTGGTTGAGAGCACAGCCAATGTGCAGTTAGCATTCACGGCATGCCTTTTTTTTTAAAACTGTTAAATCGATGGGTTTACTTCCGCTTTAAGAACAGGTTCTCAATCCAAAGTCCGTCGGAAATTCCGACAGAAAAAGACCGATGGGCATACACACGGTCAGAAAATCCGATGAAAAGCTCCCATCGGACTGTTTCCATTGGAAATTCCGACCGTGTGTATGTGGCATAAGGCTACTTTCACATTGGGGCAGGCGGGGGGTCATTAGCGGTAAAGCACTGCTGATTTTAGTTGCGCTTTACTGCTGATATAGTGGCGCTTTTCGCCCACTAGCGGGGCGCTTTTAACTCCCACTAGTGGCCGAATAAAGGGTTAAAAGCGACCACAAAGCGATGCTGCTGCTTTGCAGGCGCTTCGGCAGAGGTGTCCATTGATTTCAATGGCAGGGGCAGGGGAGGATCGGTGTGTGCACCGCTCCCGCACTTTTTTTTTCTAACGTCCTGCAAGCGCACGGCTCCAGTGTGAAAGCACTCGGCCTCTCACACTGGGGGCTGCAGGGGAGGCGTTTTTCAGGCGCTTTATATGTGCTATTTTTAGCCCAAAAGCACCTGAAAAATGGCCCATTGTGAAAGGGGTCTAAAGGACAATTCTCTTTAACCCCATCATAACAGATTATTAAAAAAATAAAAAATCATGCCGCTGCTACTAAATGTCCTATGCTGGCCATACATGGATCCATTATTGGACGAGAATATTCACACAAATATTTGTACCAATATTATTTGTACATTCGATGAATGGACGAGTGTAGTTCGAAATTTCCACTTGCTTTTTAACATTCAATTATAAAATGAATGTAACTTCTGAGCAAAAACCACATACACGATGAGAACATTTGTTCCATGGAGAAAAGTTTTCTGTTCTTCTCCTTCGAATTTTCCCGTCACTGTGGTGGGAAATGAACGCCGATTTGACCCACTAATGGTTAGAAAATTGGATGAATGTTTGAAAGAAAAATGAGTTTGTGTTCGGCCAGCATAAGTGACATCAGGTGCAGGGAGCTTGTGCCCACCTACCTGTCTATGACAAGGGAGTCTGTCATCCATCATATTATATTACACTCCTGTCTGATCATCTGCAAAACAGCGTTTTATATCTTTTACATTTAATAATATTGATCTCTGATTCTGATATGTAGCAGATTCTCCCTCTAATAATCCATCTATCTGTCTGTTATTCTCAGAGTGGATTAAATATCCAACTGTATATCTGGATATTTATATTTACCGCTGTATATAGATATTCAAGAATATTAACTCAATTATACACCAACCTTTTTTTGAGGTTTTTATCCAATTAGTCGATTAATCAAAACAAAAATCGGCCAACTAATCAATTATGAAAATAATCATTAGTTGCCACTTTACAGAGGACCCATTTACTAGTTACCTTGAGGGTGGAATTGTAAGATCCTCAGAGACAAAGCTGCCTGATGTGGGCGGAGTCCTGGTTTAGGGGAACCAATCTGCTCATGTCTAGTAATAATCTTTTTATTTCTATCTTAGTAGATGGACGGGAGATGAGGAAAACCTCAGAGGATTGTCTCACTTTGTCTCCAGACTGTAAAGTAGAAGATGAGGACATCACACAGTATAGTCCAGGAGAAAACCCGACTACCTCAAATGTCCATCCGGCACCACACAGTGTAGATGGACCATCGTATTCCTCTTATCCTGAGGAACCTCAGACTGTGAGGGACGGTGCCGTCCTTCCAACAGAGAAGAGGTTTTCCTGTCCTGAGTGCGGGAAGGGTTTCCATTATAAATCCAATCTTAATGTGCATCTAAGATCTCACACAGGAGAGAAGCCGTATTCCTGTCCTGAGTGTGGGAAATGTTTTTCAGAGAAGTCCAGTCTTTCCAAACATCAGAGATCTCACACAGGGGAGAAGCCTTATTCCTGTGCTGAGTGCGGGAAATGTTTTTCACTGAAGTTTTATCTTTACTCACATCAGAGATCTCACACGGGGGAGAAGCCGCATTCCTGTCCTGAGTGCGGGAAATGTTTTTCACGGAAGTCCCATCTTTCCACACATCAGAGATCTCACACTGGGGAGAAGCCATATTCCTGTCCTGAGTGTGGGAAATGTTTTTCAGAGAAGTCCAGTCTTTCCAAACATCAGAGATCTCACATGGGGGAGAAGCTGCATTCCTGTCCTGAGTGCGGGAAATGTTTTTCACGGAAGTCCCTGCTTTCCACACATCAGAGATCTCACACGGGGGAGAAGCCGTATTCCTGTACTGAGTGCAGGAAATGTTTTTCAGAGAAGTCTAGTCTTTACACACATCAGAGATCTCACACAGGGGAAAAGCCGTATTCATGTCCTGAGTGCGGGAAATGTTTTTCAGCAACGTCCGATCTTTACAAACATCAGAGATCTCACACTGGGGAGAAGCCGCATTCCTGTCCTGAGTGCGGGAAATGTTTTTCAGCAAAGTCCGATCTTTACAAACATCAGAGATCTCACACTGGGGAGAAGCCGCATTCCTGTCCTGAGTGCCGGAAATGTTTTTCATTGAAGTCTAATCTTTACACACATCAGAGATCTCACACTGGGGAGAAGCCGTATTCCTGTCCTGAGTGCGGGAAATGTTTTTCACAGAAGTCTAATCTTTACACACATCAGAGATCTCACACGGGGGAGAAGCCGTATTCCTGTCCTGAGTGTGGGAAATGTTTTTCAGAGAAGTCCCATCTTTACAGACATCAGAGATCTCACACAGGGGAGAAGTCGTATTCCTGTCCTGAGTGTGGGAAATGTTTTTCAGAGAAGTCCAGTCTTTTCAAACATCAGAGATCTCACACAGGGGAAAAGCCGCATTCCTGTCCTGAGTGCGGGAAATGTTTTTCAGCAAAGTCCGATCTTTACAAACATCAGAGATCTCACACAGGGGAGAAGCCATATTGCTGTCCTGAGTGTGGAAAATGTTTTTCACAGAAGTCCAATCTTTACACACATCAGAGATCTCACACGGGGGAGAAGCCGTATTCCTGTCCTGAGTGAGGGAATTGTTCCTCACTGAAGTCCTGTCTTCCTGTACATCAGGGATCCCACACAACCCTTGAGGTGTATTAGTGCCTTGAGTGTGGGAAATGTCTTCTATATGAATGTTGCTGGACATCACAGCTCTCATGTGGGGAAGAAGCACACCCTGATATACACCTCAGATATACTCCATGGCTGATCTTCATCATGTAAGAAACAGTTCCAGGGTTGTGGACATTTTTTGAAAATAGACTTCTCCAAGGGACTAAATCGGGGTCCCGATCTCCTCATCCCTTATGACGATCTCCTTGTCTCTCGTCTACCAGAGAGCTCAGCAGCGGTGTGGGAGTTCATTGAAAACTACAAGCCGACATCGGCAAAGGACAGAACTCTGTGAATGAATGGCACCGCCGCTCTCTTTTCATAAAGTGACAGCCGGTACGGGGAACTTCTCCCCGCACTGCTGTCACACAGAGGACTCGGATCACTGAGCGGCTGCAGAAACAGGAACATGTAACATCTTCCAGAAGGAGAACGCTTCCTTTTAACCATTTCACTGCCAGAGCTCTTTTTTTTTGGCTCACATGTTTAACCCCTTCAATACCGGACACTTTCACCCCCTTCCTGCCCAGGCCAATTTTCATCTTTCAGCTCTCTCACACTTTAAATGACAATTGCGTGGTTATGTAACACTGTACCCAAGTTTTCTTTTGGTGGTATTTGATCATCACTGGGGTTGTATTTTTTGTGTTACAGATTAAAAAAGACAGAAAATGTTGGGGAAAAAAAGTTTTCGTTGTTTCTGCTATAAAATGTGGTAAATAAGTAAGTTTTCTCCTTCACTGATGGGCACTGATGAGGAGGCACTAATATGCAGCACTGATGAGGAGGTACTGACAAGCATACCTGATGGGCACTAAGTTACATCACTGGTAGGGCACAGGTGGCCATCACTGGTGGTAATCACTGATGGGCTTGCACTGATAATTAATGCTGAATATCAGTGCGGATCCCCCTGTCAGGAGAGTCACTGATCGGCTCTCCTCTACTCGCGCCTTGTCAGCATGATTAAAGGAAAGCCTATAACTGGCACTTCCTGGTTACGCTGTGATGAGCTTTGATTGGACACAGCTGATTACCTAGTAAAGAGCCCACGTCATAGCCTTTTTACTGAGATTGGAGATGCGGTGTGTCAGAGTGACTGACCACACCACTGATCGCCGCGCGCCAGAGCGGCTTATTCTTCTGGATGTCATATGACATCCCTTCAGGATAATGGTACCCCCGCCTGCCGGTCATTCTGCTATTGGCAAGGTGGGAAGGAGTTAAAAAATAATTGTAGGCCTGAAGATTATATAAAACCCCCAAAACATGATATATTTTCTGAAAGCAGACACCCTAGAGAATAAAATAGCAGTAGTTACAATTTTTTATGTCACGATATTACCGCAAAAGTCTAGGAAACACAACATTTTTGTAAAAAGCACACTGAAGTTCATTTCAGGGGGCACAAAATTTTGGCCTACAGTATATTTGGTTTACGGTGATTTATACAGGTGTGCTCATAAGTTTACATACCCTGGCAGAATTTATGATTTTTTGTCCCTTTTTCAGAGAATATGAATAGCACAAAAACTTTTCTTTCACTCATGGCTAGTGTTTGGCTGAAGCAATTTATTATCAATCAACTGTGTTTACTCTTTTTAAATCATAATGAAAACAGAAACTACCCAAATGACCTTGATCAAAAGTTTACATACCCTGGAATGTTTGGTCTTGGTACAGGCACAGAAGGTGGCACAAACAGGTTAAAATGGCAATTAAAGGTTAAAGCGGTTCTGCACTCATTTCATTTAGTAAATCTCTTTGCCTTCCAAATCAGGCAAAGAGTACTAAATGAAATTTTTTTTTTTTTTTTTTTTTTTACTTACCTTGTAATTGAAGACTTCCGGTCTTCTCCCTCTGCGGCGGCGGGCGGGGTCTTGCGTCGATCGTCGTCACGCCGCACTGTCTCCTGGGATCTGGTGTCATTGATCCCAGAAGTCAGTGCGGGCATCTTCCGAAATCTCGCGAGATTTCGGCCACATCTTCCGAAATCTCCCGAGATTTCGGCCGCATCTGCCGAAATCTCGTGAGATCTCGGCAGATGAGCCGTTACTGCGCACGCGCGAGTAACGGCAGTGCATGCTGGGCCATCTAAAGTCCCTGTGGGTGTTTCACATGCCCACAGGCAAGATGGCCCCCAGCACTAAAGAAGAAGACGAGGAACTTCATCGGACGAAAACCGGCGGCGATCGAGATGGAAGATGGAACAGGTGAGTCCCCTAATAAAGGTAAGCACACTTTATATTACATCCTAAAAAAAAAAATTTTTTTTCAGAGTGCAGAACCGCTTTAAATTTCCCATATTTGCGGCTTTTTAAATCACAATTGGTGTCTGTGTATAAATAGTCAATGAGTTTGTTAGCTCTCACGTGGATACACTAAGCAGGCTAGACACTGAGCCATGAGAAGGTAGAAAATAACAGTCAAAAGACCTGCATAACAAGGTACCGTATTTATCGGCATATAACACGCATTGTTTTCCCCTTAAAATCAGGGGCAAATTGTGGGTGCGTGTTATACGCCAATCCCCCGCTGATTGTGAATGGAGGAGCAAATGCGGCCAAAATACACATAGCCTAGTGTACTCGGCTAGGCTCGGCTCTGCTCACAGTCATGCCCAGTCCTGCCCTATGATGGACATAACACAGGGACTGGGCGTGACTGTGAGCCGAGCCGAGCCTAGCCGAGTACACTCAACTATGTGTATCTCGGCAGCGCTCAGCTCCGCCCACAGTTACACCCAGTAACTGGACTGCGAGAGGAGCCGAGATACACAGGACCAGCTCTGTATATCTCGGTGGCGCCATTTTTAAACTACAGTGACCCTAACAAGGCTGCAATGTCACTGGCAAGGCTGCAAATGTCACTGGCAAGGCTGCAAATGTCACTGGGCAAGGCTGCAAATGTCACTGGGCAAGGCTGCAAATGTCACTGGGCAAGGCTGCAAATGTCACTGGACAAGGCTGCAAATGACACTGGACAAGATGCAAATGACACTGGACAAGCTGCAAATGTCACTGGACAAGGCTGCAAATGTCACTGGGCAAGGCTGCAAATGACACTGGACAAGGCTGCAGATGGACACTTATAAGGCTATAAGGCTGCATTGATGGGCATTTAAATGTAAGTTTTTTTTTTTTCCTTAACCACTTTAATACAGGGCACTTATACCCCTTCCTGCCCAGGACAATTTTGAGCTTTCAGTGCTGTCGCACTTTGAATGACAATTGCGCGGTCATGCTACACTGTACCCAAGCTAAATTTATTTTTTATTTTGTTCCCACAAATAAAAAAAGACCGGAAATTTTGAAAAATAAGTACGTTTTCTCTTTCACTGATGGGCACTGATAAGGCGGCACTGATGAGGTGGCACCAATGAGCGGGCACTGATAGGCACTGATATGTGGCACTGATGTGTGGCACTGATATGCAGCACTGGTGGGCACTTATGGGTGGCGCTGGTGGGCACTCATAGGCGACACTGATGGGCACTGAAGGGCTGAAAAGATGGGTACTTATGGGTGGCACTGATAGGCCGCACTGATGGGCATTGATACGTGGCACTGATATGAGGCACTGATGGGCATCCCTGGTGCCACTGGCAGTGGTAGGCATTGTCAGTGGGCACTGATTGGCAGCTGCCTGGGCACAGATGTGGATTCCCCTGGGGGTCTGGGGGGGGCATACCTGGTGGTCCAGTGTGGATGGCCATCCTGGTGGTCCTGGGCAGCATGATGGTGGTCCTAAGTGGGGGCTGCGCTGATAAACAATCAGCATAGACCCCATCTCTCAGGAGAGCCGCCGATCGGCTCTCCTCTACTCCCGTCTGTCAGAAAAATGGCATGGCTACCCCATCACCCCAGCCCATTACCAGCCCCTTTGGGTCTTGTATGGATATTAAGGGGAACCCCGCACCCAAAATAAAACCCTATACCTACAACCCTATATACTCTGAACAGCAGTATACAGGCGGTGCAAACAAGACCGGGACTGTAGGTTTGTTCTTCAGTAGAATCTGTTAGTGTAGCTCCATCCAAAAAAAATCTATTTTTAAGCTTTTTGGAGAACATAGGGAAGGGTTATCACCCCTGTAACATTTGTTTTGCTGTCTGTGCACCTGTTCAGAACATTTCACCTCACTTTCCGTCCCAATGACAAATGTTTTTGGAAAAGTGTTTTTTTTATTGAAACAAGGATTGGTGATAAAGCATCAGTAGAGAGGAGTTAGATTTAATTTGGGAAAAAGCTAACAGGATAGAATTTCCCTTCCTAGGGGTAGATTTCCTCTCACTTCCTGTTTTCTCCTTCCGTTTGCAAGTAGGAGTCGTTTCTAAGTTGGATGTTTGAAAGTAGGGGCCTGCCGTATATACTCTGCAGAAATTTGCCCCATTAGATGTTGGTGTTGCCACAACACTGTAAGCCCTCACAGTTACTCTTGGTAGGCACAGGAATAGGCCCTGCTGTGAATTATTAGATAAAGATTTGTAATTGCATGCACCTGTTGAACAGGGGCAGAAAAATTGGGCCTTTGGTGGTGGTGGTGGACGGTGTTGCCACAACACTGTAAGCCCTTACAGTTAAGCCCCATACACACGGTAGGATTTTCCGATGGATTCTGTCCTATCAGACAATGTTGTCGGAAAATCAGACCGTGTGTAGGCACCATCGGACAGTTTCCATCGGATTGTCTGACGGACAAAGTCCTATCTCCTGCTGGATAGAATTTTTGACAACAAAGTCCGATCACACCAAATCCGATCGCGTGTAGCGAATTCCGACGGACAAAGTGCTACGCATGCTCAGATCACATTACAAGACCAAAGCTATTGGCTACTAGCCTCTACGTAGTCCCGTCGTAGGCAACAAACGTCACCACGTTCAGAATGATCGGATTTTCCGACAACTTTGTCCGACCGTGTGTACGCAAAACCAACATCAGACAAAGTATGACGGACATGGTCCTCGGATAATCCGCGCGTGTGTATGGGGCTTTACTCTTGGTGGGCGCAGAAATGGGCCCTGCTGTGAATTATTAGATCAAGATTTGTAATTACACGCCCCTGTTAAACAGGGGCTGAAAAATTGGGCCTTTGGTGGTGATGGTGTTGCGTCAACACTGTAAGCCCTCACAGTTATGCCGCGTACACACGGTCGGAATTTCCGATGGGAGCTTTTCAACAGATTTTCCGACCGTGTGTATGCCCATCGGTCTTTTTCTGTTGGAATTTCCGACGGACTTTGGATTGAGAACCTGTTTTTCCAACGGAAAAACTTTCTATCGGATTTTCCGATCGTGTGTATGCAATTCCGACACGCAAAATTCCGACGCATGCTCGGAAACAATTCGACACATGCTCGGAAGCATTAAACTTCCCTTTTTATAGTGCTGTCGAACGTGTTTTATGCCACTGTGTTATTGACCGTCGGAATTTGGTGTGACCGTGTGTAGGCATTTCCGACAGGAAAACCATCAGAGATTTTTCCGACGAGAATTCCGACCGTGTGTACGCGGCATTACTCTTGGTGGGCGCAGGAATGGGCCCTGCTGTGAATTATTAGATCAAGATTTGTAATTACACGCCCCTGTTAAACAGGGGCTGAAAAATTGTGCCTTAGGCACTGCTGCTGGTGCCACAACACTGTAACCCCTCACATATACTGTACTTGGAGCACAGCAATCAGACCTGTTGCAAAGCATTGCATAAAAAATTGTAATTACACGCCCCTGTAAAACGGGCTGAAAAATTGGGCTTTAGGCGCTGGTGCCACAACACTGCAACCCCTCACAGATACTGTACTTGGAGCACAGCAATGAGACCTGTTGCAAAGCATTGCATAAAAAAATTGCCTCCAGCAGCACTGAATGTGCGTTCCGAAAGAACGCTGGATGCAGGACAGGCCAGTAGCTCAATTGCATACTGTGCAAGCTCTGGCCAGTGATCCATCCTCAAGACCCAGAGGATTTTCGGTGGGAAAGGTGTCCAAGTCTGACCTTGCCCCTAGGTATTCCTGCACCATGTATATCAGACGCTGGCGATGGTTGCGGGAACCGATCATACCTTGGGCTGCGGACTAAAAAATTGTCTGAACGCATCGGTCAGACGTCCACCTTCCCCACCGCTCCTTCTGCTACTGACCGAAGCCTCAGCAACTCGTTGTCCAGGACCAGGAGTTTGTAACCTCCCAGTCTCTGGGAACGCGTTTCACAGACCTTTTTGCAAGGCCTCCCGGAGATGTCTATCCTCTGCTCCCTCTGCAACGGCAAGATAAGGTCCGCAACCATACCCTTGTACTGCGGGTCAAGGAGATTGGCCAGCCAGTAATGGTCCCTCTCCTTGATCCGAAGAATACGAGGATCCTTCCGCAGGCTTTGCAGGATCAGGGAGGCCATGCAACGTAGGTTAGCTGAGGCATTCGGTCCGGAGTCTTCTGGGTCACTGAGGATGACATGATCCGCAGCCACCTCCTCCCAGCCACATACAAGTCCACTGGTTTCTTGGGACTATAAATCATCCCTAAAAGACTGCCTCTGATGCTGAGTGCCAGGCTCCACCTCCATGCTGACACAATCCTGCTCCTCATCCTCTTCCTGTGTGATGGGTGGGAGAGAAGGAACACTGTCTGGATAAAGGGGGCCTTGAGAGGCAAGGAAGTCCTGCTCTTGCTCCCGTTGTTCTGCCTCAAGTGCCCTGTCCATTATTCCATGCAGCATATGCTCCAACAGGTGGACAAGAGGTACAGTGTCACTGATGCATGCACTGTCACTGCTCACCATCCTCGTGGCCTCCTCAAATGGTGACAGGACAGTGCATGCATCCCTGATCATGCTCCACTGGCGGGCGTGGGGAAAAAAATCTGAGCTCCCCTGACCCTGTGCTGGTGCCGTAGTTGCACAGGTACTCTTCGAATACCCTCTGCTGCGTGTGCAGTCGCTGCAGCATGGCAAACGTTGAGTTCCACCTGGTGGACATGTCACATATAAGGTGTCACGGTTATGCAGTAATCTTCCCCTGTTTGCTTACCTCTCCTCATGTGTTCAGACTAAGAGGCCAGCCACTCTCACCTGGTGAATGAATGAATGAATAACCTCTCCTCTAAGCATGGCTCCACCATCCCTGTCTGCCTGTGACCCTGAACCTTTGGCGTGTACTCTGTTGTTCCTGTCTGCTAGTTGCCCTGACCTCTGCCTTATCCCCTTACTATCCTTGTCGTTCCAGCCTGCTGCTTCCTTTTCCTGTAGTCTACTGTGAGCGTGAGCTGTGAGACCCTGGGGGCCGCGACCTGGAGCCAGACTGCAGCGAAGTCCATCCTCACCACTAGAGGCTCTGGCGAACACCTGCTGGCTCTTAGACTCCGCGCCCTGGGGAATCTATGCTCTAGCTCCCACTGGGATCTGTGTTAGTGATCCAGTAGACCTGTGTCCTGAATCTCCCTGGGTACAATCCGCAGCAGTCAGTCCTATGGTCCACTACCTAGCGGTGCACTTCTGACTCCTACTGAGTGCACCTGTCACCTGGTCTCAGGTGACCTGACAGTTTGATCAGCCATGGACCCAGCTGATGTGCCGCTACCCGCAGATGATCCATTGCAGGGCTTAGATCGCAGACTTGAGACCCAAGAATCGCATCAGACCCAGATGATGCGATTCCTTCAGGATTTGGCATCCCGTTTTGAACAGGTTCAGGCCTCATTGGGACCCCCGGTTCAACAACCTCAACCGCTATCTGCTGCTGCACCTATTGCACCAGTCGCATCCACGCATTCATATTTACTGCCAGCTCCGTCCCGTTTCTCTGGGGACTCCAAGGCCTGAAGGGGCTTCCTCAGCCAATGCACCATTCATTTTGAGCTCCAGCCTCAAAATTTTCTGTCTGATCGGGCAAAGGTTGCTTATATCATATCCCTCCTGTCAGGCGAGGCGCTAGCTTGGGCTGCCCCTCTGTAGGAACTGAATGATCTAGTGGTTTCTAGCCTGTCTGATTTCTTGAAACTTTTTCGGAATATCTTCGAGGAACCGGGTCGTGTCTCCTCAGCGGCTAGCGCTCTTTTACGTCTCCGTCAAGACTCCGCTTCTGTGGGACAGTATGCTCTTCATTTCCGTATCCTCACAGCTGAATTAAGCTGGAATAATGAGGCCCTAGTTGCAACCTTTTTACATGGCCTCTCTGATAGAGTGAAGGATGAATTAGCAGGAAGATCCCTTCCTGCTGATCTGGACAGTGTCATCACCTTGTGTAACCAGATCGATATTCGCTTTCAGGAGAGGGCCCTGGAAAAAAGATTCCAGCACTCCCCATTCTTTAGTCAGCCTGAGCTCCCAGTCCCCTCTCTTCAATCCGATGAGCACCCCCTGCCTGCTGAGGAACCTATGCAGTTGGGCTGGACCAAGTTATCTCCCGAAGAACGCGCTAGGCGCAGAACTCTGGGCCTATGCCTCTATTGTGGAGCCAAAGGTCATTTCCGTGACACAAAGAAAGCTCTATTTGTGGGGAAAAAAGGACTTCAATTTCGTTTGGGAGCTACGTCGCACAACCGCGCAATTGTCAGTTAAAGCGGCGCAGTGCCGAATCGCAGAAAGTGCTCTGGTCTTTGGCCAGCCAAATGGTCCCAGGCTTAAGTGGTTAAATCCTTGAGCAGGCAGATACAGAGTACAGCCTTTACAAAGTGGGACCTGTCATTAGTGCGACAAACTATGACAGCAGACCCCTTTGAACCACAAGGAAATTGCAGCCTGAAGATGCTGACACTTAAAGCAGTCTTCTTGGTAGCAATTACTACAGCCAAAAGGGTCTGTGAGGTACGTGGATTGGATCTGTGAGGTACGTGGATTGGACGCACGTTTTCTTTCCTGATAAACAGACAATGCTGACACTTGACTCTTCAATGTACTAAGGCTTAGTCCTTTATCTACTCCACTCTGTACAAACTCTAATGCCGCGTACACACGATCTGAGTTCTCGTTGGAAAAAACTCTGCCGGTTTTTCTGACGGAATTTGGCTCAAGCTGTGTTGCCTACACACAATCACACCAAATTCCGACGGTCAATAACACAGCGGCATAAAACACGTTCGAAATCACTATAAAAGGGAAGTTTAATGCTTCCGAGCATGCGTTGAATTGTTTCCGAGCATGCGTCGGAATTTTACGTGTCGGAATTGCATACACACGATCGGAAAATTCGATAGAAAGGTTTTCCGTTGGAAAAATTGAGAACAGGTTCTCAATTCAAAGTCCGTCGGAAATTCCGACAGAAAAAGACCGTTGGGCATACACACGGTCGGAAAATCCGATGAAAAGCTCCCATCGGACTGTTTCCATCGGAAATTCCGACCGTGTGTACGCCGCATAAGACTGCCACTGAGCTTTGTGTTTTTGCTATCAATCAGACCCCCCTTTTGTCAGATTTTCCCGGATCGTATAGTTTTTAAAATGGATCCGGGGATTTTGCCTAAAGTGGCCTCGAAATTTCATAGAGGCAAAGAGATTGTGTTACCATCGTTTTGTACAAACCCTTCCAAGGAACTAAAGTTCCATAAGTTAGAAGTCAGGAGATGCGTCCTACATTATTTAGAGGTAACAAAAACGCTTAGGAAGACGGATTCCTTATTTATTTTATTTCCTGGGGCCAAGAAAGGGCACAAGGCCTCAAAACGCACCATAGCCAGATGGCTAAGAGAGGCCATTAGACAGGCTTATAAGTTGGGAGGCATGCAGATCCCGGAGGGTATCAGGGCACACTACTCCACGAGGGCAATGGCAGTGTCGCAGGCAGAGAGAGCTGGAGCAACGCCGGAACAGATTTGTAAAGCGACAACTTGGTCTAGCTTTGCTACCTTTGTAAGACACTATAGAGTGGACCTTTGGTCTGCCAAAGATCAGACCTTGGGACGCAAGGTCTTCCAAGCTGTAGTCCCGGCCTAAGGGTAAGTGCTCGGTTATCCTCTCAAGTGTCTGTGCTGAAAGACGGTTAGGGGAAAAACAAAGTTACTTACCGGTAACGTTCTTTCCCAGAGTCTTTCAGGACAGGACCCACCCAAATGGATATTAAAACATAAGATTTTCTTACAGGAAATGTGATATAGTTCACTATGTGTATCATATGTTCTTGTGCTCTTTAACCACTTCAATACCGGGCACTTAGACACCTTCCTGCCCAGACCAATTTTCAGCTTTCAGCGCTGTCGCAATTTGAATGACAATTGCGCAGTCATGCTACACTGTACCCAAACAGAAATTTTTATCATTTTGTTCGCACAAATAGAGCTTTATTTTGGTGGTATTTGATCACCTCTGCGATTTAATTTTTTTGCGCAACAAATAAAAAAAGACCGGAACTTTTGCAAAAAAAAATAGTTTTTCTTTGTTTCTGTTATTTATTTATTTTTGTAAATAAGTAAGTTTTCTTCTTCAATGATGGGCACTGATATGGCGGCACTGATGGGCACCAATGAGGTGGCACTGATTAGGTGGCACTGATGGGCACTGATAGGTGGCACTGGTATGCGGCACTGATGGGCACTCATAGGTGACACTGATGGGCACTCATAGGTGACACTGATGGGCACTCATAGGTGACACTGATGGGCACTCATAGGTGACACTGATGGGCACTCATAGGCGACACTGATGGGCACTCATAGGCGGCACTTATGGGTGGCACTGATGCATGCTTATGGGTGGCACTGATAGGTGGGCACGGATGGGCACTGATAAGTGACACTGATGGACACTGATGTGTGGCACTGATGGGGGGCATTGCTGGGCATCCCTGTTTTGTAAAGTAAATATGAGGTGCCAGTCAGGCACTGATTGGCATATTTTGGGCATTTCTTTTTACATGTGGATGTTCATGGGGGATGTACCTGGCCATCCACATGCTGGAGGCTTCCCTGGTGGTCCTGGGGGCTTCCCTGGTGGTCTAGTATAGGCATCTGAGGGGGGGCTGCGCTGATAAACAATCAGCGCATACCCCCCCCTGTCAGGAGAGCCGCCGATCAGCTCTCCTCTACTCGCATCTGTCAGAAGCAAGTGATGAAAAGCCGATCAACGGCTGTTCCGGTTTACATCGTGATCAGCCATGATTGGACACGGCTGATCACGTGGTAAAGAGCCTCCACCTGATCGCTGCGATGCGCACCCCCACGGGTGCGTGGCGGCTGTTATCCTGACTGGGCGCCATATGACGTCCTTCAGGATAACAGAACCACTTCCCGGACGTCAATCTGCTATTGACTGGGCGGGAAGTCGTTAAATAACTGAGAAGCCAGCAGGGGAGGAGGAAATTTATAGAAGGCTGGCGCGGTGTTTCCTACAGAGGGGAGGAGCCAGGGTCTCTCAGGTGGCTGTCCTGAAAGACTCCAGGAAAGAACGTTACCAGTAAGTAACTTCGTTTTTTTTCTCTGAAGCTCTTAGGATGTGGGCAGACCCTTGGCATACTCACTAGCATAGTGGGACTGTTGGTCCTGCATTGTATGTAATGACATCAGAATGCCTGCTACAAGATCTTTTTTTTTTTTTAATTCTTTATTTATTTCAAAGTTTATAATACAAACACAGTACATTTCCCTTTTACCGCCTCACACCCCATACCTCCCCCCCCCGCCCCACCCCCCACCCCCCCCGCCTAACAGAATCTTTCAGGTGTCCTCTATGCTACACTCTAAATATCGTTCAGATTATTTTGTCGTATAAATCTTCCTACTTATCTGGTTATCTCTTCGTAATATTTCCATGAGCTTCTAAAATCGATCCAAGGGGACCATCTATCTTCCCCCTGGTTCGATTCCCTATCGCCTTCTTGCCCCCATTCTACTTTCTCTAGCTTTCGCTGTCTATTTACCCCTCTAAACCATTCTCCGATTTGCGGGCTCCCAGTTTCCATCCACTTTTTGGGGATCAGATTTTTCGCCTCATTTAAGAGGATGGGGATTATTGAGTTTCTGTAATGCTTAATTGTGCTGTCTGTCCCATGGAACAGGACCGTCCACGGATCCTCGGGAATATCTTTTTTTGTGATGCTTTTAATTAATGCTAATATCTGTCTCCAGTATGTTTTAATGGTGGGACAGTCCCACCAAATGTGTGCCATTGTCCCTATACCTCCACATCCTCTCCAGCATGTGGGTGGTCTATCTCTTTGTATTTTGCTCATTTTTACAGGAGTTATGTACCACCCCATGAGACACTTATAGTTGACTTCTATAGTCCGGCTGTCAACTTTCGGTCCATGTATTAATTTTAAGATCTTTTCGCATCTGTTCTCAGTACAGGGGATCCCCAATTCTTCTTCCCATCTTTTGACCCCCGGAGGGATGCCAAGCCGATTGTCCTGAATTAATACACTATATAAACGTGAGATAGTGTTTCTAACCGGGAGGCTTGTGCATATTTGCTCTATTGTAGAGAGGTTATCTAGGTCCCGGATGGGTTGCGGTAGGCCCTCAACAAAATTTTTCAGCTGGGTATACCTCCAGACGTCAATCGACATCAGCTCTGCCTCTTTATTTAATTCGTGAAAGGTGATTAATTTACCCCTTTTAATAATATCCCCTAAACGTGCTCCCCCCTTTTTAATCCAATTTCCCCATAGTTTGCTCCTACCCGGTTCAAAAAAAACATTATTTTTTAACTTTATCATAGGGGAATTAAATTCCCATTTGTTTTCCCTGTGTACTCTATCCCATATTTTTAAAGTGACCCGTGTGATTTCGTGTGTATCCTCTTCTATTGACCTGAATTTTGGTGGATTCCATATTACGTGTCCCCAATCTCTATTTCCTAAAACATTTTCTATATTCACCCATCTTTTTTTTTTTTTTCTCCCTCTTTTACCCATTCCGTGATTCTTGATAGTGAAATTGCATTAAAATATACTTCAAAATCTGGCAAGGCAAGGCCCCCCTGTTTTTTCGTTTTGGACAAAATTCCTGCTGAGATTCGTGCTTTTTTATTGGCCCAAATAAATCTAGAAATAATCTTCCTTAGAATCCTAAAAAAGGCTTTGGGGACAGCTATTGGAAGCATTTGAAATTTATAGTTTATTTTTGGAGCTATTATCATTTTAAGAGCATTTATCTTACCCATCCATGACAACGGACTATAACTCATATTTTTTATTTCCTTTTTAATCTCCTCAAGTAATGGTAAATAGTTTATCTGGTAAATCTTTTTTAGTGACCCCGCAAGTTTTATTCCTAAATATTTTATATTTTCTTTCCAAGGGAACTGGAACTCTTTAGCTAGTTGAACTACTTCTGTTTGGTCCAAATTTATATTAAGGATTTCAGATTTAGTTGGGTTAACTTTAAAATTAGACACCAAGCCATATATTCTTAATACCTTCAGCAGATTAGGTAGGGTTATCCGGGGATTGGATAGGAAAAACAAAACATCGTCCGCGAAAGCCGCGTACTTATATGTCTCATCTCCTACCACAATCCCCTTTATGTCTGATGAGTTGCGTATGGTTGATAGCAATGGCTCCAGCGCTACCACAAACAATAGAGGGGACAGGGGGCAGCCCTGACGTGTTCCGTTTTTCATGGAGAACGGATGGGAGAGAAGCCCATTAACCCTCACCCTCGTCCGTGGTTGATCATATAATATTCTAATCCAGCTTAGCATTCTCGGGCCTATGCCCATTGCTTCCAATGTTGCGAACATATGTCCCCAGTCTATCCTGTCAAATGCCTTCTCGGCATCTATTGACAGGAACAGACTGGGGACATTCCCCCTCTTACATGCCCGCATCAAGAGCAACGCTTTAATCCCATTGTCCCTCCCCTCCCGCCCCGGGACGAATCCCACCTGGTCTGGGAATATCAACTCGGGCAGTTTATTTTTTAACCTGTTGGCCAATACCTTCGCAAACAGCTTCGTGTCTGTATTCAGAAGGGCTATTGGGCGGTAACTCGAACAGAGCGTCTTGTCCTTTCCTTCCTTCAAAATCAACGTTATTGATGCCATTAAGGCTTCTCTGTCCATACCTCTCTCTCTGCCCAGGGAGTTCCAATACCGGCACAGCCTGGGCACCAAGATATCCCGGTACCTTTTAAAATAGGTAACCGAGAATCCACCGGGACCCGGGCTCTTGCCAGCAGAGGAACTCCTCAGGGCCTCGTAAATTTCCGACTCCGTGATCGGTTCTTCCATCATAATACTATCTTCTATAGATAGTGAGGGGATCTTGCTGTTCCTCAAAAAATTCCTACACTCTTCATCTTCCGTCTGTGATATCGAATCCTTAGTTTTAATGTTATACAGTATTTCATAATAAGCTCTAAATTCTTTGGCTATGTCTTTAGTCGAATTTAACATTGAGCCACTTTTATTTTGAATTTTATCGATATAGTTAACTTCTCTCTTTTTTTTGAGTATTCTAGCTAGGTGTTTGCTGCTTTTATTTCCCCCCGTGTGTCTTTCTCTATCCAGTTTATGGAACCACTTCCTCGCCTCCTTTTCCATCTCTATTTTTAATTCCTCTCTTTTATTTAGTAATCTATGGTAGGTATCCCCCTTTCTTGTGGTTTCGTCCATATGTTCCTGTTCCAGTTCCCATATCTCTCTCGCCAGACGTGCCCGTCGCTCCCTTTTTTCTCGTTTTTTACCTGCCCCAATAGAAATCAGAATACCCCTAATATACGCTTTATGCGCCTCCCAAAGTGCGGTCTGTGATGTTTCCCCTGTGTCGTTAATCTCGAAAAAGGATAGAATTTCCTTGCGTATGCTCTCTTCCGTACCGGGGTCGGTCAATAAGCTATCATTTAAGCGCCAAGCGCTTGGGCTCCTCTGTGTTCCTGGCAGTCTAACTGTCATTGTGATGGGCGCGTGGTCCGATAAAGTCGTGATTTCAATCCCAGATTCAGTCACATAATCTAGCAGTCTGTGTTCTACTAAAAAATAGTCTAGGCGGGAATGGGTTCCATGAACTGGAGAGAAAAAGGTGAAATCTTTCACGCCTGGATGTTGCACTCTCCACACGTCGACGAGTTGACTCTGCCTGAGCTTTATCTTGATATTCTTTAATTGTCGTGGACTTTGGCTTCCTGTTCTTGAAGTGGTGTCTATACTAGGATCCCACCCAAAATTCAGGTCACCCGCTATAATGACCTCCCCCGTGTAAAAAGCTGACAGGCGTCCCAGAGCCTGAGCCAGGAATCGAGTTGGATTTTTATTTGGGCAGTATATATTTACTAATGTTAACATATTTTCACCCATTTTGCCTTTTATGGCTAGGTACCTTCCCTTGGGATCCAGGAGCCTGTCACTAATAACAAATTTTACGTTTTTGGCAAACCCTATGGCCACCCCCTTGGCACCTCTTGTTGGGGTATCCCCCTGAAACCAAAGTGGGTAATCTTGTGAGGCTAGTCTTATCCCGCTATCTAATGTCAAATGTGTCTCTTGTAGGAAAATAACCTCCCCCTGATAGGTTTGTATCTCCTTAAATATCTTGTATCGCTTCGTCTGTGAGTTTAAGCCTCTAACATTATACGACAAAAATTTTAGGTTAACCTCCTCCATTTTTCAGGGGGGGTTTTCTGCGCATTTCGGACCTTCTTGATTCATACTTTGCTTTTTGTATCTGTAAGGCGGGTGTCTTCCCCCCCCCCCCTTCCCCATCCCTCCCCTCCTCCCCACCCCGTTCCCTACCCCCCTCCCTCCCCCCCCCCCCCCTCCCCCCCCCCTCCCCCCTCCTGCTCCCCTGGTCGGATTCCGGCCATATGTGAACAACGAGGTGTCCCTTAAAGAAACCTCCTGTCCACTGCGCCTCTAAGGGTGAAGCGCCATACCTGGCTGTCTGACACGGGTTCTCCCTCCCCCCAAATCCCTTCCATAGAAGGGAGGGGCCCGTTAGCTGCACTAGGACCCCAAATTCCCCCGTCTTATCTGCTCACCCCTCCCCCCCCCTTTGTACCCTCTCTCCTCCCCACTAAAATAGGGGGGGAGGAGAGAGAGAGGGGAGAGAGAGAAGAAAAAAAAAAAAAAAAAAAGGGCCACCCCCCGCTCGCCCCGCTCTCCTCTCAAGCCTCCTTCATTCTATTTCCCCACCGGGGTTTATTATTTTAGTTCCGGTTTTGAGGAATTTTGGGGACAGGTATCCCCAATTCCTCACAAAAATTTTGCAGTTCTTCCATATATTTCATACGTAATGTCTTCCCGTTTTTGATAACAATCAGAGCCGCCGGGTATCCCCAGCTATACTTTATGTTCAGGGCTCGTAAATTTTCTAACAACGGCTTCATTTCTCTTCTCCGTGCAAGTGTCCCAGCTGACAGATCCGCAAAGACCTGAATTTCGGTCGTTTCATACATCAATGGAGTTTTCCCTCTAAGGTTCTTGTAGATTTGGAATTTTTCCTGGTACGAGTGAAATCTTACGAGCACATCTCTAGGGGCATCTTCTCTTACTCCAGGGGGTTTTCTGATGCGATGGGCTCGTTCTATTTTCAAGTCCATTTCCTCTGCCATACCTAAGATCGGTTTAAAGAAATTTTTCATTTTTAATATCAGATCTTCTCCCCTCTGTTCAGGTAATGCTCTTATCCTCAGATTTTGTCTTCTATTTTGGTCTTCCATGCTTTCTATTTTGTACCTCATGTCTCTCTCCATTGCTTGTATTTTTTCCATCTGTTTACTGACCGCCTTGTTTTCTTTCACCTGTTCGGTTACGAATTCTTCAATTTTTTCCACTCATTTTACCAGAAAGCCAATGTCAATTCTAATGTTCAAGATCTCAGTTTTGATGGCACTTTCCAAATTGGAGAACATTTCCATCATCTCTGTTTTGGTGGGAATTTGCGATATGTCACTTAGTTGTAAAATTGCACTTGTGTCACCCTCCCTCTCCGGCTCAGCCTCTGCCCTGAGTGTCTCTGCCTGTTCAGCCCTCTGCCTTTCCATCTCTCTCTTCTTTTCCTTCGTCCCCTGTTGTTGTTTTTTTCCCAACTCAGGGCTTTTCAGACTAGTATCCTTTAAGTATTTTTGTATGGAACTGGTATTTAAATTGTCCTTAGGTGTTTTGGGCTCAGCACCTCTTTGTGTCCTCCCCTTCATCATTGATTAACACCCGGTTTCACTTTTAGTCATTTTATCCCCTGGGCTGAGGTACTGAAAGGGATTTTAACCTTGAGAGCGTCTCAACAATTAGAAAGGGAAACTCGCATAAGCTACAATTGTATTCGCACCTGAGCTGGGGGGGGGGGGCAGCCCCTCCTTACTCACCCCCTTTACCTCAATGGCTCTTCTATGCCGGTAAAACAGCCTTCTTTAATTACTTTCTGTACTGATCACCTCCATACCAGCTCTAGCGTGTTGTGCAAAGGTGGACGGGCTAAGGAGGGAATAAAGGGGGAAAGGCAATAAAAAGAAAAACAAGGCACAATCGTATAGAGAATCAGGCAGCGCCTTCAAGTGTTGTTTCACCAGTGGGAATTGATATAGGAATTTGGAAGCACTTTTCTCTCAGCCGTCCTTTTCCCTTTCTGGGACTCTTAGTTTTATTTCAGCCACTAATACATGGTATCGGATATTCGCGTGGTGTCCATATTGCTTTTCCCCCTTTTTTTTTTTTTTTTTTTGAACGCCTTTCAAGGCCCTTGGTATATTTCACGCAGTCCGCACAGACCCTCCAGTACCCGCTCTAATTAGACTGAGATTGAGCTGAGGTCTACATATGCTAGGGAGAAGGAAGCGTCCGTCTGAACACTTCAATCAAAGTCAGACAATTCCTAAGTATTCAACAGTTCAGTGAATTGCTTGGATCATTACACCCAGATAATACAACAGAACTTCTCTTGCCAGTGTTATAATGTTTAAAGACTCCAACAGCACCAGAGGTATTTCTCCCTTTATCTAATGAAGCACATCTTCTATAAAAGGTTTTAATCCTATAACATTCCTTTGCGTTTCTCTCAATGGTCATTTACATTCAACTTTCAAACAAAGTTCAGGTTTCATATACTTTGAGCAATGGCTGGGTTAACAGCGTCTTACCTGAGAGAGGGGAATCCCTCCCGGGATCCTCTCTCAGTCCATGGAGATTCCGCTGGGCGGGTGGGTGATCTTTACTCCCCTGTATGGGCTCTTCTGTGGATGCAGACCCCGCCAAGAGAGAGCGTGCCTCCTTCCTGCGGTCCGTGTTACTTTCCCATGCTGGGGTTCTTGGCGTGGGCCCGGGTTGTACCGGTTCTATGTGAGCGCTGATCCGGCTATGGGGATGGCTGATGCTCAGGTGCGGTGTTCAGCGGTCCCTCCTCCCTTCCTTTCCTTGTCGCTCCCGCCGACCGCAGGAGCAGGGCTGAAGCGGGACTAGGCTGGAGCGGGGCTGGGTTTGGCGGCGGGTAGGCAGGCAGGTAGACAGGCGGGGGCAGAGGGGGTCCTCCAGGTCTCGCTGTACTCTGCCGGGTCAGGGGTACATCCCGCGGGCTCTCACCACCGCGCTGTTTCCCCCGGCTCGCGTCCTCCGGCAGAGCTCCATGCAGCTACAGTCAGCCTTCGATGGACTCCTCCCCCAACGCTAACGTCTCACGTCAGCATAGCGCCTGCTACAAGATCTTAACCTGCATAGTGTGGGGGTCCTGTGTGAGTAAATTATACCTCAGTCTGAAGCGGGGCTTTAACCGGTTGCCGACCAGCCGCCACAGTTATACGACGACAGGCTGGCTCTCCTGCGCAAATTGCCATCGTTGTATGGTGGTTCGCGCAGGCGCTCCCGCTGCTAGCTGTGTGAGCGTGCCCGTGGGTCAGGCGGCAAGGTTGCTGGTCCCTTCCCGCTGACATCACTTCCCGCTGACATCACTTCCTGGATTCGGCTTCCATGTTGTCTCAGACAGCCTAGCTGTCTTCCCAGTATCCAGGAGAGTTGTGGCTTCCATCTTTCGGCCACTTCAAAATATGCTGCCATAGAATTACACCTCCGGATATCCTTGAGACTACCAGAACGCCGGACCACCTGCCTTATTACTAATATGATGTGCTCCTACCCATCCACCCTTTTGTAAGTGTTTGTAACCCTTTTGGGAAATATAAAGTTTTACTTCTGCACTTAGAGGCGCCTTTTTTTCTTTTAATTTGACTTCCAGAGTTTGCTTCTCTCTTCAAGTGCTGCCGGAAGTGCATGAAGACCCTCTTCTATTTCTACATAGACTGATTGGACACACTTTTATAAGGTGTCAGGATGTCACTGTCTATTTCTCCATGGAGGAGTGGGAGTATTTAGAAGGACACAAGGATCTCTACAAGGACGTCATGATGGACAATCAGCCGCCCCTCACATCACCGGGTAAGAGGAGACTTTATTGTAAAGGAGAGAGCAGTACGGAGGCTCCACCTAGATCCCCCATCATCTGATAAACACATAGAAACAATGTATTCAGTCAGTGTGTGTGTTTCCTACAGATGGATCCAGTAATGGGAACCCACCAGAGAGAGGTCCCTGTCCGCTGTATTCCCGGGATTCCACACAGGAAGGTCACACCATCCCTCACCATCACCAGGTAGATGAGGAATAATCACTGATAGTATCATTAGGTTCTGTACATTATCTTTATTGATGCCATTTTTATTATATATTCAGAGTGGAAACCTGAGAGATTCTAAAGTTGAAGTTAAAGAAGAGATAAAAGAGGAGGATGATGAGGATGGGGTGATGGAGAAGTCAGAGTCTCTAAAAGAACACAAAGATCTGTACCAGGACACCATGGTGGAGTCATCCAGCTACAGAAACCCACCAGAGAGATGTCCCCGTCCTCTGTATTCCCGGGATTCCACACAGGAAGGTCACACCATCCCCCACCATCATCAGGTAGATGATTGACAATTATTGGTAGTTCTGATTTATACACAGAATGATTGTTACAATGAATGTTTTATTATATATTCAGAATGGAAACCTCGGGGATGATAATATTGATGTTAAAGAAGAGTATAAAGAGGAGGATGAGGAGTATGGAGTGATGGAGGAGTTTTCAGGAGGACACAAGGATATGATGGAGCCACCAAATACCAGGAACCCACCAGAGAGATGTCCCCGTCCTCTGTATTCCCCGGATTCCACACAGGAAGATCACACCATCCCCCACTGTTACAAGGTTGGTGGGACGGAGCTTGTAAAACAAGATACAATGTGTGGATTTTTTATGTGATGTCACAGTAATAAAGCTTATATCTTACAAATGATATTCTCTCACTCTCTTGATTTAGAGTGGAGATCCAATCGATATAGAATTTGAGGTTAAAGCAGAAGAAGAAGAGAGGTATGTGAGGGATGATCAGCAGTCTATGGAGGAGGATGGAATAACTGGGACATTTATAGAGGAGGACACTCCTACAGAGATCAGTACAGGTGGGTCATTAACACTAAATACATTCCTCCACCCATACTGCTCACTGATCTATTGGTCCAGAATAGGGCAAGGACTGGGTGATATCCGCCTGTAATACCCTGGCGACTTTCCTGAGCTGTGTTCCTCATCCTGTATTCTAGGGATGAGCCGAACACCCTCCTGTTCGGTTTGCAGCGAACAGGCAAAAAATTAGTTTGAACAATGTTAAAGTCTATGGGACACGAACGTGAAAAATCAAAAGTGCTAATTTTAAGGGCTAATATGCAAGTTATTGTCATAAAAAGTGTTTGGGGACCCGGGTCCTGCCCCAGGGGACATGTATCAATGCAAAAAAAAGTTTTAAATATGGCCGTTTTTCCGGGAACACTGATTTTAATAATGCTTAAAGTGAAACAATAAAAGTTAAATATTCCTTTAATTTCGTACCTAGGGGGTGTGTATAGTATGCCTGCCTGTAAAGTGGCGCATGTTTCCCGTGTTTAGAACAGTCCCTGCACAAAATGACATTTCTAAAGAAAAAAAGTAATTTAAAAGTACTCGTGGTTATAATGAATTGTCAGGTCTCTGCAATACAGATAAAAGTCATTGAAAAAAAATGTCATGGGATCCCCCCAGTCCATTACCAGGCCCTTCAGGTCTGGTATGGATATTAAAGGGAACCCTGCACCAATTTAAAAAATAAAAATGGCGTAGGAGTCCCCCTCCAAATCCATACCAGATCCTTCAAGTCTGGTATGGATTTTAAGGGGAACCCCGCGCCAAAATAAAAAATGGCGTGGGGGTCCCCCCAAAAATCCATACCAGACCCTTATCCAAGCACCCTTACCCTTATCCAAGCACGCAACCTGGCAGGCTGCAGGAAAAGAGGGGGGACAAGAGAGCGCCCCCCCTCCTGAACCATACCAGGCCACATGCCCTCAACATGGGAAGGATTGTCCCCATGTTGATGGGAAGGATTGTCCCCATGTTGATGGGGAGAAGGGCCTCATCCCCACAACCCTTGCTCGGTGGAAATTCCGACAGAAAAAGACCGATGGGCATACACACGGTCAGAAAATCCGATGAAAAGCTCCCATCGGACTGTTTCCATTGGAAATTCCGACCGTGTGTACGTGGCATAAGGCTACTTTCACATTTGGGCAGGCGGGGGGTCATTAGCGGTAAAGCGCTGCTGATTTTAGTTGCGCTTTACTGCTGATATAGTGGCGCTTTTCGCCCACTAGCGGGGCGCTTTTAACTCCCACTAGTGGCCGAATAAAGGGTTAAAATCGACCACAAAGCGATGCTGCTGCTTTGCAGGCGCTTCGGCAGAGGTGTCCATTGATTTCAATGGCAGGGGCAGGGGAGGATCGGTGTGTGCACCGCTCCCGCACTTTTTTTTTTTCTAACGTCCTGCAAGCGCACGGCTCCAGTGTGAAAGCACTCGGCCTCTCACACTGGGGGCTGCAGGGGAGGCGTTTTTCAGGCGCTTTACATGTGCTATTTTTTGCCCAAAAGCACCTGAAAAATGGCCCATTGTGAAAGGGGTGTAAAGGACAATTCTCTTTAACCCCATCATAACAGATTATTAAAAAAAAAAAAAATCATGCCGCTGCTACTAAATGTCCTATGCTGGCCATACATGGATCCATTATTGGACGAGAATATTCACACAAATATTTGTACCAATATTATTTGTACATTCGATGAATGGATGAGTGTAGTTCGAAATTTCCACTTGCTTTTTAACATTCAATTATAAAATGAATGTAACTTCTGAGCAAAAACCACATACACCATGAGAACATTTGTTCCATGGAGAAAAGTTTTCTGTTCTTCTCCTTCGAATTTTCCTGTCACTGTGGTGGGAAATGAACGCCGATTTGACCCACTAATGGTTAGAAAATTGGATGAATGTTTGAAAGAAAAATGAGTTTGTGTTTGGCCAGCATAAGTGACATCAGGTGCAGGGAGCTTGTACCCACCTACCTGTCTATGACGAGGGAGTCTGTCATCCATCATATTATATTACACTCCTGTCTGATCATCTGCAAAATAGCGTTTTATATCTTTTACATTTTAATAATATTGATCTCTGATTCTGATATGTAGCAGATTCTCCCTCTAATAATACATCTATCTATCTGTCTGTTATTCTCAGAGTGGATTAATTATCCAACTATATATCTGGATATTTATATTTACTGCTGTATATAGATATTCAAGAATATTAACTAAATTATACACCAACCTTTTTTGAGGTTTTTATCCAATTAATTGATTAATCAAAACAATAATCGGCCAACTAATCAATTCTGAAAATAATCATTAGTTGACTCCCTACAGAGGAGCCATTTACTAGTTACCTTGAGGGGGGAATTGTAAGATCCTCAGAGACAAAGCTGCCTGATGTGGGCGGAGTCCTGGTTTAGGGGAACCAATCTGCTCATGTCTAGTAATAATCTTTTTATTTCTATTTTAGTAGATGGACGGGAGATGAGGAAAACCTCAGAGGATTGTCTCACTTTGTCTCCAGACTGTAAAGTAGAAGATGAGGACATCACACAGTATAGTCCAGGAGAAAACCCGACTACCTCAAATGTCCATCCGGCACCACACAGTGTAGATGGACCATCGTATTCCTCTTATCCTGAGGAACCTCAGACTGTGAGGGACGGTGCCGTCCTTCCAACAGAGAAGAGGTTTTCCTGTACTGAGTGCGGGAAGTGTTTCCATTATAAATCCCACCTTAATGTGCATGAAAGATCTCACACGGGGGAGAAGCCGTATTCCTGTCCTGAGTGTGGGAAATGTTTTTCAGAGAAGTCCAGTCTTTCCAAACATCAGAGATCTCACACAGGGGAGAAGCTGCATTCCTGTCCTGAGTGCGGGAAATGTTTTTCACGGAAGTCCCTGCTTTCCACACATCAGAGATCTCACACAGGGGAGAAGCCGTATTCCTGTACTGAGTGCGGGAAATGTTTTTCAGAGAAGTCTAGTCTTTACACACATCAGAGATCTCACACAGGGGAAAAGCCGTATTCATGTCCTGAGTGCGGGATATGTTTTTCAGCAACGTCCGATCTTTACAAACATCAGAGATCTCACACTGGGGAGAAGCCACATTCCTGTCCTGAGTGCGGGAAATGTTTTTCAGCAAAGTCAGATCTTTACAAACATCAGAGATCTCACACGGGGGAGAAGCCGTATTCCTGTCCTGAGTGCCGGAAATGTTTTTCATTGAAGTCTAATCTTTACACACATCAGAGATCTCACACTGGGGAGAAGCCGTATTCCTGTCCTGAGTGCGGGAAATGTTTTTCACAGAAGTGTAATCTTTACACACATCAGAGATCTCACACAGGGGAGAAGCCGTATTCCTGTCCTGAGTGCAGGAAATGTTTTTCAGAGAAGTCCCATCTTTACAGACATCAGAAATCTCACACAGGGGAGAAGCCGTATTCCTGTCCTGAGTGTGGGAAATGTTTTTCAGAGAAGTCCAGTCTTTTCAAACATCAGAGATCCCACACGGGGAAGAAGCCGCATTCCTGTCCTGAGTGCGGGAAATGTTTTTCACAGAAGTCCCATCTTTCCACACATCAGAGATCTCACACAGGGAGAAGCCGTATTTCTGTCCTGAGTGAGGGAATTGTTCCTCACTGAAGTCCTCTCTTCCTGTACATCAGGGATCCCACACAACCCTCGAGGTGTATTAGTGCCTTGAGTGTGGGAAATGTCTTCTATATGAATGTTGCTGGACATCACAGCTCTCATGTGGGGAAGAAGCACACCCTGATATACGCCACAGATATACTCCATGGCTGATCTTCATCATGTAAGAAACAGTTCCAGGGTTTTTGAAAAAATGACTTCTCCAAGGGACTAAATCGAGGTCCCAATCTCCTCATCCCTTATGACAATCTCCTTGTCCCTCATCTACCAGAGAGCTCAGCAGCGGTGTGGGAGTTCATTGAAAACTACAAGCCGACATCGGCAAAGGACAGAACTCTGTGAATGAATGGCACGGCCGCGCTCTTTTCATAAAGTGACAGCCGGTACAGGGAACTTCTCCCCGCACTGCTGTCACACAGAGGGCTCGGATCTCGGAGCCACTGCAGAAACAGGAACATGTAACATCTTCCAGAAGGAGAACGCTTCCTTTTAACCATTTCACTGCCAGAGCTCATTTTTTTTAGCTCACATGTTTAACCCCTTCAATACCGGACACTTTCACCCCCTTCCTGCCCAGGCCAATTTTCATCTTTCAGCTCTCTCACACTTTAAATGACAATTGTGTGGTTATGTAACACTGTACCCAAGTTTTCTTTTGGTGGTATTTGATCATCACTGGGGTTGTATTTTTTGTGTTACAAATAAAAAAAGACAGAAAATGTTGGAAAAAAACGTTGTTCGTTGTTTCTGCTATAAAATGTGGTAAATAAGTAAGTTTTCTCCTTCACTGATGGGCACTGATGAGGAGGCACTAATATGCAGCACTGATGAGGAGGTACTGACAAGCATACCTGATGGGCACTAAGTTACATTACTGGTAGGGCACAGGTGGCCATCACTGGTGGTAATCACTGATGGGCTTGCACTGATAATTAATGCTGAATATCAGTGCAGATCCCCGTCAGGATAGTCACTGATCGGCTCTCCTCTACTCGCGCCTTGTCAGCATGATTAAAGGAAAGCCTATAACTGGCACTTCCTGGTTACGCTGTGATGAGCTTTGATTGGACACAGCTGATTACCTAGTAAAGAGCCTACGTCATAGCCTTTTTACTGAGATTGGAGATGCGGTGTGTCAGAGTGACTCACCACACCACTGATCGCCGCGCGCCAGAGCGGCTTATTCTTCTGGATGTCATATGACATCCCTTCAGGATAATGGTACCCCCGCCTGCCGGTCATTCTGCTATTGGCAAGGTGGGAAGGAGTTAAAAAATAATTGTAGGCCTGAAGATTATATAAAACCCCCAAAACATGATATATTTTCTGAAAGCAGACACCCTAGAGTAGGGATGAGCCGAACACCCCCGGGTTCGGTTCGAACCAGAACCTTCGAACGGACCGAAAGTTCGCGCGAATTTTCGAACCCTATACGTTATAATGGACGCGAACGTTCGAAATCAAAAGTGCTAATTACAACGGCCAATATGCATGTTAATGTCATAAAACAGGTTTGGGGACCCGGGTCCTGCCCCAGGGGACATATATCAATGCAAAAAGAACTTTTAAAAAACTAACGTTTTTTTCGGGAGCAGTCATTTTAATGATGCATAAAGTGAAAAAAAAAAAGTGACATTTTCCTTTAAATATGGTACCTGGGGGGTGTCCAAAGTATGCCTGTGAAGTGGCATGTGTTTCCCGTGTTTAGAACTGTCCTTGCACAAAATGACATTTGTAAAGGAAAAAAAGAAGCCATTTAAAACCACTTGCGGCTTTAGGTTTGATCTTAAGTAGAATCTGAACAGGTACATTATGAAGTGTAGCTCCATCCCATAACATTTGCTGTCTTTGCACATCTGTTCAGAACATGTCACCTCACTTTCCGTCCCAATGACAAATGTTTTTGGAAAAGTGGGGTTTTAATTGAAACAAGGATTGGTGATAAAGTATCAGTAGAGAGGAGATACCTTTTTCCCAAATTAAATCTAACAGGATAGAATTTCCCTTCCTAGGGGTAGATTTCCTCTCACTTCCTGTTTTCTCTTTCCATTTGCAAGTAGGAGTCGTTTGTAAGTTGGATGTTTGAAAGTAGGGGCCTGGCGTATATACTCTGCAGAAATTTGCCCTATTAGATGTTGGTGTAGCCACAAGACTGGTGGGCACAGGAATGGGCCCTGCTGTGAGTTAATAGATCAAGATTTGTAATTGCATGCACCTGTTGAACAGGGCAGAAAAATTGGGGGTGGTGGACGGTTTTGCCACAAGACTGTAAGCTCTCACAGTTACTCTTGGTGGGCGCAGGAATGGGCCCTGCTGTGAGTTATTAGATCAAGATTTGTAATTGCAAGCACCTGATGAACAGGGCAGAAAAATTGGGCCTTTGGCGGTGGTGGTGGACGGTGTTGCCACAAGACTGTAGGCCCTCATAGTTACTCTTGGTGGGCGCAGGAATGGGCCCTGCTGTGAGTTATTAGATCAAGATTTGTAATTGCAAGCACCTGATGAACAGGGCAGAAAAATTGGGCCTTTGGCGGTGGTGGTGGACGGTGTTGCCACAAGACTGCAGGCCCTCATAGTTACTCTTGGTGGGCGCAGGAATGGGCCCTGCTGTGAACTATTAGATCAAGATTTGTAATTACCCGCCCCTGTTAAACAGGGGCTGAAAAATTGTGCCTTAGGCACTGGTGCTGGTGCCACAACACTGCAACCCCTCACAGAGACTGTACTTGGAGCACAGCAGTCACACGTGTTGCGAAGCATTTTTTTAAAAAATTGTAAGTACACGCCCCTGTTAAACAGGGGCTGAAAAATTGTGCCTTAGGCACTGGTGCCACAACACTGCAACACGGCCCTCACAGAGACTGTACTTGGAGCACAGCAGTCACACGTGTTGCGAAGCATTTTTTTTAAAAATTGTAAGTACACGCCCCTGTTAAACAGGGGCTGAAAAATTGTGCCTTAGGCACTGGTGCTGGTGCCACAACACTGCAACACGGCCCTCACAGAGACTGTACTTGGAGCACAGCAGTCACACGTGTTGCGAAGCATTTTTTTTAAAAATTGTAAGTACACGCCCCTGTTAAACAGGGGCTGAAAAATTGTGCCTTAGGCACTGGTGTGGTGGCATGGATCATTGAGGAGGAGGAAGAGGATAGTCAGTGAACATAAGAGGACAGTCACTCAGCATCAGCATAGGCAGTCTTGAAGGGATGTGACATTAAAAATTATTCGGTTATATCCGCCTCAGGTGCCTGGTAGCTGGTGGTGATCCAAGACTGATTCATTTTGATGAATGTCAGTCGATCAACCGAGGCGGTGGACAGGCGCACCCTATGATCAGTCACAAATCCTCCAGCAGCACTGAATGTGCGTTCGGAAAGAACGCTGGAGGCAGGACAGGCCAGTAGCTCAATTGCATACTGTGCAAGCTCTGGCCAGTGATCCATCCTCAGGACCCAGTAAGCCAGAGGATTTTCGGTGGGAAAGGTGTCCAAGTCTGACCTTGCCCCAAGGTATTCCTGCACCATGTATATCAGACGCTGGCGATGGTTGCTGGAACCGATCATACCTTGGGGCTGCGGACTAAAAAATTGTCTGAACGCATCGGTCAGACGTCCACCTTCCCCACCGCTCCTTCTGCCACTGACCGAAGCCTCAGCAACTCGTCGCCCAGGACCAGGAGTTTGTAGCCTCCCAGTTTCTGGGAACGCGTTGCACAGACCTTTCTGCAAGGCCTCCCTGAGATGTCTCATCCTCTGCTCCCTCTGCGACGGCAAGATAAGGTCCGCAACCTTACCCTTGTACCGCGGATCAAGGAGAGTGGCCAGCCAGTAATGGTCCCTCTCCTTGATCCGAAGAACACGAGGATCCTTCCGCAGGCTTTGCAGGATCAGGGAGGCCATGCAGCGTAGGTTAGCTGAGGCATTCGGTCCGGAGTCTTCTGGGTCACTGAGGATGACATGATCGCCAGCCACCTCCTCCCAGCCACGTACAAGTCCACTGGCTTGTTGGGACTGTACATCATCCCTAAAAGACTGCTGATGCTGAGTGCCAGGCTCCACCTCCATGCTCACACAATCCTCCTCCTCCTCCTCCTCCTCCTCCTCCTCCTCATCCTCTTCCTGTGTGATGGGTGGGACAGAAGGAACACTGTCCGGATAAAGGGGGCCTTGAGAGGCAAGGAAGTCCTCCTCTTCCTGCCTCTGTTCTGCCTCAAGTGCCCTGTCCATTATCCCACGCAGCGTATGCTCCAACAGGTGGACAAGAGGGACAGTGTCACTGATGCATGCACTGTCACTGCTCACCATCCTCGTGGCCTCCTCAAATGGTGAGAGGACAGTGCATGCATCCCTGATCATGCTCCACTGACGTGGGGAAAAAAAACCAAGCTCCCCTGACCCTGTCCTGGTGCCGTAGTCGCAAAGGTACTCATTGATGGCCCTCTGCTGCGTGTGCAGTCGCTGCAGCATGGCCAACGTTGAGTTCCACCTGGTGGGCATGTCAGATATTAGGCGGTTCTTGGGCAGGTTCAGCTCCTTTTGCAGCTCAGTCAGCCGAGCACTGGCATTATAAGATCGGCGGAAATGCACACAGACTTTCCTGGCCTGCCTCAGGACATCCTGTAAGCCTGGGAACCTGCCCAAGAACCGCTGCACCACCAGGTTGAGGACGTGAGCCATGCAGGGCACATGGGTGAGCTGCCCCTGTCGCAGGGCGGAGAGGAGGTTGGTGCCATTGTCAGAAACGACCATTCCTGGCTTAAGCTGACGTGGCGTCAACCACCTCTCGGCCTGCCCCTGCAGAGCTGCCAGAACCTCTGGCCCAGTGTGGCTCCTGTCCCCAAACACACCAGCGCAAGCACGGCATGGCATCTTTTTGCCTGCGTACTTGCGTAGCCCCTTGTACGCCTACGGAGCACCGCTGGTTCCAAGGACAGAGCACTGGAGGAAGAAGAAGAGGAGGGGGTGGAGGAGAGAGGTGTGTCACAACCAGTAGCAGTAGTCGCGTTTTGGAGGCGTGGTGGCGGAACAACCTCCAACACTACTGCACCTTGTCCTGCATCCCTCCCAGCTGCCAATAGAGTGACCCAATGGGCCGTGAAAGAAAGGTACCGTCCCTGTCCATGCCTGCTGGACCATGAGTCAGCGGTAATATGCACCTTACCGCTGACCGCCCTGTCCAGCGAGGCATGGACATTGCCCTCCACATGCCGGTAGAGAGATGGAATCGCCTTCCGCGAGAAAAAGTGGCGTTTGGGAACCTGCCACTGAGGAACCGCACATTGAACAAACTCACGGAAGGGGGCCGAGTCTACCAACTGAAAAGGCAGCAGTTGAAGTGCTAGCAATTTAGCAAGGCTAGCATTCAACCGCTGGGCATGTGGATGGCTGGGAGTGTACTTCTTTCTACGGTCCAGCAGCTGGGGCAGGGAAATTTGCCTGCTGCATTCGGACGTCGGTGTACTGCAAGTACTTGGTTGTGACACACCGAATTCTACACCTTCAGTCCTCTCAGAGCAGCTTTCAGAGAGGACTGAAGGTGTAGTGGGGATGGAGATCCCAGCTGAGGAGGAGCAAGGAGAGGTCCGCTTAGTTCTTTGGTGTGGGTCTTTTATGTGTGCCTGCCAACGAGCTGCATGGCAGGTCGCCATATGTCTGGTCATGCTTGTCGTGCCCAAGCGGCTGATGTTTTGGCCACGCGAGATACGCTTGAGACAAATATTGCAAATAGCAGTGGTGCGATCTGCTGCACTCGTCTCAAAAAAGGCCCACACCAAAGAACTTTTCTGATAACGTGCAGAGGCAGCGCCCTGCACAGGCGGAGCTCTGCGGTGTTGTACAGTTGCTGTGCTGGCCTCTACCTGGCCTCCAGGGGGCATCCTGCCTCGTTGGACATGTGACGCCGCATCCTCCTCCTCCTCGTCCTCCTCCTCATCCTCTCTCCCTTGAGGCACCCACGTGGAGTCAGTGACCTCATCATCCCCTCCCTCTTCACCACTAGAGCAAACCTGGCAGTAAGCTGCAGCTGGTGGAACTGTACTGCCAGATTCCTCAAGCTGGGTATCGTCATCCGAGCCTTCGAATCGTTGGGCATCCTCCTGGAGCATGTACCCAACACTGTGCTCAAAGAGTTCGGGGGACTCCTCAGGAGGACATGGTGGGTCTAGGGAAGGGGTGGCTGATGATGCTCTGTCAGTACCCTGAGCCTGGGTGAGAGAGGATGAGGAGGATGAGGAGGGCTTGGTCATCCATTCTACCAAGCCTTCAGCATGATGCGGCTCCACATGTCCAGCTGCCGAAAACAAAGACGCGCGTGTCCCATGGCCACGTGCTGATGACGATGCACGACCACGTCCACGTCCACGGCCACGTCCACTAGAAACAGAGCCTGCCTGCCCTGTGTTCTTGGCTCTGCACGCTCTGCCTCCCCTTGGCGGTCTTCCAGCCATTGTAGTCGGTAGTCCTGTGGGTGCTGCTGAGAAGAAAATATAGGAGCTCTGTGTGATGCCACTAACACACTAGAAGTCCTATGGGTGCTTCTGCAAAGAAAATAGAGGAGCTCTGTGTGATGCCACTAACACACTAGAAGTCCTGTGGGTGCTGCTGAGAAGAATATATAGGAGCTCTGTGTGATGCCACTAACACACTAGAAGTCCTGTGGGTGCTGCTGAGAAGAATATATAGGAGCTCTGTGTGATGCCACTAACACACTAGAAGTCCTATGGGTGCTTCTGCAAAGAAAATAGAGGAGCTCTGTGTGATGCCACTAACACACTAGAAGTCCTGTGGGTGCTGCTGAGAAGAATATATAGGAGCTCTGTGTGATGCCACTAACACACTAGAAGTCCTGTGGGTGCTGCTGAGAAGAATATATAGGAGCTCTGTGTGATGCCACTAACACACTAGAAGTCCTATGGGTGCTTCTGCAAAGAAAATAGAGGAGCTCTGTGTGATGCCACTAACACACTAGAAGTCCTGTGGGTGCTTATGCAAAGAAAATAGAGGAGCTCTGTGTGATGCCACTAACACACTAGAAGTCCTGTGGGTGCTTATGCAAAGAAAATAGAGGAGCTCTGTGTGATGCCACTAACACACTAGAAGTCCTGTGGGTGCTGCTGAGAAGAATATATAGGAGCTCTGTGTGATGCCACTAACACACTAGAAGTCCTATGGGTGCTTCTGCAAAGAAAATAGAGGAGCTCTGTGTGATGCCACTAACACACTAGAAGTCCTGTGGGTGCTTATGCAAAGAAAATAGAGGAGCTCTGTGTGATGCCACTAACACACTAGAAGTCCTGTGGGTGCTGCTGAGAAGAATATATAGGAGCTCTGTGTGATGCCACTAACACACTAGAAGTCCTGTGGGTGCTGCTGAGAAGAATATATAGGAGCTCTGTGTGATGCCACTAACACACTAGAAGTCCTATGGGTGCTTCTGCAAAGAAAATAGAGGAGCTCTGTGTGATGCCACTAACACACTAGAAGTCCTGTGGGTGCTTATGCAAAGAAAATAGAGGAGCTCTGTGTGATGCCACTAACACACTAGAAGTCCTGTGGGTGCTGCTGAGAAGAATATATAGGAGCTCTGTGTGATGCCACTAACACACTAGAAGTCCTGTGGGTGCTGCTGAGAAGAATATATAGGAGCTCTGTGTGATGCCACTAACACACTAGAAGTCCTATGGGTGCTTCTGCAAAGAAAATAGAGGAGCTCTGTGTGATGCCACTAACACACTAGAAGTCCTGTGGGTGCTTATGCAAAGAAAATAGAGGAGCTCTGTGTGATGCCACTAACACACTAGAAGTCCTGTGGGTGCTGCTGAGAAGAATATATAGGAGCTCTGTGTGATGCCACTAACACACTAGAAGTCCTATGGGTGCTTCTGCAAAGAAAATAGAGGAGCTCTGTGTGATGCCACTAACACACTAGAAGTCCTATGGGTGCTTCTGCAAAGAAAATAGAGGAGCTCTGTGTGATGCCACTAACACACTAGAAGTCCTGTGGGTGCTTCTGCAAAGAAAATAGAGGAGCTCTGTGTGATGCCACTAACACACTAGAAGTCCTGTGGGTGCTTATGCAAAGAAAATAGAGGAGCTCTGTGTGATGCCACTAACACACTAGAAGTCCTGTGGGTGCTGCTGAGAAGAATATATAGGAGCTCTGTGTGTGTAATGGGACTAACACACTTCAAGTCCTATAGGTGCTTCTGGGAACAAAATATAGCTCTGTGTGTGTGATGGGACTAACACACTTCAAGTCCTATAGGTGCTTCTGGGAACAAAATATAGCTCTGTGTGTGTGATGGGACTAACACACTTCAAGTCCTATAGGTGCTTCTGGGAAGAAAATATAGCTCTGTGTGTGTAATGGGACTAACACACTTCAAGTCCTATAGGTGCTTCTGGGAAGAAAATATAGCTCTGTGTGTGTGATGGGACTAACACACTTCAAGTCCTATAGGTGCTTCTGGGAAGAAAATATAGCTCTGTGTGTGTGATGGGACTAACACACTTCAAGTCCTATAGGTGCTTCTGGGAACAAAATATAGCTCTGTGTGTGTAATGGGACTAACACACTTCAAGTCCTATAGGTGCTTCTGGGAAGAAAATATAGCTCTGTGTGTGTAATGGGACTAACACACTTCAAGTCCTATAGGTGCTTCTGGGAACAAAATATAGCTCTGTGTGTGTGATGGGACTAACACACTTCAAGTCCTATAGGTGCTTCTGGGAACAAAATATAGCTCTGTGTGTGTAATGGGACTAACACACTTCAAGTCCTATAGGTGCTTCTGGGAACAAAATATAGCTCTGTGTGTGTGATGGGACTAACACACTTCAAGTCCTATAGGTGCTTCTGGGAACAAAATATAGCTCTGTGTGTGTGATGGGACTAACACACTTCAAGTCCTATAGGTGCTTCTGGGAAGAAAATATAGCTCTGTGTGTGTGATGGGACTAACACACTTCAAGTCCTATAGGTGCTTCTGGGAACAAAATATAGCTCTGTGTGTGTGATGGGACTAACACACTTCAAGTCCTATAGGTGCTTCTGGGAAGAAAATATAGCTCTGTGTGTGTAATGGGACTAACACACTTCAAGTCCTATAGGTGCTTCTGGGAAGAAAATATAGCTCTGTGTGTGTGATGGGACTAACACACTTCAAGTCCTATAGGTGCTTCTGGGAACAAAATATAGCTCTGTGTGTGTAATGGGACTAACACACTTCAAGTCCTATAGGTGCTTCTGGGAACAAAATATAGCTCTGTGTGTGTGATGGGACTAACACACTTCAAGTCCTATAGGTGCTTCTGGGAACAAAATATAGCTCTGTGTGTGTGATGGGACTAACACACTTCAAGTCCTATAGGTGCTTCTGGGAACAAAATATAGCTCTGTGTGTGTAATGGGACTAACACACTTCAAGTCCTATAGGTGCTTCTGGGAACAAAATATAGCTCTGTGTGTGTAATGGGACTAACACACTTCAAGTCCTATAGGTGCTTCTGGGAACAAAATATAGCTCTGTGTGTGTGATGGGACTAACACACTTCAAGTCCTATAGGTGCTTCTGGGAACAAAATATAGCTCTGTGTGTGTAATGGGACTAACACACTTCAAGTCCTATAGGTGCTTCTGGGAACAAAATATAGCTCTGTGTGTGTGATGGGACTAACACACTTCAAGTCCTATAGGTGCTTCTGGGAACAAAATATAGCTCTGTGTGTGTAATGGGACTAACACACTTCAAGTCCTATAGGTGCTTCTGGGAACAAAATATAGCTCTGTGTGTGTGATGGGACTAACACACTTCAAGTCCTATAGGTGCTTCTGGGAACAAAATATAGCTCTGTGTGTGTAATGGGACTAACACACTTCAAGTCCTATAGGTGCTTCTGGGAACAAAATATAGCTCTGTGTGTGTGATGGGACTAACACACTTCAAGTCCTATAGGTGCTTCTGGGAACAAAATATAGCTCTGTGTGTGTGATGGGACTAACACACTTCAAGTCCTATAGGTGCTTCTGGGAAGAAAATATAGCTCTGTGTGTGTGATGGGACTAACACACTTCAAGTCCTATAGGTGCTTCTGGGAACAAAATATAGCTCTGTGTGTGTGATGGGACTAACACACTTCAAGTCCTATAGGTGCTTCTGGGAACAAAATATAGCTCTGTGTGTGTGATGGGACTAACACACTTATAGTCCTATAGGTGCTTCTGGGAAGAAAATATAGCTCTGTGTGTGTGATGGGACTAACACACTTCAAGTCCTATAGGTGCTTCTGGGAAGAAAATATAGCTCTGTGTGTGTAATGGGACTAACACACTTCAAGTCCTATAGGTGCTTCTGGGAACAAAATATAGCTCTGTGTGTGTAATGGGACTAACACACTTCAAGTCCTATAGGTGCTTCTGGGAAGAAAATATAGCTCTGTGTGTGTAATGGGACTAACACACTTCAAGTCCTATAGGTGCTTCTGGGAAGAAAATATAGCTCTGTGTGTGTAATGGGACTAACACACTTCAAGTCCTATAGGTGCCTCTGGGAACAAAATATAGTAGCTCTGCCTGCCTGCCACTAACACACTACAAGTCCTATAGGTGCTTCTGGTAACAAAATATAGGAGCTCTGCCTGCCTGCCACTAACACACTACAAGTCCTATAGGTGCCTCTGGTAACAAAATATAGGAGCTCTGCCTGCCTGCCACTAACACACTACAAGTTCTATAGGTGCTTCTGGTAACAAAATATAGGAGCTCTGCCTGCCTGCCACGAACACACTACAAGTTCTATAGGTGCTTCTGGTAACAAAATATAGGAGCTCTGCCTGCCTGCCACGAGCACACTACAAGCCCCTCTTTGTCAATCAATCTTTGTAACTGAATCTATCTAACTCAATCTCTGTAAGTGAATCTCTCTAACTATCTAAATGCAGCAGAGTGTCACAGAAACAGCCTGCTCAATCTGCGCCGGAACAGCATGTGACCGGCGCAGACGGCGTGGCGGCGTTTTATAGGGGGGGGCGTGTACTACAGCCCCTGAGCTGTAATTGGCTACAGGCGTCCTGCCTGTAGCCAATTATGGCTCTTCGAGTTTCCGGGGCTGTGATTGGCCAAGCATGCGGGGTCACAGTGCATGCTTGGCCAATCATCAGCCAGCAATGCACTGCGTCGGCCGCGCCGGCCGCAATGCATTGCGGGGCCGCTCGCATCACACGAACGTGATGCGAGCGGCCAAAATAGTTCTGGGCTCGCCGAGCGAGCGAACGCCCGGTGCTCGATGCGAACGTGGGTTCGCATCGAGCACCGGGCCCATCCTTACCCTAGAGAATAAAATAGCGGTAGTTACAATTTTTTATGTCACGATATTACCGCAAAAGTCTAGGAAACACAACATTTTTGTAAAAAGCACACTGAAGTTCATTTCAGGGGGCACAAAAAGTTTGGCCTACAGTATATTTGGTTTACGGTGATTTATACAGGTGTGCTCATAAGTTTACATACCCTGGCAGAATTTATGATTTTTTGTCCCTTTTTCAGAGAATATGAATAGCACAAAAACTTTTCTTTCACTCATGGCTAGTGTTTAATTTATTATCAATCAACTGTGTTTACTCTTTTTAAATCATAATGAAAACAGAAACTACCCAAATGACCTTGATCAAAAGTTTACATACCCTGGAATGTTTAGTCTTGGTACAGACACGGAAGGTGGCACACACAGTTTAAAATGGCAATTAAAGGTTAAATTTCCCATATTTGCGGCTTTTTAAATCACAATTAGTGTCTGTGTATAAATAGTCAATGAGTTTGTTAGCTCTCACGTGGATACACTAAGCAGGCTAGATACTGAGCCATGAGAAGGTAGAAAATAACAGTCAAAAGACCTGCATAACAAGGTACCGTATTTATCGGCATATAACACGCATTGTTTTCCCCTTAAAATCAGGGGCAAATTGTGGGTGCGTGTTATACGCCAATCCCCCGCTGATTGTGAATGGAGGAGCAAACGTGGCCAAAATACACATAGCCTAGTGTACTCGGCTAGGCTCGGCTCTGCTCACAGTCATGCCCAGTCCTGCCCTATGATGGACATAACACAGGGACTGGGCGTGACTGTGAGCCGAACCTAGCCGAGTACACTCAACTATGTGTATCTCGGCAGCGATCGGCTCCGCCCACAGTTACGCCCAGTAACTGGACTGCGAGAGGAGCCGAGATACACAGGACCGGCTCTGTATATCTCGGTGGCGCCATTTTTAAACTACAGTGACCCTAACAAGGCTGCAATGTCACTGGCAAGGCTGCAAATGTCACTGGCAAGGCTGCAAATGTCACTGGCAAGGCTGCAAATGTCACTGGGCAAGGCTGCAAATGACACTGGGCAAGGCTGCAAATGACACTGGGCAAGGCTGCAAATGTCACTGGGCAAGGCTGCAAATGACACTGGACAAGGCTGCAAATGTCACTGGGCAAGGCTGCAAATGACACTGGACAAGCTGCAAATGACACTGGACAAGGTTGCAAATGACACTGGACAAGGCTGCAAATGACACTGGACAAGGCTGCAAATGACACTGGACAAGCTGCAAATGTCACTGGACAAGGCTGCAAATGACACTGACAAGGCTGCAAATGTCACTGGCAAGGCTGCAAATGACACTGGACAAGGCTGCAAATGACACTGGACAAGGCTGCAAATGACACTGGACAAGGCTGCAAATGACACTGGACAAGGCTGCAAATGACACTGGACAAGGCTGCAAATGACACTGGACAAGCTGCAAATGTCACTGGACAAGGCTGCAAATGACACTGACAAGGCTGCAAATGTCACTGGCAAGGCTGCAAATGACACTGGACAAGGCTGCAAATGACACTGGACAAGGCTGCAAATGACACTGACAAGGCTGCAAATGTCACTGGCAAGGCTGCAAATGACACTGGACAAGGCTGCAGATGGACACTTATAAGGCTATAAGGCTGCATTGATGGGCATTTAAATGTAAGTTTTTTTTTTTCCTTAACCACTTCAATACAGGGCACTTATACCCCTTCCTGCCCAGGACAATTTTGAGCTTTCAGTGCTGTCGCACTTTGAATGACAATTGCGCGGTCATGCTACACTGTACCCAAGCTAAATTTATTTTTTATTTTGTTCCCACAAATAAAAAAAGACCGGAAATTTTGAAAAATAAGTAAGTTTTCTCTTTCACTGATGGGCACTGATAAGGCGGCACTGATGAGGTGGCACCAATGAGCGGGCACTGATAGGCACTGATATGTGGCACTGATGTGTGGCACTGATATGCAGCACTGGTGGGCACTCATGGGTGGCGCTGGTGGGCACTCATAGGCGACACTGATGGGCTGAAAAGATGGGTACTTATGGGTGGCACTGATAGGCGGCACTGCTGGGCACTGATAGGCCGCACTGATGGGCATTGATGCGTGGCACTGATATGAGGCACTGATGGGCATCCCTGGTGGCACTGGCAGTGGTAGGCATTGTCAGTGGGCACTGATTGGCAGCTGCCTGGGCACAGATGTGGATTCCCCTGGGGGTCTGGGGGGGGCATACCTGGTGGTCCAGTGTGGATGGCCATCCTGGTGGTCCTGGGCAGCATGATGGTGGTCCTAAGTGGGGGCTGCGCTGATAAACAATCAGCATAGACCCCATCTCTCAGGAGAGCCGCCGATCGGCTCTCCTACTCCCGTCTGTCAGAAAAATGGCATGGCTACCCCATCACCCCCCCCCCCCCCCACCCCAGCCCATTACCAGCCCCTTTGGGTCTTGTATGGATATTAAGGGGAACCCCGCACCCAAAATAAAACCCTATACCTACAACCCTATATACTCTGAACAGCAGTATACAGGCGGTGCAAACAAGACAGGGACTGTAGGTTTGTTCTTAAGTAGAATCTGTTAGTGTAGCTCCATCCAAAAAAATCTATTTTTAAGATTTTTGGAGAACATAGGGAAGGGTTATCACCCCTGTAACATTTGTTTTGCTGTCTGTGCACCTGTTCAGAACATTTCACCTCACTTTCCGTCCCAATGACAAATGTTTTTGGAAAAGTGTTTTTTTTATTGAAACAAGGATTGGTGATAAAGCATCAGTAGAGAGGAGATACCTTTTTCCCAAATTAAATCTAACAGGATAGAATTTCCCTTCCTAGGGGTAGATTTCCTCTCACTTCCTGTTTTCTCCTTCCGTTTGCAAGTAGGAGTCGTTTCTAAGTTGGATGTTTGAAAGTAGGGGCCTGCCGTATATACTCTGCAGAAATTTGCCCCATTAGATGTTGGTGTAGCCACAACACTGTAAGCGCTCACAGTTACTCTTGGTGGGCACAGGAATGGGCCCTGCTGTGAGTTATTAGATCAAGATTTGTAATTGCATGCACCTGTTGAACAGGGGCAGAAAAATTGGGCCTTTGGTGGTGGTGGTGGACGGTGTTGCCACAACACTGTAAGCCCTTACAGTTAAGCCCCATACACACGGTAGGATTTTCCGATGGATTCTGTCCTATCAGACAATGTTGTCGGAAAATCAGACCGTGTGTAGGCACCATCGGACAGTTTCCATCGGATTGTCTGTCGGACAAAGTCCTATCTCCTGCTGGATAGAATTTTTGACAACATAGTCCGATCACACCAAATCCGATCGCGTGTAGCGAATTCCGACGGACAAAGTGCTACGCATGCTCAGATCACATTACAAGACCAAAGCTATTGGCTACTAGCCTCTACGTAGTCCCGTCGTAGGCAACAAACGTCACCACGTTCAGAATGATCGGATTTTCCGACAACTTTGTCCGACCGTGTGTACGCAAAACCAACATCAGACAAAGTATGACAGACATGGTCTGACGGACCTGGTCCTCGGATAATCCGCGCGTGTGTATGGGGCTTTACTCTTGGTGGGCGCAGAAATGGGCCCTGCTGTGAATTATTAGATCAAGATTTGTAATTACACGCCCCTGTTAAACAGGGGCTGAAAAATTGGGACTTTGGTGGTGATGGTGTTGCGTCAACACTGTAAGCCCTCACAGTTATGCCGCGTACAATTTCCGATGGGAGCTTTTCAACAGATTTTCCGACCGTGTGTATGCCCATCGGTCTTTTTCTGTTGGAATTTCCGACGGACTTTGGATTGAGAACCTGTTTTTCCGACGGAAAAACTTTCTATCGGATTTTCCGATCGTGTGTATGCAATTCCGACACGCAAAATTCCGACGCATGCTCGGAAACAATTCGACACATGCTCGGAAGCATTAAACTTCCCTTTTTATAGTGCTGTCGAACGTGTTTTATGCCACTGTGTTATTGACCGTCGGAATTTGGTGTGACCGTGTGTAGGCAAGACAGTTTGAGCGAAATTCCGTCGGAATTCCGACAAGAAAACCATCACAGCTTTTTCCGACGAGAATTCCGACCGTGTGTACGCGGCATTACTCTTGGTGGGCGCAGGAATGGGCCCTGCTGTGAATTATTAGATCAAGATTTGTAATTACACGCCCCTGTTAAACAGGGGCTGAAAAATTGTGCCTTAGGCACTGCTGCTGGTGCCACAACACTGCAACCCCTCACATATACTGTACTTGGAGCCTAGCAATCAGACCTGTTGCAAAGCATTGCATAAAAAATTGTAATTACACGCCCCTGTTAAACAGGGTTTGAAAAAATTGGGCCTTAGGCACTGGTGCTGGTGCCACAACACTGCAACCCCTCACATACACTGTACTTGGAGCACAGCAATCAGACCTGTTGCAAAGCATTGCATAAAAAATTGTAATTACACGCCCCTGTAAAACGGGCTGAAAAATTGGGCTTTAGGCGCTGGTGCCACAACACTGCAACCCCTCACAGATACTGTACTTGGAGCACAGCAATGAGACCTGTTGCAAAGCATTGCATAAAAAAATTGCCTCCAGCAGCACTGAATGTGCGTTCCGAAAGAACGCTGGATGCAGGATAGGCCAGTAGCTCAATTGCATACTGTGCAAGCTCTGGCCAGTGATCCATCCTCAAGACCCAGAGGATTTTCGGTGGGAAAGGTGTCCAAGTCTGACCTTGCCCCTAGGTATTCCTGCACCATGTATATCAGACGCTGGCGATGGTTGCTGGAACCGATCATACCTTGGGGCTGCGGACTAAAAAATTGTCTGAACGCATCGGTCAGACGTCCACCTTCCCCACCGCTCCTTCTGCTACTGACCGAAGCCTCAGCAACTCGTTGTCCAGGACCAGGAGTTTGTAACCTCCCAGTCTCTGGGAACGCGTTTCACAGACCTTTTTGCAAGGCCTCCCGGAGATGTCTATCCTCTGCTCCCTCTGCAACGGCAAGATAAGGTCCGCAACCATACCCTTGTACTGTGGGTCAAGGAGATTGGCCAGCCAGTAATGGTCCCTCTCCTTGATCCGAAGAATACGAGGATCCTTCCGCAGGCTTTGCAGGGAGGCCATGCAAGGTAGGTTAGCTGAGGCATTCGGTCCGGAGTCTTCTGGGTCACTGAGGATGACATGATCCACAGCCACCTCCTCCCAGCCACATACAAGTGCCAGGCTCCACCTCCATGCTGACACAATCCTCCTCCTCATCCTCTTCCTGTGTGATGGGTGGGAGAGAAGGAACACTGTCTGGATAAAGGGGGCCTTGAGAGGCAAGGAAGTCCTCCTCTTCCTGCCTCTGTTCTGCCTCAAGTGCCCTGTCCATTATTCCATGCAGCATATGCTCCAACAGGTGGACAAGAGGTACAGTGTCACTGATGCATGCACTGTCACTGCTCACCATCCTTGTGGCCTCCTCAAATGGTGACAGGACAGTGCATGTATCCCTGATCATGCTCCACTGGCGGGCGTGGGGAAAAAAATCCGAGCTCCCCTGACCCTGTCCTGGTGCCGTAGTTGCACAGGTACTCATTGATGGCCCTCTGCTGCGTGTGCAGTCGCTGCAGCATGGCAAACGTTGAGTTCCACCTGGTGGACATGTCACATATAAGGTGTCACGGTTATGCAGTAATCTTCCCCTGTTTGCTTACCTCTCCTCATGTGATCAGACTAAGAGGCCAGCCACTCTCGTCTGGTGAATGAATGAATGAATGAATAACCTCTCCTCTAAGCATGGTTCCACCATCCCTGTCTGCCTGTGACCCTGAACCTTTGGCGTGTACTCTGTTGTTCCTGTCTGCTAGTTGCCCTGACCTCTGCCTTATCCCCTTACTATCCTCGTCGTTCCAGCCTGCTGCTTCCTTCTCCTGTAGTTTACTGTGAGCGTGAGCTGTGAGACCCTGGGGGCCGCGACCTGGAGCCAGACTGCAGCGAAGTCCATCCTCACCACTAGAGGCTCTGGCGAACACCTGCTTTCCGATGGAAACAGTCCGATGGGAGCTTTTCAACGGATTTTCCGACCGTGTGTATGCCCATTGGTCTTTTTCTGTCGGAATTTCCGACGGACTTTGGATTGAGAACCTGTTCTCAATTTTTCCGACGACAATCCTTTCTATCGGATTTTCCGATCGTGTGTATGCACCTTACCGCTGACCACCCTGTCCAGCGAGGCCAGGACATTGCCTTCCACATGCCGGTAGAGAGCCGGAATCGCCTTCCGTGAGAAAAAGTGGCGTTTGGGAACCTGCCACTGAGGAACCGCACATTGAACAAACTCACGGAAGGGAGCAGAGTCTACCAACTGAAAAGGCAGCAGTTGAAGTGCTAGCAATTTAGCCAAGCTAGCATTCAACCGCTGGGCATGTGGATGGCTGGGAGTAAACTTCTTTCGACGGTCCAGCAGCTGGGGCAGGGAAATTTGCCTGGTACAATCGGACGTCGGTGTACTGCTAGCAGAGTGCCCGCAAGTACTTGGCTGTGACACACCTAATTCTACACCTTCATTCCTCTCAGTGCAGCTTTCAGAGAGGACTGAAGGTATAGTGGGATTGGAGATCCCAGCTGATGAGGAGCAAGGAGAGGTCCGCTTTGTTCTTTGATGTGAGTCTTTAAGGTGCGCTTGCCAACGAGCTGCATGGCAGGTCAACATATATCTGGTCATGCTTGTGGTGCCCAAGCGGCTGATGTTTTGGCCACGTGAGATACGCTTGAGACATATGTTGCAAATAGCAACGGTACGATCTGATGCACTCGTCTCAAAAAAGGCCCACACCAAAGAACTTTTGTAATAACGTGCAGAGGCAGCGCCCTGCACAGGCGGAGCTCTGCGGTGTGATTCAGTTGGTGTGCTGGCCTCAAGCTGTCCCCCGGAGGGCATCCTGCCTCGGAGATGTGCCGCCTCCTCCTCCTCCTCTCTCCGTTCAGGCACCCACATGGAGTCAGTGACCTCATCATCCCCTCCCTCTTCACCACTGGAGCAAACCTGGCAGTAAGCTGCAGCTGGTGGAACATGACTGCCAGATTGCTGTCCTTGAGCATCCCCTCTCTCTGCGCTCACGCTACTGCCTTCCTCTAGCTGGGTATCATCATCGGAGCCTTCAAAACGCTGAGCATCCTCCTGGAGCATGTACCCAACGCTGTGCTCAAACAGTTCGGGGGACTCCTCAGGAGGACATGGTGGGTCTAGGGAAGGGGTGCCTGATGACATTGAGTACGCGTTGGCAGCTGCTTTGCCAGTACCCTGAGCCTGGGTGAGGGAGGATGAGGAGGGCTTGGTCATCCACTCTACCAAGCCTTCGGCATGATGTGGCTCAACATGTCCAGCTGCCAAAAATAAGGACAAGCGTGTCCCATGGCCTGATAACGATGCACCGCGTCCACGACCAGCACTGTTGTCTCTAGACACAGAGCCTGCTTGCCCTGTTTTCTTGGCTTGTGACTGTCTGCCTCTCCTTGTTGTAATGGCCTGCAGGGAGATGGGAAACCCAGCAATTGGGTAGTGTATATTGTGCTGGAGTCACACAGCACACACACTAACTCCTGCAGATGGCTGTCTTAGATGACAACAGGGCAGAAGGGCAGATACAGGGTAAGGTGGTTTAGTGTGCTGTGTTATACTCACACAGCACACACACATTAACTCCTGCAGATGGCTGTCTTAGATGACAATGACAACAGGGCAGAAGGGCAGATAAAGGGTAAGGTGGTTTAGTGTGCTGTGCTATACCCACACAGCACACACACACACTAACTCCTGCAGTTGGCTGTCTTAGATGACAATGACAACAGGGCAGATACAGGGTAAGGTGGTTTAGTGTGCTGTGCTATACTCACATAGCACACGCACACTAACTCCTGCAGATGGCTGTCTCAGATGACAATGACAAAAGGGCAGAAGGGCAGATACAGGGTAAGGTGGTTTAGTGTGCTGTGCTATACTCACACAGCACACACACACTAACTCCTGCAGATGGCTGGATTGGTAGAGAACAGCACTGAGAAGAACACACTATCCCTGCCTATTTTTCCTCTATCCCTACACTTTCCCCACAAGCAAAGGCTGAGAAGAATACACTATCCCTGCCTATTTTTCCTCTTTCCCTACACTTTCCCCACACAGAAATGATGCACATATAGTGTGTACATGTACAGTACAGTCTGTCACTGTTCCTCAAGCCGGAACACACTACACGAGGCCGCCGGCACGGCGGCCTTATATAGTGTGGGGCGTGTACTAAACCCCTGAGCTATAACTACAATTATTGCTCTCCTCGCCGCTGGCTCTATGATTGGCCAAGCATGCGGGGTCACAGTGCATGCTTGGCCAATCATCAGCCAGCAATGCACTGCGACTGGCGCAGTGCATTGTCGACCGTTCGCATCACACGATTTTGATGCGAACGGCCCTCAGAGTTCTGAACTTGACGAGCGGACGAATGGCTGATGTTCGATTCGAACATGGGTTTGAATCGAACACCGGGCCCATCCCTAATGGTGATTCTGCCACAGCTCTCTCCTCTACCCCCTCCTCTTCTTCTTTCTCTATGGCCTCTTCCTCTGCAGACTTCTCCTCTGAACCAGCAGTGCTCCGTAGGTGTTCAAAGGGCTACGCAAGCACTCAGGCAAAAATATGCCATGCAGTGCTTGAGTTGGTCTGCTTAGGGGACAGGAGTCACACTGGGGCAGAGATTCTGTCAGCTCTGCAGGGACAGGTTCAGAGGTGGTTGACGCCACACCAGCTTCAGCCAGGAATGGTGGTTTGTGACAATGGCAACAACCACCTCTACGCCCTCCGACAGGGACACTTGACCCATGTTCCCTGTTTGGCTCAAGTCCTGAATTTGGTAGTGCAGTGGTTCTTGAGCAGGTACCCGGGCTTACAGGATCTCCTGAGGCAGGCCAGAAAAGTCTGTGGTCATTTCCACCGGTCATATAATGCCAGTGCTCGGCTGGCTGACATTCAAAGAGAATGCAACCTGCCCAAGAACCGCCTCATTTGTGACATGCCCACCAGGTGGAACTCAATGTTGGCCATGCTGCAGCGGCTGCACAAGCAGCAGAGGGACATCAATGAGTACCTGTGTGAGTATGGCACCAGGACAGGGTCAGGGGAGCTTGTCTTTTTTTGCCACGCCAGTGGCTACTGATCAAGGATGCATGCACTGTCCTGTCACCATTTGAGGAGGAAATGAGGATGGTGAGCAGTGACAGAGCATGCATCAGTGATACTGTCCCTCTTGTCCTCCTGTTGGAGCACACGCTTCGTGGAATAATGGACAGGGCACTTGAGGCAGAACAACGGGAGCAAGAGCAGGACTTCCTTACCTCTCAAGGCCCTCTTTATCCAGATACTAGTATTCCTGCAGGCCCGCAGATCACACAGGAAGAAGAAGAGGAGGAGGATTGTGTCAGCATGGAGGTGGAGTATAACACTCAGCAGCAGTCTTCAAGGGATCGTTTTCAGTCCCCAGAAACCCATGAAGTTGTATGTGGCTGGAAGGAGGTGGTTGAGGATCATGTGATCCTTAGTTACCCAGAGGACTCAGGATTCCTTTTGCAAACCTATGCTGCATGGCCTCCCTAATCCTGCAAAGCCTGTGAAAGGACCCTAGGATTTGTGGTATCAAGGAGAGGGATCATTACTGGCTGGCAACCCTTCTTGATCCACGTTACAAGGGTAAGGTTGCAGAACTTATCCAGCCTTCGCAGAGGGAGCAGAGGAGGCCTTGCAGAAAGGTTTGTGCAATGTGTTTCTAGAGCCTGGGAGGTTACAATTTCCTGGTGCTGGACAACGTGTTGCTGAGGCTTCGTTCAGTCACAGAAAGAGCGTTGGAAAAGGTTGCCGACTGACTGATGCCTTCAAGCAATTCTTCAGTCCTCAGCGCCCAGGTCTGATTGGTTCCCCCAACCATCGCCAGCGTCTGAATTCCATGGTGCAGGAATATCTAGGGGCAAGATCAGACTTGGAGATCTGTCCACCAGAACATCCACTGGGTTACTGGGTCTTGAGGATGGACCACTGGCCAGAGCTTGCTCAATATGCAATTGAACTACTGGCCTGCATCTAGTGTCGTTTCTAAACGCACATTCAGTGCTGCTGGTGGCTTTGTAACCAATCACAAAATTGCGCCTGTCCACAGACTCTGTTGATCGGCTCATATTCATAAAAATGAATCAGTCTTGGATCACCAGCTACCAAGCACCTGATGCTAATGTAACCAATTGATTTTTCTATGGATGTGGGATCCCTTGAAGACTGCATATGCTGAGTGACTATCCTATTATGCTAAATGACTATCTCATTCCTCCTCAATTTTCATGATGATAGCTTCTAAGAATATTTTTGGTTCAGGGCACCACCACCACTACCTAAGGCCCAATTTCTCTGCCCATGTTTAACAGGGATGCGTAATTAAATTTTTTGATCAATTATTTAACAGCAGGGCTTGTTCCTGCACTCAGCAAGATTATCTGTGAGGGGTTTTAGTGTTGTGGCACCACCACCACTGCCTAAGGCCCAATTTTTTTGCCCCTTTTTAACAGTGGTGTGTAATTAAAATTCTTGATATAATATTTTACAGCAGGGCCCGTTCCAGCGCCCACCAAGAGTAACTGTGAGAGTGTATAGGGCAGGCCATATAAAATCTACCCCTAGGAAGGGAAATTCTCTCCTGTAAGAGTTAATATGGGAAAAAAGTGTCTCCCCATTGATGCTTTATCACCAATCCTTTTTTCCCTAATAACCCAAAACTTTAATAATCCAATTGTCATTGGGACAGACAGTAAGGTAAAATCTTTTGAACAGGGGCACAGACAGCAAAAAAAAATGTTACAGGCTTGATAACCCTGCCCTATATTATCCAAAAAGCTTAAAAATAGATTTTTGGGCTGGAGCTACACTTAAAAAATGTACCTGTTCCAAATTACAAACAGATTATACTTACCAACAAACCTACAGTCCCTGTCTTGTTTGTAACCCGGGGACCGCCTGTATACTGCTGTTCAGAGTATATAGGGCCTGGGGGCCCCGCACCTTTTTTTTTATTTGGCTGTGGGGCTCCCCTTAATATCCATACCAGACCCAAATGGCCTGGTAATGTGCTGGGGGGGGGGGGGACATTACATTACAGCCGCAAGCAGTTTTAAATTACTTTTTTTCCTTTAGAAATGTCATTTTGTGCAGGGACTGTTCTAAACACGGGAAAAATGTTCCACTTTGCAGGCATACTATAGTCACCCCCAGGCACGATATTTAAAAGAATATTACACTTTTATTTTTTTCACTTTAAGCATTATTAAAATCAATGCTCCCGAAAAAACGGTAGTCTTTAAAACTTTTTTTTGCATTGACACCCCTGGGGCAGGACCCGGGTCTCCAAACACTTTTTATGACAATAACTTGCATATAAGCCTTTAAAATGATCACTTTTTATTTTTTACATTCGAGTCCCATAGACTTTAATGGGGTTTGCACAAATTTTTGGTCTGTTCATATGTTCTGCCACGAACCGAGCCGGGGGGTTGTTCGGCTCATCCCTAATGATGATCTACCCACTCTCCCAAGCGTTCAAGTACAGAGCCGATACCAGCTGCTATTGGACAGCCTTGAGTTGCATTTTCAGATTCATGAATCTTGGGAAGATGGGGGAACACTGGTATAATTGGATCCTCTACATAGAGAGATTCTGCAGTTTTGGGGAACAAAACCCCCATTTATGTTCCTCTTCGTAGAATTGCAAGTAAGGATGACTGAAAATTGGCTGTAGGAATCCCTGGCAGGGGGGGGAATAAGTTATGGGATCACTGAGTTGACGTATAGCCTCAGAACAGTATTGATCTTTTCTTAATATTACAACCGCAACCCCCTTAGCGGCTTCTTTAATTATTAATTGCTTACATTTTTCTTAGGGCCAAACTTTCTTGCCTAGTGATGTTAGAGTCTCGTGACATAGAAGATTGATGTTTTAGATCAACTAGTCCTTCTCAACAATGGCCTGGAAAACATCCACTGTGGGGTTCCTAGCTTGTACTGGATACAAAAATGTATCCCCTTTGCATATAGAGCTATGTGGAATCCCCACCAGGCCAGGCTGAGATTCAGACTGTAACTGATCCAAAATGAATTTGGCTTTTAAATCAGAGAAAACAAAAGAATCACAATTATCATCTAAAGTGGCTGAACTACTTACAGTGGTAGAGGTCTGCAGGGTCTCTTCCCGTTCATCTCTCTCCTTCTGAAAATGTTTCCTTAACCACTTGCTGACCACTGCACGCCGATATACGTCGGCACAATGGCAGCGGTGGGCAAATGGGCATACCTGTACATCCCCTTTAATTGCCCCTTTAATTGGCGGGGCAAGTGGGTGCGTGCGCCACGTACAGCATGACCATGCCCACAGGTCCCGCAGGCTGGGTGTCCATGATCGTGTCACAGAGCGACAGAACGGGGAGATGCCTGTTATGCCTAGTAACATGACAGAGATCTACTGCTCCCTGTCATCGGGAGCAGTGATCGCTGTCATGTGAGTGGAAGCCCATCCCCCCCACAGTTAGAATCCCTCCCTAGGACACACTTAACCACTTCCCTGCCAGTATCATTTACACAGTAATCAGTGCATTTTTATAGCACTGATCGCTGTATAAATGACAATGGTTCCAAAAGAGTGTCAAAAGTGTCCGATGTGTCCGCCATAATGTCGCAGTCACAATAAAAATTGCAGATAGTCGCCATTTTTGAAAGCCGATGGCGTGCAAAACACACTCAAAAACTCACCCGGTGCATAAAAAATGTGCACACACATAGAGAGTGACACAAAAAAGTGCAACGGGTACACAAGTCCTCTAAAATCAGAGGACCTAGTCCTGAATCCCCCGGGGCGTTAGGCTCCTGACAGGGACAAGGACACGTAAAACTTGGTCTTCCTGGCCGAAACCAGTCAGACCCTGTTCTCTGGAAGGTCTGCCGAAACAGACCCAGCCAAATACTAGGTGGGACTCCCCCGAAGGGAGACCCCCAACCCTGTGAGAGAGGGCGAACTAAGCCAGAAGGCGAAGTCCACCTCCTCCTCAGACTTTCAGGACAGGCCCTGGGACCTGTGACCCTACTCATCACACAGTGCAAAACATAAAAATACAAAAAGTGACAAACAAAGGAAATAAATTAAATAAAGTGGGGGAGGAATAAGTGGAGAGGAAGAGTGAAAAGGGTGGCCATTGTGCAAGACAATGACCAGGCCCTCCGGCCAGGAATAAAAAATTCCTCTGGTCCTAGCCCAAAAGTCCCGGCCCAAGAGGCAGGTGCTAAAAAAGCATGCCGCCATTACTAATAAAAAAAAAATAATAATAAAAATGCCATAAATCTATCCCCTATTTTGTAGACGCTATAACTTACGAGCAAACCAATCAATATACACTTATTGTTTTTTTTTTTTAACAAAACTATGTAGAAGAATACATATTGGCCTAAACTGAGGAACAAATTTGTTTTTTTATATATTTTTTGGAGATATTTATTATAGCAAAAAGTAAAAAATATTGTTTTATTTTCAAAATTGTCACTCTTTTTTTGTTTATAGCGCAAAAAATAGGAAGCAGAGGTGATCAAATACCACCAAAAGAAAGCTCTATTTTTGGGGCCAATTTTGTTTGGGTACAGCATCGCAAGACCGTGCAATTGTCAGTTAAAGCGACGCAGTGCAGAATCGCAAAAAGTGCTCTGGTCAGAAAGGGGGTAAAATCGTTCGGGACTGAAGTGGTTAATAAATGATTACGTATGAATCTATTTATATTGAAGTGATAGGTGGGTGAAAAGGAGAGACCCCGAGACATTAAAGAGACCTCATACTCAGTTATCTGTCAAATTCACAATTGTGGAGATACAGGACACATCAGAGTCTATTTTCTGATTGAGGGATCTACATCTTCTTCCTCCTCTTTGTTGTTTGCCTCTCCTGTGACATTTCTTCAGTTTGTTTCTTTCTTCCTTTTTGGTAATCTGTAAGAAGATAGTGGAGTGGCGTTTTTTGTCTGTGTATCATTGCTGCTTGCACGGGGAAAGACTGTTCCTGCTGTTTGTCTGAAAGAGGAGGAAGTGTGAGGGGTATATATATATATTTTTTTTTTTTTCTATCCCCCTTGGTGGGAGTGGAGATGACCCCACCTATAAGGATATACAGTACACACACACACACAGCACAAGGCCGTGTTCACACTACGAGATGTTTCTCGGGGCTGCAGTTCCTCTGAGCTCCACAAGGTGGTGATCTCACCGCTACCCAGACAGGAAGTCTCTATGGAATACAGACAGGAAGGGATGTCAGCTACAAACAGGATGTTCCATAGGAAGTAGAGGAGACATTGCTGGATCTGGCGGCAGAGGAGGTAATACGCAGTTTAACCCCTTCAAGTTGATCAGTTGATGATTAATATATCTTGCTTCCAAAGCTGGCCATACATGGTTCAGTTTTATCATTCAGCCAGCGGGATGAGAGGAAAAAACTGAAGTGATTCCCCCATCCACACATTGGAGGGGGATGGGGGAATCCTCTCCGCTGCACTATTGTATTCTGACAATGGGGGGCGCTCCTCCGCTCTCAGAATACACAGATCAGTGATGAAGCTATTGGCTGCAGCCGCTGATCGAGTGACTTTTATCTGGCAGTGACCACACATGGATGGAGATGTGACCGATTCCTGCTGAACCAGCTGAATTTCCATGTATTTATGGTCAAATCCCAGGTCACCATGGTGACTAGAAATGGCATCCTGGCCCCTGGGCTCTTGTCAGCCCATTCTCACTGTTGGTCTGAATAATGTTTCTACCTGAAACCCAGACACATTATTCAGACAGGAATGTGGCTCGGAGCGGGGCCAGGCGGGAGGGTGAGGGGAGGAGGAGGAGGAGATGATGGCACCCGACCTGTGAAGTCAGGGGTGGACTGGACAGGACAGCGGCATGAGAGGACTCATCTCACTGAGCTCCCGCTGCCGATCTTTCTCCTTTCCGCGGCCGCATTACTGTCACCATCGGCTCCTGCTTCCACCCACAGCTGCCTGTGTCCCTGCAGAGCCCTCCGGCAGAACAAAGAGGAAGGAGCCGGACCGAATCTCCAACATGGCGCCACCTCGGCACTGCCACAAAGATCCCCACAAGGTGCTGAGAAACAGGACTACAGAGTCCTTACAGGAGTAACCAGGACAAGCCTGCAAAGCAGCCAGCTAAGAGACCAGCCAGGGAGGGACATGCTGCTTTATGTACACAAGATGTCCTCTCCATCCACTCTGCTCTCACACACTGCTGGGGGAGATGTACAGGACATGCAGGAGGACACAGGGGAGGGGGGATTACATTACTGTCCTGCATTCTGCACCTTTCTTTTTCACCCCATATCCTGCGTTCTGCACCCCATGTTCTCCACCCAACACCCCATATTCTGCGTTCTGCACCCCATGTCATGCACGCTTTGTCCTGTGTTCTGTGCCACATGTCCTGCATTCTGATCACTGTACCCTTCCCCTGCACCCTATGTCCTGCAGTGACCTGCACCCTTTGGTACCCAGTACCCCATATCGTGCTCTGCACCACATGTCCTGCACCCTTCTCCTGCACCTTGCACCCCATGTTCTACATTATACACCCTGCTCCCCATGTCCTGCATTCTGCACCCTGCACTCCACGTTCTGCACCCTTCTACTGCATCCCATGTTCTGCAGTGACCTACACCCTTCTCTGTTACCCTGCACCCCATGTCCTGCACCTTGCACTCTACGTTCTGCACCCTACTCCTGCATCATATGTGCTGCCTGGTAGCTGGTGGTGATCCAAGATGCTTCATCATATGTGCTGCAGTGATCTACACCCCTCTGGTACCCTGCATCCAATGTCTTACATTCTGCACCCTGTACTAGATGTCCTGCACTACATTCTGCACCTCACAAACTACTTGTCCCAGGCGCTGATAAACTACACTTCCCTTAAAAAAACTGTCTCCTAATTTTTTTACCTGGCTCCTAGATTCAGCCAAATTTGTTAAGCCCTGCCTTAAGTGACTTCCTCCCCTCCCCCTTATCTCCTTCATTATGTAAGTCATGCTGAGATAATCTCCCATTGGCTGTTCCACACATTGAACAAACTCACGAAGGGGCCCGAGTCTACCACTGAAAAAAGGCAGGTGGCAAGCAGAATATTCTCATTGGTCTCTGAGCTCCTTCTTGCTATTCCTCGTCCTGCCTGTCCCCAAACACACCAGCGCAAGTTCCAAGGACAGAGCACTGGAGGAGAGAAGAAGAGAGGAGGGGGTGGAGGAGAGAGGTGTGTCACAACCAGTAGCAGTAGTCGCGTTTTGGAGGCGTGGTGGCGGAACAACCTCCAACACTACTGCACCTTGTCCTGCATCCCTCCCAGCATGAGTCAGCGGTAATATGCACCTTACCGCTGACCGCCCTGTCCAGCGAGGCATGGACATTGCCCTCCACATGCCGGTAGAGAGACGGAATCGCCTTCCGCGAGAAAAAGTGGCGTTTGGGAACCTGCCACTGAGGAACCGCACATTGAACAAACTCACGGAAGGGGGCCGAGTCTACCAACTGAAAAGGCAGCAGTTGAAGTCTACACCTTCAGTCCTCTCAGAGCAGCTTTCAGAGAGGACTGAAGGTGTAGTGGGGATGGAGATCCCAGCTGAGGAGGAGCAAGGAGAGGTCCGCTTAGTTCTTTGGTGTGGGTCTTTTATGTGTGCCTGCCAACGAGCTGCATGGCAGGTCGCCATATGTCTGGTCATGCTTGTCGTGCCAAGCGGCTGATGTTTTGGCCACGCGAGATACGCTTGAGACAAATATTGCAAATAGCAGTGGTGCGATCTGCTGCACTCGTCTCAAAAAAGGCCCACACCAAAGAACTTTTCTGATAACGTGCAGAGGCAGCGCCCTGCACAGGCGGAGCTCTGCGGGTGTTGTACAGTTGCTGTGCTGGCCTCTACCTGGCCTCCAGGGGGCATCCTGCCTCGTTGGACATGTGACGCCGCCGCACCCCGCGCTTCAGGTGCTGCTGAGAAGAATATATAGGAGCTCTGTGTGATGCCACTAACACACTAGAAGTCCTATGGGTGCTTCTGCAAAGAAAATAGAGGAGCTCTGTGTGATGCCACTAACACACTAGAAGTCCTGTGGGTGCTTCTGCAAAGAAAATAGAGGAGCTCTGTGTGATGCCACTAACACACTAGAAGTCCTGTGGGTGCTAGGAGCTCTGCCAAAGAAAATAGCTCTGTGTGAGGAGCTCTGTGTGATGCCACTAAACACACTAGCAAAGTCCTATGGGTGCTTCTGCAAAGAAAATAGAGGAGCTCTGTGTGTGATGCCACTAACACACTAGAAGTCCTGTGGGTGCTTCTGCAAAGAAAATAGAGGAGCTCTGTGTGATGCCACTAACACACTAGAAGTCCTGTGGTGCTTCTGCAAAGAAAATAGAGGAGCTCTGTGTGATGCCACTAACACACTAGAAGTCCTGTGGTGCTTCTGCAAAGAAAATAGAGGAGCTCTGTGTGATGCCACTAACACACTAGAAGTCCTGTGGGT